>JAFEMH010000029.1:0-737500 GCA_022495995.1 Adenophora triphylla var. japonica
AAGAATGAGATCATCCGCAAAAGCAAGATGGGTAATTTTGAGCGGGGCACACTTAGGGTAATAATTGAAAGCAGAATTTATGGTTTTCATATTGATTAAGCGAGAGAGGTAATCCAAGCAAATAACAAAGAGGTAGGGGGAAGGGGATCCCCTTGTCTCAAACCCCTTTGGCCTCGAAAGAAACCATGCAGCCCTCCATTTATAGAGATAGAATAGGATGCGGTTGTAACACATTCCATGATCCAAGAAACAAAAATTGGAGGAAAATTCATACCTTCAAGAACAGAACGGAGGAAATCCCAAGAAACTGAATCGAATGCCTTAGAGATATCAATCTTTAAAGTGCAACGGGGAGAAGTACGCTTACGATTGTAGCCTCTAAGCAATTCTTGCATGAGGTGGATATTTTCAACCATGCTGCGCCCCTTTATCAAATGCAGCTTGAGCACCGTCAATCAAAGAATTGAGACAAGAGCCTAGACGAGTGGCCAGAATTTTAAAGATCAACTTGTAAACCACCTTGCAGCAAGAAATGGGACGGAAGTCCTTAACAGAATTAGAGTTGCTGGACTTCGAAATGAGGGCAATGACAGAGTGATTAAACTCTTTAAGAAGACCACCTGTGTCAAAGAATTCCTTAATCGCAGCAGAGACAAAAGGGCCACTAACAGTCTAAATATCTTTGAAGAACTTTGAGGAAAATCCATCTGAGCCAGGAGATTTGTTGTCTCCGATGCAACAAAGGGCATTCCAAATTTCAGAATCTGTTACAGCTTTCAAAAGATCCGGCCAAAGAGCATTGCTAAGACTAGGACCATTGCTGATAACCGAAGGGTCAATGGGCAGCACATTAACAGGAGTACCAAGAAGGGACTTAAAATAAGCAATAAATTCGTCTGCAATTTCCTCAAAAGAACTGGACCGAGACCCATCTCTTTTTAAGATAGAAGCAATAAAATTCTTTTTAGCATTCCGCTTAACCACGGCGTGAAAGAACTTGGTGCACTTGTCTGCATTTAAAATGAAGATTCCTTTGGCCTTTTGCTGGTAGAATTGCTTTTCAGCATTGGCAAGAAATTGGGCAGAGATTTTCTTAGCTCGGGAAGAACCCTTCGGATATCAAAATCTCCCGGATTATCATGAAAGTAGCACTGCTTCACCTTGAGCAAATTCTTAGCAGCTTTAGCTCGAGCAGAGATATGGGAGAAGTGTTTATCATTCAGAGAAGCAAGAGAAGGCTTGACCTTCTTCAACAATTAGCAAAGAATAAATTGAGCAGTGCCAAAAATATCACCAGAATGAATTTGGAAGCACTCAAAAACAGTTGGAACAAAATCTTGGTGAGATGCTAGCATATTGGGGAAACGCCATGGAGGCCTACAACTCGTAGCCGAATCAGAAATAGACACAATGCAAGGGGAGTGATCAGAGCTTCCAGGAGGGGGAAATTCGACACTACCATGCAAATCAGAAACGAGCCACTTATGATCAACCATGGCTCGGTCCAGCTTGGACCAAACAGACAGATTGTTCCAGGTGAAGAAACAGCCATGAAAAGGAAGATCAACAAGACTCAAGTCAACACTGCAATTCTCGAAGTCCCTAATTTCATAAGGAGTAACATCGGCACCTAAACGTCACTCGTTTGACTTAAGAACAGAATTAAAGTCACCCATGAGAAGCCAAGGGATATTAATTCTAGCCTTAGTGAGAAGTAAATTCTCCCATAAAGGCCGATGATCCACCATAGAGTGCAGCCCATACACAAAACTAACAAAAACAGATTTACCACTGACCAAGCAAGAAACAGTTGTGTGAATTACCTGAGGGTGAAACTCAATAATCTCCACGGAGACACGGAGAGAATTCCAGAAGATAGCTATCCCGCCCCTGCCAATAACATCAATGTTGCTGCAATAATTCCAACCACGAAGACGGTTTCTAGCAAACTTATCAAAAATAATTGTAGTAGTCTTGGATTCAAGAATACACAAAACATCTAAAGAAAAATCCCGAACAAACTGAGCAGCCTCGATATGCTTTAGGGGCGAGTTAAAGCCCCTATGTATGGTTGGACATGGACACATCACAATCTATTTGTACATGTTGGTCCAACCCAACCATCTATCAAGCCATTCACTTTATACATATACAAAGGCAATTCTTAAGGGCCTAATACCAAACAATCTAATGGTTCCATCTCACAATTTAGACTATTTTTTGAAACAAATTGAACCACTTCTGCTTGAAAACATAAGCAAGCTTGACTGCGATCAATTCGAAAATTTGTGAGTCTCACATTGAACACAAAAATTGGCGAGGTGGCAAAATTGGGGCCATAGCTTAGAGCTCAGATGGAGCAGATCGAAATCCTCCATCCCTACCCAATATATCCACCAAACAAGTATAGTGATCTAAAAAATAGGCAAGATCCCAGATTCAACTCTAATCCTCTCGGATAAAGCACACTCTTTTCAGTATTAGCCAGCAAAAAATGTTGAAGAAACGTAATAAACAATCAAAAGTACAAAAAAATCCACGAGGTGCTACAAGACCCGAAAGTTGAAAGCTAAACCATCGTAAAAAAAATGCATTAGCTAATAGAGTTCTACACGCACTCATGAAGAAAGAGGACACACAACCCAAACATACTTGTATACAAAGCGGAAATAAAAAAGAAGTCTTTTTCCAGTGTAGCAACAGTCTTGCTGTCCCAAGCCGGAATAAGTAGCACACACCATATACTCAGTTGCAAAGCTCCACTATCTGAAAAGTACAAGGAAAAAAAGACTTGAGTCTCAAATATATATAATACCATTTATTAAAAAAAAAAAAAAAAAAAAAAAACTCAAGAACCCTAGTCTGAGCTTTTTTTACTATCACTAATCGATGTTTTTAGTTCATTTTCATATAAGAATGCATATATATGGAATTGAATATGCAACTATTTTCCCCACCACAAGGAACAAGTTGCTTTTCCTTGACACTCATGTTCTTGCAGACTATCCCTCAAATGCACATCCTTTGTCACTACTTAAATCAAAGTTGTAAAAGTGGAAATGAGGAAAAATGCACCAAATCGAAGACCTACTGGAGCCTCAGGTATGGGCGTAAGGGGAGGCTTCATGAAAGTGAGACGCATAGTTGAAAGAAAATCGAAATGCAAACTAAAAAGCTTTTAGGCTTGAAAGCCACAATCCATTGCTAAGTTACTTTGAACAAGAAATATGAACTTTTGATGGTCAACACAAGTGAACTTTGACTGAACATTAATGTTATTCTTATCATCCAAATGAAATTTTAAAAAATTATTATCAATATATCACTTGATGATTTATCAACAACATTTTTTAGAATTTCACTAGGATGATTAGATTGCCATAAATATTTGGTCAAAGTTCACTTTGTTGACCATCAAAAGTCAAATGGGACTAAATTTCCGGGACAGAGGGAGTATAACCTAATTTAACTGATCAAACTATGAGTGACGCTATGCAGCATTAAAGTCATCAGTGTATACATTTCACTGTTATAAGAGAGTTATGCTTCAGAAGAAAAAAAAATTAAGAGAAAGGAGCAAAAGAAGACTAAAAAGGGAAGAAAGAAAGATGAGAAGCAAAGAAGAAAAAGAGGAAATTGAAAAAATCATTGTAGAGAGTTATTCTGCAATCTGGAAGATATAAGTAAAAGAGAGAAAAGAAAACTAAAGAATAAGGAAAACCGAAACAAAGTACAATGCTGGATACTTTATCAGGTTTCTTGGGCCATCAAACACCGACTCGACAAGGCGGCGAAATCGGGAAGCCTACAACCAATTTCTCTCTAATCGTTTAACTTTCGGAAGCTGCCAATCAAAGGGTAGGGTTTGGAACTGAATCCAGGTCGGTTTCTAAAAAGGATTCATCGTGGCTGCTCTAAAGGAGCTTTTGCCACCTGCAAAATCAACCGGGGCTACTTTTTATGACCATTCGAGCGATCCATGGTTCAAGCAAAGGTACAGTGCTGCAACAGAGGAGGAAAGGTCTGAGGCTATTAACCACAATCCGGTTCCAGCGTATAATACGCCGGAGAGGTTTAAGTGTAGGCCATCAAAGCCACAAGATTTTGGCGATGGTGGTGCCTTTCCAGAGATTCACTATGCACAGTACCCACTTGACATGGGTAGGAAGAAAGATGCAAATTCTGGGCCAAAGACGTTACCTGTTACTGTTGATAACCGTGGTAATTTGACTTTTGATGCAATTGTGAAGCAGAATGAGAATGCTTCGAAAATTGTTTATTCGCAGCATAGGGATCTTGTGCCAAAAATATTAAAAGATGAGGAAGAGGAATCGGATGAAGAGGAAGATGAGGTGCAGAAAGAGATCGATGAGACTACTCTGCAGACAAAAGCAGCGCTTGAGAAGATTGTTAATGTAAGATTGAGTGCTGCACAGCCCAAGAATGTTCCTACTCAATCTTCTGCTTCGAAGTTTATCAAGTACAAGCTTTCACAGCAGTCAGCTGCATTTAATTCAGGTGCAAAGGAGAGGATCATTGCTATGGTGGAGATGCCTGTGGATCCGTTAGGGCCACCAAACTTCAAGCACAAGAGACTTCCAAAATCTTCTGGCTCTCCACCTGTCCCAGTAATGCACTCTCCTCCTCGACCCGTTACTGTGAAGGACCAACAAGATTGGAAAATCCCTCCTTGTATTTCCAACTGGAAGAATCCAAAAGGTTATACGATCCCTCTGGATAAGCGTCTAGCAGCAGATGGTAGGGGACTTCAGGAGGTTCAAATTAATGATAATTTTGCAAAGCTCTCGGAGGCACTATATGTTGCTGAACAAAAGGCTAGGGAGGCTGTTGCTATGCGCTCAAAGGTTCAGAAGGAAATGATGATGAAAGAGAAGGAAAGAAAGGAACAAGAACTGCGTGCCTTGGCTCAAAAGGCAAGGTCTGAGAGAACTGGTGCTGCACCTTCAGCTGGTGTTTCTTTGGGCCCCACAGACAATAGCATGATGGACATTGATGATTCTAGAGGGGATTATGACCGTGTCAAAGATAGGAACCCTGTAAGGGAGACCAAGGAGGAGAAAGAAGAGCGGATGCAGCGTGAAAAGATCCGCGAAGAGCGTCGGAGGGAAAGGGAGAGAGAGCGAAGGTTAGAGGCCAAAGATGCTTCCATGAGCAAGAAAAGTAAAATAACCCGAGATAGGGATAGAGATATTAGTGAGAAAGTTGCCCTTGGAATGGCTTCTGCCGGAGCAGGCCGTGGAGGTCAAGTTATGTATGACCAGAGGCTCTTTAATCAAGAAAAGGGAATGGACTCTGGGTTTGCAACTGATGACCAGTACAATGTCTATGACAAGGGCTTGTTTACTGCCCAGCCTACTCTTTCAACCTTATACAAGGCCAAAGAAAGACACTGACAGTGAGATGTATGGTGGGGCCGATGAGCAGGTGGAGAAGATCAGGAAGACTGAACGTTTCAAACCTGACAAAGCCTTTGCAGGAACCAATGAGAACATTGGTCATCACAGAGATGGACCTGTTGAATTTGATAAGCTTGAAGCTGAAGAAGCTGATCCATTTGGTTTGGACCAGTTTTTGACAGAGGTTAAGAAAGGCAAGAAAGCAATGGATAAAGTAGGAAGCGGAGGGACAATGAAAGCAAGCGCTGGCTCATCCATGCGAGATGGTTACGACGGGGGATCTGGTAGGTCCCGTATTGGTTTGAAAGGGGGCGATAGATAACATCTCATCTTCACCATCTTGCTTTACTTGTTTGCCTTTGGGATTTCTCTACCTTAGCACGAAGCTTGCTTTGGAAACACTTGGTAAACTTTAATTGATAAGTTCAGCATGTATTTTTTTTTTTATCATTTTGAACTTGGGGTGCATGCACGAAAATTATTGAATTGTGGCAATTAATTTCAAGGGCATTTCGTGGCCCTAGGAGCGGTTTGAACAGCTATGACGTACCCAAGACTAAATAAAAATGAAAAGGATGTTGCACCGAAAATACTTTACCTGCAAACATCTAGCACCTGACGTGTAGCTGGAGTTCATTCCCTCATGCCATCGTCATCATCATCTTCGGGGTCCTTATCATCAATTGTCAGATCATCAAGAAGCTCCTCCAATCGAACATCAGGGAAATCATCTCCATCAGTAACAGACGCCATTTCTGAAGGTTGATATTCTTCGTTATGAAACAATGATATTTGGAATCTCAGGTCAGGGTTCTCCTCCAAATCTTTTAGGAACTGATCATACTCCGAGTTCTTCTTCTCTTCTTCAGCTCTAGCTCCCCTAGCAGTGGCATCAACCTCCATATTTAGAGATTTTAGCTTCCAGGATCGAGGTTTCCCACGCTTCCTCTGACGCTTTTCTTCATAGCTCTTTTTCACTAGAATCACTTCCGGGAGCACAAGACGTTTGTACTTGTCCAACTCCAAATCATTACTGTTGGCCCCGTACAAGTCATAACCAAGAGCATAGTCACCGACATTTAAAAGATGGCCAAGATGTGTTTTCACCATGAAAAGTGTATCGTTCTTCCCAAAATCTGATACACGAGCTACTTGAGCATCAGCCAACATATACTTTGAGCCACCAATATTAACTTCAGGAGATATAATATCCATATCAAGAACAATATACTCCACAAGCTGTTTAGAACTAAGCAGGGACTTGAAAGATGATCTCCAGTACTGGTCAGCATCGAGAAAACAATGCCTCAAAGTCAAAGGATCCAATAAAGCAATACTGTTGCTCACTTTCGTGCAGAGTACAAGCGGGCCCAGATTACCATTATTAGCTGCTAGTTTTGGAGGGAGGCAAATCAGATCCTCACGACAAATTGGGACAATTTCAACAGAGAAAGTGTACTTGTAGTTGTATGTATTGCTCTTTTGATCCTGAGACACAAGTTGTTTGTCATCACGACTCTTAGTCGGAACAACTTTTCCCACGAAATCAACAAACTTCATTGCGTGACTCCTATTAGCAAAAAAGAAATCAATCCCCTGGTCCATCTGCTGAATCCTAATGGCTCGGGCAGCAGCATCATGTTTGAGAATTAGTTGTTCCAAATAGAAGAAAGTTCTCCTGTGAGAAACATGTTGTCTTAATTGCACCGCAGCAATCCACTGGTCAGGATTGGCTTGAACCTTTGAACACGATTCACACATTTGATCTTGCACCACATACTCTACTGTAAAAGCTTGCTCGAGAACAGCACCATTCATAACCTCTTTCTGTACTTTCAGCTTAACTTTGATCCTCTTCGAATGAGGTTCAGTCCAAATGAACTCGGCATGTACAAGCCTAACTTTGTTGAGATTTTTCAATCTCTTGACACAGAATGTCAAAAGCTCCTTTGATTCTACATCAGCTTTGATCCAAGTCCTAGGTGGCTGCAAGTAACGGTCACATTCGGGACAGTGAATAATGATGGCATGCTTTTGTAAACCCTCCGTTATGTCAACTTCAGAACGCAAGCACTTTACGCACATGTTGGCAGCATTTGGTGCCATTGGTATACCACATTTGCAGCAGAGTACACTGCCAATGGTCTGATGTACCACAAACATACCAGCTTGTTCCATTTCTGTACCTAATATACACGAAACGAGAATCAAAATAAGGTTAAACTCCAGTTTTATGCTCATTGAGAAAATAGATGAAACTAATTTAGCTTGGACAAAAGTTGCCAAAAAACATCAAATGAAGCACATAACTACTCCTTCCATCCCAAAATAGGTGTTGTGATTAAATTGTCAAACATAATAAAGATGGTGTTTACTCTATTTGTAACTTAATTGTACCATTGAAAGATTGCATTACAACTATTTCCTTCTTTTATAAATGGAACAAAAAGAAAAGATTGCTACTTATTTATAGGTCAGAGGGAGTATGAACTACTCCCTCCGTCCCGGAATGATGTTCCCCACTTTTGGTTGTTTGTTTGAATGAAGCAATAATTATAGGTTAATATAATTATACTAATAAAAATCTAAAATTTGTTATTGATACACGGTTATAAATAATATCGGAGTATCAATTACAAGTTTTAGAAAGTTTAAGTTTTTCATTAGTATGATTAAATTAACCTATAATTATGGCTCAAAAAAAAAACAAAAAAGTGGGAACATCGTTCCGGTACGGAGGGAGTATTAGGGTTGAGCTCGGCCCAAACAAATTCAAATTTGAGTCCTATAGAACAAGTCTTTGAATTCGAAAGCTTCGGCTGGCTAGGTGTTCCAGTTCAATTCGTGTTGGTTTGGCACCATTTGGTTTTTGGACCACAAAACAGAGTGCATAATATTAATCAATCAGACCGTAAGGTACCAATTAAGAATTGAATGATCTAAGAAATTGATTGATAGCTACAACGAGGAACAAATTGAGACGCTGAGATTAATTAACAAAGATTATTCTGAATATGAATACATAAACAACATCAAAATTCTTCAAGTCACAAAGCATATATTAATCGAGAAACAGTGTGAGAGAGAGAGAGAATTAAGAAAGTTACTCGGATATGAGTCGCCGGGGATGGAAGATGGAAGACGATCGCCGGAAGGAAAAGTAATCCTTGTTCTAGCGGCGGCGCACAGTCCCTAATTTGAAGACTGAGAACACGGACTGCAGAACCCTAGCATGACACGGTTCTACACCGCCACTTATCTAAATACACCCGCCAAAAGTATATATTTCCCAGAATACCCCCTCTTTCCAACCTACAATCTTCTTCCCCGTCCCACAACTTTTTTTGACATCCTCCCTCCGTATTTAAACGAATGTTCATATTTTATTTAAAGATATACCATGAAAATGTGCATTTTTTGTACATTTAATATCAAATATGCATAAATATTTTAGTTATTCATATTCTAAAAAGGTTCAAATTTGAATATTTATTTAAAAAATATATATATGTCTATATTATATATATATAAAAAGTTCAAATTTGAATATTTATTTTTTTTAAAAAAATATTCTTGAAATACTTTGCTAAATTTTTACATTCAGTTATGTACCTGCAAGATTAATGTTTAAAACTGAATAATAAAAATAGTCATTCACATTTTCCATTAAAATTTATAAAAACACAATTTTTATAATATTTTTAAATAAATAGAAATTTAGTCCGGAACGGGTGAGTATCAATAATCTTTTTAAATGATTGAAAAAAGTTACTCCCTTTCTCCCAAAATCAGTCTAGTTTCCAAAAAAAAAAAAAGTGTATGGTTATTTTCTAAAAAACTTTATTGCTAAATAATTTTTACCAATTTTTCAACCCCCGTCATACTCGCAAAACTAATAATTTAGAAAGTGTATAGCAAGAATATTTTGTTAAGGATTTGGGAGGAGATGATACACCCACCTGACTCATACTAGCTATATTAATATGGGGAGAAAAAAACAACACAAATGATATGAAATAAATAACACTAAGAAATTAGGCCATTGGTCCTAGAACCCCTGGGCGATATATCAAAATTATAAAAGCCCAAACGATATGCAAAATTTCACAAAAACACAAGCTCACACTCTCTGTCGCTCTTATATCCAAAGGTATAACACTAAAATTACTCTTATATTTAGGTATAATAGTATTTTTTTTTCACAATTTTTCATCTTTTCTTAAAAATAATAAAAAAGACTCATTTTATTAAACAATCTTCTCATATACCTAAACGTATAACACTAGAATTACTCTTATACCTATGTATAACAGTATTTTTATAAATTTTTCATATTTTTAAAATAATAATAAAATCCACTTATATACCTAAATGTATAATACTAGAATTACTCTTACCTAAATATAAGAGTAATTTGTTCCATTCAAATTGTAAAAAAAAAATACTCTTATACCTTAAGGTATAAGAGTTATTTGTTTCCTTCACCGGAGCAAGAACATCAACAGGAACAGTAAAGTTTAGGGAGACGATTTTCGAGATTGATAAAATGGAGCAAGAGATATCTAACCTTTAAATCTTTAAAAGATATGTGTTGAAGAAAATTGAGACGACGATGAAGATGGAGAAGGAGCGGAGAAAAAAACAACACAAATGATATGAAATAAATAACACTAAGAAATTAGGCCATTGGTCCTAGAACCCCTAGGCAATATATCAAAATTATAAAAGCCCAAAGGATATGCAAAATTTCACAAAACACAAGCTCACATATACCCCTCCCTGTCGCTCTTATATCCAAAGGTATAACACTAAAATTACTCTTATATTTAGGTATAATAGTATATTTTTTTTCACAATTTTTCATCTTTTCTTAAAAATAATAAAAAAGACTCATATTTTATTAAACAATCTTCTCAAATACCTAAAGGTATAAGACTAGAATTACTCTAATACCTATGTATAAAAGTATTTTTATAAATTTTTCATATTTTTAAAAATAATAATAAAATTCACTTATATACCTAAATGTATAATAGTAGAATTACTCTTACCTAAATATAAGAGTAATTTGTTCCATTCAAATTGTAAAAAAAAAAAATATTCTTATACCTAAGGTATAAGAGTTATTTGTTTCCTTCACCGGAGCAAGAACATTAGCAGGAACAGTAAAGTTTAGGGAGGCGATTTTCGAGATTGATAAATTGGAGTAAGAGATATCTAACCTTTAAAGCTTTAACAGATATGTGTTGCAAAAAAATGAGACGACGATGAAGATGGAGAAGGAGAGGAGAAGCCAAGCCGTCATCGTGGAAATAGGAAGCGGTTAATGAAGAGTTTGGGTTTTTATGAAATTTTGATCTGGGTCTCTTATGTGTGGGCTTTCGAATTTCGCCTAGGCTTTTATGGAAAATATTTTGAGGTGAGAGGGCCTTATGGAATTATTCCTAATCCAGTTCGTCAACATATGACTATATCTGAGTACATTTCCAAGGCAGAATGTACGATATGATTAATATATGATGGCGATTACAACTTCGCAAATGATATCACTAAGATACAAGGATGACTACTCTCAATAAACAACACTCACATTTATATATATCCTCTACTCTAAAAAACACACACACCTCGATCAGGAATAGAGTTGTAGAAGTGCCTCTCATAACTCTCCTAAGCCCCCCACCTCCCTTGCACTATTTGTAGCTATCTCTTTTGTTTATTATAACTCTCTTAAAGCACATAGTGATATGAACATTACTTTCATTAGTATGATACAATGATTAAAGCGTAAATCTAAACTAATTGGCTACAAGAATACCGAGGAGTATCCTCTCATTAAAAGGAAAAAATCTACGTATCATATGCAATCTTGGGACCATGCGACCCCATTAGAGATGGCAACGGGGCAAGTTCGGGATGGGTTCTTCATTTCCCAAACCCGCCCCTACAGTGAGGTACCATTGCCCGAACCCGCCCGCCCCGTGTTATGCCTTGCCCGAACCCGAGCCCCGCCCCGTTTAACCCGAAAAAATTGCTAACTGGAACTGGGAGAGAAGTACCCGTTGATCCACGAAAACAAGCCATAATTCAGAGACTGAATACGGGTACTGCACCAAACTCACTTAATCAACCACTCTCTGATGACTGAATCAACAAATGGGTTATTTGCAGGCATATAAAACATCATATTATTCCATTCTCCAGCCATCTTACAATCCCACTAAGCCGTAGTTTCAATCACTTGGGATGGACTGAAATTTTATTTTAAAAGTAAAAATTTCCACCAAGAAAACAAAAATACTGTACATCCAAAATCACCAAAAGAATGAGTACCAGAAATGAGACCCATTTGGGGGATATTGAATTGCTACACCGCTGCATCTAATGACCATGATGATTGGTAGCAGCACTGTTCCTAATCCCCCATCTGGGTTCAAACTTCTAAGTATATAGATATTGGGAAGAAGTAAGTAAACCTAGAGATAGAGAAATGGAATTAGGGGATAGGAAGTACCTGCGATGGCGATGGCGACTTGCGGGCTGCGGTGCGGTGCGGCGCGGCGCTGGGAACTGGGAGAGAAGAGGAAAGGAAAGGAACTGGGAGAGAACCCTAAATTGAAAGAGAATTGTTATATAAACCCGTAAAATTGTTGAGTAAACCCGTAAGTTGGAAACTTCAAAAATGCCATCGAGTGAAATGACAAAAATATCCCTAAATCTATCCCCTCATTTACTAATGTTAAATAAACCCGTAAAATTGTTGAGTACACCCGTATTTGATTTTCACCACCTTCCCCCCTCCCTCATCAATTTTACCCACCTTCCCCTCCCTCCCTCATCAATTTTCACCACCTTCCCCCTCCCTCCCTCATCAATTTTCACCTCTTTACTTATTCACTTCTTCTTTCTTTTTTTACTCCTTCAAAAATTACCTCCTCCCTTACCTTCCTCTTCCTCTCCAAAAAATAAATTCATACACATTTGTGTTCCAAGACAAGAGATTCAAGAATTTCATCATGGATCCTCTAGCTCTACCATCGAATGATAATGTAAGTTTTCTAACCTTTAAATTTGTTAAAAATGTCATTTCGTTTCGTAGCTAGAATTCGCCAAGAGTGACCGAATATTTGTTCGAGTTCGGCCAACCCCTACGAAAATAAGCTATGGTTCGGCCACACCCGCCGAAATTTTAAAAATTTTCGGCTCTGGTTTGCCGAATTGGCTATTTTTCGGCCAAGAGTGACCGAATATTTGAATATTTCGGCCAAGTAGTGACCGAATATTTTAACTATTTCGCCACACCCACCAACCGTCGAAAAATTCGGCCATCACCGGCCGAACCCTTATTTTTCTCGCTTACACCTCCCTTATTGTTTTATTTAATTGTTTCAAGTATCCCCGGGTGACAACAATGCCCTTGTTTTGCGAGACTACACTCCGTAATTCACAATGCCCTTGTTTTTCGAGACAAAAAATAATGTTTGAATGGGTGCGTAGAAAGGGGAAAGAGCATGGATTTGTCATCGTAGTCGGTCGGTCGGATAACGGGAGCCGTAATTCCGCTCCTCGAATGACGCTTGTTTGTGATCGTGGGGTGTATACAAGGAAAAACCAATCTCTCTGTCCTCTCAAGGAACCGCCAACCTTGAAATATTGGAATTGGGAAAAAAAAAGAAAAACAGAGAGAGCGGAACAAAGAAATGCGGTTGTAAGTTTCGGTTGAACGCCACAAGTCACGGGTGATGGTGAATGGCAATTAAAAGTGGTTTGTGGCTTTCACAATCATCCTATTTGCGAATCCATGTTGGGTCACTCTTATGCCAGAGATTACCGAAATCGGAGGAGGAGTACGTGATAGAATTGTCACATGCAAATAGCCGTACCGAAGGATATTTTACATGGATTAAAAGAGAAATTTCCGGAAAATGAGTCCATAATACGGACTATTTATAATGCGCGAGTGAAGAACAGGCAACCGAGCGTGCGGGTCGTTCTCAAATCCAATGTACTCATGTTTAAATTGACCGAGCATGCTTATCACTTCGAATATCCAAGCAATGCGAGAATACGAATGTCATTAAGGAGATATTCTTTGCTCATCCGAAAAGCATTGAATTGATGAAGGCATTTCCATACGTCTTGTTCATGGATTGCACTTACAAGACAAATAGGTACAACTTACCTTTGCTTGAGATCGTGGGCGTGACTTCAACCAAAATGACCTTCTTAATTGCCGTGTATACCTAGAGGCCGAGAAAGAAGAAAACTACACGTGGGCATGCGAAGTGCCGAAATCTTTGATGGATCGATCATGTCTTCCCAATGTTATCGTGACCGATAGGGAGCTTGCCTTAATGAATGCAATTCGTGAGACGTTCCCAACGACAACTCATTTGCTTCGTCGATGGCATATCAATAGGAATATTCTAGCAAAATGCAAGAAAATGTTTGATATGCAAGAGATTTGGGAGGCGTTCATTCTTCATTGGAATGTAATGGTCAAGGCTGATACGGAGGCATCGTTTGATGACTATTTACGGCGATTATCAGAAGATTTCAGTCAATATCCCGATGCGGTCAATTATGTCCTGAACCAGTGGATTGTGCCTTACAAAGAAAGATTTGTCTCGTGTTGGACAAACCATGTTATGCACTTTGACAACTTGACTACAAACAGTATATCGGGGGAACTTTATGTTTATGTCATATGTTTTGATGTTTTGTTAATTATATGCTAATAAATTGCGTAACCTATGTTAGGGTGGAGAGTCAACATGCCTTATTGAAGAAACAACTTGGATCGAGCCAGGGAGCATTTGAGACATGTTGGAAACAAATTCATAAACTCATCGAATGCTCTCATATTGCAATCGTTGCCTCATTTGAGAAAAGCAGGACTGTGGTTCAACACAAATTCAAGTCATCGCTATGGAGTGAGGTTAGAGGCATGGTGTCCATAAATGCATTGGATTTGATTTTCAACTCACTGGATTCTCTATATGATGGTAGCCGAGATCCATTGTTGTGTGGGTGTGCGGTGAGATCGGCATGCGGGCTCCTTGTCCACATGAGCTTGCACAGTTCATGCAATTCAACTCGCCCATCCCACTTGATAAAGTTCATGCATTTTGGCGTAAGCTAGATACCCTACCGATCATGAGTTTCGATGATGATATTGAAGAAGAGATTCGAAATCGGTACAATGAGATTCGCAATACCCTTGATTTAAGATTTGAGGCACTCCACGTCTGGAAAGAATTTGATTGTTCGGAGATTGACCGAGATTTGTCATCCTGCAACAACAATGGCCAATGAACCTGCAGTTAAAACAAATAACAAGGGTCGTCCTAAAGCAAAGAGTGCTAAGTTCCTCAAATCCACGAAGCGGGATCCTAGCGCATTTGAGTACGTGGAGGCCATACCCGACCAAGTGTTATTCAACACCGATGCAAATCAAGGGTCTCCGATGTTATCTGCAAAAGCCAAGTTACTGTGTAACCTCAAAACTATTTATATTATTCGGTTAAACTTTTATATCATGAAATAATTTTATTTATGTTTAATTTTTTCTTTTTTGAATTTATCTTATAGCCCGTTCGTCGAAAAAGTCAACATGCAATCAAATATCTTAATCAACTACCGGTTTTCATGCATGATTATATTGAGAAAACAATTGATGTGCGGAGTGATGGGAATTGTGGCTTCCGGTGTATTGCGGAGTTACTTGGCCGTGATTCAAATGATTGGCGATGGGTTCGGGGAGAGTTATATCAGGAGGTTTTGGGAAATCAAGAGTTGTATGCCGAGTTATTCATGGCCGAGAATAGGGTGGATAAAGTCCTTTCGGCTATCCACTGGTTTGATGGACCATGCGGAGAAGAAAATTGGTTTGACTCTGCAGAAATGGGTTACGCTGTTGCAAATGCATTCGACGTTGCGTTGGTGACTTTGAGTAACACCTTGTCATTGACCTTCCTTCCTCTACGAAAATCAATGCCACATAACCCAAAATTGATTTGTATATGCTACGTCAACAACAATCATTACATTCATGCCAAGTTGAAGGAAGGATGTCCATTGCCACCAGTACCATACAAATGGTATGATTGTCGAGCTGAATGTGCAACCGGATGGCTAGATTTTTATCAAACTCGATTAATACAAGTACCCGAAACATCAACATATGTAATTGATATTAAATAGTTTTATTTATGTTAAATATTATGATTTGTGGTGTTACATATCTTTAAATAATTTTCATTTATTATTAAATTCCATTTTTATTAACTAAATTTAACTAAATTTAACTAACTTTAAATTAAATTAAATCAACACAACCCAAAAATTGTAAAGACCAACAAAGATAACATCCTAAATTCCATTCTACATCAACCAAACAACAAAACCCACGAACAAATCATCATGTCATGGTTCGGCCGTGTGTGGCCGAAATTTTGGAAACGGTTCGGTCTGGCCGAAAATTAGAGCAGTTCGGTCGATCGGCCGAAAATACAAAAGAACATACTACAAGCATCTTGGCCGAACCATTGTAACTAAGGCAAAAAAAATTTCAAAATTTCGGCCAATGTTTAGAACACGTAGCAATGTTTTTCATGAACGGTTCCCAAAAAAAAAAAAAAAAACAAGCTTATTCTAGGTCTCGGCCGGTAGTGGCCGAACAGGATCCAAGGTTTTCGGTCGCATCGGCCGAACTTCTACCTTGGTTCGGTCGATGCATCGGCCGAAATTTTTCCGCTTTTTCGACATGTCCTTGCTCTATTCTGCACTAACCAGGGCACGTCCCCGACTCGTCTATGCTGCAACCATCAACCATACAAACATATATATACAAACCATAAATCCATACACCAACCAATCACCCCCCATACACATAAAACCATAAACCATAAACCATAAAACCATAAACCATAAAACATGAAATATAAAACCATACACCAATTACTCCATAAACCAATTACTTCAAAAATAATTGTTCATACACCAATTACTCCATAAACCAAAAATAATTGTTCAAATACAATACCAAAAATAATTGTTCAAAAAAACCAAAACCGCATATCTATTGTCGTCTTCTACCAACTTGAGAAGTTGATGTCCGCGCCGGGTTTGAGTTTGAGTTTACGCCAATGCTTTAAACATGACGTCCATAGCCTCCTCCAAACTAAATGAGCGGTCTCCATTTGTCCATCTCTCAGCCATAGGCATAATGACGTTCCGGACATTCATAAGCATATCCCACGGATTAGGGGCAACAACTTCAGTTGTCCTCCTGACAGCGTGAGACCGCTCAGTAATGGGGTGCACAATGGGGTGTGAATATTCGAGTACCATTGCAGATAATCATCTCAAGCATGTTGAGGCACTCTACATCCCGATAACTTGCGTTTTGAGGCAATTCCCCTTCCAAATAAAGAATGGACTGGGCAAACAGGATCCACCCCAGTAGAGACTTCTTATCTCCTCTCGCCATCCCAAGACCAAGTGGAGGGTGAGGTATTGTCTGCATGTACCCAAACCGTCGCAATACCCGGTCGGGAAGATGTGGTTCCACCACATTACCGGCAACTATAGCACCTTGGTATAGCGCGACTCTAGGAAAAGGATGTGTAGAACGGATACCGACATACGGCGTCCAAATCACCTACAATAAAAACATAAAAAATATTAATATAGTTTCATTTAAGAAAACAAAAATACATGTGAAAATTATTACTAAAAAAATAATACTTACATCCGTGTCCTGAATAATATCAATATGTTGCCTCTTCACTTGCACGGAGGCAGCGCCGGTTGAGCCCGAGGTGGTAGCCACTTCAATGTGAGCGGCAAATTGGGTAGATAGTAGTTGTTGAAACCGTTCCTAAACGCAGAAACCTCTCATAAACCCAAGCCTCCAACAAGGTTAAGTGCCCGGAAATCTGATGGCAGTTAAACCTAGATCCTTTTCCTAGTTGCCGGGACAGAAAAGCTAACGCTCCGGCTCCCCAAGCATAATTCCCTATTGCCTCATCATCTCTCAAAATCTAGATAGCTAGCGTTGACACATGTCCGGTCTTATCGTAAAAGATTGTGCACCCCAATAAATATAAAAGATATGCCTTAGCGGCACGAGACGGCTTTTCGAGTGCAGGGAGTACAACCGGGGAGAACTTCAATCTAAGCCATTCTAAATTGACCAATGCCCCCTTGGCGGGAATTCCATCTTTAGCAATTTTTTTGGTCACTCCCAAAACCTCACAAACCTTATTTTGAGGTGGTGAGTAGCATAAACGGGATTGTCAAATAAGGGAAGACCTGACACCGGAAGCAATGTAAGACAAGACACATCCTCCAAAGTGATGGTCATCTCTCCAAATGGCATATGGAAACTATTAGTTTCCGGATGCCATCGCTCAACAAAAGCGTTGACCAACGTTTTATCTACGTTGTCATACGCTCCACTTCCATTAACTAAGCTCAAGAGACCGGAATTAATGATAAGCATTTGAGCAGAAGCTCGACACTTTATTCAAGTCCAATTCCCATTTTTTCAATTTACCTATATGATTAATACATTTTAAAATCCTATCATCTTTACCCTCCCAAATTGATTTAGCAATATGGGTTTCATAGGAAAGGAGTAATGTTTTGTACCTAGGCCCACCGGATAAGACGTTACCTCCCCACCTCCCTCCTCATCATCCTCATCATCATCATCATCCTCATCTTCCTCGCCTTCCGGCTCATCTTCCTCACCTTGGCTCGTATTCCCGTTCATCTTCCGGTCACTATCATTTGAGCCAGGAATAAAGTCTATCAGAGGCTCGAGGTGAGGTTTCCATAGGCTCATTGTAGACCGACAAGCGAGGATCAGCGGTTAAATCCTCAAGCTGGCTCTTGGTTACGTGAAGTTTGCCCTTGAGTACGCTGCGGCTACTTTTTCACTCCTTTCGGAAGCAGTTGGACGCTTTCTCCTTGTAAACATTTGCTTAACTGCAATGAAAACATACAAAAATCAAACTCGTAATACATTTTATAACATATCATATCAAAAACAATGCATATATAAGAAAGAAAGAACAATGCATATATAAGAAAGAAAGATTGTCAAAAATTCCAAGAAAATAGAAGAAATTTTTCATTGGAGCATTTCATCGAACACTTGGCGTGCATAGTAGAGAATCATGCACAAACTTGCGTTTGGCTACCCAAATCAATCCCTCCTACAGTCCAAATCATGTAGGGCACTCATATATACACAAATGCATCATCAAAATTCAACAAAGGCCTGAGAAATCTAACATGCATTGACATTGAACCTAGTTCTTAATAAAAGGAGTGAAATGTCCAAATTTTGATGAATAGATGGATTAAAAAACATGGAATTGATACAATGCAATCAATGAAAAACTTTGCCTGTAGTGGCCGAAAAATATGAGCAGTTCGGTAGGGGTGGCCGAAAAATTGAGCGGTTCGGTAGGGGTGGCCGAAAAATTGAGCAGTTCGTAGGGGTAGCCGAAATTTTGAGTTTTTTCGGTAGGGTGTGGCCGAATTTGTGTAATAAATCGGCCAGTAGTGGCCGAACCCTTCAAAACCCAGATTTTCGAAATTTTTCAAAAAATCACAATGAGATTCTCTCAAAATGAAGCAAAACTAAAGTAATTTCGATTGAAGAAAGAATAATTACCTGATTTCCCTAGGTTTGACATCTTGAATCTTGAATTGGGGTTGAATTTGCTTGTTCTTCTTCTTCTTCTACCTAGGTTTTGCTTCTTCTTCTTTCTTCTCTCTCTCTCTCTCTCTCTCTCTCTCTTCTCAGCGTTTTCCTTTCTTCTCTCTCTCTGCGTTTCACGTCTTTCTTTCTCTTTCTCTGTCTAGGTTTGGTTGTGGGTGAGGATGAGTGAGAGGGAGGGAGTAAATGAGAGTTAATTGGGTGGGTGTGGGTGTGGGTGTGGGTGTGGGTGTGGGTGGGGTATAATGGGAAAAGTGGGGGGTTTGTTTTTATTTTTTGGGGTGAGTTAAATGATACGGGTTTACTCAACAATTTTACGGGTTTATAT
Organism: Adenophora triphylla var. japonica; assembly: GCA_022495995.1. NCBI lineage: Eukaryota > Viridiplantae > Streptophyta > Magnoliopsida > Asterales > Campanulaceae > Adenophora > Adenophora triphylla. The sequence goes on from JAFEMH010000029.1 coordinate 19,478, forward strand.
AACAACTCTCAAATTGAAATTCTAAAAGTCTTAAGAGTCCGGAAGGGTATTTGAGTAATTTCATAACAATAACTACGAAGGTGTAAAAGGCTATGAATTTGTTTTTGAGAGAAATAAATAGGAAAATTTGCAAAAAAATAGTAGATCACTATACTATTTGCTTTTTGCGTGATTTATCAATAAATTATTATTTTTTTTATACAACGCATTAAACTATTTTATTTTTTAGTAACTCTTGTGAAAAACTAGCTTTTTTCAAAATGTTATAAAAAAACTAATTTTCAGAACCGTTCATCACTCTTATTATTTAAACTTGGTACTTTAAAACTAGTTTTTTTTCTTATGTTACAAAAAAACTAATTTTTTACAAGATTTTGACTTTATTTTTACATACGACAAATTCAACTATTTTACGTTTGTATACATAATCACTATCATTAACGATTAACGAGGTTAGTTTTACATATATAATGAAAAATAAAATATTGTTGGTGAAATACATACAAAATATTACAGTGATTATTTTTGCAATTTTTCCTTATAAATAACACTCACAAAATGATTAATCATTTTGTATTTAGAAAATCAATTTGAAATAGTTATGGTCCGTGTAATCTTCTCAGTTTGACTTGTCACGAGTATTAACAAAAATTAAATGTTGTGAGTATGAAAAATAAAATATAAGGGGGCGTCTGGTTCGTCGGAAACGGATGGAATGGAATTAAGAATTCCGTTGACTTCATTCCTTCGCCCCGTTTGGTTCGTTGGAATGAAAAATTTTCCATTCCCGACGGAATGAAATTTCATTTCTTGGAATGGATTTTCATTTCTTCCAATTTTGGAAGGAATGATGAATTCCTTTGGCAATGAAAAAAAAAAAAAAATTCACCAAAATACCCCAAAACCCAAATCACCCCTACCCCTACCCACCCCCACCCAGCCCCTGCCCTACCCCACTCCCACGAATTTTTTTTCCCTGCCTACCCCCCCCATCCAGCCTTGCCCCACCCCCCACCCCACCCACCCCCACGAAAAAAAAAAAAAATCTCCCGCCTACCCTCCCCCATCCACCTCGCCCTACCCCCCACAAAAAAAAAAAAAATTCCCCCGCCTACGCCCCATCTAGCCCCACCCTACCCCACCCCCACCCCACCCCCCACGAAAAAAAAAAAATACTCCCTCCGTCCCAATAGAAGCTGTCCAAATTTTGTTTTGCACGCAAATTAATAAAATGGGTGGAAAGAAAAAATGTTGTGAGTGTAATTTGAAAATAGGAGAGAAAATGAGTGGAGGGAATAATAAATTATAATGGTGTTGTGAGTATTAAAATAATGTAGGAGAGAGAATGACTGGAGGGAATAGTAAAGATTCCTTTGCCAAAATAGAAAAGTGGAAGCTATTAATGGGACACCCAAAATGGGAAACTTCTATTGGGACGGAGGGAGTATTTTTTTACTCATTTTGCATACCCCCTACCTATCCCACCCCCACCCCCCCCCCCACGAAAAAAAAAATATTTTTTACTCATTTTGCATACCCCCTACCTACCCCCCCCACCCCACCCCCAAAAAAAATATTTTTTTAATAAAGGGTAAATTGGACATTTTATATGCTCTCATTCCATTCCTATAATTTGTATTTTCAAACCAAACATGATTTGCCAAGGAATTGAATGACAATTTCATTCCATTCCGCGCCAACCAACCAGAGGGGTTTGACCAGTTTTTTTCCATTCCAATTCCTTAAGGAATTCAATTCCATTGACCATTCCATTCCTTCACTTTTTTTCCACCGAACCAAACGGCCCCTAAGAGAAAGTTGGTAGTAGATAGAAAGTAGGCTGGTATTGTGAAGGTAGGAAGTGAGTCTCATTGTCCAATTTTTTTTAAAAAAAATCAAATTAAGAACCTTAAACTGGGATATACTAAAGATAAAAGTAACAACCTTACATCGAGACCAGACAGACGAAGAACTTTTTCGTAGAAAAATGATTAAATTTCGTGCTATTCACTTATACTCCTAATTCACTATTTCCTCCATTAATTCTCTCTCCTCTACACTCACAACACTTTTTAAATTCACTAATTCATCCACTAATTCTCTCTCATATTTTCAAATTACACTCACAACATTTTTTCTTTCCCCTTTTTTCCTTAATTTGCGTGCCACCCCTAAAAGGGTGACACTCTTGGTGGGACGGAGAAAGTAAACGATTAGTTTTACATATATAATGAATTATGAAAAAAAAAAATAGGGAAAAACAATTTAGGAACAAGGGAGTATCACAAAGCTAATAAATGTACTCCGTATATTCATAACTCATTCCAAATGCTACTACGAAAAAATCCATATCATTATGCACAAAGAGAATTGTTATTAACCATCAGGACTTTTGACCTGATGGTCAGAGCACTGGAACATCAATACGGAGGTCCTGAGTTCGACTCCCCCTAGTGGTTATAGTGGATGATTATCCCTCCCTAGTTAATATTAGGCCCCTCTGAGGTGGGGATTTTAAAGTAATTTCAGAGAATTGATGAACTTGTTAGTAAATTGACTTACACAAAAAAGGGGCTTGCCTCGAGGTGGGCAAGCCTCAAAAAAAAAAAAAAAAAAAAAGAGAATTGTTATTGCACGCGGGGTCTTAGCACGATGGTTAGAGTTCGCTGCTTTCAACGCGGAGGTCGTGGGTTCGATTCCCCCACCGATGGTTAGAGGGAATGACATTACCCTCCCTAGCATAGCTAGGCGCCTCTGTGAAGTGCATCAAGGGGGAGCGGTGAAATGTGTTGATCCCCTTCTTTTAAGAAAAAAAAAAAAGGAAAAAAAAAAAAAGAGAATTGTTATTCGCCCCCGCATCATTACTCAATACCCTCGCACTGCTAAGTATACCAAGAAAAATAGACATTCAACATTATATGTACCACCGTTATTCCCATTTTACCCTTTTCTTTCTACCTTTTTCTCTGCGCACCCCAACCTCTACCACCGTCGCCCACCATTCCCCTTCCCTTTCCCTCCATCACCCTCACCTTCACTATCTCTCTCTTCCCACACACAAAATTAGGGTTCTTGAATTGCTTTTTTTTATCAAAAATCAAAAAAATCAAACTCAAAATTCCTCAGACCTAGATTATTCAAACCCGACATATTTCATAAAAACCCATCAAAGGGAGACGAAGCTAGGAGGAAGGGGGAGATCTAAATCGAGCATGTGGAGGAGGTGAGGAGAGAAAAAGATATAGAGAGACGCAGGGGCAGATCTTGACGGGTGATCGGAGATGACGAGGGGTAAAGGAAAACGAAGTTGCAAGGGGAGGAGGAGATGAACAGAGAAGAAGAGAGGGTTCTGCAACTCCCATTGATGTCCCTTTATTCTGAGCACTCAACTCAACCCCTCTCTCAAATTCTCTACTGATCCTTGCCAAACAACGTCGATTCACCGGGGATGAAATATTTTAATTTGTTTTGATTCAGAAATCCAAATTTGGGGTTGAATTTTGGAATCAATTTAAAAAAAATAGTTTTAATTTCGACCTGGAACCTAGATTTAATTTTTCCCAAAAATGGGTTTGTAATTTAGAGGTTGAAGATGAGGATAAACTGGTCATTTCAATTGATGGCATTTTTATAATAATTATTACTGTGGGTATTAGTAATGTTGCGGGGGTGAATAACAATTCTCATGCACAAATAACCCGAAAGAACTTCGACAAACAACAAAGTTCACAAGATCAAACGGATCGAAGACTAAACGAAGAAGAAGAAGAATCGAAATGCAGTAAATCAGGAATGCTATTATGACTACCAGCATCAAGAACCTTCAATAGTTCCATGGCTTTCTTCTTCCCTTTTGAGCTTCCATTCTCAGAAACATCAACAATTCCATCATAAACACCCAATCCCATTTTTCTGACATTTTCCTTAACATCTTCCCTCCCACATTGTACTAAATTCAACAATGCTGAAACGGAATTCTCCTTTGTCCGGTCACTTGATCCGATCGAGTTATCAAGAAGATCGATCAATACTTCGATTCCGGATACATTTTGAAATGAATCTCCGGCCTCTTCGCAGCCGGCGATTTGGGCAATCACCGCCGTGGCGTCCTCCACGACTCCGACTCTGCCATCTTTTACCACCAAGGGGAAGAGTGCCGGAACGGCACCGAGCTCAATTACTGTAGCGCGATTTAATGGATATAGAGAAATCCCGAATAGGGCTTTAAGGGAATCCTTTATTGATCTTGTCTGTGAATTAGGGTTTCGGATGATGTCGACTAGGGCGTATACGATATCACGCTTGGAACCGATGATTGGCCGGTAATCATCCACGGTTAAGAGGCTGAAGATGGTGGCGGCGGCGGATTGGGTGGTGGAGGGAGAAGTAGGGTTACGGAGTGCGTGGGAAAGTGCATCGAGGAGGCCGCGGGTGGACATGAGGGATTCACGGGAGGTGATTGAGATGTTCAGGAGCGTCGCCGTGGCGTTCTCTTGGGATATCGGAGACGGAGAATATAGGGTTTCGGCGAGGTAAGGGATTGCGCCGGCGTCGGCGATTAAGGGTCGGCTTTCGGGATCATATTTTGAGACTAACCGGAGCTCGCAAAGGGATTCCGTTCGTGTTTGTTCTGAGACCGAGCTCAACTTTGCCACCAGCGTCTTCACCGTCCGTCGTTTCACTTCCATAGAATCCGATTCTCCGGCAATTCCGATCAGTAAAATACGAGATTGTTTGTCGGTGATTCTGGGTTTTTGGAATTGGATTAACGCGTTTCAAGTGAAATGATCGGAGCAATATCTACCTGATCTGATCTGATCTGATCTGATCTGATAGAATGAAAAAGACGGTGCTACTTTTTCAAATATGGCTACCTAACCAATTTGAGAATTCTTTTCTTGTAGTTTTCTTCTTCACCATCACCAATTTTCCATTGCTCATTTGATCAAGAAACAATAATCTCATTTGTATTTTTCCTATTTTTATGGGAGAATTCTATATACAAGGCATGTTATATACAAGGCACCAATAATTTCCAAACTACCCTTCGTCTGTCGTGCTCGAAAGGACGACAAGAAGCCTTCATATCGTGTACTTTTACACGACATAAACTAATTGGGTTAAATAATAGGTCGTATGAAATTATACGAAATTTAAATTTACTCTGTCATTAATTTCGTACCTTGACAACACGATATCATGTACTAAAATCGTGTATATCCATACGACATATCATAATGAAGGTGTTCTTCGATGATTTGCGACACGATGTTAATGATACGCATATTCTATGTTATATTATTGAATTGTGTTGTTAATTGAGCAAAATTTATACACTTATACATGACAAGGAACAAACGTCATATTGGATCATACAATATCATATAACCTATCACATTTAAGTGATACCACTTTATTTATTTGGAGGAAACTCATGTAGATGAAAAACACTTTAAATGTCATTTAGAATGTAGAAAAAAATTAAAAAAAAATAAATTGACTAGTTCTGAATATGAGGAGGTTGACTAGCACGAAGAAGATTGGGTGCAATTTTGAAATCCGGGCCAAAGATAGGGGTGATGGGGTATGGGGTTACGTTGTGAAGCATGGTTCTCATAATCACGACTTTCCAACGTATCCCGAAGGTCATCCGTTGGGTAAATTGACTAGTTCTGAATATGAGGAGGTGTGTAGTGCAAGTCAGTCTTCGGTGCGTCCAAATAACATTCTAACAATGTTAAAGAGGAAGGATGAGAAGAACGTGAGTACTCCGAAACACGTCCACAATGCCCTCACAAAATGCAAGTCACAAGAACGACAAGGGAGATCCTCGCTTCAACAGTTCATAAAAGCACTCGAGGATAAGAAATATACCTTCTTCATGAGGAAAGCTAACGAGAGTGACATGATCGGTGACATATTCTTCTCTCACCCACGAGCATCGGATATGCTTAACTTGTTTTCCATATGTAGTACAAGGTAAATTTTTGATTTTTGAATCTGTTTTTTGACTCTGTTTTCCACAAGTCGTATGCATTTTTTGAATTGCAATTTTATTCATTTCTAACTTTATTTTTTATTGATACAAGGTGATCGCACTTACAACACCAACTGCTATGGAATGGCATTACTTGAGATTATAGGATTTACTTCAACGGGGAAGAATTTCACAATTGCCTATGCGTTCCTCCAAAATGAGAAGACTGATAATTACACGTGGGCACTCAAGAATTTGCAAAGTCTTTTTCATACTCCCCACATGCCAATCCGTTTTCTTAACTGATCGTGACTTGGCTTTCATTAATGCTTTGTCCAAATGGTATTTCCCGAGACCGCACACCATTTGTGTCGAAGGCATATCGAAGTCAATGTTAAAAGAGAGCGTTGGCTAAAACCGGTAGCAATGAGTTTGCACTATCATTCATGAGGAGATTTAATAAAGCAATATCGGCCGCTACTCGCGAAGAGTGGGACACCCGTTGGCAATCGTTTTGCGATCATTTGAGATCTTATCCCGATTTATTGACCTACCTCCGCGAGACTTGGATTGCTCCATACTCTACGAATATTTTGTCGATGCACACAGATCGATTCTACGCACTTCGGAACCCACACCACGAACAGGGCGAGAGTGAGCATAACAGGTTGAAGAAGGCCTTGGGGAGTGCTTCTTCTACTTTTGACACATTATTCAAAAAGGCTCATGAGATTATGGAAATCCAAATAACAACAATCAAAGCTACTATGGAGCAATCAAAGAGTAGAATTCCAAATGATATGAAGACATGTGATACGTATCCAAGACATATTGGGTCGAGTGTCAAAGATGACTTTGGACATCATCAAAGAAGAGCGGAGTCGTTGTGGGGATAATGTCATGGATCCTTCAGCCGTGGGTGTTACTCGAGGCGAACATGGACTTCCATGTAGTCACGAGATTGCATGCATACAAAACTCTGGGGGCCGGATTGAGTTGTCCTCGATTCATGATTTTTGGAAGAAGTTGGACATTGAAGTAGAATACTGTCCCACTGGACCTGAATTTGAAGTTGTGTTGAATGAACTGCAGAACGCACCTAGGATATGAGTGACGTCATGCATAGTGATCGTCATCTCACCCCACGGCATGTGGAAGGTATTAGTCTCGGGAGACCACCGTTCCACAAACGCCGTTAGGAGCGCCATGCTAGGCCGACGAATGGTAGCATCATGAAGAAAATGGAGGCCGGTACCCTCAACACGAGCCCACCAAGCTCTATCATCCTCCGGTAAAGAAGCATGGGAGAACCTGTTGATTCCAAACAAAAAATTATAATTAATACTCCCTCTGTTTCAAGATTCAGATGACATTTCGTATGCCAATACCCGAAATGTTGGTGACATTTCGTATGTGTTCATACGAATGGTGACCAACATTTCGTGTATTGGCATACGAAATGTAAACTGATGAATCAGTTTACATTTCGTATACCAATACCCGACATGTTGATGACCATTCGTATGGACACATACGAAATATCACCAACATTTCGTATGTTGGCATACGAAATGTCATCTGAATCTTGATAATGTTTTGCAAATGGCTATTTAATAATAAACAAAATCATATACTTACTTATCTAAAATCTGCTGCCTTGTTTGGCGCTTCAACACCGGCTCACAAGTGGCGTTCTCCCATATCTTACGGGCTCGATGATGACCAAACCCGTACAACAACTGAACCTCCTCCGGGCCGCCACCGGGGTTACTCTTCAGTTGCCGCCACTCGTCATCCTTGGCCCCTTTCCCCTTTCTGCCCCGTGCCTCCCGCCTCTTGCGAGGCCTCACAGATACACTCTCCTCCGCCTCCTTCTCCGCCTCCTCCTCCGCCTCCTCCTCACTAGATAAATGTGCCTCCTCCTGCACAGATGCACCTCGGGACAGAGTACGTGAAGATGAATCCTCACTAGAATAACTACTCTCACTACTATCACTCTCCTCAACCACATCCGGCTCAAAGAATCACGACATTCTTGTCGTTCTTCTTTGGACCGTTTGTCCGCCTTAGCTGCACGCCTCCTCGGCCTTCCTCTTTCTATTAGAGGCCGTCGCGGGGTTACGTCCCTACAAAAAATTAAATAAGAGACGGTTAATATTCAAGATTCGGATGACATTTCGTGTGACAATACCCGAAATGTTGGCAACATTTCGTATGTGTTCATACGAATGGTGACAACCTTTCGTGTATTGGCATACGAAATGTAAACTGATTCATCAGTTTACATTTCGTATGCCAATACCCGAAATGTTGGTGACCATTCGTATGAACACATACGAAATGTTACCAACATTTGGACAGATACGAAATGTAAAACCGATGAATCAGCTTTACATTTCGTATGCCAATACCCGATATGTTGGTAACCATTCGTATGTGTTCATACGAAACGCACGCCGACAACTTCAAATTTTAGGCACACAAATTCGTATCCGATTCAAACAAAAAACCCAAATTAATGTTACGAAATAGCAATTAGAACCATTTAGGATACGTTTAAACAACATTAAGCATTATATAATCCATTTTAGGCATACATTTGTTGTAGGGTTTTCAAATTGAAATTTTAGGTTAAAATTAATTACTTTCTTTGGAGCGGCGGAAGAGGCGGACTTTCCACCGGTAGGGAGGTTTGTCTTCATCGTCGGCGGTGGTGGTGGCGTCGTTCGTCGAGTGAGAGAGAGAAGAGAAACCGTTTGTTTTTCTTAGGTTTTGGTTTTTGAGAGCGAGAGCGAGAGGGAAGAGAGACCGGCGGATGGTGTTTGAAATGGAGAGGGAGGGGAAGAATTTTTTTTTAAAAGTATTTATATGGGGGCATTTTAGTAATTTCATCGTGCCTTGTAAAAATGCTGCCTTGTATATAGTAGTACCCATTTTTATGTGATAATTAATAACTTAATCTATTATAAAAGTTATAAAAGTTGCATTTCAAAGCGGTTGAAAGAGAATTGTTATTCACCCCACAACATTACTACTGAATATCCACGCATATTTAAGTTTACTTAAAAAATTAAACACTCGACTCAAATAACACCACCACTATTACTACTTTACCGATCTAAATCCCTAAATAAACACAATCCTAACCTAATAAACACACACCCACTAACACGTACAACACCTAACCCTCGCATACTTTCAGCTGAGAGAAAAAATAAGAACAAATTGACTTTTTCCTCCTTTCAACGAGAGTGTCCAGAAACTAACTAGAGGCCATGAATTTCTCAGAAGATTGAAAATTTTTGTGGCCTATCTCCTCCATATTTTCGGCGCCATAACTTCTGGTAACCCACAAAGTTATCCCAGCAATTCCCCATTATTTCCTGCCAAAACACCCCCATTTATTCGGGCCAAATTACCCATCATTTCCCGCAATGCAACTCACATCCTTAATCGTACTTCTGCAGCCTTCTTACTCTCCAGTCATGATCTGCACCATTATTCCGACTGTTGGAATAACTATTACACAATAATAGAAAATTGTACAAAACTAAATAAAACAAAATTACACAAAAGAAAAGATAAGGAAAAAGATTTGTCGAGGAATCCGAGTCGTGTGAAAACACACTCTCCTTAAGACAAATTACGCCCCCTCACCACGTTGTGCTTGAGTTGTTACGGAACGCTTGCCTCCCAGGATGAAACGGAGTAACCGGACGGTGGTTGCACAATTAGACCTCCGGCGAACTGAAGTCGATGCTTGAACTTTATCACCACGAATGCAATGCAAGGAGGCCAAGGGAAAGATGAACAATATGCAACGAAATTGAGAGGAGAATTTCTGGAAAAACTGTGTCTTTCTCTTGTTGTGTTCTTGGCATTATATAATCAAAGGAGATAACAGAAAATTAAATCAAGTTTTAATTTTCTTAATTAATACAATTATTTCAACATAATTGCATAATTATTTTGCTCATTACCTCCCTTTTACGCTTATATGGTCATTTGGAATTTACCCTTCATTAATGTACCTTTTGAGTTACAAAACAAGTCAAACCATTTCCTCGTAGAGCCACTGGAGCCCAGGCGCCCGCCTCGGGGAACGCGAGGCGCCCGCCTCGTAATGGTCACAAATGAGCCGCACCTACTGGAGTCGAGGCGCCCGCCTCAGCCAGGTCCAGGCGCCCGCCTCACCTCCAGAAATATTGGGTCAAGTCTTGGAAAAAAAATGTAAAAAGTGGGCTCGCGCGGACAGGCTATTTCGGAGCTACATTCGTGTCCGCAGGACGTGCATGAGTTCGATAGTCCGAAGGCTATTTCGGTCCATGATTTGCACCCCCCCCTGCGCACCTGTGCGCGAGAGAGAGCCTCTATGTACCACAATCTTACTCCCTACCAAAGTGTAGGAGTATTTAAACTTAGCCACTTTTTCATCTTTTTCCAATGTGGGATAACCACATTTTACCCATTCCAACCCATTAACTTTGAGCCTTCATATCTCATTCATTTCTCAACCATTTTGAACAAATGAATATATGATTTCAATGTACTCATGGAGTAGAACACAATCCAACAATCAATTTGTCATTTTAACAAATAACAAATTAAGAAAATAACTCATTATTTCCTTCAAAAACACACTTTTTTCCAACAATCCCCACATGAAGGAATAACGCGGAATTGGTGATAAAGCCGTGACGAAAACTTGCATACGAAGATGTGGGAATGCCCATTGAATCTTCGCTCGTACAAGCATATTTACTCTACTCGCAAATCGATAGACGCGATGTCCTTGAATCGTTATGCTTTTTGTGTAGCCGATCATATGCTTGACACAAGTATCGTCCTAACATACTTCAATTCTCATAGCTATGTTCAATCATGGCCCTGAACATATGCCTGGTTCTGCGAGAGGTTCTAAGAATTGAGCCTCACACAATTCTCCTCGAAGCGGCCCCACTTCTCTCTCACATAGGTGATTTCTTAAAGGTAACCCGTATTACCCCGCTCGAATTTTCGACGCGTAAGAATCATTAAAAGCCATAGGCTTATCCTTGTCCTTTCGGGATGTCACTAATAGGAATGGACTTGGGGTTGATTCCCCCACAGTGACGCTACAAGTCTTTTAACAGTTAGGTTGTCCCATTGAATCTAGTTCTTGGGATCTTCAGTCATCTAGATTGGGTTTTCCGCTGTGTTTAACTTTTAAGAGGCTTAAGTCCCATTCCCCTCGTCGAGCTTTCAACTAACTCTCTATTTAACCCTTTGGTTAACGGATCCGCTAAATTTTCCTTTGACTTAACATAGTCAATGGATATTGTGCCAGTTGAGAGTAGTTGTCTAATGGTATTATGTCTTCGACGAATGTGTCTCGACTTACCATTATACATATGATTGTGTGCCCTTCCAATCGCTGATTGGCTATCACAATGTATACATATTGATGGCACGGGCTTCGTCCATCTTGGAATATCTTCTATAAATTGGCGTAGCCATTCGGCTTCTTCACCACATTTATCTAACGCTATAAACTCAGATTCCATCGTGGATCTAGCTATAACCGTTTGTTTAGAAGATTTCCATGATATAGTTGCTCCTGCTAATGTGAATACAAATCCGCTCGTAGACCTTGAGTCTTTTATATCGGATATCCAATTAGCATCGCTATACCCTTCAATTACCGCTGGATGTCTAGTATAGTGTAAAGCATAATCGCGAGTATATCTTAAGTACCTTAGTACTCTCACTATACCATTCCAATGTTCCGCTCCGGGATTACTTGTATACCGACTCAGTTTGCTAACCGTGTAAGCAATATCTGGTCTAGTACAACTCATCAAGTACATTAGACTTCCAATGATTCTCGAGTATTCAACTTGAGAAACTGTGTCACCTCTATTCTTTGATAGATGTTGACTCATGTCTATTGGGGTTCTAGCAATAGCTAAGTCATCCTTGCTGAATTTCTCAAGAATTTTATCCACATAATGTGACTGGCTTAAAGCGAGTCCATTTGACATTCTTGAAATTTTCACGCCAAGGATTACATCGGCTAACCCCATATCTTTCATGTCAAACTTTGAGTTCAACATATCTTTAGTGGACTTTATCATTTTATCACAGCTTCCTATGATAAGCATGTCATCTACATAAAGACATAAAATGACGTAGCCATTTCCCGTGTCTCTAACATAGATACATTTGTCACATTCATTTATTTTAAATCCACTTTCCATCATGGCTTGATCAAACTTTTGATGCCATTGTTTTGGTGCTTGTTTCAAGCCATACACTGACTTTACTAACTTGCACACTTTATTTTCTTGCCCCGGTGCAGAAAATCCTTCCGGTTGTTCCATGTAAATTTCCTCTTCTAAATCCCCATTTAGAAAGGCTGTTTTAACATCCATTTGATGTACTTCAAGATTCCGCAATGCGGCTATTGCAAATACAATTCTTATGGATGTTATTCTCGTAACCGGAGAATATGTATCAAAGTAATCAAGGCCTTCCTTTTGCTTGTAACATTTAATTACAAGTCTTGCCTTATACTTGTCAATTGTTCCATCCGTCTTCATTTTCCTTTTAAAAATCCACCTATATCCTAGTGGTTTACTTCCCGGAGGAAGATCCACTAATTCTCAAGTGTGATTTTGTAAAATGGAATCAATCTCACTTTTAATGGCCTCTTTTCACAAAGGTCCTTCGGAAGAGCTCACGGCCTCTTTATAACTTTGTGGTTCACTTTCAAGCATATATGTTAGAAAATCTGGGCCAAAAGATTTTTCTACCCTACTTCATTTGCTCCGTCGAGGTTCTACCTCCGCTTCATCATTTTCATCATGATGATTTGTTCCTTCTACTTCTTCTTCTTCTATTGAATCATGTCTCCGTTTAGATGAACTTGCATCATCTCTTTTGCACGGAAACACATTCTCAAAGAAAGAGGCATTTCTTGACTCCATTATAGTATTCTTGTGTATATCTTGAATCTTCGATTCATGCACAAGAAACCTATAAGCACTACTATTGTAAGCATACCCAATAAATATGCAATCAATAGTTTTTGGTCCAATTTTCACCTTTTTGGGAGGTGGTATTGAAACCTTTGCAAGACACCCCCACACTCGCATGTATTGGTATGATGGCACTCTTCCATGCCACAATTCATAGGGGCTCTTATTTATTTTCTTTCGGGGCATTTTATTCAACACATAATTTGCCGACAAGACGGCCTCTCCCCACATGTTATCTGGTAACCCCGAACTTATTAACATGGCATTCATCATGTCCTTTAGAGTCCGATTTTTCCTCTCGGCAACTCCATTGGATTGTGGGGTGTATGGTGGTATTGTAACATGTTTAATCCCATATTGAGCACAAATACCTTCAAAAGGGAATTCATACTCACCACCACGATCACTTCTTATGATCTTTATTTTCCGGTTGAGTTGATTTTCAACTTCATTTTTATAGAGAACAAACTTCTCTATAGCCTCATCTTTACTTTTGAGAAGATACACATAACAATATTTTGTGCTATCATCAACAAAAGTCATAAAGTACTTATTGCCCCCTCGTGTTTGTGTTGACTTGAAGTCACATAAATCCGTATGAACCAACTCAAGTGGTTCATTATTTCTTACAACCGAATGGAACGGAGGTTTTGTAAACTTTGCCTCTACACAAGTTTCACATTTATGTTTGTAGTCTATTTTACATTTTGGTATGCAATTCATGTTAATTAATCTACGTATAGTATCATAGTTAACATGTCCTAGTCTACCATGCCACAAATTGGAAGACTCAAGCAAGTAAACGGAAGAATTATTCTTATTCATCACATTCATCTTAGGCTTGTTAGCCATTACATTGCTTTTAACAACCATAGCACTAAGCTTAAACATACCATCACAAACATAACCTTTGCCTACAAACATTCCACTTTTAGACAAAGTAACCATATCGGATTCAAACACAACACGAAAGCCATGCTTAATCAAAAGCGATCCGGACACCAGATTTTTCCGGATTTCGGGCACATAGAGCACATTGTTGAGAGTCAACTCTTTCCCGGAAGTCAACTTCAGCACCACCTTTCCTTGACCTTTCACATCGGAGGTGGCAGAATTTCCCATGAACAATTTCTCACCATTTTCAAGGGCTTCAAAACTACTAAACATTTCCTTGTTTGAGCAAACATGTCTAGTAGCACCGGTGTCAATCCACCACTGATTTGGGTTTGAACCCACCAAATTCACCTCAGAAATTACCGCCGCCAAGTGCATATCGGAAACTTCATTCGAGATGACATCCACCATGTTTGCTTGTTTCTTTGGCTTCCTACACTCGGAAGACTTGTGGCCCACAATGCCACAATTGTAACAAGTTCCACCGAACTTCTTCTTGGAGATTCCTCCCTTTGGTTTCAAACTAGAACCACCCTTTTGGGACCAAACTTGCCTTTAGCTTTGCCATTTGCCTTGCCATTGGCCTTGGAGCTATCAACATGCTCCACAACATTGGCTTTCGCCACAAGAAGATTATTCAACTTCTTCTCCGCAATCCTATTCTCTTCCTCAATCCGAAGACGAATAGCAAGCGCTTCAACATTCATTTCCTTTCGTTTGTGTTTAAGATAATTCTTGAAATCTTTCCAAGCGGGAGGCAACTTTTCAATGATTGCCGCCACTTGAAAGCTTTCACTAATTACCATCCCTTCGGCATGAATTTCATGAATGATTATTTGTAACTCTTCCACTTGACTTTTAACAGTTTTTTAGTCCACCATTTTATAATCAAGAAAACGGCCCACAATGAATTTCTTTGTGCCCGCGTCATCTATCTTATACTTATATTTCAAGGACTCCCATAGTTCCTTTGCAGTTTTCTTAACACTATACACATTGTATAGCGTATCCGACAATCCATTAAGGATGTAATTTCTGCAAAGAAACTCGGAATGCTTCCAAGCATTAAGAGCCGAGATGGCTTGCCCATCCGTCTCATTCTCACCCAACTGTGGCGGATCTTCCTTAAGAAATCTCGCCAAGTTCAAGGTAGTCAAATAGAAAAGCATCTTTTGTTGCCATCTTTTAAAGTCTTGGCCAACAAACTTTTCCGGTTTCTCACCATGATAGTTCGAAACAGTTTGAACAACCACCCTTTGAGAGTTGGTTTCCACACGAAGCGCTTCCTCCACACGAGGATTCTCGGAGTTGTTCCCAGCGTTGGTTTCCACGTTTGATTGAGTAGCCATCTGAAACAAAACAAACAATTTTAATTCAATGTTTTAAATAGTTTTCCTTCCAACGAAGAGACAGTAATTTGTCTTAAGATTGTTGGAATAACTATTACACAATAATAGAAAATTGTACAAAACTAAATAAAACAAAATTACACAAAAGAAAAGATAAGGAAAAAGATTTGTCGAGGAATTCGAGTCGTGTGAAAACACACTCTCCTTAAGACAAATTACGCCCCCTCACCACGTTGTGCTTGAGTTGTTACGGAACGCTTGCCTCCCAGGATGAAACGGAGTAACCGGACGGTGGTTGCACAATTAGACCTCCGGCGAACTGAAGTCGATGCTTGAACTTTATCACCACGAATGCAATGCAAGGAGCCCAAGGGAAAGATGAACAATATGCAACGAAATTGAGAGGAGAATTTCTGGAAAAACTGTGTCTTTCTCTTGTTGTGTTCTTGGCATTATATAATCAAAGGAGATAACAGAAAATTAAATCAAGTTTTAATTTTCTTAATTAATACAATTATTTCAACATAATTGCATAATTATTTTGCTCATTACCTCCCTTTTACAGTTATATGGCTGTTGGAATTTACCCCTTCATTAACAAATTTTGAAATTACAAAACAAAGGCAAAACCATTTCCTCGTAGAGCCACTGGAGCCCAGGCGCCCGCCTCGGGGAACGCGAGGCGCCCGCCTCGTAATGGTCACAAATGAGCCGCACCTACTGGAGTCGAGGCGCCCGCCTCAGCCAGGTCCAGGCGCCCGCCTCACCTCCAGAAATATTGGGTCAAGTCTTGGAAAAAAAATGTAAAAAGTGGGCTCGCGCAGACAGGCTATTTCGGAGCTACATTCGTGTCCGCAGGACGCGCATGAGTTCGATAGTCCGATGGCTATTTCGGTCCATGATTTGCACCCCCCCCTGCGCACCTGTGCGCGAGAGAGAGCCTCTATGTACCACAATCTTACTCCCTACCAAAGTGTAGGAGTATTTAAACTTAGCCACTTTTTCATCTTTTTCCAATGTGGGATAACCACATTTTACCCATTCCAACCCATTAACTTTGAGCCTTCATATCTCATTCATTTCTCAACCATTTTGAACAAATGAATATATGATTTCAATGTACTCATGGAGTAGAACACAATCCAACAATCAATTTGTCATTTTAACAAATAACAAATTAAGAAAATAACTCATTATTTCCTTCAAAAACACACTTTTTTCCAACACCGACATGTCACCATGATTTTTGGTCAAAAATCTGAACAAATCAACCTCCATTTTTTCATCTTCCATGGCAGCCTCTCATCCTCTTTCCATTCCTCTCATCCTCTTCATTTTTTAGGTGAAGAATGATTTCATTCGTGGAGTTCCTGAAAGAATGGGGGTTTTGATTTCAAGGTTGTGGTGGTGGGTTAGAAGAGGGATGAAACAACTGGAAAGAAGATGGAAGACGAAGAGATGGAAGGGGAAGAGGAAGGGGAAGGGTGTCGGGACATTTCATTCAAATTTGATCTTTCTTAAATTTGAAGGGATAATATGGTCATTTCAATGGATGACATTTTTGTAGCAATGGTCTTTGCGGGAGTATTCAGTAATATTGCGAGGGTAAATAACAATTTTCCGGTTGAAATGGTATTTTATTTGGTTTGAACTTTAGGTCTCTCGTATTATAAGAGTTGCATTTCAACGGATTTAAATTGTATTTGGTATGGTTTGAACTCTCCGTCTGTCGTATTGTATTATAAGAGTTGCGTTGAAATTGTATTTGGTATGGTTTGAACTCTCGGTCACTCGTATTGTATTATAAGAGTTGCATTTCAACTTGGTTGAAATTGTATTTGATGTGGTTTGAACTTTCGGTCTTCTCGTATTGTATTATAAAAGTTGCATTTCAACGTGGTTGAAATTGTATTTGGTGTGATTTGAACCCTCATCTCTCGTATTGAAATGGATATCGGATTCCATTACTCTTTTGACTTTTTTTTTTTTTATGTAGGTACTATTTCCGCCCCGAAATAAATATTTAAAACAATTAACTAAAGCACGAACTGCATGAAAGAAGGAAATTTCCAGTAGAACAAACCAAGAAACCCGTGATTGATTCTTCTATTACAGAAATGGTAGTACAAAAAAAAAAAAAAAAGGCAAACCAGTACGTCAAGCGCTCCCCGCTAATTAATACTAAAACCCTTAAAGCGCTCCCGCTAATTATTACTAAAACCCTTAATTATTAACTAAAGTGAAACCAAAACCCAGAAAATTACACAACACACACACACACACTCACATAGTACTTGACAACTTACAATGAGACAAATACATCAGGTACAAAACTCACGGGAAACACCAACCCTAGAATTGGGCACATCAAAAAGAATCCTATGGTTCTGTTGTTGCATGTTAGCAATGACATTGAGGACCGAGTTCACGTTGTCCGGTGCTACTGCCATGGCCAAACAGGCGGTACTACTCGAGACGCTGTGGATTAAGAAGTTGTCCTGTGGCATCGTAAAGTTCATTCCTTGGAATATAAATGTTATCGTGGGTACCGTAATTGGGACAGTATAACATGTGTCGAATCCTCCGAGTGATGAGACCACGGCTTTGCCCATGCGACGCCTGAACTCGTTTCGGACTGCAGTGTAGGCTGGTTCCACTAGTCTAGTGAACACCGTACCTGATTAATTGAACCACATAAATCATAAATAGTGAAGATGATTAAATGATCAGCTGGTCACAAGTTGTTCTAGATTAGTGTTCAAGCCTTAATGTAAAAATTCAGGGCATAAGGGGGGGGGGGGGCGGGGGCGGGTGGAAGACGATCAAGCCCTTCAAAACTTATCCAACGACCGATAATCAACAGCCACACCATCCGATATCACTAGCCGGAACCCCTAAAGTATTAGGTACTCTCTCCATCCCATAAAAGGAGTCTCGCTTTTTAGATAATTTTTGTTAAGCTTTGATCAATAATTTTATCTTAATTTGTTTATCTTGCGATTGTCGAGAGGAAGACTACAAAGAAATGGTTCCCTCTCTCAACCTCCGCTTGACGGGGAGCGCTTTGACGCACCGAAATTTGCCCTTTTATATAAACTATCCTTATTAGGACATAGAAGGGAGTATGTTGCAATCATGGATGACTTTCAGGCTGGTTTGCACTAATGGCAGTGTGGAATGTCAGATTTGATGGTCCACACAACATACTAATTAGCCCTACACCTACTACTCTTCATCATGCCTTTATTTATTTAATTCAACTCTTTTAACCAATCATTTTCGGATACTAAATAACGGGTCTAAAAGTGTAAGCTGTCAGATAACGATACAACAATATATATCATATATTATCAAACGAAAATAAAAGATAGGTGAAAAAGATTACCGGAATCAATAATGGTGCCTGCGCCGGTAGTAGGGTTAAAAGCCAATGCAGAAGGAGGGATATCGACGATTTTCCGGCCAACTCTAATTGCGATCAAGTTAACATAGTAGAGTGATGATCTCCTAGGGTTCTTTAGCAATGGAGTAAACTTAATGTTCTTTGGTTGGCCATTAGTACCCAATCTGAGGGTCCCAGAAAAGTTAAGGGACTTGAAACTAGGGAGACAGTAGGAAAATGTGGATTGGTATAGGCTTTGGGTTTGGGATAATAGTGATAATGGGCCACGACCCAAGCCCAAGAGACCCTGTGGCGGCACGGAGTTACCGGTCGCCTTGTTGATGCAGCCGAAGGTGTATCCTTTGATGGAGTCCGTCGCGAGGGTAAAATTGTCCTTTGAGAGGTTGGCGGCAATGCTTGAGCTACCATAGGTCATGTTGAAGCTGCATGAACTCCCACCACAAGTTGGATTTTGTACCTGAAAAGTCGGATTTGAAATAGTTATATAAAAAATTCAAACCTTATTGACAGACCAAAAGGAAAATAACAACTTAAATTGGGAATCGGGACGGAGGGAGTACTTACTATTTCCTATTCCATTTTCTCCCTCCTACCTCATTTGTCGTACTCATACTCGTAACACTTATTTCACCACACTTATTTCACCGTATATTCTTTTTAATGTACATTTTTAAATGGGACGGGAGTATATAAGAAAGAATTAACAATAACACCGGGGATTCACGGGTTACATGTCTGATGAGTGATGGCACCACTCATCACGTGTGTGGCCCTTTATAAACCCTATTCAGATTTTTTGTCTTGTTGATGGAATGTTACGGGTCCACTTGACCATGACCAAATCATATCCTATCAACTAATTACAATATTACTTTTCATTTAAGTATAGGGGTACTAGAGATGCCCATCCGGTCCCGAACCGGCTGTTCGGACCGAAACCGGACTGGCCAAGAATCGACGGAAAACCGTAACCGTTAAACTGGCGGTTCAATATCCGGCGGTTATCCGGTCCGGTTAAGGTTCTTATTTTTCAAAATCGTTGAACTGGCGGTTCATGAAAAAGAAACGGCTAATTTAACGGCTAGTTGATCTGGGCCGTCCATTCGCCTGATCCGACAGCGCCCGTTACTTGCCCGTTAGCTAACTGCATTATAGCAGTTTTAGGGGTTACATGTATTAAAATTAATAGCACATTTAAATAAAAACAATTTACCAAAGGATTATGATTTCAAGCCACTTCTATCTTATCTTATCCGTCTCAAAATAAAATTAATGAACCTTTTTAGTAATAATTTTTTGTTAATTTAATTTTACAAATGTAAGTCTAAAACTTGTTATTGACATTATCAACGATACTATAGTAACAAATTTTAAATTTTCATTAAGATAATTAAATCAATTAAAATCATTGTTCAAACGCAATGAAGTAGAGGAAAAAAAAAGGGAAAATCAATTTTGAAACGGAGGAAACAGTAAAAGTAATGTATGTATACCTGCTTGCACTCAGGTGAACCACACCCGACAGGCTTATAAGAAGTAGACTTCGCCGGATTAAACTTATAAGAATTTGGGCAACCAACGCAGGCAGCACAAGGCAGCCAAGCAGCATCATTACTAGTATCCACAGCCATCAACATAGTTTGCGCCGGCGTTCCAATTTTAGCCCTCACAATGTAGGTCGGACTCTGAATGACCTGCCGGCCGGAACCAATGGGGACGAACGACCGGCCAGCGAGGAGGCTGGAGAGATAGACGAGGCGGGTCTTGTCGTTGGACTGCATTTGGAGGACAGATTGTTCCCATGAGAGGGGTGTGGAAGGTCGGAATGGGGAACAGGGGCTGTAGATGTGGTAGATTTGGAGGGTTGAGCTTTGATCGGCGGCGGAGCAGGTGGGGGTGGCGGTGGCTAAGGACTGGGTTAGGAGGGTGAGGGTGAGGAGGAGGGGTAATGTGGTTAGAAGGTTTGATGATGCCCCCATGGTTGAGATAATTGTGAGGGGCAAAGTTGTGGGTGTGGTGGGTATATATAGTGGTGCCATGCTTCTTGGTGAAAAGTGTGTGTGTCACATTTGAAAATATGGACAAGATTTTGTATTAATGTTTGATTTAGTTATGTGAATAATGTGGTTTAGTTTGATTTGTGTTTTATCAAAGGTTTGCAATTCTAACTCCTTGAATGGGATTTGAACCCATCATCTTAGAAATTTGGCTGATAATCTACAGTATAAATGGTAGTGAATTTCTGCTTCTGATTGAATGAAACGATATCATGTGTCGAAATTCTTTATTTTGTCTTCATACATTTGTCTCCTTTTCCATTTGCCCTTAAAAATTTTTTTTTTTAATTAAAAAAAAAATGTGTCCTCGGACACAGGCTTTTACTAGTGTTACAATTAGGGATGACCAAAACCGGTTCCGGGCCAAGTTCCGGTTCGGAATCGCCGGTTCCGGTTCGAAAAATGTATGACCCTTAACCGGCCCGGTTTGCTCACGGTTCCGGTTAATCCGGTTCCGGTTTTCTCCCCGGTTCGTCCGGTTCCGGGCTTTTTCCGGTCCGGTTCCGGACTTTTTCCGGTCCGGTTCTATTGAAAAACAATGAATTTTCGTCCGATTCCGGGCTTTTCTGTTCCGGTTCACCATTTTGGCGACCCTTAACCGGCCCGGATCCAAATCGGTTCCGGTTACCCCGGTTCCGGTTTTCGTGACGGTTCATGGCGATTTCGGGCTTTTCCGGTCCGATTCCGATCCAATTTTTCGATTTCGGTCCGATTTGACCATCCCTAGTTACAATAAAGCTCAAAAATAACTTCTTGTTGACTTTAAACAAAGAATGATACATATTAATCCGTAATCGCTCTCATCCTATAGCTATTATTAAACGGTTTTATTTCAATCGTTGAATTATTTTTCAGTAACTCTAATCTATCTAATCTAATGACTTACGGTTTCCCTTTATATTTACATAAAAAAGAAAAAGAAAATGTAGGGAATAATGGCTAGCAAAAGTGGTTATTTTACGAAAAATAACTAACATAGTACTTCCTCCGTCCCATTTCAATTTCAAGGTTTCACCTTTTTCTTTTGGTCCGTCCCACTTCAAGATTTTCTTCCTTAAATGAAAAGTTTTTCATATATTTATACCCTTATCATCTCCATATATTTATAAAAAAACCATTCATTATACCCTTATAAAGTTAACATATTTACAAAAAAATCAATCATTAACTTACTATTCCTCCCACTCATTTTCTCTCTTATTAAATACTAGTACATGCTCGTGTCCAAGGACACGAGTTTTTTTTTTTTAATTTAAAAAAAAAATTAAGGGCAAAATGGGAAAGGGACAAATGTATGAGCGCAAAATGATAAAAAACCCATTTGAAACTATTCGTTCAACTGTTCTCCCATTCTCTCATTTATACTATAGATTTTTAATTTTTGCATTCTCTCTCCTATTCCCTACCACACATTTAACTTTTACATTCTCTCTCCTTTAATTTTCTACCTACTTTAAAAAAAATTCTTAAAAAGCGTGTAAACCCACCCATGAAACCTTGAAATGGGACGGAGGGAGTAGTTCTTTTGCTTTTTTTTTTTTTAATTTCGAATATTGTTTCTTTATTTCTTTCAAAAGGGAATAAGAGCTCTTTATCAAGGCTATTAATTATCCTCAACAAAGTGAAGAAGATATGAAACTAAACGTGTTTTGTTTTTGTTTTTTTAAATATTGAAAAAAAAATTGTGGGAAGACCGGAGAATAGCAGCTATGATTTGTCCTAAACTATCCAATCCTATGGCTATTGTTAATCGATTTTCATTCCGTTCAATTTGGATCATTAGATTAACTCTTGAACTCTCTCATCCTACGGCTGTAGTTTGACGATTACCATATTCTCATTCTATCGGACTAGAAGAATATGAAAGCTCCATCCAAAAGTTTTCGACGTTCTCGACTCCAAAATACACAAACGTCAACCAGCGTTAGTGAACCTCCTGTCCGTTGCTCTGCACTGTTTTTCAAATCCCGAGTCTTGCAACTCGCCCACCTGCTTGCCGTCAATTTTCATCGCTCTCAACACAACTCCCATGAAACCCCCAAAGTCGCTTGCTCAATTTGACAATGGCTATTATTATTTTTTATTTAGTTTATTTTTTAATATGAGACAACAGTTTGCACAAAAAGGGTGACCCGTGACCGAGAAGAAAACCATTTGATTTGGGTAGGAAGGAGTATTTAGTTCACACTTCACACAGGTAATTAAGGGTGTTGGGGCTTAGTTCACACGGGTAAGGGGTAAAGTTGGGGAGGGAGGGGGGGGGGAGGTTAATGGTGCTGCGTAATGATAAAGGTGTTACAACTTTTCTACTTGAAAAGTGATTAAAAATGTATCCTCACCCAATCAGATAAGGAGCTTTTATTTTGCTTTTACTCCCTGTATTCCAACCAAATCAGGAAAAGACTATTTTTTTTATTTTATATACACTTAAACCCTATTCGATTCGAGAAAACAATCACTTAGCGAGTAATCAAGAGACTCCGGTGTTCCATGCGTTAGATCAAGAGCCTCCATTGTTCCTTGTGTTCAGAGTAAATCCCCCATTCCCTTTACAATATTTTCGATGTTCATAGCTTACGTTAAATTTTCAATTTTAAAGATTATCTTTTGATTGGTTAATTTTTATTTTTTTTTATGACAATCTATATATTTTAGATAACATTGATTGAGAATAAATTTATAAAAAATAATATTAATTTTTCAGTTATTTTCCATTTTATACTGTTCACCGTACCAATCGACACAGACACGGTACTATAGTTCAATATAAAATCCATCAATAGTTCAATAAACTTAACATAAACATGTTAAATTATCAATCAGAATCCAATAATTGAACAAAAATGGAAAAAAAGTATGTGTACAACTTGAGATAAGCATGCATTCATCTAGAATGCAAGAGATGATATTGAAATTAATTTAAGGTTAAGGAAAAAATTGCAACAAAAGTATTCAAACTATTCAAGTTGTTTGAATTTCATACATAAACTCATTTTCGTTGCAAACATACCCCTCAACTGTATTTTATGCTCGTTTATGACACCTCGGGCTAACTATATCTATTTTTTCACGTTAAGTGTCCACGAGACATAAATTTTAATGGTAACATAGGAATATTGTCAAAATAAGTACTTAGGATTCTAAATGTAAATAGTAAACTAAAAGGTAAAATGAAGTCTAATCTAAAAGGGCTCTTGTTTAATAAATGAAAAAGGTACTCCCAAGTCCAAACCCTCCCTCCCAGATTGCCCCAACCCTAAACCCTAAACCCCCACCGTAACCGTAGCACCTTCTCTCTTTCCGTACCGGGTTCAAGGAAGAACTCATCTCAGTTGCCCTCCAAATCTCGTTTGCGCTTTGGGTTCCAATGGCTAGACCGAAAGTCGGATCTATGACACCGCCCCTCCGCTCCCTCCTTAATATTTCAGATCTAGATCTGAAATCCAAATAATCCGAATAGTTTGGGTACTTTTTTCCTAAAGTTTATGAATGGTTAGAAAGACAAGTCTTAACATAATGCAATTTTGAATTTATAATTGCACATTGCACTTGTAATTCAGGTCCGGGACAAGTTAGTTCTTTTAAGTATGACAACATCCTCATTCCAAGCAAATAATTCATTAACATATATTCTCTCCGTCTCATCTCAAATCGAATTACCTAAAATGAAAAAAAATAAATTAATATTCCTCCCATTTATTCTCTCTTTTAATTTACTTTTATACTCAAAAAATTAATCCACTTACTATTTCTTATCCACATTCTATATCATACTTTTAAGTTTAATTTTCAGACTAACAACACCTTTATGGGCGGACCTAGCAAGGGGCAAGGGGGGGCCACTGCCGCTCCTGCTTGACTTTTTTTTTTTAACTCAACTGCGCTTCACTCTATAATACAACAATACTCCATTCGTCTCACTAAAAAATACACTTTGTTTTAGATACCGAAATTACACTTTTGTTTTGGATATTAGAATCAAGTGTAATTGAATAATTTTTGTGAGTATGTAAGTTTGTCTCGTTGAATAAAAAAAAATTAAAATATTTTCATTTTAGAAAAGTGTAATTTTTATTGAGACAAACAAATATGCAAAAGTATAACTTTTAGCGGAAAAAGAGGAAGTATATGTTGAAGTAAAATGCTTTATATATACGTATAATTTTTTATTTGTATATGTGATTTTATACATTGAACAACTATATATATGTTGAATCTTTTGATGCCTGTAATTATGTTATACACGTGTTGAGATCAACCGATATATTATTGCCACTATTAAAACAAAGATAATTATTTATATTTATATCTAAAGTTGTACTATTACATGTGAAAAACAACCAAAAAAAATTTCCAATGGCACTGTCCCGAACCCCCATTCCTTGTTCCTTTACTCCAGTTTTTTTCTTGCCCCTCTCTTTTTTCAATTTTTGTGTCCGCCACTTTTCTCTTTTACCTCACTTTTTCTTAATCATTGTGTCAAAAAAAAGTTAATTCAATTTGAGATGAGACGCAGTTAAATAAATAATGAATGGGAAATAATGGAAAACTTGAAAGCAACGGCATCGACCATCATTGTGGTCCTCTTTTTGTAAAATGGGAATATATGGAATGATAACATATGCACTAGGTAGGGCCCTCATTATTGCGTCTCAATTATTATAAATATCTCCAAAATAATGTTTTTAATAAAAAAAAAATACATAAAAAATCTAAAACAAGCAAAATGGATGGGTCCATTTTATTAAAATGCCATTTTCGGAGTGCATCTCATGTCGGCTCCATAATCTTTCAACATTTTTTTTTAATTTTTTATATATTTTTTTTTTATATTTTCAACATTTTATTCACAATTCAATGTTCAGACATACATAGTTGCCTTGTGTCACGCGATCTCACTGTCGTAATCCGTGTTGATCAGTCCCAAATTCTATGATACTCGTATTTTATGGTTTACTTTTTTTCGCAGATCCTTTTTAATAAAGCTCAAATAGGAGTGTTCTGACATGATTACGGTGAAAAAAAAAACAAATTAATAAAGCTTAAATATGAGTGTTCTAACATGATTACGGTGAAAAAAAAACAAATTAATAAAGCTCAAATATGAGTGTTCTGACATGATTACGGTGTAAAAAAAAACAAATTAATAAAGTTCAAATATGAGTGTTCTGACATGATTACGGTGAAAAAAAAACAGAGATTGAGCATAAAAAGCCCAAATTCACATTGATATAAGCAGAATCCAAGGGTGGAAATGTTTTTTTTTTTTTAATTGTGGTGGAAATGGGAATTAAAGAGGGAGTTGATCTTATAAAAAATGAGTTTTTTTTTAATATTAAGAAAAAATCATTTTTACACTGACAATTAACAATACATGCATTGACATTCTTCACACTGTCACTTTTTTATAATTACACTGACACTTTTTTACCTTACAATGACACTTTTTCACACTGATATTTGCTTATACCAACACTGACATTTTTTAACGCTAACACTGACACTTTTTTACACAGACACTTAATATTACATGCAATGACACTCTTTACACTTTACACTGGCCTGTCACTCATTACACTAGCACTTTGTTAAACTAACACTGACATTTCTAATACTTACAATTAATAATACATGTACTGACACTTTTTACACTGGCAATTTGTTACACTAGCACTGACACTTTTTTACACTGTCACTTAATAATACATGCACTGACACTTTTTAAAGTGTCACTTTGTTACAAACACTGGCAATATCGGGAGAATCAAAACACGTTTTTTCTAAGCTTAAGAAAAATGTGTTTTTTTTTTTTTGTTTTTTTTTTGAAGATTTTGGCTTAAAAGGGGAAAATAATGGAGTAAAATAAAAGCAAAAAGGAGTACAAGCACGTGAATTAAACAAGAAAAGAAAGGAAGGTGTCGGTCAGTGAAGTTATGGGTCTGGCTGGACCTTCAGGCTGCAGCCACTATACAAAATGAGTACTCACTCCGATCCAATCGAAAAAACACAAAATAAATTTTGCACATAAATTAAGAAAAATGCATAATGAATTAAATGTTGTAGTGTAAAAATGAGATAGAAGAGAGAATATGGGATAAAAAATAATAAGTGGATAATTATTGTGAGCATAACAGGTTCCATAAATAAAGTAGTACTAAAAAGTTTTCATTTTTGAAATGTGTCTTTTTAAATGAGGCGTCAAATGAAATTTTATGCCCGTTTGAGAGAGACGTCAAATGAAATTTTGTGCCCGTTTAAGAGAGACGTCAAATGAAATTTTGTGCCCGTTTGAGAGAGACGGAGGTAGTATAACAAACAAACAAAGAAAGAAGCAGAAGCCCCAAAACTAGCCAGGAGAATGGGTGTGGTGCTAGTGCATGCAACTATCTGAGAACAGTACATGGCTCATTGGTCTATGTCGGATGAAAAGTAAATCGGACTTTTCTGCCTCCCCCAGTGACTCACTCCCCTCCATAATGCAATTGCCTCTCTCTCTCCTTCTCCCTCTCTCTCTCTCTCTCTCTCTCCTCCCTCTCTCTCTGTTTCTCTCTCTCTCTCTCTCTCTCTCTGTTTCAGACACTGTCAGTAATCTAATGACTTGACTTTCCTGACTCAAACAAATGACAATGAGGTGGGTGGGAACCACTCCACTCTCTAGAATTTACCTATGGAATTCAGTTTGAGAGATTTCAGTGAAGAGTAATATTTCGATAGCAAATTTGAATTTTTTTTTTTAATATTTATTTAGGGACAGAGAGACGGAGTTACTATAAAGATCTACCGAGATATAAATGTAAATTCTATTCTTACCCAAATTTGAGCTTAAGTTTGGTATGAAAATCTACAGTTTGTTTATCTTTCGCCTAAACGCGCGCCAAAAAGCCACCGGTATTTCATTCTTCAGATCACGAGCAATCGGTTAAGTAGTCTCCCACCCGGGAATGTTAGCCGTAGCTTCATTCACCATCTTAACAAGAGTCACCTGCAAATAAGTAGTAAAACGAAATCAAACCAACCGAACATCTCATATCTCCATTAACAATGCAACTGCTATAAGAATTCAAACCCGACTAACTGGAAAACGCTAATGGGCCAAGTAATTCCTCTAACAAATGATTGGGTATTAGCTGCTCACTGCTCGTGAGGACTTCGTTCTCTACACTTATTTTCCAATCAATGATTGGGCGGGCTTTACCTAAACTCTTTTAGGTATTAAGATTGCATGGTGTATGAAGGGTATAAATTACTACTCCCTTTGTCCCCCTAGCAAGTGTCGCACTTTTCTTTTTGATCTGTCCCAACTTAAGTGTCACTTTACGGATAGTCTTAAGTGTGCAATTTTCCATAATACAAGCGATGTACGCATATTTCCTAAAAGGCTTGACAAATCAACTACGACACTTAATATGAGACGGATGGATTATACTTTTATTCGAGAGGAGGTGTAACATTAGAGAACCAAACAATTAACCCACTTCTGCGCTAATAGTAAAGGGGAAAACAAAAGCAACTCGAATGGCTAGAATCCAGACCATGTAAGTCGTAACACTATTAATTTCTTTGTTATCAGTCCCAAAATCTTTGTACACTTTCTAAGAGTTGTTTCCAATTACACATCTTTTTAGTCTAGTATTGTAGTCTGCAATAAAGTGAAAAACACATACCTATGAATCTATGATTAATAGAGGTAGTTCCGAAACAACTGTTCAAACTATATTGTACTAACTGATACTCCCTCCGTCCACTTCAAGGGTCCTAGAGTAGTATTTCACGCTTCTTAAGAAAATTTTTAAAAAATGAATAAAGAATTGCAAGTGGGTAGAAGATTAGAGGAGAGAGAATGCAAAAGTTAAAACATTTATGATAAAACCTCTTTTTGATTGTTTTTTTTTTGTAAATATGTTAACATTATAAGGGCATAATGAATAGTTTTTTTTTTTTTTTTTTTAATATGTTTACATTATAAGGGTATAAATGTCAGAAACACTGTTCAAAATTTGACATTTATGGAATGGGACTCTTAGTCTGGGAAGAATCAAAAGGGAAAGTAGGACTCTTGAAGTGGGACGGAGAGAGTATTTCTTAATATGTGCGATAGTCTTTCGGGATGGAGGGGGTACATGTCTATTACAGGGAATTGTCGCTGTTGGAAGTATCTTGGAGAATTAATCTTTACCCATATGCTAGGATTGATTATGCTTGCAAAACTTGATCATGATTAACATATGTGCTCCAGCTTAAGGGTAAGTGTCGATTTTATAAATAGCATATTTGGTGCATTTCCCTTTATTCTTCGTCCGAAAATAAATATCGCGTTCTAAATAAGAAAATAGACTTAGTGCAATTGTACTAATGTACAAACAAGTAAAGCACCTCCCCTAAAAACGTTGACAAGTCAAATGCGACATTTATATTGAGATTTATTTTGGGTGAATGACCAAAATATGCAACGTACTTTAGTGTTTTTTGCAATTAATGCAATGTACCACAAAGTTACCACTTAATTGCAACGTACTTGTCAAATTCGTTTCAAATAATGCAATGTACTTTGAAGTACGTTGCATTATTTGAAACGAAAATTGCATTATTTTAAACAAATTTGACAAGTATGTTGCATTAAGTGGTAACTTTGTGGTACATTGCACTAATTGTAAACAAAGTGTTGGTACGTGGCATATTTCAGCTATTTTTCCGATTTATTTTGGGATGAAGGTAGTATATTAATTACTCAACTTTCAACTCATGAACAACCCACATATTGAAAATTTTGACTAATATAGAGTAAAATTGGACTAACTAGTACTCCCTCTGTCCCATACTATTGGTTACTTATTTCCCTTTTGGGCGTCTCATACTATTGGTTACTATTCCAAAATGTCAATGAGTCCCACTTGGCACACTCACATCAAAAATCTCCCTACCCTACTCCTTCTCTCTCCTATTTTACTTTTCATACTCACAACACTTACTTTTCCTTAATTCCCGTGCATTCAATTTTAGTAACCAATAGTTTGGGACGGAGGGAGTATTTATTATAGACCTTTTTGGGCAGAAGACTTCCTTTTTGTTGAGGTGGAGGAGGATGAGATGGAGACTGCTTGTATTTCTATTAACATCTTTAACCAAGCAGCAAAAGCAATTAGTAAAAAGGAAAACTCAGCATGCATACCACACTTTCAGGAACTCCCGGAGGCGGCAAGGGGAGGTTTTTGGGTGGAGGTCCACGAAGATGAGATCTCTTGTCAAATCGCCACTCTCCAATTTTTCCATATGTCAACTCGCCCTGCAGATGAAGGCATTAACTCAACACTAAGATAGAAGAAGAAAAGTGCAAGAACCTCAAAAGGTTGTAAATTGGTGAGAAAAGGGACTAATAATCACAGCTTAAAATATATACCATATGTGTATTTGTATACATACTCCCTCCGTCCCATAATAACTTACCCCTTTACTGTTCGGCGTGGGAATTAAGGAAAGTGGGTAATGGAGAAAGTGTTGTGAGTATGAAAAGTTATGTAGGAGAGAGAATGTGGGGTAGGGAATAGTAAGTTGATTGGTGTTGTGAGTATAAAAGTAAAATATGAGAGAGAATGAGTGGGGGGAATAGTAAAGATTCTTTGCCATTTTAGGAAAGGGGTAAGTTATTATGGGATGCCCTAAATGGCAAAATGGGTAAGTTATTATGGGACGGAGGGAGTATATATTTTCGTGTGTGTGTATATATGTGTGTGTGGAACAGGAAAGAGAAACCTACCTTCATATTGTAGTCACATCCATAAGTATAATGGATGATGAACCTTTTTCCTATCTCCAAATCCCATGGTGGCTGAAAATTCAATATAACAGCAAGTCTTTAAGATAATTTTTGGTTGAATATTATCATAGAATCAGAAATAAGAGGATATTTAAATGGCATAACCAAAAGGATTTGTGGAACATCAAATGCTAAAATAAACTATTCAAAACCTGTAACATGAAATCTTTCCGAAGAATATGCTGCACACCATGCAAAGCAGAGGCCACCGCATAAGCATACCTTCACGCAAGGATCAAAAAGTAGGAACATAAAAAACATTGCAACATATTACACACACACACACACATATATATATATAATAAATAGAGACAATTCAAGAAGCAAAACCGCAAATTCTCAGGCCTGAACAACTCACATTTCTAGCACCCATCCGAATGTTTTATCAGTCTCTGGATCATCTTTCATTCTCAAAGAAACATTCATCCATGTGGGAGCGATCTTCTCAAGCATTTCCTGCACAGAGTTCATTTAAATCACTCCATACTTCTTTCACAGAAGGCCAAAGGAAAAGATTCAAAGAAAATAGCATGCTAATATCAAAAGCCAATATCGACGACTAATCAAAACTTCAAAATTATTTTCTTTCATTAAGTCATCAAAATTAAGTGATCTCATAGAAAACTGAATCAAGACATTTTGTAGCAAGGGAGTACCTTTTTTATTATAACAGGGGAATTACCAATCGGATCAACGTTTGTTACTGGGCCATACCCTCAGGATAATACTTCCTAATGATTTTTTCATTATCAGCGGGTTTGATGTAAAAGAAAGGGAAGGCGGCAGGAAATTCCCCATGTGCCAAATTAGGCAATGGCCTAACAAATACGTGATCAGGCTCTGCCATCAATATGTACCTACACCAATTTACGGAAAAAACAACCATTAGTGTCTTATAATGTGAGATGATTGGGATATGAAACAAATAGCGAGGTACTCACTCTTCATCAATTGTAGCCTTCTCCAGCCATTGCACAAAGGCCCAAGGCCTATTTAAAACAATGTATCCCTGTATAGGAATTAAACGCATGTTATGAAAAATAAAACTGAAATGACATGAAATATGAGGTTTTGTATTAATGGATTTCTGAAGGGTTTGGCATGCGAGTCAACTTGAATTCATACGAGGAAATTAATCAATTAAAGTCCATGAAAGTTCATAACCAAACTTCAAAATACTGAGTCTATAGTAACTGATGGAGTGGGTCGAGGGGCCAAACTTAGCACTGGAGAAATATTTTTGATTGGTTAGGGCCCTAGTGTTTTGCCTACCCCCTAGCAGAGGTGTCACTCCAAATTAAGATTACAAGATATGCTTTTGAGTATAAGCACATAAGCCTAAGGATCATACTTGGAACAAATGTTGTTTCTTTTTTCATCAAGAAAAAGAGTTGTACAAATGTGTATGATGATCACTAATAATCAAAATACCAAATTATAGGTGGCGAAGTACTGAGCAGAACTTGTGAGTTGTGAAGGAACCCAAATTATGATATGAATTTCACCATGGAAATTTAGGCGTTTGGGTAAGCTTGTAGTAATCAACGAGAGAATTAGATAATAAAACTTTATTCAGCAAAGTTACAAATAATGAATGAAGCTTGAGAAGGCATGCAAAAATAAAAATAAAAAATCAGAGGTTTCCAGTAAATAGACCCTTGGAGCATAGTCATCCACAAAGGTGAGAAAATACCTGATTCCAAACTTTGAAATGACAGGATGACCTCATACATAAAGATCAACTGACTCAAAAGTTTCATAAGCGTGCTTATAGATGCATTTAGGTACGACATGAAAAGTCCCCTCAAAACTGAAAAGACATGCTCTAAAAAGAAGCAAGACGGCATGTCAAATTCTTTCTAACAAGGGCAACCCAAGCAACATTGGAAAATGCAATAAAAGACAGAGTGCAGGTAGAAACACCCTTAAAAAGATGAACTCCACCTCAGTCGTGCATGCAACTTATTGTTGTTATAAAAATGAAATACATAAGAAACACGATAAAACATTATAGGACAATAATACTCGCACATAATTTTGTAAACATAGCGAGATTGAAGTTGACAAGAATCTAAATACTACACAAGTAACAGTGAATGGAGTGGGACCAATACCACCAGTTCTTTAACACACTCAAGGTACTTCGTTAAAGATGATCAAGGATGCATGACACAGAACTTGAGTTACCTACTATCTGGTCTGAAGCACTATGATCAGTAACACAAAGAAAACGGCAGAATGCATGATTTGGGAATTACTTTCTAAACAAGGGTGGGCTTATCTCCTGAATTTCCTTGTAAAGCATCATTAGACTCTCACAGCCCACTTGTGTTAGCCCGAGAGGACACCTCAACAATACTTGGAACTCCCTCCGTCCCGGAAAGTAGATCCCACATTTTTTGTTATTAGCTTGAGTCAACTTTGACCAATAATTTAGGTTAGTTGTAACTAACCTAATGAAAATCTAAAACTTGTTATTGATAGTATTTACAATGATATATCAATAACAAGTTATAGATTTTCATTGCCATAGTTAATACTAACCTAAATTATTGATCAAAGTTCATTCAAGTTAACAACCAAAAAAGTGGGACTAACTTTCTGGGACTGAGGGAGTATCTTAGTACATTGTAGATTTTGTTCTAGCCCAGCCAAAGCAATCATTACTGCTAATGTCTCTTTGAGTGTATCTTCTTGCGTATGCTATTTTAGAAAGAAATGAATCCACCATTTCACGATTTTTTTTATACCAATGAGTAAAAGATCAACACATCTTATCAATCCAATAACATCCAAATTGCAAAGACATATCATAGATTCACCGATAATCTTGACCTACAAATATACTGATAACCAAATATTACCAAAGCTCCTTCACTATATCAACTTGAACTAACCAAACACTCTTACTATCCGTGGAATACAACATCTATTGAGAATTGATATAAGCGACTTTGAAATTCACCAACCATGGATGTTCAGCAAAGCCATAGACTACTAAGATCCCCAGTCCATACTCAAGAGGCGGGATCTGACCAAAAGCAACCAAGAATCTCAACCACAGAAAAACCCAATATACATTATCTGAGAATCTGCTTACGTACAAACTTACCTAAATTTATAAGTATATGATGCTAAACCAAATTTTAAGCCAATATTGAAGCACCACTTAATGCTACGTATAACAAGAACCACACAAATACAATCAACTTCAATATACTTAATTTTATTTTGCATCAAAATCCATGCATTAGAAACCAAGTCTCATCACTATTTTTCTGTTGGCGATGTTGATCACTATATCAATGTCTTCAACACTGGAACATTAGTCAGTCTTAGACTCTTAGTTTTTGAAGTAAAGCAGAATGTAAGGCGTGCTAAAGGGCATCTGGCATAGCTTGCGATAAAGTTGCAAGAGTTTCAACTTTGGCAAAAGATTAGATACAAAAAAGGTGCCTGAGTGGATGAATGAAGTCAACGAACATAAACTGCAGCCTGGAAACAAAATCTGAGAGGTTTCCAGAGGGCAGGAAAAAATAAATGAACTAATCTTTCATGCAATGACAACAAAACCTCACAATAAACCAATATTAATAATCTGAAGAATTCTGCTAACAGACCATACCAGCTTCTGACATTAAGGAAGACTACCAATTCAGCACAACACCAAGGGTAATATGGGTAATGACTGAAATAAGAAGTGCATACCAGGAGTACTTAATTCAATTTATAGTTGGTGCAGATATCTCAAAACAACAACAAATGCAACTTGACTAAAGGCGCATATTCTGTTTCTATCGAGTATAATGGGGTGGGCTGCAGGTGCATTGCTATTTATCCAAGAAAACTAAGAGAATTAAAGTAAAAGGAACAACAATGAAAAAAAAAAAAAATCAACTTTGAAAAAGTCTCAATTCAGAAACATGTTTCAGTTTTCTAGCCAGACCCCCGAAACATGTTTCAGCTTTCTAGCCAAACCCCCCGAATCATTATGGGTTCAAACATCAAAATGTGTATCAGAGAATATGTGCCCACAGTTTATATGCTACTGTCCTTTCAATAAGAAAATAACTCAAAATGACTGGAGAAATGAAAAAGAAAAGCTCTAAACAGGTGAAGTTATGTACTGAATAAGATTGCAAAAGACTAGCCAATAAAGTAAACACCATATGAAATACAAAATCTCAAATGGAAGAAAAGAATAAAGGTAAGAAAAGGTATCTCACCCTATCCAAACCCGCTGGAAGGGGATCCACGACAAAAGTAGGAATCTCATCCATTAGGTTGTCAGGTTTACCGGAATGTAGAATACGAGTGAATTTTCCCATCTCTGATCCGATCAAGTCTTTCTGCCTCTTATACCAATAATACATAATGCGACATTGCCATTTGCTATAAGGAGCATCTGTAGCTGTTAGGGCAACGTGGAATAGCTTCTTGGAAGTCATTGGTCTCTTCATATTCTGAGGCATCTCAACAACGGGATCAAAATGTAATTGACCATCCAAAACATCAGCCATCCATTTACCCGAACTTGCTGCCGTATTGTGAATTATCATCCTTACCAAGTTATATGATGCAAAGAAGGACCCGAGAACCACAATAACAAGAAAAAGTAGAGATGCCCATCCCATGCTTTTCCGTCCCATCATAATTGATTACCACAATACAATTAGAAACTCTGTGATCTCAACCACTTCAACTTGAAAAAGCTACTGAATTAAAACCATTAACTACTTAGCAAGTTGCAGCACCATGATTGTAAAATATAATGACGAAAATCATTCAGGATAAACTTGAAAACATCAAATTCCCAGGAAGCAATCTGCATAACACATGATCAAAGATTTTGCTTTAGCATGGATTGAAAAATTTGCACTTATAATTGTTATAATAAAATACAAACGACTTTTGCAGGCCAATAAAACACTAGAACTATAATAATGAGAAGGTAGAACAATTTCAAGAATTACCCAAAGATTTCCGAATTCCAGTAAGCAATCCAAACAACTCAAACAAGGTAAACAATAATGCAATTTTCTAGGACACCGTCTGATTTGAACACAGATATCACAAACAAATGGCACAATAGCAATGATAAAATTCCAATGTTAAGACTCCTAGATGAAAACTGAAAATTATAGACGATGAAAGATTTGACTTATTCAAAATCCAATTTATATTAAAGGGAATATACAAGCCAAGCTAATCACATTCACCAATTCAAAGAATAATGCAGCTAAAACAAAAGAACACCCTTTTAAAATACAAAAAAAAAATTAAAAAAATCAAAAAAACAAAAAAAGCTGATCATTTAAGAGATACCCAGTCAATTTTCAGCACTACCAAACAATTAACATTTAAAATAAGAGAGGTACCAATAATATTCAGAATACACTAAGACATAATTTGAACTAATCATATTCAAGAAAACTGCAGTTGACTTTAATATTTTACAAATTAATGTAACACAACAACCAAAACCCAATAACGGGATCAACCGAGGTAGCAAGAAAACTAGATTAAATCAACGTTCAGAGCAATAAGATGTCAAAGATAGAAACTTTTTACCTCGTACGCACCAAACCCGAATGGGTATCCAGAAAGATGAGCAGAGAACAGGGAAACAAAGGTTTAAGAGGTGAAAGGAAACGGGGAAAACGATTGTTGTTCAACGTGAGAAAGAAGGAAAAAATAGGAAAATCAAAGGAGGGATTAGGGATTTGGTGGGACTATCTTATGATTGTTTGGTTTGATTTGATTTGTTGAGATCAAAGGTATAGAATAGAAGCTTCTGTCCTCTTCTTCTCTGCTGTTTCTTCTGAAACCTTAATTTAAAAACCGTCGAAATACCTGTTTGGATACTATTGCTGGGTTAAGCGGTTCGGTTTGAAACGAATCAAATCAAAATTATGCGATTTAGTTCGATTTTCAAGTAATAGTAATTGGTTCGATTTTAAAAATTGTTAAATTATGTGGTTCGATTTGTTATGTGGTTTGGACCCTCAAACTATGATTCGAGCCCGTGAAATTGAACCATCAAACTACCAAACCGTTCAATATTAACTGTAGATATGTATATCTTTCATTTTTATCTTACATTTAAATTTTAAAACTTCTAATTCTATTTATGAAATTTAGCTCATAACCCTTTTTTTCTTTTGGTTAATCTTCTTGTAATAATGTTAATTTACTCTTTAGCACATTTCATTACAAGTAATCAAATGTCATGTTGTTATCATAAACATTGAAGTAAAATTTCAAGTTGTGTTTAAATACTGAATCTTTTATGTATGTTATATTTGGAAAATTCAAACAAATATGACAATTAATTGTGTAATTTGAAATCATATTCTAATTAATGGTTTAATAAATGTTCTAATTCATGATTTGAACCGTGGTTTGAATTGTGGTTTAAACCGCGGTTCAAACCAAACCATGGCGATTTAGTTTGATTCGATTTGAATTTTTTCTTGATTAGATTCAATTTGAGATTTTTTTCAAACCAATGACTAGTGGTTCGCTTTGCAAACCAAACTATTTACACCCCTAACTATTGATGTGTGCGTTTTGGATGTGTGTGTTTTGGAGAGAGAGAGAGAGAGAATCAACACTGGAATTTCGGTGACTTGGCGATTTTTTATTTTAATCTTTTTAAACCAATTTGTGAAAAAATAAAATTTATTATTGATAGTATTTACAATAATAGTATTAACAACTAATTTTATATTAGTATAATTAAAATTAATTTAAATTATTAATAAAATTAATTCAAATTACTAATAAAAAAGAAAAACTAATTTTTTTTGGGAGGAAGGAGTATTTGAATTTTGACATGCATATTAATTATGACTTGATATTTTAGTAGTACTTAATAAGAATAATTAATTGATATATACAAATATATTCTTGATTTTCCTTACATGCCCTCGCAATATGGACGATTCTTGAAGAAATTCAATCTCAAATAAGGATGAAACGAATTGGGTTCAGTGAAGTGGGTGGAGATGGAAGTGTACCCGGACGTGTGTGATTTCTGGTATGATAACATCAGAGGTTGCATCACCTGGTTGGGTGGGTGGGTTGGTGTGGTTGCTGGTGTGATCACACCAGAAGTTGTAACAGTTGGTTGGGGAGAGGAGTTTGGGATGGATGTTGTTTGAGGTGGGGGTCAGGTTGTGTCAGGGGTTGTGATGAGGGGTTTGGTGTTGTTGTGGTAGGGAAAGAGATAGTGGGTCTCGGTGATTGGTTTGTGTCGAGGGTGGTGAGCACCGGGTGGTAGCCATAAAATGCTAAAGGTGATGGTGCTTTGGGTGGAAAATTAAAGTAACACAAATAGAGAGAGAGGGGTGGGACTTTATTTGAGAAGGGAGAAGATAGAGTGAGGTGGCAACTAGGATTTTGCTTATTTTTTATAAATGAATGCAAGAACAAAATATAGGGTTTTGGCTATTAGGTATATGCCGAGGGTGTTGTTGTTTTGGTGTGGGTGGCGGAAGGTGTTGTGGTGTTCCGGATGTTAGGTTTTTGCCGATGGTGGGTTTGTGAAAAGGGGAGGCTGAAGACTTTATGGTGTTTTAGGGTGGGGCTGCATGTAAGGTTATGTCGCAAAGGGTTGGGCGGCTATTGGGCTTTGTACACGGTAAGAAGGGTTGGTCGTGGATTTTATTGGGATGTTTGGATGGTGGAGAAGGATGAGAGGCGGAGTTTGTGTGTGAAGGGGTTTCGGCTAAGGGTGGTTGAGCTGAGGGTGGTGTGGGAGGAGGAGTGAATTTTGATGGTGAGTGGCGAAAGCAATGGATTTCGACAAGAAGGGTTTTGCCTGGGGTTATGTTTTGGAGATGGAGGTTAGAGAAAAATGAGTTTTGGCCAAGGGGTTGAGCCGATAGTGGTGTGGGGGGAGGAGAGGTAGAAGCGGGTGGGGCCGCTTAGGGTGTTTTGCCGCAAGTTTGGCGGAGAAAGACCATTATAACTCTGATAATATAGTAGAATAAAATATGATTAGACGAATTTAATCAATATATGAGAGAAAGCATTGATATGTGATCGCGCAGGAAAGCGTGCAAAGCTCAGTTCTTGTGTCCAGCAAATGATTGAGCTAGCTCCGGATCTGCACAGCACAAGAAATAAAGGGTGAAACTGCGCCGGGGGTCTTCCTAGCAAGCCCTCCTACGTGAGAGTAAGATTATGGACTCGGAAATATGGTGCAAATATCATGGAGTGTGTGGGTATGGAAATATGCAAGAAGGCAT
Organism: Adenophora triphylla var. japonica; assembly: GCA_022495995.1. Lineage (NCBI taxonomy): Eukaryota > Viridiplantae > Streptophyta > Magnoliopsida > Asterales > Campanulaceae > Adenophora > Adenophora triphylla. The sequence continues at coordinate 58,240 of JAFEMH010000029.1, forward strand.
TACCTTTTTCCATGTTATTACTCTCTTATTTATAGTTGGAAAGGTGGTATTAGTGGTTTTCACCGTAACCGCTGATTGGATTGATGCCACCGTGGGATCGCCCTCCATCTCCTAGGTGTACACGTGTCGCGCCAGATGGGTCCGTCTATGTAAGGACACCGCAACACCCGACATCCGATAAGTAGTTTACCTTATAGAGGAAAGTCAACCCGCACGCCTTTTGTTGTTATTATTGGTTGCATGAATGCACGTGTAACAAGGCACCGTATGTGTCCGACATTATCCCAAATTAGCTAATTAACCAAGCTTGTTGAGGAAGCTTAATAGAGGAGACGACACTGAGCCGTACGTCCACTTGGGTCGTCTCCTCGAGAGGTGACTCGACGAGAGAGTGTTGGTCGTTCAGCCGACGACGTTCTCTCTTCGACGAGCGCCGGGTCTCGCTGAGGGAAGACTCGTCGTTAGATGGGCCTACCTCGTCGACGATCTCTTCTTGGAGTGTCGACGAGTTATAAGTCAAACCCTTCCTTACCGATACAATGGCTCGTCCGCTTGACGGGCTTGGTCGCTCAATGACGACGATTGCCAACCCGTGGTCGGACGGGCCACGCACCCAAGGCTCGATCCGATACTTCATAGTTGGGTCCTAGGGTGGGCCTATTGGGCCCCTGTGCTCGTAGTTGTACGTTGGGCTCGGCCCATCACGCATTATTCCGTTCAGCTGCCCCCAACTCATGGTCGTCTCGACGGGCCAGAGTTGTCGTTTTCCCTCCAAGGTATCCGTACGACCGTCGCTTGAATTTTGAATTATGATGATGTCGGTGGTGATGACGTGGGCGGCCGTGATCCCTCCATTAATTGACACGCGTCCCGCGATGGGACATTCTTCTCGGAAGTTGTGAGGGGTATTTAATGCCCATCATTTCGCCGTTTGGGTTTCCTGTGCATAAACCCTTCATCTTCTCTAAATATAAAAACCTCCTCCCTCCTCCATTTCAAAATTTTCACGAACTCGAGCATCGAGAGCAAAGGAGCAAGAGCGATTTCCGCGATCGGCAAGGAAGAACTCCGGAATCGCGTGCGAACTTTTCCGGCGACACCGGTTGCTCCGGCTTCACCACCGCTGGACAATCCCGCAGCTTGGATCGTAAACTTCTTTGATCTCCCACCGGCGAACTCATCGGAAAACCCATCCTCGAACCCGTAAAACAGTAATTTTCTTCGTCATTCTTCATTTCCGGGTTTTTGTTTGGGGGTTTTGCTCAATGGGACCCGTAACGGTGAGCTTCGAGAGGGGTGTCAAGTTTGGTTTTGGGCCGAATCAACGGGTATACAAGTGTGCCGTGGGTGTTTGGAGAGAGATTCCACCGGTTGAGTGTTCATCCATTCTCGACAAAGTTTGATTTTGAAAATGAACCTCTAGTGGTTTCCAATGGGTGAGGTTCTTGGGAATTTTGAGGAAGGTGACCCAAGAGTAACGCCTTTTAGATCGATGAACGACCTCCCAAATCATATACGAACCAACTATTCCTTGTCCCGTCGTGATTCATCTAGGAACTTGGTTGTAGGGAATCTAGATTGCCGTAGATAGGTCGTCGTCTCGAAAATGTTAGACCGATTCCCCTTCGTCTTTCCTTGTTTTGTAGACATGGATCACGACGACGCCCGATCAACCGGTTCAAGAAGTAAACGAAGCGCACGAGTGCAGAAATACTAGAATTGTCGACGCCTTCCACACGGGTGTACGAGTAGGAAGCAAATGAACGAGACTTCGGGGCGGTGCCCTGGGATCGGGCAATCACCAAGATCGTGGCCGCGACAAAGGGAGACGTAGCTGCCGTTCATAGATTCCCTTCGAAGCTCGTTCGTGAGCGCATGCCAACAACTACAAGCCGGAGTATCTTAGCCAGAGGGAATATGAGCCTCGTAGACAAACTCTTCTCACCAAAGAAGAAGAAAGTTGCTTTCTTCTATAAGCGCTCGAGCTTGGGCCGAGGTTGCCCTGCATCCCTTTATCAACGAAGTTTCTTGAAGATTCTCGTTGCGTGCCGACGGAGTTGAGCGGCAACACGGTTAGGGTTCTATCATGCTTCATCGTCGTTTGTAGATTCCTTGGCTACGAGCCACGCAACAAGGTATTCCGTCGCATTATCGGACCAAACGATCTATGAAGAATGGGAAGTCCGTCGTAAGCGTGTCGTGTATCCGAAATGTCCAGGGTTTGTTTCTAGATACCCAAAATAAAGTGTACTACTGGGACACCACATGATCTTGGTGGAGAGCCGGTTAGGATGGCAATTTCCATGGCCTCGAGAATCGTGATTTTGTTACCGACGATCGTGTATTTCAAGCTCCGTGGGCCGACGAGCCGAAAGGAAAGATCGACGATCCGCTGAAGTCATGGATGGGCGGCGTTTGAGAACATTGAGGCCTCTCACCGGAGGTACATAAGGGCCGGCATTATGGGTAAGCCGTCGAAGGGCCCCGATCCCTTAGTGAAGATAGACCTAGACCCCCGTTATCCGGGCCTGGGGTCGTTCACGACGACTTGCAGCTGGGAAGACAACCGTATTAACCGCGCCGGGGCCCGCCACCATCCCGAAGAGCTTTGTGAAAACCTCGAGATGTCCGGGGTTGGGTTCTCAACACTCGTCTATTTATTTTGATAATATGCCTATATGTCTCGTCGTGTATGATCGAACTTTTTCATTTTTTACTTGGCGCTTCTCTCGAAAAGGATATCCACTCATCGAGAAGAAAGTTGCGAACATGAGCGAAGCAATCAGACCCGCCGTGCGAACCAAGGCCGTGAAAGATAGGGCGACGCCCAATGCCATCTCGCGGCCTATGAGAATCGTGCAAAGAGGAATGATGAGCTTCCTAAGGATCAACCTCGCAGTGCCATTCCTCTAATTGAAAAAGAGGTCGTCGCCGGAGGCCTAAACACCGGAGGTCGTCAATCTCGTGGTCGACGGGCCGGAGAAAGAGGTTGGAGTTGAACTGCGCCGCCGCCGCCAATGCCGAGGATCAATTGATCGTCGTCGAGGTGAGCACGTTAACCCCGAGGACGTAGGAAGTTCCGATTCCAACCATGCAGGTCGTCGGGAGGGAGCCATGTCTCCAGGAAGAGGAAAAGTCACTCGCCGCCCGGGAGAGAGAAAGGCAAAAGGAATAGAGCCGACAATGACCCCAAGAGTCCCTCCGACCCATCAACTCCTCAAACCGAAGCTCCCGGCTCGTCTTCCGAAGTGCTTACTGCAGAAAAGGCTCGGCCACGGCTACCAAGTTTCGTAAGGTTCCTCGTATAGCCGGGGTTCCTTGCTTGGCAAGAAGTGGTCCCGCTCTTCTTCCGGGGACGGCCTTGACTAAGAGGGGTAAGGATGCCGATCTTGTAGGCCAAATGAGGAAGGCTAAGATGAGTCCGACGACCTATCACGCTCGCTTCGGCCGATGCAGACGGAGGTAATTTAGTTGTTTTTTTTTCTCATTTATCTCGTCACTTTATACTTGGGAAAATGATAACTTTTCGATTGCGTATGACGTCGATGATGGAGGCAATGACGGCGGACTTCAAGGCTTGCTACGACGCCGAGATGAAGGAAAATGAGCTGATTTTGTCCGTCTGAGCCAAGGAAGAGGCCGAGAAGAAGTTCAAGGAAGTCCGAAGAAAACATCATCCAGCCTCACCGCCGCCATGAGTCGTTGATGGCTCGAAGAATGGGATATTCAAGGAGGTGGAGACGGCGAAAGCCGAGAAGGCCAAGCTCGTAGAAGATGGCAAGATTTTAACGATCGCCCTTCGTGGCCGCAGAGGGTAAAGTGACCAACCGACAACCGACTACGAGTGTTCTCGAGTCAAATTGAATCGATGAGGGCCGATAATCAAGCGGCTTTGGCCGACGCAAAGTTGGATGCCGTGGAACAATTCAAAAGAGGTGGTGAATTTTCCAAGATCGTCACCGATAAGGCCGCTGCTTCTTCCAAGACGGAACCAAACATTTAGCCCTGAGGATTCTTGCCGATCCGGAAACTAAGTGGTCTTTTGTCTACGAGGAAGCCGGCCGACCTTCGCACCGACTGCCACATGACGAAGAAGCGCGTCTAGTTCATCCTTTAGTTCCCTTCAATGACAACGATTTACTCATTATAAGAGAAGACGACGAAAAGGCCGGGAGGGACGAGTGGCTCGGTTCCCGTAGTCGACCCCAAGAATTTCGACGCCTATTTCAAACATTTCGTCGAGGATGCCCTGCACTCGATGCAGCCTCCGTCTAATGTTGGTGTTGACCCCCAGTGATCATTTGATTTTTATGAGATCGTTTGTAATGTCCCAAACAATGTTGAGTTTTTTGGTGGTGGTTCCAAACAATTATCTCAAGACAATTTTTAATGTTTGTAATGTAGCTGACCTGTTTCCTCGTTGTTTAGAGGGGGTCGTACAATGTTTGTTTCATGTTTTAAGTTATTTAATGCCTTTGTTTTCTGTTTGTTAATCTGTGTTAACATAGATAGCATGTGATAACCTATTGGACGAGTAAGTTTGAGGACAAGTGTGAGTAGTCGTCGTTTTATGACCAGAACTTGGTTCGTCCTAATATGGTCGACCTTTGTTCAAACTTGTATTTTCTCAACCTCTCAATGGCTCGTAGGAATAGTATGAAGGTCAATAGATTTTTGTTCGTAGACAAAGTTCTATAGACGAGTCATCTATATCGTTATAGCGATCGACGAAGTCTGGCTACGTCTAACCTTTATACTTGGTTAAAGTAGATGTATTCGACGAAGTCTGGCTTCGTCTAACCTTTATACTTGGTTAAAGTGCTAGAATTTGTGTAGTAGAAAATCAACAAAGCGACGATCTTTCATAAATAACTTTCTAGTAAACAACGAGCTACTGGGATTTATAGGTATCCCTTACAATTTCCCAAAAACTTCAAATTTCACAAAATTACATAAGGAACCACAAGGTAGGTGCCCTAAGTGGCGCCGGATGTTGTCGACGACCTCAAAAGTAGTATTTCATTAGGTGGTTGGCGTGCCATGGATGCTTGAGACTTTCACCGCTCGGCTTTGCAAGGCGATAGGTTCCCTCTCCGACCACACTTGTGACAATGTATGGTCCTTCCCAATTGGGGAGAGTTTGTTTTGACGGGCTTTGAGTCCCGTTGCTTCAATCTTTCTTAGTACATGGTCACCGACCTTAAAGAACCTTCTCTTCACCTTCTTGTCGTGATAAGCCTTGGTTTTCTTTTTGTAGTTCTCCATCCTTAATTGGGCATCCAATCTCCGTTCGTCTACGAGGTCCAGATCGACTTGTCGGCCGTGGATGTTCTTTTCTACCTCGTACAAAGCAACTCGGTCCGTCGGCACTGAAGTTCGGCGGGGGCCAGCGGCCTCTCGAGCCATAAGCCAAAGCAAATGGGGTTTCCGTAGGCCCCTGGTGGTTGTGCGGATGCCCTGCAGAGCCGAGGGTAGTCCGTCCAACCATCTTGTATCTCTTCCTTCCGCATTTTTGCATAAGGCAGATAAGACGAGTTTATTGGCTGCTTCAGCTTGCCCGTTGCCTTGGGGGTAGGCGACGGACGACTTGGAGTGTTTGACGCCCATCCTGTTCAATTCCCGCTCGAATTTTCTTGAAAACTGTAGGCCGTTGTCTCAAACGATCACCCTGGGATTCCGGCGACACCATATCGAGTCATGAATGAAGCTTAGTGGCGTTGTTTTCGCATCTTGTTCAAGGCCTTCGCCTCCACCCACTTTGAAAAGTAATCAACCGCTACGATCACATATTTGACTCCTCCTCGTCGGCGGAAAAGGCCCAATCAGATCAACACCCCACATATCAAACGGCCAGCAAACAAGACAGGGGTTTGCTCGCCTTGTAGGCAAAGGGGAGGTCGGCGAAACGTTGGGCAGTGTGTCACACTTTTTCACAAATTGTTTAGCGTCTTCACGAAGGTGGGGCCAAGAGTATCCCATGGTTATGATTTTATCACAGCCAGTACGGGCCCCTGTGATGGCCTCCACATTCTCCTTGATGCACTTCGAACAAAGAATTGAACGACCTTGTCTGATGAACGCACTTCAAAGAATGGCCGGGTAATGGATCGTCTCGTAGAGCTCTCCTTCGACGACCGTAAATCCGCCGACTTCCTCTTTACTTGTCTTGCCGAGACCTCGTCCGTTGGCAACTCCTCCCGTTCAATGAATGCCTTTAGTTCGTCGATCCAACATTTTGGGCCGTCTCCGATGCAGAGGACCTTCACCCGTTCATAAGCTGGCTGATCTAAATAGGCCAAGTGATGGCCATGTTCGTCCTCAGGGAGTTGGTCCGTAGCTAGCTTTGAAAGTAGGTCGGCATGCTCGTTGTTTTCTCGAGCGATTCTCTCGTATGGCCCAAAATTCTAAACTCAGATCAATTCTCCGACCAACAGTGGTACTTCAGCAGGGTGGAATCGACGACTTGATAATCTCCCTCTCACTTGGTTCACGATCAATTGAGAATCACAATAAGCTGCAATTTTTGTAGCTCCAAAACACTTTGCATATTCAATGGCTGCTACGAGTGCCTCGTACTCGGCCTGGTTGTTTGATGCTTGAAACTTGAACCTCAAAACTTCTTCAAAAACTGTCCCGCTTTCTGGCTCAACAAGAACGATCCCTCGCTCCGCTCGTATTCTTGGTTGCCGACCCGTCCGAAAAGATTTTCCAACATCCTACGGGCAAAACTAACTCCGTCTTTGCTCGCCGACCTCCTTCCCTCGTTTCGCCGGCCGTGGCTTCCTTTGATCGTCGTCGATGGTGAATGACGTTTCAACCAGAAGTCTCGCTAATGATTGAGCTTGCAGGTCTTCCTCGTCCTATACTCTATATCGAACTCGCCGCCTCAATACTCCAGCTTGAGAAGACGACTGTGAGCTTTCGTGATCGGTGCAAGATTTTGCGCAATGGGACATTTCAGTATATACGACGATGGGACGAGCTGAGAAGTATGCTCGTAGCTTTCGTGTCCGTAATGACGAGAGCGTAAGCGATCTTTTCCGCGTTAAAGTAACGGGTTTCAACATCTCGACAAAGCTTTGCGACGTAATAAACCGGCCTCGTGTTCCTCCTTCCTCCCCGACCAATACGGCGGCGACGGCCTTATCACTCGCCGAGAGATAAACGTAAAGGTCTTCCCCCGCTACGGGCTTTGGAGGAGTGGCGGGGAGCCAAGATATTCTTTCAACCGTTTGAACGACCGGGAACATTCGTCCGTCCATTTGAAGTCCTTTCGCACTCCTGAGAGCTTTAAAAACGGGAGTGATCTCTCACGGACTCTGCAATAAAACGACCTAAGGCCGCTACTCGTCCATTTAGGCGCCGAACCTCCTCGATGCTCGTAGGTTCGGCCATATCCATCAAAGCCTTGATTTTCTCAGATTGGCTTCGATCCCCGCCGAGAGAGCATAAATCCTAGGAACTTGCCCGCAAAGAACTCCGAAAACGCATTTAGCCGGGTTGAGGACCATGTCATTGGCTCGTAGGTTGGTGAATGTTTGTTCTAGGTCGTCGACGTGCTTCCTCTTTTTGATTTGACGACCATATCATCAACGTACGCCTCCGCATTGTCGCCGATCCGGTCCTCAACACCTTATTTATCATCCTTTCGTAAGTGGCACCGGCGTTTTAAGCCCAAAAGGCATCTTCGTATAAACGTAAGTTCCCCGCCGCCCGAAAAGCCGTTTTCAATGTCCTCTTCACCCATCTTGATTTGGTGATAGCCGGAGTAGGCATCAAGAAAGCTCAGAGTAGTATGGCTGGCGTAATCGACGAGCTTGTCGATTCTTGGCAAGTGGATAACCGTCCTTCGGGACACGCCATGTTCGTATCAAGCAAAGTCAACACACAATCTCCACTTCCCATTAGGTTTCTTCACAAGAACCACATTGGCTAACTGTGTTGTGAACCCAGCTGCTCACGATGATTCCAAAGACTTAGCAATTTCTCAATCTCCTCGCTTTATAGCAATCTCTTTTTCGCTGAAAAACACGACACCTTTGCTCCTTGAATTTCATAGTAGGATTCACCCCAAGCCCGCAACCGCCACGTCTTCTCTAATGCCTTTCATATCTTCTACTCTCCAAGCGAAAACGTCGAGGTTTTGTTTGAGTAGGGAGATTATCTCTTCCTCTCCTCGCCGCACAACCGAGACCCCAGCTTTATTTTCTCGCTCGGGATAATCCGGGTGGATGACTAGTTCGAGTAGCTCGTCTCGCCGGCTTCATCTCGGGGCGTCGTCCCTAAAATCCATGGACTCAATGACGATCTCCTTAATTTTCCTTCTCGCTTCGTGTCGATCCGGTACCTCGTCGTCAATCGCCTTGTCCAGTCGGCCCCCGATTCTTGGGCGGCCAAAGGTTGTGTTTCTGCAGCCTTGTCGTTCAAGAATACTTCGGCAAAAATTTCTGGATTTTCGACGCACTTCGATCGTTGAGACATTGGCGTACGAGGTCGTCGTTTCTTTGATGGATTTTGAGAGCTTCACATTGTGATTTGGGTCGTCGATTTCGATAGTCCGTTTCGCCTTTAGCACGTGCTCTAGGAATTCTCGGGGCCGTCCCCAACACACATCCGACTCCGCACGTGAAGGAAATTTAACTCGTTGATGGGAACCGAGGCGACGATCCCCAAAGCGGATCGACCCGGCCGGCCAAGGATTGCATGATAATCACCGACGACGTCGATCACTATGAAGGTTACGGCCTTGATTGTTCTCAAGGGGTGTTCTCCGATATCAACCGAGAGGCTAATTTGGCCTTTCGCATCTACCCGATGATTGGTGAATCCTCTGCACGCCTAAGTAAGGACTTAGGCGACCGTCAGTAGACTCCATTCGTTGGTAGACATTGTAAAATAAGATATCCTTGGCCGCTCCAAGATCAATCAAGATTCTCCGTGACTCACAATTATCAATGAAACCAGGTATGACTAAGGTTTGTTGACGAGCTAATGGGTCGGGCCGGAAGCTCGTAGGGAAAGAAACTTATGACGTCGTTTGGAATTTCGATTTGGGGACGTGCGGGGCCTTCTTTAGATGGTAGATGGCGCTCTTAATCTGGTTCTTACTCGTCTCCTCGTAGATCACCAGATCATTCTTGGGTTCCTCCGGGGGTCGCCGTTAGCGGTCCGGGTGTGGCCACTCGACGGTCCTTCCTTATATATTCCTCCAGCCGCCCGGCGTCGATCCATCTTTGAATGATCTTTTTCAAACTAAAACATTCCTCGGTGTCGTGCCCTTGTCCTCGTGGTATTCACAATACTTGTTCATGTTCTTCTTTCCCTTCCCGTTAGGGTTCATCTTCGGGCCGGGCCGAAATCAACGTTGCTCAAAATTTCTCGCTCCGGAAACGGTAAGTGGAGTGTACGACTCCGGAACTTTTTCCGCTTTCACTTTGTTCTTTCCTTTTTCTCCGCCCTTATCCTTTTTGGACTTCGTCGCTTCACCTCGTCCACGTACTTTCCCTCTCTTTGTAACTTTCTTTCTTCGGCCTCTGCGACGGCGTACGCCTTGGCATGCAGGTCTTTGCGAGACTTGGCCTGGGTGGACTTGGAGCTCGTAGTCCAGGGTGTAGAGGAAAGGACGCCATGTCTCGAAGCAATTTATTATTTCTCTATCGGTTAGATCCTCATCAATTTGATCTACCAATTTCTTAAACCTCTTGAAGTAGTTCATCGAGCTTTCGTAGTTCCTCGGGATATGTTGCCGAGGTCGTTGATCGTCTTACGACGCTCTCCCGCCGTAGCAAACCTTCCTAAAAACTTCTTCCTCATCTCGTTTCCAAGATTCAATACTCCCCTTTGGTAGGCCTCTAAACCACCTCAAAGCAAATGGCCGACCAACGTGCTCGTGAGAGCCTCGCACACGACGTCGTCGTGGCCGTAAGCTTTTGCCACCACGTACATCTCGTGCCTCAAGGTGTCAGATGTGGTCTATGGCGCCGGTAGAGCCGTCGTATTGCTTAAGGTCGGGTAGTTTAAAGCCCGGTTCCGGGGTCCAGCTTTCCAACATCCAGGAGCAAGGGGATTCATAGTGCCGCCGTCGTCATCGTAGTCGTCGCCGTCCACTTTATTCCTTTTGTTCCTCAACTCTTCCACTTGACGCTTCAACCTCAAAAATTCTCTCATGTCTACCTCTCTCGCCGGCCACTGGGGGATCCTATCTTTGGAGGGCCCCAGGGTAACGGTATTAGACCGTCAGCTTCTCTCGGTGGGGGCGAGTCGTGAGATGGATCGTCCCCTATACCGGGAGGTGGAGACGACCTATAAGATCCGGGAAACCTCTCGTTCATGACGTGGAGATCGAGTTCTCTCTCTTGGCTCGGCGCCCGTTCATTTCTTAACGACGGAGTCTCGTAGACGACCTGACGACTTGATTCCTGATAGCTTCAAGATTTTCGACGACGAGCTCCCCGCGAGGCTCTGCTACCTCAGCCCGTCGCCGCCGTGATCGGGCTCCTTGGCTCCGTCTTTCATTGATGTGTTCCCTGGTCAAGCCGGCACAACTCGCTCAAGCTTCCGGTGGGCAAACCCCTTCACGACGACTCAAAGCATTCTCTCTCTCGGTTTCTTCTCCTCCTTCCCGACGAGATTGTTTGATGGGATGCCCGGGGAGCTTGAGGAGCGGCCATATGGATTAGCTCGTCCCTGATTTGCAAGAACTCCCCGAGGGCGTTAGCTCTCTCGACGAGGAAAGCCGCTCTGTCGAGATTAGGGTTAGAGGGACCTCCCGTATACCTTGCACTGTCTCGTGCCTCCTTTCTAGTGGAGGTCTCCTCCTGCGCTCGGCGAGTGCCTTTTCTCCCTTCTCCCGGCCGTTTGAAGGCTCAGTATCGTCAACCATCCCTCGCGACCGGTAACCCCGAGGTTAGGGTTCCTAGGTGGCGAGGGTGGTCTAGGATTTTCTTCTTGAGGAGGAGGTACTCCTTCATCTCCTAGTTGATTTATGGGTCGTATGACCATCGGACACCATTTTTCCAAACTGCTCCGTATTTCGTAGCCGAAGATCACTAACACGTTCCCGGCAATGGAACCAATCGATCGCGCAGAAAGCGTGCAAAGCCTGGTTCTTGTGTCAAGAAATGATTGAGCTAGCTCAGGATTCGCACAAGACAAGAAATAAAGGGTGAAACTGCGCGGGGTCTTCCCAAGAAGCCCTCCCCGTGAGAGTAAGATTATGGACTGGAAATATGGTGCAAATACGGTGAAGTGTGTGGGTATGGAAATATGCAGTAAGGCATTACCTTTTTCCATGTTATTATTCTCTTATTTATAGTTGGAAAGGTGGTATTAGTGGTTTTCACCGTAACCGCTGGATTGGATTGATGCCACCGGGATCAGCTCCATCTCCTAGGTGTACACGTGTCGCGCCGGTATGGGTCCGTCTATGTAAGGACACCGCAACACCCGACATCTCGATAAGTAGTTTACCTTATAGAGGAAAGTCAACCTGCACGCCTTTTGTTGTTATTATTGGTTGCATGAATGCATGCGTAACAAGGCACTGTAGCAGGTCTGACATTATCCCAAATTAGCTAATCAACCAAGCTTGTTGAGGAAGCTTAATAGAGGAGACGACCTGGAGTTGTACGTCCACTGGGTCGTCTCTCGAGAGGCGACTCGACGAGAGAGTGTTGGTCGCTCGGTGACGACGTTCTCTCTCGACGAGCGCCGGGTCTGCAAGGCTGAGGAAGACTCGTCGTTAGATGGGCCTACCTCTGTCGACGATCTCTTCTTGGAGTGTCGACGAGTTATAAGTCAAACCCTTCCTTACTGATACAATGGCTCGTCGCTTGGATGGGCTTGGTCGTTCAATGACGACGATTGCCAACCAGGGTCGGACGGGCCATGACCCAAGGCTCTGATCTGATACTTCATAGTTGGGTCCTAGGGTGGGCCTATTGGGCCCCCAGGCTCGTAGTTGTACGTTGGGCTCGGCCCATCACAGATTATTCCGTTCAATATGAATGACTCAATTTATAATTAACAAGAGGTGCATATTTATAGTAAAATAGAGAATACTTTATAATAATCTAGCTATGGTATACAAGATTTTAATTTCTAATTGGTATGCACAATATTTTTAAGTTTGGTTAGAATAATTAATTGGTATATACAAATATATTTTTGATATTATATACTATACTTAATACTTAGTAGAATTGGTTTAAAAAAAAATAGTAGTACTGTGAATATTAATTTTTGAGCATAAATATTGTACTATTGGGTGGATAGGATCTTTGCATTGCATACATAACTATAGCTGCATAATTTTAGAAATTGTAATTGATTTACTGAACGAAATATAAGTGATGGATCAGGCCCAACGGGTTGTACCTACATTCAGACAGGCCCAAAGGCCCATCAAGCATAAAAGGCCCGTTAAGACGTCCCTAAATACGTGCATTTATCGAGCTAGATCAGTCGACCAAGCGTATGGTCCGACCTTCCTTGATCCCGATCTGACTTTGTCCGACTTACGATCCACCCCTTGGATATAATCTTTCTAACCAAGACACGAATTCAGGTCGACCTCGACCAATCGGGCGACGGTGCTACATTCCAACCCAAATCTATAGGCAATCCATTAACAATTCATCTCAATCGGCAATGCTTTCTCTCCCTGATTTACGGGATTCACAATATTAGTCAAATGACAACAATATAAATATCAATCCATATTCAACCTAAAAAGATAACGTCATTTTGGCTATTGAGATATATGTTGTTTTCCATACATACACACCATATCTCGTCATCACACTGAGTGGTATTAACCGAATACCATTTCGGCTAGTTGTTTGTTCGTGAATTCAGGTTTAAGAAGGCGAAATACAACCTATTGATAACCTATTGATGTACTAATGATGATTCTGACGAGCACATGGGGATTTGGCGCATACAGCCTTTCAATCTAAGTCTGGAGGTCGTGGGTTGATCCCCAGGAAGTTAGAGGGAAGGCTTTCTCTCCATATGATTTATCTCCTAGGCGCTTCTGTGCGTGCATGTGTGTGTGAGTAATGAAAAAAAAAATGATTCTGACGATTTCTACATCATCATTTACTATTATAAATAATATCATTAACAATTTTTAAAATTTTATAAAAATATTTTGAATAAAATTATAATCAAAATTCAATTGAATTAAGTATAAAAATTAAAAAAATTAAAGTGGGGCAAATATTACGGAATGTCGTATTATTATTATTCTCCACCCACCAACGAGGTTACATACGATTCCGTGAACCACCATGACGTGCCAACGAGGCAACGAGTCATTGCCACCTAAATCTTCCCTGTCCTGTGTGTGTGGAATTCTTCTCACAAAACTACAATAATTTACGTGTACGGTTGACTATCTCTACTCTACGTAATAGAGTTGACATTTCCTAAAATATTACTTCCTCCATTACACTTCAAAAGTTTTACTTTTTCTTTCGATCCGTCTCAAACTAAGAGTCTTATTTCATAAATGACAAATTTTTAACATTTTTTCGGACATTTATACCCTTATAATGTAAATATATTTACAAAAAAATCATTCATTATGTCCTTATAATGTTAACATATTTACAAAAAAAAAAATCAATCAAAAAAAGGTTTTATCATAAATATTTTTTAACTTTTACATTCTCTCTCCTCTAATCTTCTACCCACTTGCAATTCTTTATTCATTTTTTAAAAAATTTCTTAAGAAGCGTGAATTAGTGGACCACCTTAGGACCCTTGAAGTGGGTCGAAGGGAGTATAAGGTTTTTATTTTGACATGACACGAAAATTAAAAAAAAATATTAAAGAGTATGAAAAATAAAGTGGGAAAGAGAAAGTAAGTAAGGATTTTTTGTTTTGAAAATGATAAGTGGATTTCATTATCTATTTTAGATAATAAAACAACTAAAAATCTTAAACTTAAATTTAAACTGAAACAAAACAATAAGAAAAGTAATAACTTTAAACCGTCCAAAAAAAAAAAAAAAAGTTTCCCAAAACCGGGGACGGAGGAAGTATTTTAATGACAATTGTGGATTTGACATAAAAAATTAAAAAAAAAAAAGAAAAATAGAGCTGGCAAAAGTAGTTAAGGAAACATTCAATTTCAAGTTGCATTTTAGGATTTTGTTTTTCATATTTGATGTCTATTCTTTTAAATAATCAACTCAAGTTACACTTGCCGTCCTGAATCGGCAAATAGGGATTTGTATTTCCGGTAAATACGTTCGTTCTTAGACCAGTTTTTTAGCAATTACTCCCTCCGTCCCGGTACAAAAGGCAAAGTTTGTGTCTCGCACACAAATTAAGAAAAATGATGTAGAAAAGAGAAAAAGTGTAAATGTTGTGAATATGAAAAATTAAATAGGAGAGAGAATGAGTGGGAAGAATAGTTAGGAGAGAGAATGTTGTGAGTGTAAAAGTAAAATAGGAGAGAGAATGAGTGGGAGGAATAGTAATAAAAACTTTCCTTTTTGGGAAAATGTCATTTTAAATGGGACACCCAAAAAGGAAATTTGTGGTTTTTCGACCGGGACGGAGGGAGTATGTCCTTACATTTATCCGTTTGTTTGGGGGAAAACAGAAAAAAAAATTTCCCATTTTTCGGTGTTTGGTAAACACCGAAAAATGAAATCAACGAAAAATATTTTTCGGGTCAATGGAAAATGACTTCCTTACTTTTGCCTTAGGAAGTTGTTTTTCGGAAAACATTTTTCTCATTTTCCTTTGTTTGTATTGATTTTAACTTTAGAAAGTTACTTTAATAATGAAACTACCAAACATTGAAAAATATTTTTCGGAAAATATTTTCTTAAGATTCACCAAACATCGGAAAATGTTTTTCGAAAAGCATTTTTATTTTCCGAAAAATATTTTCCAAGAAATTATTTTCTGGGGGTTATTTTCTGTGAAACAAACAGAGCCATACTTGAATTCGTAAATTCAATTTTTATTACATTTTCATTCAAAATTTGACGAAAATGCTAATTAAGTGACTATTTTAATTATTTATGCTAGTTAGCAATTATTTTATTGTTTATTGTTGATGTGAATTTTTTAGTAAGTTAGGGGTATAGTGTTAATTGTGAAATATTAAACTACAAACCTTTAAAAAAAAAAAAAAAAAACCTTATCATCTCTAAAATGACAAGAATCAATTCTAATCAGTCGCTTAGTCAGTATTTTTATCAAAACGAAAATATAACAAATCGCGGGTTTGAATGTTGAGTGTCAAATTTCAGTATTAGTGTAACAAAGTGCCAATATTAAAAAGTGTCAGTATATATATATTAAATGCCAGTATATATTTTTATTAAAAAATACTCCCTCCGTCCCACCCGAAGCGTCATTTTTTACCCAAAAGGGTGTCTCGTTTAAAGCGTCATCCTTTCCTAAAAAGGAAATATTTTATTAATATTCTATTACCCATCCACTATTCCCTCCACTAATTCTCTCTCCTCTATACTCACAACACTTTTTAAATTCACTATTTCCTCCACTAATTCACTCTCCTATTTTCAAATTACACTCACAATATTTTTTCTTCCCACACTTTTTCTTAATTTGCGTGTCACCCCTAAAATAGCGACGCTTCTACTGGGACGGAGGGAGTATACATTTTTAGGTAGGTAGGAATGGAAATAGTACGTTACATTATTCATGGAGGGCAAATGGGTTGTCCTTAAAAGAATGAATGTTTAAATTCCATTTTAAAGAACACTCTAAAAATGTATACTCCCTCCGTTCCAATAATAGAAGCTGTTCAAATCTTGTCTTGCACGTAAATTAATAAAATGGATGGAAAGAAAAAATGTTGTGAGTATAATTTGAAAATAGGAAAGAGAATGAGTGTAGGGAATAGTAAATTATAATGGTGTTGTGAGTATTAAAATAATATAGGAGAGAGAATGAGTGAAGGGAATAGTAAAAATTCCTTTGCCAAAAAAGGAAAGTGGAAGCTATTAACGGGACACCCAAAATGGCAAAATGGGAAGCTACTATTGGAACGGAGGGAGTATTTTTTAATCTAAATTTTAATGACATAGATGCTTAAATATTCTTGTTATTTATTTTCTAAATATTTAGTTTATGATAATAAAATAAATAGCGAAAAAAAATTGTACAAAGTTTCTTACAAATAAGAGTTTTGGTCTTACAAAAAACGCGTTTTTTTCTAAGCTTAGAAAAAACGTGTTTTACACTGACACTTAATAACACTAATACTGGCACTTTTTTACACTAGCACTTTGTTACACTAACACTGACACTTTTATACACTGGCACTTAATATACATGCACTGCCACTTTTTTACACTGGCACTTTGTTTACACTAACACTGACACTTTGTTACACTGGCACTTTGTTACACTAACACTGGCACTTTTTACAATGGCACTTAATATACATGCACTGACACTTTTTTATACTGACACACTAACACTGATACTTTTTTTACACTGACACTTTGTTACACTAACACTGACACTTGTTTATACTGACATTTTGTTACACTAACACTGACATAAAGGGGAAAACAAAACACGTTTTTTCAGAGCTTAAAAAAAAACGTGTTTTTTGTAAGATTTTGGCTACAAATAATACATTCATTTTATAATAAAAATAAATAAATTTGAACATTTATGTAGGGATTCTGAGTGATAGAATACCGCGAAAGAGTGAACCCATTCGCGAAAGAGTGAACCCATTGCTTTGACCTCAATAGAAATCCCTTAGCACTCATTTCTGAGTCGCAGCGTGAGTTCTTTCAAAGATAAAAGTACTTCCTTCAATTTCTCCTTAGTTGCAGCATCAGTCAGATTACCATCCGCATCAAACTTTGATGGAGGCTGGAATGCATTCAAGAAAAACTCGGGTTTATTAATGAAATGAAGATCCAGATAAACTCCAATTTGTCTGAGATGATATTGTGAACGTCCGCCTCCAAAACCTCCTCCAGCACTGACAATAGCAGCAGCTTTGTTAGCCCAAACATTTGGGGATCTTGATGCCCAGTCAATTGCATTCTTCAAAGGTCCTACAATTATGGAAGGAAATGTTAATGAGTATCAATCATAATCCATGCAACATTGTTGGAACGATATGGTTGGCTCTGGTGGCAGATCCAAGAACAAATCAAAGTGGGTACACACACACACAAAAAAAAAAAAAAAAAAAAACCACTGAAGGGTCACACACACTTGATAGGCAAGACCGCAAGAGCACCTACTATTATACTACTACAACTTGGAGTATTGGGTGCACTACCCCCCCCCCTTCTCTCGCTCCGGTCAAACTCATCATATAGTTCTTTTTCTGGCAATCCTCTCTGAATCTCCATTTCCTTATGTTACTGTAGGGATTATACTTGATGCTCCCAAATGTTCCAAAAAAGATACGTCATACTCCCGCCTGTTAAAGAATTAGATACAAACTCCTAATTATTTTGAATATCTAGTTTCCTTATTCTATTGTATTTAGTATCCTAATTGTACAAGGTAGAATATGAGGAGGATTCTCGTGCTTGATCTCCAAGCAACTCTCTTGTACTCCCTCCGTCCCTAAAAGTTTGTCCCATTTGACTTTTTAGTTGACCTTTGACCACAAATATATGACAATTTAATTATGTTCATGAAATTCTAAAAATTCCTATTGATTCACCATTAATAATATTATCAACAACAACTTTTAGAATTTCATGAACATGATTAATCTCTCATAAATTTGTGGTCAAAGTTCAACAAAAAAGTCAAATGGGACAAACTTTTAGGGACGGAGGAAGTATATAAACCCTATTGTGAATACAAATCAAGAAGGCTTTTCATGCGCCAAACTATTTGTCTTCTATTCTCTTACATGGTATCAGAGCTAAGATCCTAGGTCTCTTTGCCCTACCCGTCCCTCCCCTACTCGGCGTAAATCCTAAATCGCCTACCCCCTCACCGCCACCACATTAATGGCTTTCTCCTCCGATTTCTCTCTTATATCCAACTCCGATGACCCCAACAAACCCCTTATTATTATGGTGTCCCTCAACCACATCCACAAACTATATAGCTTGAAAAACCCAAATAAAAGCAATTCTTCTTGGACTCGACCTTTATCAATACCTCGATGGCACTCTTCCCAAACCGAAGGAAACCTTTACCATCACCACCCCGGTCGTTGCCGCCACCAGTGACACTCCGGCCAAACCGGCCACCACCACCACTACACCGAACCCGGCCTTCAAACATGGTTCCAACAAGACAAACTTATTCTTGGTGCTCTCTCCGGTACTCTCTCGCCTTCCCTTGTACCCTTAATCTCCATGTGCCAAACAACCAATGTTGCTTGGCTCACCCTCACCAAAACCTATGTAAATCCCTCAAAGGCCATCTCAGACAACTTAAAGATCGTCTTCACAACATCACCAAGGGTACTCGATCCATCACCGACTTCATGCTTTTACTGACGCTGATTGGGCGGGTGATACTGACACATATATCTCTACCACCGGTTACATTGTTTACTTGGGCAAGAATGCTATTTCTTGGAGTTCCCAAAAACAGAGAATGTTAGCCCTGTCGTCCACTGAAGCAGAATATAGAGCTGTGGCCGCCACTACTGCTGAACTTCTTTGGCTCCAAAATCTTCTTCATACATGTCCGCAAGTATACTCTCCAGTAATTTATTGTGACAATTTAGGCGCCACCTATGTCATCGCCAACCCACAGTTCCATTCACGTATGAAACACCTGGGTCTTGATTATCATTTTGTGCGTGAACTTGTTCAAAACAACAAACTTCGTGTTTCCTTCATCTCCAGTAATGATCAACTTGCAGACATCCTCACGAAGTCACTTCACCGGGCACGGTTTCAAGCATTAATGGTCAAGATTGGTCTCACTCAACAATCGTCCATCTTACGGGGGCATGTTAAAGAATTAGATATAAACTCCTAATTATTTTGAATATCTAGTTTCCTTATTCTATTGTATTTAGTATCCTAATTGTACAAGGTATAATATGAGGAGGATTCTCGTGCTTGATCTCCAAGAAACTCTCTTGTATATAAACCCTATTGTGAATATACAAATCAAGAAGGCTTTTCATGCGCCAAACTATTTGTCCTCTATTCTCTTACACCGCCTTCAAGTGGTGTGATTTGACCACATGCAATTTTTAAGGAAAGTGACTACAATTGATCAATTCTCTAATTGCCCCTCAAAAAGGAACAGTTTTTTTAAGAAAGGGATTTTATTTGGGGAAGTAGACCAAAGGGGAAGACAAACTATTATATTTGGGACATAGAGTATATATGTTTTAATAATAAGATCGATGACTGTAATAACTGTTAACATCTGGCTGAAAGATCCAATTTATCAATCTATGAATTAGTCTATCAATAAAAAAAAACTTGGGATGGTTGTTTGCTGTAGCAATGATCACCCGAGCAGTCACCTTAATGGACCAAAGTACAAACTCAACCAAATCTATTACAGCGAGATTTTAGCCCTATTCAACTCAAAGTCTCAAAAGTAGGAATCAATTCAGACGCCTCCGCATCTCCAATGGAATGCCAACAACATCAATGAAAGATCAAAATGCTAAGAAGGATATGGGGCCCATCTCACTCTCAGGCATTAAAAATATACTCCCTTTATCCCGTACCAGAATAAATGTCACACTTTTTTTGTGTTAGTACGAAAGAACTTTGAGAAATAGTTTTAGGTCAATTATTTTTGTCCTAATGAAAATTTAAAAATTGTTATTAATAGTATTTATGATGGTGTATCAATAACAAGTTTTATATTTATCAGGATAACTAAAATAACCTAAAATTATTGCTCAAAGTTCCTTCGTACTAACATAAAAAAGTGTGACATTTATTCTGGAACAGAGGGAGTAATGTGAATAGGTTGTAGTGATAAATCTAAAAAGGAAATATATGCAACTATCTTTTAGTAGTTGATAACTAAGGACTCTAGATAAGGGCATGGATGCCATGTTTTGCTCAGTCTTGCTTTCCAAATGATAGAAAAAAAATGAAGTGAGTTCCCCACTTCACACAACACCGAGTTGCTTTCTTCCAAACCAAATCATTTTGATGTGGGGTTACACCAGTTTGATAACAGCTTGGCAAGGCAAGGATGATTCATTTAACAGAAACCTCTTTAACTTAAAACTACAAATAGACACTTTCAAGCTCCACGTTCAAAAAATACAGTAAATTATTTGGATGCAAAAAAAAATAAAAATCAAGAAAAGTACCAATGACCACTAGTCACTCCATACTTCTCTTGCCCACTAATGTAGCTTAGATCCATGTGTAAAGATCTTCCATGAAGACCCAAATCCGAGAATACATAGGTAAAAAAAAAATAAAAATAAAATTGTACCCAGCATCATCAGATATTAAAAAAACATCTCTTTTTTACTCTTTATTGTTTCCACATGTATTCAGAGCAATCTTTTCCCCACTTTACATTCATTGCAAGAAATAATTGCAACGTGTATATATAAAAGATGTCTCAACTAAAGGCAGTTGAGTGCTCTGATTGCTGAAAAGATTTGATTGTTGTGCCACCTTACTTACTACTCACTTCGTCCTAAAAACAGATTCACGTTTGAGAAATCAATGTTTTTAAGAATGTAGTTTTGTTAGCTTGAACGTTCCTGAAAATTCACTAAAATTCAAAGGTGAAATTCAGAAATCAAATTCTAGATAATTTGATCCCCAATGCAGAATCGTCCAACTTCCACCCAATTTTAATCCAGTTCATATCAAAGTCTTAACGGGACGAAACTCTCTACCAATACATAAAATGTTGGCTCCAAAATCTTGTCTATCTGTCCAAACTCAAATCTAGCTCAGTCCTAAAACGAGCATCTGATAGTAAAATTTTGTTATGAGTTCTGTTTTTTATATCAATTTACTAAATTCACCTTGCTAGAGGTTCCTCTACAATGCTTTAAGCATCAAGGCATTCATGAATGGGACATAAGTGACCGGCAAGCCAAAAATTTAATGTCCTACACACAGAATTTTGTGATATCTTACAAGTAACAAACTACATAATGTTCATAATCCTATACACAAGTTGGTGATGATTTATTGGCCGCAAAATTAGTAAAACAGAAAACAGTGAAGGATCAATGCTTAGGGCAAAAGAGGAGTAATCATACCGGTGACGGAATAATTGTACTCAGGTGAAGCAAAGAGGTAAGAATCGGCTTCTAGAATCTTCCGTCGGAACGATTCCACAACCGGCGGGTACGTGCCAGCGATTTCCAGATCGGTGTTGAGCATCGGCAACGGCGCTATGTCGATGTCTTCTATTTGCAGACCGGGAATGGACTCCTTGCTAATCTCCATGGCTATGATTAAAAAATTGGAGCAGTAATAGAAGAATCAGACATGTATTTATGCATAATCGGGAAAGTTAGGTGATGAGAAGGAGCAAAGCAAGGGAGAGGGGGAGAACCAGCACGAAGGAGGCCATGATTGAAGGAAGCTTTGCGAAGGGAGCCGCAAATGGCTGCTACTTTGATTATGGGCTTTCCTCCGGCAACTCCGGCTGCCATTCTCTTATTTCCGATCGATGATTAAAAGTTGAAAATCGAAAATAGAATATGAGAATTGTTATATAAACCCGCAAAATTGTTGAGTAAACCCGTAAAACTAATTTCACCCCAAAAAAGTTAAATAAACCCCCTTTTTTCCTTTATACCCCTTGTTTTTATCCCACATCCACACCCACACCCTCCCACCCAATTAACTCCTCCTCATTTACTCTCTCTCTCTCTCACTCATCCTCACCCAAATTCAAACCTAGAAAGAGAAAGAGAGGAAACGACGGGAAGAGAGCAAGAGAGACGACGCAGAGAGAGAAGAGACCGCAGAGAGAGAGAAGAGACGGCTGAGAGAGAGAGAGAGAGTGAAGAGAGAAGAAGGAAAAATCAAAGAAGAAGAAGAAGAACAACAACAATCAATTTCAATTCCAAGATGTCAAACCTAGAAAAATCTGGTAATTTTTCTTTCCTTTGTGCTAAAATTAGTTTCATTTTTCCTTCAATTTGAGATTTGAGAGATTTTGATTTTGAAAAATTCGAATTCTGGGTTTTGATTGGTTCGGCCACTACTGGCCGATTTATTGCATATATTCGGCCACACCCGACCGAAAACTCCCAAAATTTCGGCCACCCCTACGAACCTGTTTCTATTTTTCGGCCACCCCCGGCCGAACCTTCTCTATTTTTCGGCCATGACCAACCGAGCCATTGCCAAAATTTCGGCCATACCTGGCCGAACCATGCTCAATGGAATTGATTTGGAATTGATGGATTTGTTTTTGTGTGTCTGTTCCATTTTTAGTGAGTTATGTAATTTATGCTTCTTTTACATCAAGTGCCTATGATCCTATGTTATTGAAATTTGAAATTACAAATTGTAAGTTTTATAATTATATATGTTATTGAAATTGTATTAATTTGATCAAAATTACTAGAATCTAATTATATATGTTATAAAAATTTTATGAGTTTGATTTTTTGATATTTTCATTGCAGTTAAGCAAATGTTTACAAGGAGAAGGCGTCCAACTGCTTCCGAAAGGAGTGAAAAAGTAGCCGCACGTACTCAAGGGCAAACTTCACAGAACCAAGAGCCAGTTGAGGATTTAACCGTTGATCCTTCCTTGTCGGTCTACAATGAGCCTATGGAAACCTCACCTGAGCCTCGGATAGACCTTATTCCGGCTCAAAATGATAGTGACCCGGAAGATGAACGGGAATACGAGCCGGAAGATGAGCCGGAAGATGAGGATGATGATGATGATGAGGATGATGAGGAGGGAGGTGGGGAGGTAACGTCTTATCCCGGTGAGCCTAGGTACAAAACATTACTCCTTTCCTATGAAACCCATATTGCTAAATCAATTTGGGAGGGTAAAGATGATAGAATTTTAAAATGTATTAACCATATAGGAAAATTGAAAAAATGGGAATTGGAGTTGAATAAAGTGTCAGAGCCGGTTCAAATGATTATCATTAATTCCGGTCTCTTGTGCTTAGTTAATGGAAGTGGAGCGTATGACAACGTAGATAAAACGTTGGTCAACGCTTTTGTTGAGCGATGGTATCCGAAAACTAATAGTTTCCATATGCCATTTGGGGAGATGACCATCACTTTGGAGGATGTGTCTTGTCTTACATTGCTTCGGGTAGTAGGTGCACCCTTATTTGAGAGTCCCGCTTATGCTAGTCAGCCACCTCTTAATAAGGTTTCTGAGGTTTTGGGAGTGACCAAAAAAGTTGCTAAAGATGGAATTCCTGTCAAGGGGGCATTGGTCAATTTAGAATGGCTTAGATTGAAGTTCTCCCCTCAGTTGTACTCCTCAGACCCCCAAAAAGATGTCTGTGCTGCTAAGGCATATCTTTTATATTTATTGGGGTGCACAATCTTTTCTGATAAGACCGGGACATGTGTCAACGCTAGCTATCTAGATTTTTTTGAGAGATGATGGGGCAATAGGGAATTATGCTTGGGGAGCCGGAGCGTTAGCTTTTCTGTACCGGCAACTAGGAAAAGGATCTAGGTTTAACTGCCATCAGATTTCCGGGCACTTAACCTTGTTGGAGGCTTGGGTTTATGAGAGGTTTCCTGCGTTTAGGAACAATTTCAACAACTACTATCTACCCAATTTGCCGCTCACATTGAAGTGGCTACCACCTCGGGCTCAACCAGCGTCAGTTGCCTTCGTGCAAGTGAAGAGGCAACATATTGACATTATTCAAGACACGGAAGTAAGTATTATTTTTTTAGTAATAATTTTCACATGTATTTTTGTTTTCTTAAATGAAACTATATTAATATTTTTTATATTTTTATTGTAGGTGATTTGGATGCCGTATGAAGGTATCTGCGCTCAATTTCCTTTTCCTAGAGTCGCGCTATATCAAGGTGCCATAGTTGTCGGTAATGTGGTGGAACCACATCTCCCTGACCGGTTCTTGCGACAGTTTGGGTACATGCAGACAATACCTCACCCTCCACTTGGTCTTGGGATAGTGAGAGGAGATAAGAAGTCTCTAATGGGGTGGATCATGTTTGCCCAGTCATTCTATGACTGGAAGCCGAATTACGTCGATAAACGCAAGTTACCGGGATGTAGAGTGCCTCAACATGCTGCAGATGATTATCTGCAATGGTACTCTGAATATTCACACCCCATTGTGCACCCCATTACTGAGCGGTCTCACGCTGTCCGGAGGACAACTGAAGTTGTTGCCCCTAATCCGTGGGATATGCTTATGAATGTCCGGAACGTCATTATGCCTATTGCTGAGAGATGGACAAATGGAGACCGCTCATTTAGTTTAGAGGAGGCTATGGACGTCATGTTTAGAACATTGGCAGAAACTCAAACTCAAACTCAAATCCCAGCGCGGACATCAACTTCTCGGGGTGGTAGAAGACGACAATAGATTTGTAGTTTTGGTTTTTTTGAACAATTATTTTTGGTTTTGTATTTGATGTTTGAAAATGTGGTAATTACATGTATGAACAATTATTTTTTGTTTTATATTTCATGTTTGAAATAATTGATTTATGGATTTATGGTTTGTGTATATATGGAGTAATTGGTTGGTGTAAGTTTGAGGTGAGTGTGTATATGGGTTAATGGTTTTATGTGTATGGGGGGTGATTGGTTGGTGTATGGATTTATGGTTTGTATATATATGTGTGTATGGTTGATGGTTGCAGCATAGACGAGTCGGGGACGTGCCCTGGTTAGTGCAGAATACAGCAAGTACATGTCGAAAAACTTGAAAAAATTCGGCCAGTACTGACCGAACCAGTCAAGAAGTTCGGCCAGTACTACTGACCGAAAACCTTGGATCTGTTCGGCCACTACTGACAGAGACCTAGAATAAGCGTGTTTTTTTTTTTGGAACCGTTCACGAAAAAACATTGCTACGTGTTTTAAGCATTGGCTGAAATTTTTAAATTTTTTTTTGCCATAGTTACAAAGGTTCGGCCAGTACAGACCGAATTTTCTTTGGTTTTTCGGCCAGTAGTACTGACCGAATTTTCTTTGGTTTTTTGGCCACTACCGGCCGAACCATTCCAAAAAAATAAAAAATTCCATTTTGTTTTCAACAAGTTAATTTAATTTAATTTAAAGTTAGTTAAATTTAGTTAAATTTAGTTAATTTAATTTTGTTAATTAATTTAAAGTTAGTTAAATTTAGTTAATAAAAAATGGAATGTAATAATAAACTCAAATTATTTAAAGATATGTAACACCACAAATCATAATATTTAACATAAATGAAACTATTTAATATCAATTACATAAGCTGATGTTTCGGGTACTTGTATTAATCGATCTTGATAAAAATCTAGTCATCCGGTTCATCCGGTTGCACATTCAGCTCGACAATCATACCATTTGTATGGTACTGGTGGCAATGGACATCCTTCCTTCAACTTGGCATGAATGTAATGATTGTCGTTGACATAGCATATACAAATCAATTTTGGGTTATGTGGCATTGATTTTCGTAGAGGAAGGAAGGTCAAAGACAAGGTGTTACTCAAAGTCACCAACGCAACGTTGAATGCATTTGCAACAGCGTAACCCATTTCTGCAGAGTCAAACCAATTTTCTTCTCCGCATGGTCCATCAAACCAGTGGATAGCAGAAAGGACTTTATCCACCCTATCCTCGGCCATGAATAACTCGGCATACAACTCTTGATTTCCAAAAACTCCTGATATAACTCTTCCCGAACCCATCACCAATCATTTGAATCACGGCCAAGTAACTCCGCAATACACCGGAAACCACAATTCCCATCATTCCGCACATCAACTGTTTTCTCAATATAACCATGCATGAAAACCGGTAGTTGATTAAGATATTTGATTGCATGTTGACTTTTTCGACGAACGGGCTATAAGATAAATTCAAAAAAAGAAAAAATTAAACATAAATAAAATTATTTCATGATATAAAAGTTTAACTGAATAATATAAATAGTTTTGAGGTTACCTGTAACTTGGCTTTTGCAGATAACATTGGAGACCCTTGATTTGCATCGGTGTTGAATAACACTTGATCGAGTATGGCCTCCACGTACTCAAATGCGCTAGGATCCCGCTTCGTGGATTTGAGGAACTTAGCACTCTTTGCTTTAGGACGACCCTTATTATTTGTTTTAACTGCAGGTTCATTAGCCATTGTTGTTGCAGGATGACAAATCTCGGTCAATCTCCGAACAATCAAATTCTTTCCGGTTCGTGGAGCTGCCTCAAATCTTAAATCAAGAGTATTGCGAATCTCATTGTACCGATTTCGAATCTCTTCTTCAATATCATCATCGTAACTCATGATCGGTAGGGTATCTAGCTTACGCCAAAATGCATGAACTTTATCAAGTGGGATGGGCGAGTTGAATTGCATGAACCGTGCAAGCTCACGTGGACAAGGGAGCCCGCATGCCGATCTCACCGCACACCCACACAACAATGGATCTCGGCTACCATCATATAGAGAATCCAGTGAGTTGAAAATCAAATCCAATGCATTTATAGACCCCATGCCTCTAACCTCACTCCATAGCGATGACTTGAATTTGTGTTGAACCACAATCCTGCTTTTCTCAAATGAGGCAATGATTGCAATATGGGAGCATTCGATGAGTTTATGAATTTGTTTCCAACATGTCTCAAATGCTCCCTGGCTCGATCCAAGTTGTTTCTTCAATAAGGCATGTTGACTCTCCACCCTAACATAGGTTACACAATTTATTAGCATATAATTAACAAAACATCAAAACATATGACAGAAACATAAAGTTCCCCCGATATACCTGTTTGTAGTCAAGTTGTCAAAGTGCATAACATGGTTTGTCCAACACGAGACAAATCTTTCTTTGTAAGGTACAATCCACTCGGTTCAGGACATAATTGACTGCATCGGGATATTGACTGTAATCTTCTGATAATCGCCGTAAATAGTCATCAAACGATGCCTCTGTATCAGCTTTGACCATTACATTCCAATGAAGAATGAACGCTTCCCAAATCTCTTGCATATCAAACATTTTCTTGCATTTTGCTAGAATATTCCTGTTGATATGCCATCGACAGAGCAAATGAGTTGTCGTTGGGAACGTCTCACGAATTTCATTCATCAAGGCAAGCTCCCTATCGGTCACGATAACATTAGGAAGACATGATTGATCCATCAAAGATTTCAACACTTTGCATGCCCACGTGTAGTTTCCTTCTTTCTCAGCCTCTAGGTATACAACAGCAATTAAGAAGGTCATTTTGGTTGAAGTCACGCCCACAATCTTAAGCAAAGGTAAGTTGTACCTATTTGTCTTGTAAGTGCAATCCATGAACAAGACGTATGGAAATGCCTTCATCAATTCAATGCTTTTCGGATGAGCAAAGAATATCTCCTTAATGACATTTGTATTATCGCATTGCCGATATTCGAAGTGAAAAGCATGATCGGTCAATTTAAACATGAGCTGTTGGATTTGAGAACGACCCGCACGCTCAATTGCCCTGTTCTTCACTCGCGCATTATAAATAGTTCGTATTATGGACTTGTTTTCCGAAAATTTCTCTTTTAATCCATGTAAAATATCCTTCGGCCGGCTATTTGCATGTGACAATTCTATCACGTACTCCTCCTCTGATTTCAGTAATCTACCGGCATAAGAGTGACCCAACATGGATTCGCAAATCGGATGATTGTGAAAGCCACAAACCACTTTTAATTGCCATTCACATTCAACCGTGACTTGTCTGGCGTTCAACTGAAACTTACAACCGCATTTCTTTGTTCCGCTCTCTCTATTTTTCTTTTTCTTTTTCCCAATTCCAATATTTCAAGGTTGGCAGTTCCTTGAGAGTACAGAGAGATTGGTTTTTCCTTGTATTTCCCCCAGCGATCACAAACAAGCGTCATTCGAGGAGCGGAATTACGGCTCCCGTTATCCGACCGACCGACTACGATGACAAACCCATGCTCTTCCCCCTTTTTACGCACCCATTCAAATATTATTTTTCGGTCTCGAAAAAATAAGGGCATTGTGAATTCTGGGATGTAGTCTCGCAAAACGCTTTCAAAATCAATCGAGACATAGTTGTTGTCACCCAGGGGATACTGAAACAATTAAATAAAACAATAAGGGAGGTGTAAGCAGAAAAACAAAGGTTCGGCCAGTGGTGGCCGAATTTTCTTCGACGGTTCGGCTGGGTGTGGCCGAAAAATTTCAAATATTCGGTCACTACTGGCCGAAAAATAGCCCAGATTCGGCAAACCTGAGCCGAAAAATTTTGAAATTTCGGCCGGGTGTGACCGAACCATAGCTTAATTTCGGCCGGGGTTGGCCGAACCTGAACAGATTTTCGGTCACTACTGGCCGAATTTGAGCTACGAAACATAAATGACATTTTTAACAAATAAATGGTTAGAAAACTTACGTTAACATTTGATGGTAGATCATTCACGATGAGCCTGCTGAATCTCTTGTCTTGGAACAAATGTGTATGAATTTTTTTTTTTGGGAGAGGAAGAGGAAGGTAAGGGAGGAGGTAATTTTTTTTTGGAGTAAAAAAATAAAGAAGAAGTGATTAAGTAAAAAGGTGGTGAAAATTGATGAGGGCGGGAGGTGAAGGTGGTGAAAATTGATGAGAGAGTGAGGGAGTGGAAGGCGGTGAAAATGGTATACGGGTTTACTCAACAATTTTACGGGTTTATTTAACATTAGTAAATGAGGGGATAGATTTAGGGATATTTTTATCATTTCACTCAATGACATTTTTGAAAATTCCATCTTACGGGTTTATATAACAATTCTCTAGAATATTCAATTTAGGTTCTTGTACGCCCAAACTCAAATTTTAATAAGCCCATAGTAAATTTCCCTTTTGTTTTAAAATGCCACAAAATTCCCCTTCTTCCCCGAGCAACCCCACCCTATCGGCGACCCACCGTCACCGTCAGGGCAACCTTGTTGAAATGCTCATATATACTCCCTCAGTCCCACGATAATAGGAAAAAGACATATTTTTGGGCATCCCACAATAATTTGCACTTTTTCAAAATGAAAATGGGACCCACTTATTTCTACTCACAATTGTTATCTACTTACTCCATTTTCTCTCTCCTACCCAACCATCTACACTCACAACATATCACCTTTTTTATATTTTACCTTAATTCTCGTGTCAAGCAAAAAAATGTCTATTTTTATGAAACGGAGGGAGTATATTATATATCCAAAAATTATAACTCTTAAACCCAAATTATCTAGGGTTACATCTCAACTGTCATAACGGCCAAGTTCAAAATACCCAAGTTCATAAAATAATAAAATAACATTCTCAAGATTTTTCCCAGTAAGAAGTAAGAAGAGGTGACCGCAAAATGTCCAGTAAGTTCATATAAGGATCCCTTCGGTCAATAAAAATAGGTAATCGCAAAACAAATACTTTTTTCAATGAAACAATTTAACAATACGAGTAACTGAACGATGGTTTTTAAGATTTTTCAAAAGAGTGAAACAAAACAATTAACAATATGATCGAATTGTTACAAAACAAATATTTTAACGGGGTTATGATCACGTAAGCGTTCAAACGATCTTAACAAATCAAAAGCCCACCAGGAGCACGAATATAAAACAATATTTCTGGAACACCCCACTGATAATTCTCAGCCATGAACAAAATTGTCAAAAATGTCAAAGTACAATT
This sequence comes from Adenophora triphylla var. japonica, assembly GCA_022495995.1. Classification (NCBI taxonomy): domain Eukaryota; kingdom Viridiplantae; phylum Streptophyta; class Magnoliopsida; order Asterales; family Campanulaceae; genus Adenophora; species Adenophora triphylla. Next base: position 88,029 of record JAFEMH010000029.1, read on the forward strand.
ATACCCCCATTAACATGGATTGTTTAACTTAGTAATCATTCGTAACAAACTATCAATTAATACTCAAAAATATATTTGGTTTTTCAAACAAATATAATCTTATTTACAAACGAATTACAATAAGAAACAATCAAATTTGAAGTATTACAAGTATTGATTTTTATCAAGGAATGCAGTACGACGGAGTCAAAACAAGCATCAACCCAAGGTTGATTTTAGGGTTTCAAGGACGAAAAATTTCAATAAATACATGAAGTCCTATCAATTGAAAAGAAATTCAAATAACATAAAATGTAGTTTTAACAATTCCCACCTCACTTACTATCCTCACCCCTACCCCTACCCCTACCCCTAACCCCCACCCACCCACCCCCCTCCCTATCGGGTCAAAAAAAATAATTAAACTTAGTTTTAACAATCCCCACCACACTCACTACCCCCCCGCCCCACCCCCGGATCAAAAAAATAAATAAACATTTTAAATTTATTTTTAACCACCCCAGCCCCACCCCTAACCCCCCCCCCCCAGGGTCAAAAAAATAAATTAAACATTTAAATTTATTTTTAACTATCCCAGCCCCACCTCTACCCCCCCCGCCCCCACCCCTACCCCCACCCCCTCACCCACCCCCCACCCACCTACCCACTCACCCCGCCTCCACCCCACCCCACCCCACCCCCTACCTCCCCCCACCACCCACGCACCCCACCCCCACCTACCCACCCCTACCCCCCACCCCCACCTACCCCTAAATTTAATTTAAAACAAAATTAAATTTAGTTTTAATTTTGAAAGAAGGGTAAATTGGACATTATACTCCCTCTGTCCCGCTACAAATCGCACACTTTCTATTTTGGGCGTCCCATTACAAACCGCACACTTTTTAAAATGGCAAAGAATCTTTACTATTCTCTCCACTCATTCTCTCTCCTACATTATTTTAATACTCACAACACCATTATAATTTACTATTCCTTCCACTCATTCTCTCTCATATTTTACTTTTACACTCACAACATTTATATCATTATTTTTTTTCTTAATCCCCGCGCAAACAGTAACAGTGCGGTTACTAGCGGGACGGAGGGAGTATATGTTTTCATTCCATTACTATAATTTGTATTTTCAAATCAAACATGAATGTTGAAGGAATGGAATGAAAATTCAATTTCAGTCCATGTCAACCAAACACGAGGTTTGACCACTTTTCATTCATTTCCATTCCTTTTCAATTCCTTCAAGAAAATCATTTCATTGACCATTTCATTCCTTCGCTTTTTTTCCAGCGAACCAAACGGGCCTAAAGCATCTTTAGAATTCTAAAAGTCACAAACTTTAATATCCATAATTATTGATATAAAACCTCTTAATAATTACCTAAATTATTACACATTAATAACATGTTTTAAAGCTAATTCATCATTACAAAATTAATACTCCATTAATATATTATTAAAAATATTCTTTTTTTTTTTTTTGTTATTACACTAACTACCTCTCAACGACCTCTACCTCCAGCTCCGGTCTTAGGCACTCCAGATGCTGCTATTGGTAAGTTTCAATTTTTGGGATTTTAAATTGAGATTTCAATTTATGATTTTTATTGTTGAGTAAATTGGGGTTTCTGATTCAAGATTTTAAAATGAGATTTTAATTTCTGATTTAGGGTTTATATTATTGATTAAACGTTTTCATATTATGAAAATTCGTAAGAGATAAATTTAGTATGTTCTTTGTTTATTATAATCGTTGTAGATAGTGATATAGAAAATAATCAACTTTTGAAACTTTTAGTGTAATTTGTGAATTCCTTGATTTTGGCCCTAGGACCGCCCCTGCCCACCATCTCTATTCTGCATCTAAACAACCCTGGTTGCTCTACATCACCATCGCACAAGCTCGGCCCACCTAGTTTAAGTTACACCTTAACGTCACCCCCTCCCAAACGGACTCAATTTGTATTTGTGTTTCTCCACCACCACGTAGGGCACAATCTCTCCATAAAATTTAAGCCTATACTACCTCCGTCCCACGTTGGCTTGATTCTTTCGCCGTCCCACGTTACTGGTGATCGCCCAAAATGGCAAAGGAATCTTCACTATTTACCCCACTCATTCTCTCTCCTATTTCACTTTTACACTCACAACATTCTCTCTCCTAACTATTCCTCCCACTCATTCTCTTTCCTATTTAATTCTTCATACTCACAACATTTTCTTTCACTTTTTCTCTCACTTACTTTTCCTTAATTGGTGTGCCCAAAAAGTTAGTCTCAACTAACGTGGGACGGAGGGAGTATATTATAATTCATAACCAAATTGGGAGAGGCTCGAAGGGTTAATGAATCTCTTCTCGTTTTGTTGGATGCCCTTCAACCGAATGGGAGTTTTTAATGGACGTTGTTCGGACAAAGTTCTTGAAGACTAGAGCTATATCGAATTTGATTAAAATGTTCTCCAGTGACTTCATCGAAGTTTTACTCACCTTTTTGTTTAGATGAAATTATATTTTTCTTTTTGATGAAAATTTGAATGTGAACCATGTAATGCTAAATTAGGTTATTTGATATGTTTAAAAAACAAAAAAAATCACTTTTTGCTAAAAAATAAATTTAGAAGCTATCTTTCATATTTAAAACTAGTCACCAACCCGTCGGTACCCGACGAGAATATGGAATTGCTTGAACCAAGTTAAATGGCATACAAAATATGTTTTAATTATTTGCTAATTATTGATGAGAGTAGAATAAGGCCACGTTTGGGATTGCGGTGAAAGTGGGTAAACAAACGTTCAACCCGAAAGTCGACGCGAAAGAATGTTTAGAAAAAGGAATTGCGATCACGTCCGAAATTCGTATAACGTGAAATACTCTATCTACAACGATTATAATAAACAAGAACATTGTCCGAACAACGTCCATTAAAAACTCCCATTCGGCTGAAGGGCATCCAAAAAAATGATCCTAATAAAAATTCAAAAAATGTTATTGTTAATATTATTAAGCGTGATACAATAACAAATTTTTAAATTTTTATTAGGATCATTATTATGGCCTTAAATTATTGGTCAAAGTTGGTCAAAGTTGACCAAAAGTTTACACTGGGCTGGAACAGAGGGAGTATGTATTATTTTTACCCATTTTTTCAAATGTAATACAAATTATATGTATTACATTTGAAATGTAATAACTTATTTTAGTTATAATAGTATTACTTTTGGCAAACGAAACTTATTTTAGTTATAATAGTATTACTTTTGGCAAACGAAAAAAACATAGGGAAAAACATTATTACTTTTTTGTATATATGTATTACTTTAATGCATACAAACTATTACTTTATATGCATACAATCATTACATTATGTTATAGTAACTATTACTTTTCGCAAACCGAAAAAAAATATCATGTCTGTCTCTGTCTCTCAGCAACAGCAAGCCTTTCTCCTTCCAAAATCCCTTTTTTTCCAAATTCAAATCTTACACAATTCTCTCAAATTAATCTAAATCACATCAAACATCAATTCACTCAAATTTGTATAAATGAATTCGTCGGAGGACGAAGGCGCAGAGGAGTACCTTTTCAAGGTTGTAATCATTGGCGATTCAGCCATTGGTAAATCAAACCTTCTTTCTCGTTACGCCAGAAACGAGTTCAATATGCACTCCAAGGCTACAATCGGCGTTGAATTTCAGACTCAGAGTATTGATATCGACGTTCAATATGCCGGCAAATGGCGAGGAAGATGACCGATTGGAGGTGGATTGGGTCTCTGTAATTTGCGTTTAGAAAGAGAGACCCTCCCTTTGCGTTTAGTGAGAGAAAGCGGCTAGAGAGAGAATCTGAGTAGTGAGAGTTGTTGTGGTTGGGAAATTGGTGATGGCGTTAGCTTTGGGTCGCCGGTGTGTAGGTTGAAGGTAGGATTTGTCGGAGAAGACGATTGGGGAGGGGGATCCCTGTTATTGCGTATAGAGAGAGAGAGTGATGAGAGAGAGTGGTGCGTGGGTATTCTTGGACGGGTTATGGTCATGGATCCGACCCGTCTCATGGATGAGACGGGTATTGTTGTTCTCACGCGAGTTTTTGTCTTAAAATTTAATATGAGAGATAACTTTCAAAATATTATCTTTGTCCCCCCCCCCCACCCACCTCTTATGTTTTAAGTTCGAGAGACAACTTTGGGAGTTTTTTTGCCTCTCGGCGTTTTTATGCCTTTGAGAGTTCAGTGTCAGATGCGTCTGGAATTTTGGCGGCAATTTTGGCGACACGCACGCTAGAATTTCGGCAAAGCGTGCGCGAAAGTTCATTAATGAACTAGTGTGGTCATTTTTATCCTAGGGACTTTAGAGGCTTTATGGAACAAGCAAGTCCTTATAGAATGTTACTTTGTCTCAAACCAAAATTGAACAAATAAAAAACTAAAAGTTGAAGGACTAAAACTTCATTTTATTAATACTATATGGACAGAAAGGGACCAAATTAGCACAATTTACATACGGGGCGAATTTAGCATGTAATTGATGTGGACTCCAGTTCACCTCAAAATTTTGAAATTTTTTTTATATGTATGAAGTTATTTTTCACTGTTATTATTGTTTACAATATTTTTTAAATACCAAATTCAGGCGATTTCAAAATCCCGAGTCCGTCCCTATTTGCACGTGTTTTAATGAATACTCCCTCCGTCCCGCTACAAACCGCACACTTTCCTTTTTGGGCGTCCCATTACAAACCGCACACTCCTAAAAAGGAAACTTTATATTAATAAAATATTCACCCTATTCCATTCATTCTCTCTCCTACATTATTTTAATACTCACAACACCATTATAATTTATTATTCCCTCCACTCATTCTCTCTCCTATTTTACTTTTACACTCACAATATTTTATTAAAATATCATATTCCTTAATTCTCGCGCAAATAGTGTTAGTGCAGATATTAGCGGGACGGAGAGAGTAACAATAAGAGGATAGAGTGAGGTCAGAGATGACGAACTTATAGTTATTGGTAATCAATTACGTATTTTGTAAAAGCTTTTATGCGCCATTTCCTAGCGCCACCCAAAAGAAGCTTTTATGTGCTTATCACTCCTAAAAGTTTGTCCTTTTTATCATTTACTCCTTTTTTTTTCCCGAAACCTTTTTTTTTCCACTTTTTTCTTCGTTATTATGAACAAATGTATCAATAACCATTTATAAAAATGTAAAAATATTTATTAAAAAATCTTTTCCTATACCTTCATATATCTAAAGATATAAGACTATTTATAATTAGGTATAAGAATTTTTTCACAAATTTTCATATTTAAAAAAAAAAAAAAATACACTTTTATACCTAAGATTATAAGACTGGAATTATTCTTATATCTAGATATAAGAGTCATTTGTTCTCTCAAATTGTAAAAAAATAACTCTTATACCTTAGGGTATAAGAGCTGACGAGGGAGGGGTTTTATGAGATTTTGATCTCGGTCTTCAATAGTGTGTGAACTTTTAAATCTCGCTTGGGCTTTTATAAATAATGATTCGGGGAGAAAGGGCCTCATGAAATTAAACCTAAAAAAAACGTGAGATTCTTATTTACAGTGAAAGAGTAGGAAATGAACTTGTTATATCCTACACCTACTCCGGCCGGACATCCACAGATTTGGGCCCTTGCTGTAGTATTTTACACTTACAGTAGTAAAAATTAATGGACGATTGAGATTGTGAATGAGATACGAATCAATGAGATTGCACGCCAAAATAAATTATGGGCAAAATTTAATTCGTCGTAATTGAAACGAACGATCACGATTAGAAAGGAAAGAGACTGATAGTAGTGATGAGTGTGTACAGGTGATCCACTTAAGTATAAATGGGCAAATTGCAATTTGGATACCTATGTTTTTGTCAGTGTTGCAATTTGGTTTCAAACATTAGTTGCAATCGAATTTCTAACATTGACATTTTGTTGCTAATTGGTGTAAAAATTAATAAAATGTTAGTTTTTTTGACAAAATCCAAGTCATTCGCCATACACTTGAATTTTTAAGTGTCATAATGGTCATTTCATATTCATTTCAACCCCAACTCCACCAACCGCTACCACTTTTATCATCATAGTCACCATCATTTACTACTTTACGTGTTTTTTAATTAATTTATAATTTTGGATTTTTTTTTTTTTTCATTAACCAAGTGCTATAAAGCTACATATTTTGATGTTATAGAGTAATTTATTCCTTTTCTCCCAGCGAAATGATTAGCATGCTACTTAAAAAGTTATTTACATGAGACATGACTTTAATTTCGTCAAAAAATTAATAATTTGTTAGTTTTTATACCAATTTATAACAAAATGTCAATATTAGGAATCAATTTACAAGTTTTTAAAGATTGAAAATTAAATTGTAAAACTTATAAAAAATAGGTAACCGAATTGCAATTTGCCCGAGTATAAATATAAAATAATATTACTGCTAAGCCATCAATCTCAAGGAACTAACTGAAGCCAGCCAGCCAATCAGAAATCAAAAGAAAAACTGCTTTCTTTATTTCCTTCTCCCAGTTTTCTGGTGTGTGTTTGTGTGTGAGAGAGAAATGGAAATAGCGGCGGCCGGAGCAACAGCAAGTGCAGGGAAACCTGTAATCAAAGTAGCAGCTCTCTGTGGCTCTCTTCGCAAAGCTTCCTTCAATCATGGCCTCATCCGTTCTGGTTCTCTCTCTCTCTCTCTCTACACTTAATTTCATAAATAAATGATTTGATGTCTAATAATATGGGTTTAATTTATGGATTATAGCGGTGGAAATTAGCAAGGAATCTATAAAAGGTCTGCAGATCGAGTACATTGAAATAGAGCCATTGCCGATGCTCAATACTGATCTTGAGGTTAATGGGACGTTCCCGCCGGTTGTGGAGGCTTTCCGCCAGAAGATTCTAGAAGCCGATAGCTATCTCTTTGCTTCCCCGGAGTACAATTACTCCGTCTCCGGTATCTACACACTCCTCTTAATTAATTATGACCTTGTCCCCGCAAAACAGTTTTTTCTTTTTCTTTTTAAGCGGAAGTAATATTTATTGACAATCACAATAGATAATAGTCTGACTATCCACAAAATCCGAAAGCTCGATTCCAAGTTGCAGGAGGTGTTGTGAGTATGAAACGTGAAATATGAGAGAGAATGAGTGAGAGTAATAGCAATAGATAGGGATGGCAACGGGCGGGTTCTTCATTTCCCAAACCCGCCCCTATAGTGATACCATAACCCGCCCTGCCCTGCCCCGTGTTATGTGTTACCCGAACCCGCTCCGTTTAACCCGTCCCGATAGTTATTTAAGTAATTTCCTATAAAAACATCCATAATTCAAGAACCCCTCTTGTAATTTCCTATATATTCGGGGCATTTGCATAATTTCCTATAAGGGCATTTAAGTAATTTCCTATATATTCGGGGCGGGGTAAACCCGAACCCTCCAAAAACCCGGCGAGTTTTCAAATTTGCATCCCAGCCCCGGCCTATTAGGGGCGGGTCTTTTCGGGTTCGGGGTTCGGGTTTTTTGCCATCCCTAGTAATAGATTATTGTTGTGAGTACGACAAGTGAATCTCATTGAATATAAAAATAATATAAACTTACCATTTTGGGATGTTATAATTCGAGTGAAACGCCTAAAAGGGCAATTGTCCTAAGTCGGGTGGGGCGGATGGAGTAAATGAATATGATCCAATATCACGAGTTTTCATTGTTACTCTCATTGTTGCTAATAGCTATTTCCCTTCCATTGTAATAGCACCATTGAAGAATGCACTTGACTGGGCATCTAGACCACCAAATGTTTGGGCTAACAAAGCTGCTGCTATTGTAAGTGCTGGAGGAAGTTTAGGAGGAGGAGTTGCACAATATCATTTACGCCAAATCGGAGTTTTTCTTGATCTCCATTTCATCAATAAGCCCGAGTTTCGAGTCCTGGCATTCGAGAAGCCAGCAAAGTTTGATAGTGATGGCAATCTAATCCACCCTGCAACAAAAGAGAAGCTGAAAACACTTCTCTTATCTCTGGAAGCATTCGCTTTGCGACTCAAAGATAAGTAGTAACTTGATGATTTATGTGGCTCCAGAGATTTCTTAAGAATGCTCCATCCGTCTCAAAGTAAGTGTTTTTTTTTTTTTTTACATTTTGAATTTTTCTCGGTTTTAAGAAAGTATTCCACGCTTGAGATACTTTTCCTATTCTCGCGTTGTATCATTTATGAGTATGAAATGAATGAGAGTTGTTTCTTTTACTATCTAATGAAATGAAGGGAAAGAGAATACATAAGCTATATCTATATCGAGGCGTAGTTAGAGCTCTTGTAGCACCAGGTTTCCCTTTTTTATTCAATGAGAAAGGAAAAAACACACACACACACAAGAATCGTCCCACTTGATAAAGTCAAGGAGAACAATTGAAATCTATCTCACAACTGGTCACACTGTGTAGGAATGAAAGACAGAGTCTCTTTCTTAAGATCATGTAGTACCATGATGTTCTGTTGTTGTACATTCCCAAAAATGGACATCCCTCTAGAACCTCCCATAGCCAAGCACATCACACCCATACTTGAATCCGCAATGATATAATTCTCCCCCGGCAACTCCAAATCTGCACCCTTAAAATGGAACACGAGTGTTGGGATCTCAATCTCGCTCGTGTCTGCAGGCAAAGTAAAGCAAAGATCAAGCCCTGTGGAGTCTGACGTATCCACCGTCAGATTTACTTGAGCCACGAAAGCTTTCTTTACCTCTTCAAAAGCAGCTTCCTCCAAGTAAGTTATAGTTGTACCTGAATCAATTATCATCCCCCCACTCCCATCTGAATTTAGTGCAAAAGTAGACTTCTTGATAGGCAAATTTGTATCACCAACTGTGATCCCTTCAAGGGTAAGATAGTAAAAAGAGGGTTGTGTAGGGTTCTTGATTAAAGGTGTTGTTTTTATACTTGTACCATTAATCTTCTCACCAGCTAAAGACCCCATGAAAAGGGTACTTGTTTTCGAATCATCGATGGAAGTTAGACAATAGGAAAACTTAGATTCATCGAGCTGAGAAACCAACGACAAGGGCCCACGCCCAAGTCCCACGAGCCCACCACCTTGAGTGAAACCACTCCCTTCATTATCTTCCCCACAACCAAACCCAACCTTAGGAACCTTAACTTTCCCAAACGTAAATGTCTCAGTAGCCATAACCCCTTGAGTCGACGAATAATCCCCATACGAGTATAAATACTCGCACCCGTCCGTCCCACAAGCGGGCGAAGGCAGAGCCTGACAAATATCTTCAGAGCACGAAATCTTAGAAAACGAAGACGACTTTGAGGGGTCAAAAACAGGGGTAGGTTGGTCATAACATTGTTTACAAGGCTTACATTGAGTCCAAATCAGGTCACTACCAGTATCCATAATAGCAGAGTAAGATTCTGCAGGAGTCCCAATAGATAGCTTCATAAGAAACTCGCCATTTCCAGCATAAACTGGACTCTGCAAACCAGTATCAGCCACCATAGACGACATAGAACTTAACCTTTGTAGCCTAAACTTCCCACGCTTCATTGCACGCTGCAAACGCTCAAATTTCGTGAGGTTTTTGCCTGAATCTACGTGTTTTAGGGTCACCCGGAAGCCATTTTGTCGATGAGCTACAAGTCCGCGATCATTAAGAGCTCGTCTAGAAGTTGAATACGTAGACGAACAACATAGAAGTAGTATAGTGAAGATTATGAACAAGAAAGAAGCCATGAATATAGAAATGAAATGGGAATATGCACACACACATAAACACAGTGTTGTGCTGTGGGATACTAATAAGGTGTGATCTAAACTGATATTCCTAAAATGAGGGAGGAGGGAGATGGAAAAAGTCTAATGGGAGAATAAAAAGGAAAGAAAATAGATAGAATCATTATCATATATATATTGAAAAATGATTTCAAATGTCCATGGAAGGTGAGCTATCAACAGAATGTCACAACTTTTGCCTATTCATATGGGGTGAGGGGTCAAAAAGTTGTTGAGATAATATTACGCAACAAAGGTTTTTCACATTGTCATAGGTGAGATTATATGTCATATACCCCCTTTGTCACTACTATTAGAGCGGTTTTCTTTTTTGGTTCGTCTCAAAATAAAATAAGGTTTTTAAATAATAAAATAGTTTTAGTGAAAGAAATTAGTACAATTTTATCTGGTACACGAATCAGGAATTCGACTTGACCATGTGGAGCTTGTGCGTTTCGAACCTAATACCTCCCCCAGAGAAAGCCTTTATCGGAACTCCGGATACCACTTGACCACAATTTATACAAATTTGTAACTTGATGTTGAAGAACAAATGATAAGACTTAAAAGAAGGATGATATGATATGGAAGGGTTGGAGTGTGTTGGTGGGCTAACTCTTTATTTGCAATAAATCTAAAGAAATAAAGCGTGGAGTATGGCAAATGATGCCTGTTTCTTCAGTCCCAAACTGTATTATTGGTAATCTTGATGCTTATAGGTAAGAAAATAAAAATTATGCAACTAAATAGTCTTTCTAACCTTCCTTTCGTGTGTTTCCGAAAGAAAGAACTCGTCACACTTTCCTTTTCGGTTTGTTCCAAAAGTTTAGTTACGTTTCTCAAAATAAATAAAATAAAACGCAATAACTTACGGGCCTCGAGGCATCAGCAGCAATTCCAAGCATCTCTTGCGGGAATTGGCACTGGTCTAGAACAGGGGCGGATCTAGGGGTATTTGAGGTGGGCTCAAGCCCACCTCAGAATTGTGAAAAAAATAAAAATAAAATTTTACCCAAGTCACGGACTGTATATGTAACTTTTTTTATTTATATATGAAGTTATTTTTCACTATTATTATTGTTTACAATATTTTTTAAATACCAAGCCCACGCGATTCTAAAATCCTGGATGCGCGCCTGGTCCAGAAAAGCGTAAGCGTTGGGCCCACTTAAACGTAATGTACAGTCTTGAGGCTTCATTACTTGTAGCAACTAAGTCCGACAATCAGCATAGACATGCTCAAGAAATAAAAGCTACTATTGAATTTGGCGCAAATGTTGCTATTTACACATGTCAGATTTCTAAGTACACCCGTATTTATACTTAAATAGGGTGTACAATACAACATTAGAAAACATGAATACGGGTGTACTTAGAAATTTGAACGAGTGAATAACATCACTCATCTGGCGTATGCTAATAATTACTACATCTTTTATCCCAAAATGAATAACCAATTTTATTTTTTCAATTTGCTCTTGATCAAGAAATTTGAATTTTTTTGCTCATTCATTTTGGGACGGAGGAGGGAGTATTTTTTGCATACTGTCAAAGTATACATTAGAGAATACACTATAAGTAAGTTATACTTCAGAACCTGGAAATGGCTACCACGAAAGGCTTTATCTTGCCTGAGACAACTGTATAGCTTCTTGGTCGTGCGTTGACTCGTCAGCCCAAAGGAATTGATGAGACATGAGAGAGAATTCTCGATTCCTAACTTCTTCAGAATGCTCCCACTCCGCCCATCTCTCTGCTAAGTCTGCTCCTTCAAGCATAGTTATTACGTCTGTCATTTTAGGACGATCTTCTGGTGAACCTTGTGTGCAGAGCAACGCTACCTGAATCATTGTCTCCACTTCTTTCGGGTTGTAAATCTTCAGGTTTTGATCAACAATGTCAGCAAGCCTCTTCCCTCGTAGTAGTTTCTTTATCTGAAGGAGTCATAAACACACGAGTTTCCAGCATAACTAAACGGCAATAAACAAATTCAAATTCCAATTACAAGTCGAAAACTTGGCATGATAATTGAGAAAGTAATGCTTCAGGTTGAAGAAATTGGTAGTCAAGAACCTATCTAGACATTAGGTTCTGTATGGAAGAGGTTAAATTACACAAAGAAGGGTACTACTAGACAGGCCCTTGAGCAGTTACATGGTTCATTAGTGTGCATACTTGCATGTCTAAAATGTATGCACGTAATGAGACACCGAGTATATAATAAAACCCAATGGCGCGAAACTTCTATCTCCACGGGCAAAGTTTTTGGTATGAAAGAAGAAAGAAGACAAGGAAGCAGCAGTAAAAAGCAAATATATCATCTCCAAAGAAAATCCAAATGTACTTACATGATCAAGAAGCAGAACATCTTCCTCTTCTTCAAGCCTGGAAAAGTCTATTGCACGCTGACCAGTTACAAGTTCTAAGAGTGTGATACCATAACCAAACACGTCTGTTTTTTCTGATGATTTTCCAGTAGATAAATATTCAGGAGCAATGTGTCCCATTGTTCCACGCACTTGAGTTGTGATATGTGTCAATCTTGTATCAACCAGTTTTGCTAGCCCGAAATCTCCAAGGACGGGTTCAAATTCATCATCTAGAAGAATATTTGCAGCCTTTAAATCCCGATGTATGATCTTAGGATTGCAAAGCTCATGTAAATACTCCAGTCCATGGGCCGCACCAAGCGCTACACGCTTGCGTGTTGGCCAGTCCAGACCTTTCTCTCCCGCTTTTAAATCTATACACAGTTAGAAGAATAAGGCAACTGGACATGGAAAAGAAGAAGGGAGTAATTACTAAACTATGCAACTTACCACACTCTAATTATCAGTTAATGTAACCTACTTGTAAGTTCTGGAACTAAGATACGTACTCCCTCTGTCCCAAAATGAATGTCCATTTATTTTTCAAATTTGCTCTTGATCAAGACCAAATTTGAAAATATTTTGGACATTCATTTTGGGACGGAGGGAGTACTTAATATCAAATAATGTAAAGTACTAGTTTTTTACTTGAGGCGTAAAAAAACTTGCGGAATTGCCAGTGTGGCATTGCCATGTCAGTGCCATGACATCACTGACTTCGGCTTTTGTGACGTGGTGCTGATGTGGCAGTGTGAGAGGTCCGTTAGTTTTTCGACGTCGCAAGTAAAAAAAAAAAACTGATGCATTGCATTATTTGATATTTTTGTCGAAAGTACTTAACACAACTCCAATTCAAGAACTAACAAATAGGTTACATTAATTGATGAAAATTGAAAATACGTTGCATATTTAGGTCATTTGGCCAGGAAAGAAGCATGCTTGGTATTTTCAAACGGCCAAAAATTGAGCACAAAAAGAATTAGATGTCTAAAGTAAGAGATATGCTTAATGAAACAAAGACTGAATACCTCTTAAGCGATAGGCGACACTGAGATTCTGCATAAACGGATAAACAAGTACCCTCTCACATGAAGTTGTACAAAATCCAATCAACCGGAGAAGATTTCGATGTACTGCAACACTAATCAGCTGAACTTCCCGCAGGAACGCAGCCTCTCCACCAGGACTCTGATAGTCTGTTAAGCGCTTAATAGCAACCTTTGTGTTGTCTGTAAGAATACCTTTGTACACTTTTCCAAATCCTCCTTGCCCTATAACATTGCTTTCACTGAAATTATCAGTAGCAAGCTGAATCTCACGCCAGGAAAATCTTCTAAGTTGGCCAAAGGAAACTTTACAATCGTATTCACCTACAGTGGCCATAATGTAGATGTTAATATGCAAAGAAGCAAATCCAGCATACAAGGGTCTGAAAACAAGGTTTGTTGCAGAAAATAGTGATGACGATGGCACATTTACATCATCTATTCAACCAAAATTTGATTATAGCACATTTTTTGAATTTATAAGACCATAAAAAGGAGAAACTTATAAAGATTATTCTAAGAAAATATGACACGACTGGTAACCTTTATCCCAATATGATTATTTTAGGATTGCAAGTGATTTGCGTGATTAAATAGCAGGAGTGAGTCGACTAATATCTTGAGTCGGTTGAAGCAGATGTTTCAATAAGCTAACTAAACAAGCTAAGGCTACTGTCAATGATTCATAAATAGAGAAACGGATAAGATTTAAACCTGCGACATCTACAAATAGATCATGTTCAATTTTATGCACTCGATGGTACACAAAGATAGCCCCAAGTAGCAGAAGAACAAATGCACCACCGCTTGCACCAGTGATAACAAACTCAAACTTCGACTTCTTGGTAGAAGCTGTGGTAAATCAACAATTGATAATTAAGTAAATGATAAGTTACAGGATATAGAGATGCAGAAATTAAAGAAGCAAACCTGGAATGGAGGAATTTGAAACACAAGGTTGGTGCAAGCTGCTACCACAGGCAAGATGAGTTCCTGTAAAGCTGAGGTATGCAAGCTATAAGATATAGAAGAAAACCAAGGCCCAGTAAAAAGAAACATATGCACGTATATGTTTAGGATGCTCAATGGTAAGATACAATACTAAATACAAGGTCAGACTGATTTTATCAAACTTGGCAATTAATGAAGTTTTTGGGTCTTTTTGAAGCACTCCTGGGGAATAGTAATATGCATGGAAGGGGGGGAACACTTCGCTGCCAGCTATTAAGTTAACTGAAGCTAGAAATCTGTACCCAGAATGAAGGATCCACTAACTATATATGTACAAACACAATGCTCGGAGAAAGGTAAGATTTATCTAAGAAAATAACATTTTTATAATTACACTTAAGTGCTTATAAGTAAGCTGCCAAAACCACCAGGCAAAGCAGATTCAAGTACCTCCAACTAATGGCACTTACATACGTGCAAAGTTATGTTTGTCTGCAGTTGTCAACAAAGCAGTGGTAAGTATCTGACATTCTTTTTAGTTTTTTTCTTAATCTCTTTCGAGCTTCCATACAAAACAAAAGGTGTGAGAATATGAGATTGACTGCCAGAATCAGATATCATAAGAGGATCAATGACAATGCAAACACAACAACATTAAGTAAAAGGAAAGTTTTAAATCAATGGTATCCAAAATAAGGTCATTATAATAATTTCATACGCAACAATCTGACAGGAAAGACCCGATTTGTAGAAAAATCTCAAGTTCACTGATAACAACCAGGGTAAATCTAGTCATCATAGTAAAACCAATATCCTCCTTTTATCTACAATTTCCTCATGAACACAGTTAAGAGACACTGGGAAGAAACTTTTGCCATACAAAGAGATTATTTATAGCATATGAAGTCCAATAATTATAAAAACAAGAATAAATGAAGAATTACTTGAACATGGATATTGTAAGAAAATGTGCCGGGATTCTTCCAGATAGATTGTTGGACGAAAGATCCCTGTAGCATTATAAAGACGTGCAAGGAAAAGGTCAGAATAAGAAACGAGAAGCTGATAAAACTTCACAAACACAGACTAAAAGCTGTAATGAAGGTGAATGGGGAACCTTACAGTTCCATCAAGCTTGAAATATTTGCAAGTGAATCAGGAATGGATCCACTCAACTGGTTTCCCCTTAACACCCTGATAAAAGGTGACATTATCGCCTTACATCATGTAAGATTGTACATATATAAGATTTGTAGGTGTTTTATCTAGATATAATGTTAAATGATGAATGGAAACAAAGGGAACTTTCAAAGCAGCTCATAGCTCTTACAGATGCTTTAAGCTGGAGAGTTGACCCCAGGCTGCTGGAATATAGCCATGGAAATTGTTGCTTGCGAGATTCAGATTTTGCAAGTGTAACATGCTGCCAATATATTCTGGTAGCTCACTCGATAGGCTATTATCATGTAAATCCCTGCATTCATGAAAGCATCTAAATTATCTTTCCACATTGAAAAGTTGTGGCTAACATCAGAAATAATACAAGTTTGTCACTAGAATCTTTTAGTCTGATCTTAAATTTATGTGTGTTATGAAATTTTTATTATGTCATCAGAAGCTATGGCTACACAATACCAAGTCTGCAGGACTCTGCTTCCTCGGCAATGCTTTGTAAAGAGAGAGTTCATAACTAAGTCCCTACCGTGAACACAAAGACGGGGGAATATTCAATTGAAGAAAATTATGGTAGAGATGCTTCTTGAGCCAAACTTACAAGCTGACCAAATACTGCAGTTTTGTAATTGACGGTGAAAGTGTTCCAGAAAATCCATTCGAAGCTAGGCTCCTGCCATTTAGTGCACCCACAACTTAAATTTACAGCAGATTATTTGCAAGATAACCCACAAACATTAACAAAATGATCTTGTATGTGAAGCACTTACAGGGATACGATATGTCCATTCCTGCAGGTAACATGAGACCAACTATAGCAAGGGCTAACCAAATAATTATTCCAGTCCTTAATTCTTCCGTTGGTATCATTTAAAGCCTTTAGAACCTCAATCAAAGCTTCACCTGGAAATCAGAAAGACATGCCAAAATCAATTGCACTGCAACACAATACATACACGGCCAGTACTTAAGTTGCCATCATGACGACATAAGCGTAAACGGACTTGATTTATTTGAATATATTTTTTAGGTATCCAACTCATCGAAACCTTTGCTGTGTGTGTTTCCCCCATACTAGTATTGTACGGAGACTGATTTAACACACAGCAAATGAAAGATAAAGTATCACCCACAAAGTACGATGAGCCAGCTTCAACAAGGACAGGTTATAAAAAGATAAAACAAATAGTTGCAATGGTTTTAAGCAATAATAAACAAGAGCCACAATACCTTCAACATCAGGCTTATTGTATGAATAGCTATGGTTGAACATAAAGAGTAGTATAAGCAATCTCCCTAACAGCTTTGAATTGAGATGCCAGTAGTAAAATGCTCCCAGCATGTGACCCATGAACTCAAGCTAACACAGTATCACCAATTATGAAAACAAGAACACTTAGGAAAAAGGGGGAAAAGCTAACTCATTTTAGTCATGTCTGCTAAAACACAACAAGAACCAAGGAATGCAAGAAGTTGATAACAACTAACATCATGATCGCGAAGATTGTCTGTTGTTGCAGCTGATTTAGTGTAGGGGTCCCACAAAGCATTATGAAAAGTTAAGAGGGTACGAAATTCTGAGGGGGGAAAGGCCAATTGGCAGCAAGTCTAAAGAAAAGGAGCACCTTGGAATGAGTTGATGAATGACGAATCCCACTAAGCTAATATATAAATGCTCCTTTTTGCTGCTTTTTCATAAATCTAAGCTACTAGTAATAGAAATCAGATGCTAAAAGGCAATCAGTGAGTGAAGAAAGAACCTTCATCCAATGTGAATATGATTATATTCTGTGTACACATGACTAGTCCCATCTGTAACACCAATAAGATTACCAATATTATTTTATTTTGGATAACGAAAATGATCATGTCATGCTCTACATTATATTCATACAGTAAACTTTTCTCCACCATTAAATCTTTAATCAAAACTCTGGCCTTCTTTTTTAAAAGAAAATTGTTCCATGAGCCGGTCATGTCATCTTTGCATCACCTGATTGACAGTGCAGATTGTGACCACAACTTATCATCAAGCATGAGCTAGTTTCTCTATCCCTCACTTCTATTTAAGTAAAACAATTTCAAATCGAAACATTTTTATAGTCCAAGGATAGGGAAAAGGGTAAAGGTAAAGGCATTCTGCTATAAAAAAAGACACATTAATCAATATATTTGTTCATTTTTCAAGTACAAACTATTTACAACTTTGAATTTGCGGAACTTGAATCAAAGAACAGAATTTGTAAAAGAAAATGCTTTAAGGTACAAAATCTCAATGCAATTCGCGTGTTATACAGCATAAAACCCTAAATCATTTCCCGTACAAGTCTGTATATCAATCATACGTACATTTTCATATCCCTATCGAGCACACACACATACAAGCACGTACACACACTTACAACAAAATAACATACCAGGGTATGACTATGAGACGCTCACCAATCTTTGGTTCATTCCAGGCCAGCAAATTTGACCTGTCGACGGGGTAGGCACCACCGTCTTCTCCGACGGCTTGTTGGAATAGATAGAGGCGATCATGATAGAAATGCGAATAGCAGAATACGTTTGATGTAAATGTAAATTCTAGGTTTTCGCTTAACAACGGTAAAGCATACCACCAATTTTTTGGAGGGAATTTTTTATCCAATTTCCAGGGTTTAGCGCCCTAGGGCTGTTACGCGAACTAAACGAGCCGGCTCGGACTCGGCTCGGATAGTATTGTAAAAGCTTGAGTTTGAGTGGGCTCGAGGTGAACTCGAGCTCGAATCGATTTTCAAACTCGTTTTTTTTTTTTGTTTGGAGTCAGCTCATGTTTGGCTTGTACATTTGACGAGCTCTCACCGAGATCGATTAGTTTGAGCTCAGCTCGTTAAGCTCGTTAAAAAACTCGAATGAATTTTGTTCGCGAATGACTTGTTTAGGCTCGATAAAGCTCGTTTGATTTCAGATTTTTTCAAAAAATAAGTCAAAGCTCGAGCTCGACTCGTTAATACTCGAGTTCGAGCAGCTAGCGAACAACTCGCGAAAAGTTCGCGAACAGCTCGCGAAAAGCTCGATTCGATCCGAGCTCGAACAGTCATACTGGGCTCGAGCTCGACTCGAGAAAAGCTCGAGTTCGATAATTTTTATACGAGCTCGGACTCGAAACTTCAAAGCTCAATTTGGCTCGGCTCGTTTACGACCCTATTTAGCGATTGAGTTATCCATATTTTTTCATTTTCATTTTCTCAATCAAATGTGAATACAAATCTCTTTCCCATTTAAATAAATAAATAAAAATCTATAGAAATTAATTATCATAATAATATTTTAAAACTAGTATTGTTAGGTTAGTCGTATTAAAAATTAGTTTCTTTAGCAATAGAAAAAAAATGTTTTTGGTGAGTGTTATTGTATTATAAATAGAGTTGTAAATTCGGGAATA
The DNA here is from genome assembly GCA_022495995.1 of Adenophora triphylla var. japonica. Classification (NCBI taxonomy): domain Eukaryota; kingdom Viridiplantae; phylum Streptophyta; class Magnoliopsida; order Asterales; family Campanulaceae; genus Adenophora; species Adenophora triphylla. The sequence continues at coordinate 106,795 of JAFEMH010000029.1, forward strand.
TGGGATGAAATAGGACGGGACGGAATTATGAGATTCCGCAATATTACGAGACGGGACGACCCGAATTCTTCACGAGACAGAAAATACTCGTCCCGTCCCATCCCATTTTGGGACACAGGATAATGCAAGACAAGAAGAACAAGACGTTAATATTATAAAACTAAAATCTAACTGAAATGCAAAATATTAAATTGAAAACATAAGATTAATATTTTGCAATCCTAAAAGATAAAACCTTGTTAAATTTATAAAATAGCTTAATTAACACAAAATATCAATTGAAAAAAAAAACTAAGAATTAAGTTTTAAAATACCTTTAAGATTACAAAAATTCAAACTAAAATTAAAATTATAAAAATGTGGAACGTCCCATTCAATCCTTACCTGAATTGGAAAGGATCGAGAGCAAAACGGTTATTTTGATTGATCAATGCTTGCGCTGGTTCCCAATATGAATGTCCAAACGTCAAATAGTACAATCATTACGAAAATTACGGCGCTTCAACACATCCAATCATTAAAAAAGTCAACGATCGAGATCAAGTCACGTCATCTCAGTCGACCATCCAACGTTTTCGACTGCCTAGCTACGATCTACCTACGGCTCCACAAATTTTTATAACATCCTGGTCGACAAAGTCAACTCAAAAAGTTGGGGGCTAAACGGAATAAAAGTGACGGACTAGGCCCAACGTATGAAGCCCAATTATTCAGACCTTATTACAGATACGCCATCAAGTGGGGCGGCTCAGTTATTATAAGGTCCGCGGCCCATCAACAAAGATAAGTCGACCTAGCTCATTGTCCGACCATCATTGATCCCGATCTAGCTTTGTCCGACATACGATCATCTCCTTGTCCAAATCTTATATGGCTATAATACCAAGTCAGGTCGACCTTGATCTACTCAGGCGACCTCGACCTACAGAGACGTACATTGACCAAAGAATTTCCATAATCGCCTCCTATAATTTCGGAGTACATTATGTCGATATTCTCTCCACTAATTACGGGATTCTACACAGTCCTACTACAACACAAACTCTTATCAAAGCTATAAATACCTCACAACATCCATCGTTTACATGTAATGTCTTATTTGCTATCGTAATTACTTACGTGAATACAGTTTATAAGCTCATAACAAAACACCTTATCATCACGCCGGAGGGTCTTAATCGGAGACCATCCCGGCTAGTCGTGTGTTCATTGGTTTCAGGTCAAACAAAGTCAGAAGATCAACCTAATTGCTGGACGTATGCTGATCAACACGTTCCTTGCAGCATCAGGGGCAATTGAACGAAATAAAAGTGATGGGCCAGGCCCAACGTACAAAGCCCAAGTATTATGGCCATGACCAAATCACAACTAATGAATGGGCCAACCCATCTATTACAACTCTATTGGCCCAACGGTATGTATCAGTCGACCAAGCTTATCGTCCGACCTTACTTGGTCCCGATCTAGCTTTGTCCGGCATACGATCATCTAATTGAACAATCCTTGCCAAGCCAATGCACGAGGTCAGGTCGACCTCGAATACTCAGGCGACCTCGACCAAACAAACATGTGTGTCTATCCACGATTCTATTTGTAACAGTCTTCGACAATCACAGAGACCGTTACGCCTGCGTTATCTCAATTATTCAAGGGATTTCTAACTATCTTATGGAACCACTATATATAACATACTACATCCAACGTAATAAGGTAATGTCATATTCAATATTCGAGATTTAAGTTGTTCAATACAGTTTATTACAAACTAAACACTTTATCTCATTATCACGCTAGAGGGCATTAGTCGGAGACAATACCCGCTAGTCGTTTGTTCGTGTTTTCAGGTCTTAGTTGTCGGATTATACCTTATTACTGGACTAAGATTGATTTGTACCGTTTCCTGCATCATCAAAAAAGATCATTTTTTGTAAATCAATAAATATCTTAAGTGGATCTTTCAAGAAAAAGTAATACTTTCTTCGTCCCAATTCGGTTTTAAGGTTTTTAGTTTTCTTTTTAGTATGTCCCATTATAAGGTTCTTAGTTACTCTATTAACTAAAATGGACAATGAGAACCAATTGGTCATTCTCACAAAAAAAGCTTTATACCCATTTTCTCTTTCCTACTCTACTTTTCATACTCATGATATTTATTTTTTCTTAATACTCGAGACTAGTTAAATTAAGAACTTTAAATCGGGACGTAGGAGAAGGGCTGTACAAAAAATACATGAAATCAGACCCGACCAACAAAATCGGATCAGACCAGTAAAAATCGGGCCGAAAAAATAGTATTGGTCTGGTCCTAGTTCCAAATTTTTATGAAATCGATTATTTGATCCGTTCTGATTTTGAAAAAAATATACGCGGTCTTGAATCGAAACAAGACCGGACAGAATAATATATATATATATATATATATATATATATATATATATATATTAAAAGTGGTTGAATATTGAACTCTTCTTTCCTAACTGTTGATTTTGTTATTGTAATTTGGTTCTTAAATATTCTTGCTTATAAAATAGCCATATACTCCCTCTGTCCCGAAATATTGTTCAACAATTTGATTCTTAAATATGCTTGCTTGTAGATTTTGTTATTGTAAAAAATTATAGAATCGATGGAACCGGACCGGAACCAGACCATTAGAATTGGACCGATGGGACCGGTCATATAATGTAATGGTCTGGTCCTGGTCCTAAATTTTTATAGAATCGAAGTATTTGGTCCGGTCCTGATTTTCTAAATTTTTGACAAAAATAGGAGCAATCCAGACCGTGAACACCCCTAGCTAGGAGGTAGTACTAATTAGGGGTGGCTTGGTAGGTATACCAATTGTATTTTGCTTATACCATGTACCTACCAAGTTTAATTTGGCACATGAAAATCTATACCAGTACCAACCAACTAAGTCGGTATACCAACTATGTTGGTACGGTAGGTACTCGATTGGTACGATTTCCATACAATCAAAATAACAAACTTAGCGTGTTTCAAAAGAAAATGCCACATAATTTAATTAGTGGACATGAAAAAATTTAATACAACAACTAAATTAAGATAATATCCAACCATCCATGACATCGAAGCATTTGGTAAAGCGAGATCAAGTGTAGATCAAAGTTCTAATTCGCTATGAACCAATGCATAAAGCAAAAGTGCGACTCTGCAATTTGTCAAAAAAATTAAGATCAATAAAAGGATGAAACTAACAATAATTCAAAATAAAACAATGAAAAAAATCTGTATTAAATCACATATACCAATTATTTTTGTGATTTCTTTGTGATTTTTTTTGTCTATTTGATAACATAAAATATGTGAGTTTTGCTTAAATTTAAGGCCACAAAAGTTTCTACTTTTTTGCTTGTATATTAGGCCAGGGAGAGTACAGATTTCTATAAGAGCATATGGGATTTTCCATCAAAATCGTACTCAAGAGTCACGGTTACATAGGTAAAGGTAGGTAACGAATCAAATCGAGTCGAATATCATCATATTCGATTCGTATTCGCATTCGAATATTAAAATTGATTCGTATTCGTATTCGATTTGTATTTGAATATAAAAATTGATTCGTATTCGATTCGAAATTGATATTCGAATTATTCGATTCGATTCGAATATTCGATTTGAGGCCCAATACCCAGCCCAGCCCAATACCAAGCCCAGCCTAATATCCAGCCTAGCCCAAATAAGTTACCCAGCACAGCAGCCAGCAACTAAAAAACAAGCAGTTTTATATATATATAAAAAAAAAAAAGATTATCAACATCAGTAACTAACAACAACTCAAAAACAAGCAGCCAACATAGTTGTTTTAAATACAATCATCAAAATTTCAAATCATTACATCAGTAACCGGCAACTCAAAATAAAATCATCCAAACAGCAATGAACCTGCAGTGTAAGCACTCTTTTTTCCATCAAAAGGCAATAGTTGTACTTCAATATATCTCGACAAACTTTCTTTGAGGTCACCTCAGGTGTGATTGTAATCTGCACAAGAAAATGTTAATGTAGCAAACTGATAAGCAAAATTCACTTGCAAGCTAAAAAATCATCAAAAATCTAGCAGATTGAAAGACAACCTTGAGAATAAAAAATAAAAACACAGATTAATACAAATATTTACCAACTAAAGTATGCACCACTAGTTCAGTCATGAATCTGAACCATTAATCTAGCATGTGAGCATCATTAAGCACAATCTTACAGAGATAAACTATTCTTACATCCTTTTCATTTAACTTCCTTCAAAAAAAAAAAAAAACACTTACAGAAAATCTCAAAAGACAGTCAACTTTTCGTGTTAAATTCTTTTCAAAGTAAAATTAATGAAGTTGTAGAAATAAGTTATTGAGCAAAATGATTCCTTCGGCAAACTGAATAAATCATTAATAATAACAGCTCTATGGTGGGAACTATGTCTAGAAAATTGAACAAAAAATTGATTAAATCATAAATAATAACAAACACCATTTAATCAAAAACTACAACACGCATTTTCATCTTACCCGAAATAAGAGACACCCAATCATCGCGAAACTTGAACCCAGAAACCCTAAAAATTCAAACTATCCCCATTTCATCTAGACATAATTAGCAAAAACCCAACAGTAAAACTTACTCAGATCCGGAAAGGAGCGGAGCCGGCGAGGCAAGGCGACGGTAAAGGGATCGGTGTGAGAAAGGAGCGGAGCGCGCCGTCGTTCTCTTCTCACAGTTCTCTACTTCTCTCTCTCTAGGGTTAGCCGGTTAGGGAAAGAAAATGGAATTTAGAAAAAATTAGAATTATATATATATAATTATTAATATTAAAATATTAAATAAATAAATATATATATATATATATATATTATTCGAATAGTATTCGCGAATACTCGAATCGAATATCGTAATATATTATTCGAATTCGAATACTAATCGAATCAATATAAAAATTCGAATTCGAATTCGAATTCGAATTTTTCGAATACGAATATCGAATACTCGAATCGAATACCGAATCAGATCAAAAAAGTTCGATTCGTTTACGACCTTAGGTAAAGGTAAAGGTGTTGATATTTTATACTATTTAATATTTTTTATTATTTATAAAAATTATACTCCCTCCGTCTCAGACCAAGAGTTCTACTTTTCCTTTTGGTCCGTTTCAGATCAAAAGTCCCTTTCCTTAAATGGCAAGTTTTTGAAGTATATTTATACCCTTATAAATTAATATATTTACAAAAAAATCATTCATTATACCCTTATAAAGTTAACATATTTACAAAAAAACCAATCATTAACTTACTATTCCTTCCCTCATTCTCTCACCTATTAAAAAATCAATTATTAACTACTATTTCCTACCCCATATTACAAAAAAATAATTCATTATACCCTTATAAAGCTAGCATATTTACAAAAAAATCAATCATTAACTACTATTCCCTATCCCACATTTAACTTTATTTATTTTTTTAAAAATTTCTTAAGAAGCGAATCCCCCCCGAGGACCCTTGGTCTGGGACGGAGGGAGTAATTGATACTCGGTATACCAATCAATATTAAACTTATGTACCATGTACCAACCAATTATATATAATTGATACGGTAGTATCGTACTAACATTTTGATATACCAATTATCACGTACCAATTATAATTGGTACGGTTGATATCCAAGTTTGATTGGTACGAATTTGAAAATTTTGTCAAGCCCGCGCCCAAGTACTAATAAATACTACTAGTATTTCAAGTGGTTAGCCGAATGGGCTTGGGCCAAACCATTCTATAAAAGGGACGTGTAAATGAGACCGGGCTGGATTTTATCCGTTTGCCAAACGGACTGGTAGTGGTAAGCATAACCGTTGGTCAGTACGGCCTGTCTCAAACGGACTGGGCTTGAGCCCGTTCGTCCGTTTTCCAACTCTATAAAATGCCCTAGAACTGGCGGGAAAATCACTCTCTTCTCCCCGCCTTCCTGCACCAACTCTCTCAATCGAAGCCTTTTTGCAAACATTCAAAATCATGAACGGTAATGGACGGAAGCGGGCGCCGCAGCAGCAGTCAACTACGTCGTCTCAACCGCAGAAACACCAGGCAATCATGGAAGAAGAGGACATGGACGAAGATGTGTACATGGAAGAAACCCTATATGACGAAGAAGCCCTTGTCCTTCGCGACATGGAGGAGAGAGAAGCTCTTGCTTCTCAATTGGAGAAATGGAAACGTCCTAATTTGTCTCCGGGTTACCAAAATCAGACCGTAAACATCAGTAAAGATCGCCACTCACATCACTTCGATTTCTAGGGTTTTGTGGTATTTTTGTTACTTTTTGATCTGAAATTTTTCAATTTGGTTGATGTGTTCTATGTAGTTTTCCAGCAGTTGGAGATTGATTATGTGGTTGGAGAGAGTAATAGAGAATTGATGCCTAATTCGTCTGGTCCTGCTGCTATTATCCGAATTTTCGGAGTCACCCGTGAAGGTACATCTATTTCTTTGTCTCCCAACTTCTTCAAGCTCACAGACCAGGGGAGGATTTAGTATTTTCGTTTTTTTTTTTTTTTGGTCAAGTGATACATTTGCTACTCTGTGATGCGAGCTTTACATATGAGTTTGTCCTGGAAAGGGGGCACAATTTCTATATTTAAGCTACATATTTCCAATTTTAGATATTTATATATATTTTCAAAATATGAGGTTGCTCTTACTTGTCAGACTAAAAGGGACTCTTTTTATGATCTTTCTATATTTAGAGGAGATATATGGAAGTCAAAACGCACTATTTTGGTAATTAGGGCTCTCCTTTTTTTGTATGAAGCTAGTGTCATTCAATTATGCTTAATACTAGGTAAACCAGTTCTGAGGCTTATAACCTTTTCATTCATCTCAAAGAGATAACATGGTTTGTTGATAATGCTTCCTGTTCACAATCATATCTGTTACTTATATTTATAAGTGGGGAAGCTGTATATAATGAGAAATGGGTGAAAAATACTGGGCATAATTCCACAATGTAAATTGTAGACCAGTGTTGTGAAGTTATTTATATACATGCCTCAAATGTTTTGAATGCTGAACTAGGACTGCAGTGTTAATTTGCAAACTTTTTCTTTGTTTCTCAATTCTCACTTCTTCATTGGCGATTCTATACTACGATTCATATTACTCGTCTCCAAATCATTTTGGGATTAAGGCTTTGTTATTGTTATTTTTGTCGTATAGAAAATGCAAAGGTAACTGCTTTCTGCATGTGATGGGTATTATGATCCTCGGTTTTTCTCTCTGGGTGAAAAATATTTCCTCATGTAATTTTAATGATTCTTGGGCAATGATCAGGACACAGTGTTTGCTGCCTTGTTCATGGATTCGAACCATATTTCTATGCCAACTGCCCCCCAGGAATGGGCCCTGATGATATCTCACGCTTTCAGCAAATTCTTGAGGTACTTGCTTGTAAACTGACCAAGATACATTTTAATTGGTATCTATTTTAATTTGGTCTCTGTATGACAAATATCGTTGAATAGATTTCAAGAGTGGATTGTTGTTTTGGTGGTACTACAGGGGAGGATGAAGGAAGCGAACAGGAACAGTAAGGTTCCTAAGTTCGTTCGTCGCATCGAGATGGTTCAGAAAAGAAGCATTATGTACTATCAGCAGCAGGCCTCTCATTCTTTTCTCAAGATTGTTGTTGCACTGCCGACAATGGTTTCTAGTTGCCGTGGTAAAGTTCTATTGCCTCCAGTTTTTCTTTCTTTCTTATGTTGCATTATTATTGTCATTGTGGAGCTTTTCTTTCAGTCAGTTATTTACATGGCTCTGCATCTTATGGCTTGAAGGGTTTCAGTGCCAGCAAAACTATTTTGTTCATTTGCCAGAATAAAACGAAAACGCATTCTCCTTCCGTCCCATCATAATATACAAAAATTATCATTTTAGGTGTCCCACTCAAAATTACATAATTTCAAAATGGAAACTTTAATACTTTTAAATAATGAGACCCACATGTCATACTCACAAGAACTACCCACTTACCATTCGCTACCACACTTCCTCTCTCCTACCCCACTATCTATAATTCTATTCTCACAACACTATAATATTATACACTGTCCCTTAATTCCCGTGCACTACCTTAAATTTGTAAATTAAGCTGGAACAGAGGGAGTATTTATATTTATGGTTTGGATGCTCCCTTAGGAATAAGTTTAAAGAGGTTCTGTAGAGAGTGTATATCAGCTAGCGCTAAAAGTAGAAGGTGAAGTGGGTCTAGGGTGGTGATTTAATTTGTAGATCTAAGCTATTTTATGGAGTAGCCTGTGGCGAGAAATGCAAGAAGTGGGTTCGATAAATCTAATAGATGTTGGCATAGCCCTTGTTGCTAAATGGTGTTAGTATTTCTTTGTGACCATGTCGATTGGCATATTGCTAAGAGTAGTATTGAATTACATTGAAAAGGGTAGGGTGAGCACTTGGTTACCCATTGAAATCCTTGGAAGTTTATTCGTAATGATAGCCTTTGTTTATTCCTCTTGCCCACTTCTGGGATCTGTGTGATATGTGTAAGCTGATTCTGAATCTTAATACCATTTGTTATCCACCGAGGGACTGCTCGTTACCTTTTGATTGTTTGGGTGGTGGAGGAAGCTTGGGCTAGCCCTAGTCTTCCCTTATTCTTATGCGAATTCACTTTTTATTATGGGAAGTGATGTTAGTTTGTTGTTGGAGTTTGGGGTTTTCATTATCAGTGGGGGATGTCGACGATATTCAAGGGTCGGCTGATGTCCTGACATCATCTTTTGGACAGAGTGGTCCATTTGGCTTCCCTTTGGCTCTGACAGGGGTGAATTTGTGGTGTGCTTGTTTTGGGACTGGCAAGGGATTAGATTACTTTGATAGTTGTGCTTGTTTTGGGACTGGCAAGAGATTAGATTACTTTGATAGTTTAATAAGTCTTTTTTCCTTTGTTTTTTCTTCTTTCTTTGTGTTTCTAATATATTTTGGATTTCCTTCCAACTTTTTTTTCCTCAAGTTTTTCATGGATTGGTTATCTTGATCTACTAACACTCTCTTCGTCCCTTTTTGGTTTTTGGTTTTTGGTTTATACCTATATATATGTGCATATATATATATTCCCATTTGCAGTTAAGGTAATAATTTGCAAGTCAAGAAGGTGCGAACAAGTAAAGCTAGACTTATGTATCAAGATAACATATAAACATGCATGAATGGGTGAACTTGCTTCTCCGGAATGTCTGCACACCCTTTGTTCAGTTTGAGCAACTGTTAATGCTTTTTTTTTTTTTTTTGGCCAATTGTAATTGGCAGGCATTCTTGACAGAGGAATACAGATCGATGGTCTCGGTATGATGAGCTTTATGACATACGAGAGTAATGTTCTTTTTGCTCTTCGCTTCATGATTGATTGCAACATTGTTGGTGGCAACTGGATTGAAGTTCCGGCTGGAAAATACAAGAAAACCAAGAAGAATCTGTCATACACTCAGTTGGAATTTGATTGCCTGTATCCTTGGCCACTAAATTGCATTACATTCTTTGTATTTAAGCTCTTGTTATATTAGTGTTCTTGGATATCCACGCTTACCAGTTATATCATCCACGCGCTTTAAGATATACCACAGCACATTCTCTTCCTTGACTATTATTATAGTTACTCTGAGCTGATCAGCCATGTTGCGGAAGGAGAATTTTCAAAACTGGCCCCATTTCGTATATTGAGTTTTGACATTGAGTGTGCTGGTCGTAAAGGCCTTTTCCCTGAGCCTACCCACGATCCTGTTATCCAGGTTTAATTCCTTAAACACTTACTTATTTGTGTAAGACAGTTCAAGCTGAAGTGCAGAATATGCTGACTTAATATTTTCTCTCTTTCTAGATTGCCAATCTAGTTACATTGCAGGGACAGGAACAGCCATTGGTACGAAATGTCATGACCCTCAAATCATGTTCGCCAATAGTTGGTGTGGACGTGATGTCATTTGACGCAGAAAGAGAAGTTTTGCTAGCTTGGAGGGTAATGGGTTCAATTTTTTTTTTTTCTCCTTGATAACTCTACTTCGTAGTTGATAGGCTGAGACAAATCATAACAAACTAAAATACATCACACTTTTCCCATTTATATTTCCACAATCTTTCTATTTTTTTTCCTCTTTCCTTTTAAGTGTTGGTGCACTTAATCTAATGGACAGTAAATTCAGATGCTGTTGCTGTTGGTGAAAATGCAAGGAGAAACAGTTAACAAAATTAAACTTCTCCTTAGATTTGCTTTAATGTTTAAGAATCATCATTCAGAGACAATCAAGGAATTAAGACTAGGATTTACCTCGTTCACCTCTTATTCTAATTTCTAAGTAGGCCAAGTCTACTGGCAATTAACATCATTAAAACTTGAAGAGTATATGGACATACCATAGCTTACGCCAGATGAACAGAACTTAAAAGGGCATGTAGAAATCTGTATCAGCATATTTATGCTTGCGTTAAATGATTGAATGTCTCGCGAACTCATTCAACACGGCTTCTTCCTTTCTCTCCTTTAGGTCATTAAGAATCTCGCAAAAAGAATGTTTTCTTATCTAAAAAAAAATTAACACTCACAGACCCCCCCCCAACAATGTAGTTGGGGATAGGTCCCCAATTAGTTGAGTTGAATCTATTTTAAGTCTCACTTTCTACTTCCTTTACAGGATTTAATCCGTGAAGTGGACCCTGATATCATTATTGGCTATAATATCTGCAAATTTGACTTGCCGTATCTCATTCAGGTTGGTGATATGCCAATTAAAGCTGTCTGTTTTCTGTACTTATAACGTAATATTGTAACTTATTTATATGTTTTTTTTAATCTCATTGAGATTCCTGCATGTACAAGTCAACTCTACATCATGTCAACTTGAGTGTCGTAAAATTGACAATTATGACACTTTTTTCTCCCTAGAGAGCAGAGACATTGAAAATAGCTGAATTTCCGTTCTTGGGCCGCATCAGGAATAGCAGGGTCCGTGTCAAAGATACAACATTTTCCTCCAGGTTATTATGATGACATAGTCTTTAAGCTGTACTTATCCTAATTACAACTCTACAAGCTACTTTTTTTTTATTGGTGTTTTACTAACATATGTAGTAATTTTACTTCAGCCACACTATCTTGTGTGTGTGTATTGGAATATTTTGGTGATCGATGGTTGTTGGTCATACAGGCAACTCGGTACTAGGGAAAGTAAAGAAGTAACGCTGGAAGGAAGGGTTCAGCTTGATTTGCTTCAGGTCTTGCTGTTAGTTTTTTTTTTTTTTTTAAGATATATTTATTGATTCCATATACTGGGAGAGTTTCATTTCCTTTGCACCAAAAAAAAAAAAATACTGGGAGATTTTCTTATACTTGTCGTAATTATACAGGCAATTACAAGGGATTACAAATTAAGCTCTTACTCTCTGAATTCTGTGTCGGCTCATTTTCTAAACGAGCAGGTACATATTTTGTATTTGTTTGCATACAAGACATAGTCTTTTCTCGGGTTGGTAATTAGTGTTTCCATATTTTGGAAGCATAGTATCTTACTTGGTCCATGTTGCTCAATATTGCTGGAAGGCTAAATTGCATAATGCATGTCTTCAATTTCCCCCTTTCTGTCTTTAACTTGCATCGGCAAATTAATACACCAAGGGCTCGTTTGGTAGCTAGATAAGGATAAGCATGGTTATTCATCCCCATACTAATAATCCCCGCATTAATAACACCACCCCCTTTCAAGGGATAAATAATAAGGGGATAAGCCCCTTATCGGCCACACCCTTCTAATTAATCAAAAAGTTTAAAATCGTACCAAACAACCCTATCCGGTATTATTTATCATATCCAGTCTTTTATCGGGTTACCAAACGACCCCCAAGTGATTACTTCTCCCCCCTCTCTCTGTATATGTATATGTATTATAACTCATTCTGTCCAAAAATAAACGTCCATTTTTCATAAAAATAGGTCCCAAAATGCGTTGCCTGGTACAACTACCTATACATTTTCAAAGAGCGATTGGAAATAGCGAGAGAGTCCGGTGAATGATAGGCAAGAGCGGTGTGTGTATACCTCCCGAATCCATATATAATATTAAAGCAGAAGAAATTTCAAGCACCACAGCTCGCCATGTGTCAATCTCTTATTCGCCGATATTTTGCATTTTGGTCCTTAAATTTCATCTATTTTCGCCAATAAATCAACTTTTTGGTCCATAAATAACAATTATTTGTGTTTTAGTCCTTTTAATTCATTTGTGTTTTAGTCCTTTGAAAATTAAATTCCCCAATAAGTTTATTTAAGTGAAATAAATCCAATAAGTTTATTTAAATATTTTATATCAAAATTATCGTCTCACTTTTTATTGTTGTATATAAACCTAACATATTGTTTTCGTTTATTTAAATGAAATTAATTATTAATTAATCTTATACATTAAAATAAATCCAATAAGTTTATTTAAATGAAATAATTCACAAATAAGTTTATTTAAATGTTTTATATCAAAATTATCGTCTCACTTTTTTATTGTTGTATATAAACCTAACATATTGTTTTCGTTTATTTAAATGAAATTAATTATTAATTAAACTTATACATTAAAATAAATCCAATAAGTTTTTTAAATAATTAGCCTTAAATTTCGGCAATTAATAAGATTCATTTAGTCCTTTAAAAAATATTAATTAGCCTTAATTAGCCTTAAATTTCGGCAATAAATCAAGTATATAATTTCCTTATATTATTTTTTAAATATATTTTCCTTATATTATTTTCATATATTTTCCTTATATTTTTTTTTTTTAATCCTTATATAACTCAAGTATATATATAGCATGTTTTCTTTATAAAAAATAATAGAGTATATGGAAACAAATTGGCTGAACATGACAAAAATATCCTGTATAAACTAAGGAACGTATTGTAAAATAAATTGAAATTAGAATTCAATTATTAATATTATCAAATTAGATTAGATTTAATTCAAATCTTACATATTTATCAAATGGGTTATATTTCCTTAAAAAAAACGTTTACATTTTCAATTGTTTGACTAAGTCCATGAAATTAAGTTTTTTTTTTTTGAAAGAAGTCCATGAAATTCAGTTAGTGGAGTATTAAAATTACAGGAATTAATTTTTTTAAATTTTGAGCAACAGTGCTATGGCAAGTTAAATTCGGGTATCATAAACTGATCTAATCTTAAAATTTAAAAAGTTTTTTAATAAGGCAAATTTTCTAAATGCCATAAAATTACTCATGCAAATCTTCAATGTTTATCCTAATTTAAATATAGTTAAATGTTTTGAATTTCAAAATTATCCTAATTTAAACACATTAATACATTTTGAAGATGTCAATTCAAATTTAAATTGATTACCAAGTATCCTTATAAATTATCCCTACAAATCTTCAAAAAGAAAAAAAAAAGTCTACATTACGTGAATAACCCTATCAGTCTTAATATATTTTTGATTATATAATTCCATCCGGCCTAGCTAAATGTTTTATATCAAAATTATCGTTGAACTTTTTTATTGTTGTACATAAACCTAACATATTGTTTTCGTTTATTTAAATGAAATTAATTATTAATTAAACTTATATTCTTTTTAAAGATTTTTTATTTAATAAATTGATTTTTCATTTAATAAAAGGTTAATGTTTATAAGGTAAATATTTATAAGGTAAATATTTATAAGGTAAATATTTATACAGTAAATTATCCCGATTTAAGCTCAATCAGCATTTGAATTTTGAAATCAAAGATTTTTCATTTAATAAATTGTTTTTTCATTTAATAAAAAGTTAATGTTTATAAGGTAAATAATTATTAGGTAAATATTTATACAGTGCTGGAGTTTTTTGGGGAGCAGGGCACGACTCGTGACCACCTTGGCACGACCTGGGGTCATGGCCGAGGCACATGGATCATTCGGCAGAGCTAGAGTTTTTTTGGGAGCCGGGCACGACTCGTGCTACATGGGACGAGTCGTCCCCACCTTGACACGACCTGGACGACAATGTCACGACCCTATCTGGCGCGGTTGAGGATTTCTCAAAGTTACAAGGCACGATTCGTGCCCCACAGGACGAATCGTCCATCATGGTAATTGTGGCTCGGCCGGTGCTTGGCTGGGGGCGTTCGGCCTTGGCCTTGGCCGCCTTGACCTTATTCGATTTTAATTATTAGGCTTTATTATTTTTAATGAAATAAAATCCCCATACCAGCCTTCCTGGTTCTTCAAAAAAAAAAAAAAAAGGAAAAAAATCCTAACGTTAATAGGAATCAAGATATTGATAGGAAAGAGAAGAGTTAGAATAAATTAGGATTGTAATTCTTGCTAAAAGATAAAATCTTTATATATCATAAATCACTATATACATATCCATTTAAAACATTCAATACCTAATAAGCGTATTAAAAAAATAATTATTCGTCAATTATTTTATATTTTTGCGTAAATATAACATGGTTAAAAAAATATTCAGTCGTGAGTTTATTTTGAGTAGGTTGCTGGAAAAGAATTCGGCAAAATCATCCTCCGTTATTGCTCGCTCTCATCTTCTTTCTTCTTCTTGACCTATTTGATCTCTTAATTGTTTTTTCTTTTTCTTTTTACTTTTTTTTTTTTTTGGTTTCAGGGACAATGTTTAACTATGATGTAAGCTATTTTAGCTAAAGATATTCCTATTTATCATTTTTATTTTTAGTGAATTTATGGAATCACAAAATTTGATATCTCTGAATTGTTTAACAAAGAATAGATGTCATGTTAAATGTTTACATAATATTATGCTTAGTGCCTAATCTTTGAATATTCTGCTGTTTAATTAAAGATGTTTTGACTAATCTTTCCTAATCATAAAATGACCCACAAAAGAAATTATATCATTTTGCTTAATGGCTAAAGCCTAACTATGCCCGTCGAATTTCGACGGGTTACTCACTAGTAGCAAATTAAAGAGAAGATTCTGGTGAATGATACACAGACCCAGTGACACGCAATACAAGGATATTATCCTTGTATGTGTACTAATGGATTCTAGCTGTAATCATCAGGATTTACTGGCTGAGAGGTGTGTATATTTTATCCGATTCTATATGAATGAGCCAGGAACATAACCATAACCCTATTCAATGGAACTTAAGAATTAATAATCTTAAGATCAAGAGATTCTAGAAGGGATTGAGCACTTCAGTCTTAACTATTCATTGCAAGTACCATTCTTCACTCCTTGTATAATTGAGCTTACTAACCAAGATATATCTAAATTGTTTAATGTAAAATTTTCTTAGATCTTTGAATGAATTAACTTTTTATTAACGTAATTACCCTTGCTTTCTATACCTAGAAAGCTGTAGAATGCATCCTTTTTTAATTTTTGACTATACGTGTACTTTGATTTCTGCATTCTATTGAACATCGAATGAGATTGTTGTTGGCATTCTTGAGCACTAAAAATCGTACCATGTTCCTTGTACTCAGTAACTATGTGTGATTGTTCTCCATCCTATTTCTGCTGTATGCTTCTTGTGATGTATGTGACTAAAGGTGTGGAAGTTAAAGGATGAGGAATGTTAACATGTATTCTTAAAACACATGGTTGATATTTATATATGCTTTTCTGCTGCTGACTGCTTATTTAATTGCATGTATTTTCCCAATTTCCCCTATAAGAACCATTAACATTGCATATACATTTGTGTCTGACAATGTGTTATCTTGCAGAAAGAGGATGTCCATCATTCAATTATTTCGGATCTCCAGAATGGTAATTCCGAGACTAGGCGGAGGCTGGCTGTATATTGTTTGAAGGTATATGCCACATTCTTACTCTAAGTTTGTAACGACCCAATCCCGAAAACCCGGTCCGCTACGCAACCACATAAGCACCTTGAGTGAAATGACCCAACATAGTCCCACTTAAATTTCCATGGATGATGTTGGTGCCCAATAGTAGTTTGTGGATACTTAAATAGCAAACTTAACTCTCACATCTAGTCGATGTGGGATGAGATATTACTAATACCCCCAATTAACTCCTTGTTGTCCTCGGCAAGGTCCACTAGGATTGTACCTCCGAGCGAGTTTGCAAGCCTTATGACCAGGATTTCGCTTTAATACCATTTGCAAGGACCCGAATCAAAACTCAGTCCGCTACGCAAGCACCATACAATGACTACGACTCGCTAAGCACTAGCACCTTGGGTGAATTGGTCCACCATAATCCCATCAAAAAGTCCATCGATGATGTTGGTGCCCAATGGTAGTTTGTGGATACTTAAATAGCACACTTAAACTCTCACATCTAGTCGATGTGGGATGAGATATCACTAATACCCCCACTTAACTCCTTGTTGTCCTCGGCAAGGTCCACTAGGATTGTACCCCCGAACAAGTTTGCAAGCCTTATGACCAGGGTTCCACTCTAATACTATTTGTAATGACCCGAATCAAAACTCAATCCGCTACGCAAGCACCATACAATGACTGACTCACTAAGCACTAGCACCTTGGGTGAATTGGCCCACCATAAGCCCATTGAAAAGTCCATGGATGATGTTGGTGCCCAATGATAGTTTGTGGATACTTGATTAGCACGCTAAAATCCCACACCTAGTTGATGTGGGATGGGATATCACAAAGATTCTTCATGTTATGGATCTGGGCCCACTTATTTGCATTGCATGATTCGGTATCTCTCCTTGAATGCGCACAATGTTTTTCATCAGCCCCAAGCACATGTTGATTGTCATTAAATCGTATTCTCCGACCCAAGATAAGTTTTACTAACATCAGCTGTCTTAGAAGATCGATTGTATGTGGTTTCACTATCTTATCTTAAAGTGACCTTTATGTTTGTTTTATATACACTTATGACTTTAGTCAAGAAGGATAACACTAAAATTGTAGGATAGTAGTTCTTACATCTTGAAACTGGTCTGAGATTTCGGAAACAAACTGAAAAGGAAAGGTTAATACTGATGTACATACTCATTGATACCTAGAATTAAGTTTCAAAGCATGTGCCTTTGTGTCAGCAGATTATAAATCCTGTGTTAAGAAAATACATTCCATATCGTGCTTTGTATAATTTAGCTAAAAGTTGAATGGTTACTTTTTCTTATGTGTCGATTCTTCATATTCGATCAATCTTCCCATATTGTTTATCCGGATATGATTCTGTATGTGTGTGCTGTACTTGCAAGTTATGATGCATTAATAATGTTTCTTCTATCAATACATTCATATCATATATTACCTTGCGAAAATTGTTTCTTACAATTTTATGCAGTCAACTTGGACAATTTTTGTCGATGCTTGCCGTACTTACATTTGGTCTAGGAGAATAAAATATAATCTTTGTGATTTTTGCAAAAAGCTTTTACTTGCTGTAGGTAAAACTAATACAACTCAACTCAGCCTTCACCCAATTATTTGGGTTGGCGTCATGAATCCTTTTTCATCATTCGTCTGGTTTCAAGGCAAGATCATAAGATGAGCTACACTTATTAGTATCATGTTTATCATTGATTTCCACTTTACGGTTTACCCGATTTCTAGAAGGGGTGTTATTGTTATGAACCCTCTTTAGAAGGTGTGTCCTTGGGGCCTTAGTATGTGTCCGAACCATCTAGCTCTCAAGTGATTTCTCTCATTTTATCCCTGTGGGAAAGAAGCATTGGATTGTAAAAGAAGTATTTATTTACTGCAATGCACCATAATTGTTACAGTTGGATTGCATCTTGAATCAATAAGCTGCTATTCACCGACATGTCCGTTAAAGAATTTTGATTCCCCCTCCCCCTATAGTCTATTTAATTACTTTTGAAGCTGCTAAAAGAAATCCTATTGTCATTAAATACAAGAAGACTTATTGTCATAGAAAACCTTTGTGAGTTTGTATTAGCACAGTGTTGTTTGATTCTGAATTGTTATTATCTTAGAATGATTTTCTATGCTTGAAGAATGATCTCGTGGTTCATTGCTGTCTGTCTACATAGTGGAAAATAAATAAACCTTTCTTTTTCAGGATGCTTATCTCCCACAGAGGCTGTTAGACAAGTTGATGTTTGTTTACAATTATGTGGAGATGGCTCGGGTCACAGGTGTCCCAATTTCATTTCTTCTTTCTAGAGGGCAGAGTATTAAGGTATACCTTTACGGAATCTTTAACTTCTTGATTGCTTGTGTTTCCATTAAAGTATCATGCCCGGATGTTCAATCTCTACTCTTGTTTTCAGGTACTTTCTCAACTGTTAAAAAAGTCAAAACAGAAGAATCTCATAATCCCAAATGTCAAACAGGCAGGATCTGAACAAGGAACATTTGAAGGTGCCACTGTAAGTTTTAGTTTTTATTTCATTCCTAAGGGATTTCAACTCTTGATGCATAATGTTTGAATGTTCATTCTTGTGCAAATAACTGGATTTCGGTATCCAACTGTTAGGATCCAAATCAGTTTAGAAGCAAATGTTTCCTTTGTTGCTTTAGATTTTGTTTGTGACCTGTGTCTGCTGTTTTGTACCCCCTCTTAAAAATAGGGAAATACAACCTAGTGATGCTAGAATGGAAGTGTCTCTTTGTATCAATATCACGACTTCAGTATTTTCAATGTGATTGTATGGTGCTTGACTTTTTCTTAGATATACATATATTTAATATTGTAACTCTCTGGACTTGATGTATAGTGGTTTATGTTCATGTCAATGGAGCTTATCATGTAAGTTTGTGACTTTACGATTTTAATGGATGTTCTAATGCATGTTGAGAATGATTTTTGTATAAAATGTATATGGGGATGATATAATGTGTGTCAGTTTCATGTTGTAATTCTTAAAGATATGTGCTGATTTGTCAATTTCTAATAAAGTAGTTTATAGTGGTTTATGTTCATGTCAGTAGTTTAAACGCTCGTTGTTGGTGCTAATGATACTGATTGACAACTAATATTCTCTTCAGTCGCCTTTTTCTGTGAGTTTTATAGTGGTTACATTTCATGCAGGTTTTGGAGGCTAACGCCGGATTTTATGAGAAGCCAATTGCAACTTTGGATTTTGCATCTCTGTATCCATCAATTATGATGGCATATAATTTATGTTACTGTACGCTGGTGAGATATTCCTCAAGCTGTAAATGTGCAAATCCCAGTTATTAGGGAATAATAACAACTTCCAGTGTGTGAAGCCTCAAAATTTTGATGAGACGCTTCTAATGCTCAAGTTTTAATATCTCATGATCTTATAAAGGTAACTCCTGAAGATGCTCGTAAACTCAACCTCCCGCCAGAATGTGTCAACAAAACTCCATCTGGTGAAACCTTTGTCAAATCAACTTTGCAGAAGGTTCTCTTTGTTCAAGTCCATATGATCTTTTCTACTCTTGTATACTTTTGATAGTGGGATCATTAAATAATTGTTCTCAGGGAATACTTCCGGAAATTCTTGAAGAACTGTTGGCTGCTCGTAGAAGAGCTAAAGCTGATTTAAAGGTGCATCACATTAATATTCTAATTATAGTTTTCACACTTGTCTACACAGCATTCTTTGCATGCATTAACAAAATCACGTTCTGCTTCAGGAAGCAAAGGATCCCCTTGAGAAGGCTGTGTTAGATGGCCGCCAGCTGGCTTTGAAGGTAAATCATGCTACCGTTTATTATGCTTATTCTCCTAAAGCATTTTCTTTTGACAGTTAGAAGAATTTCAATGACATAATTTCATACCAGGACCTTGGGTAATGATCCCAAATATTGTTTGTTTTCCAGATTAGTGCAAATTCGGTGTATGGGTTTACTGGAGCTACTGTTGGTCAATTACCATGCTTAGAGATATCTTCAAGCGTTACAAGCTATGGTAATAAGTAATTAACATTTTCTGTATTACTTGTATGCTGCTACACAAGTTTACTTTCTAGAAAGGTAGACAACAAAGGAGCAGTTGCTCGAGATATCATATCTTAAGTTAACCATTGCTTTGTAGGTCGGCAGATGATTGAACACACGAAGAAACTCGTGGAAGATAAATTCACTACACGTGGGAACTATGAGCACAATGCTGAGGTATAACACCTAGGTCTTATAGATTTCTTGGGATTTTACATGTGAAGCCTACTAAAGAGCAGTACTATCTTACTGATCTGTGATCCATAGGTATTAATAGATTGCAGTAAACAACCAACCTAACCTTGCGCAAATTGAAGAAGCTTTATCCATATTTCCCTGTGCTATCTTGACGAGGGTGCAGGCATCAAATGTCATATTTGTCTAAGAGCAATTTGAATGTTCACTTGGCTAAATAAGATCCATTGTTTGAATTTCAGTGTGTGGAGTGACATGATATTAGAGTAACAGTTAACATGTAGATAGTAGTAATACACCTTCAGAGTGTAGAATGTTAATGTCCTCGTCGAGACCGGTTGCCATTAGTAAGATTGATTAATTTGTGGGTAGTGAATTACGAACAGTGTACACACCATCTTGTATGTTCAAGTCTATGTGAAGGTCTTATCTTCTACCTATAAATTATGTATTAGTTCCCGCCCACTGTATTTGAAGTATTCAGATCTCTATAAAGAGTATTTACTTGCTGTTTATAATGCCAACGATGATGGAAGTGCTAGGGATATGATGGAGTGAAACAATTACAATCCTAAGGTGTAATCTACAGTCTCTTAGCACGAGGACTCCCCTCAAGATATGATGGGAAAAAAGGTATAATGTTCTTACAAGCTAGGTGCACAAATAAGAAAATTATATTAATGATAATTAACATTTGTGAGGGGAGGGGGATACCATAACCCCTATTTTTGTAGTACAAAGAAAGCTTGGAAAACAAGTTAAATACTCCTAATAACTTCCATATCCTACGTATTAACACTATAGGACTTTAATGCATCAATTTAAGGCCTAAAACTATTTCTCTATAACGAAACCCTGAATCTAAAATGAAAATTACCATGAAGCAGATCTATGAAAATTACGAGCAAAATTTTCTTGTATCCGGTCCTATAGCAGGATTCTATCTTTTTCCAACTTACGACCCCATTTATGTGGCATGCATGTGTTGGCAATGTTGCATAGTCACAGGTCAAGTGTTGTGGTATTTGATAATTATTCCATTTCGGTTAACAAAAAGCAGATAATGTAACGTACTTTCATACAGACTATAATGCTATGCAGTTTTTTGTAAAAAAAAAAGATTAGTACTTTACATGTTTCGCAATGACTGATTAGTAGGTTGCATAATACTCCCTCCGTCCCAATTTAAGCTTCACCGTTTTTTGGGGCACAAAAATTAAGAAAAAGGGTGAGTGGGAAAAGGGTTGTGAGTTGAATAAGTGAGTGGGATTGACAAGTGGGACCCACAATTTAAATGTGCGAGTGGAATAGGTGAGTGAGATTGACAATTGAGGACCACAATTTATGTGTGTGAGTGGAATAAGTGAGTGGGATTGGCAAGCGCGGCCCACCATTTTTGCCATTTTCTAACGTACTTTTGCTAGCTAAATTAGAAGACGTTCATAGCTCCATGCTCATCTTAGTATGCATCACTATTTATTTCATATTCCAAAGTACGATGTATTAGTTGTTGCAAAGTTGCGTTATATGTAAATTTCATGAAAGTACGTTGTGTTGTACAGTTGTTCATCCATTTTTTGTGCTGATGAACGGATAATGCACATTGGCAAATTTATACCCTCTTGTATATTAAAGTATTCATTCTCAGCCTTACAATGGCTCATAAATCATGCATGTGTATGCTTGTTCACTTGCTCATCCAGATATATTGTCCTCCTGCTGAGTCCTTGCAATACTCATAATTTGTAGTTTACGGTTACCACCTCAAACATTAAAGGTTTTTGTGAATCTTCTGGGATAATCTAATTTTCTCTAATATTAGGTCATATATGGAGATACGGATTCAGTAATGGTGCAATTTGGTGTGCCTACTGTGGAAGAAGCCATGAAGTTGGGAAGGGAAGCTGCTGAATACATTAGCGGGACTTTTACGAAAGTAAGTTACCTTAGTTATCTCATCTCTCTCCTTGTACATATTTACATGAAAATTGTTTTTCCAAGACATACCCCAAAATTTACCCAACCTGCAATGTAAAATGTCTTCTTTCTCTATCTTGTACATTATCCTAATATTGATTATTTTTTCGATTCCACAAGCGCACCTTGTGTGTTTGCACTGTCGTGGAATTCCGAGTTTTGCTAGTTAGTCCCCTCCTCTTCAAACTTGATACTTTGAGACTGTTGTACTAACTTTACTGAAATGTCAATTAATCCCTCAGGAATTATTTCTTTGCATTTCTTCCCTGTTTCCTCCGATGAGTTGACTTTTACTGGAAATGATTTTGGTTGGCTTATTATCTCCACAATTTTCCTTGAAACACGTCAAGATGTCATTAATCCCCCTTTCCATTAACTTTTTAGCCTTCATTTGTTCTTGAAACGTAAGAGTGCAAGCGGAATCACTTCAAATCATCAGTTTTAAGCTCAATATTGCCTTTACAATTGGAATGAAATGACCCTTTTTACCTTCAAATCCTGAAAATAAGTAACATATCAAACCATAAAGACTCATTTTCCTGAAATAAAATGCATGAAAGACGTAAGAACCAAGTGATAAATAGGGGTAAATTCATAAGATTTTGAGCTTACCGATCTCTCTGAGACGTGTCATATCAAATTCCTTTTACTTTTCTTAATTAACAATATGTAAAATCATTGGCAATATTCATGTCCTTATCTAAATTTTTCGAATAAATACAAGGAATCTCATTAATAGTTATCCATGATGGGATACAGATTTAGATTCTTATTCCAGTCTTCTTGCTTGTCATCCAGTATTTTTTTATGGAAATTATGTATCCTAATAGTATTGGACTTTTGCAAAATGGACTCTTTAATTGAGCTAGGGAGTAGTTGACAGCCCAGCAAGTTGTATTATTGTTCTTTCTCATTGTTTCTGAATTTAATGGTTAAATCTATTTTTATATACAATGAGATAGCAGAGTACAGAAAATCACGTTCACAACATACTTACGTCTTATGTTACTTTGTGTGTGTGTGTGTGGGGGGGGGGGGACTTTATAGTCTAATGTGATTAATACCAGTCTGATGTTGAGATATTTTATTTTCTCCTCTTCCTGACCAATGGTGGTTTGCTTTTTTTGAAGCCCATAAAACTTGAGTTCGAGAAAGTTTACTTTCCGTATCTACTGATCAGCAAGAAGAGATATGCAGGTCTTTATTGGACTAATCCAAACAAGTTTGACAAGATGGACACTAAAGGTAGCCAATAGCATTTTTCATCAATTCACGTATTCTAGGACACATTATACTTGTGTTAAGTATCCCTTTGCGCTGGCATCACCTTCTCATCCATCAACTTCTACTCTCAGGAATTGAAACAGTTCGAAGGGACAACTGTCTTCTTGTAAAAAACCTCATAAATGAGTGTCTTCACAAATTACTCATAGACAGAGACATCCCCGGCGCTGTCCAATACGTCAAGAATACCATTTCAGATCTACTAATGAATCGCATGGATTTGTCTCTTTTAGTTATTACTAAGGTAAGTAAATTTTTCGCTAAGTAACATTGTCCCACTCCTAGCTGAGTTATTTCTGTTGTAGATCTGTTTCAATGGGTCTTAATACTATAATTTTTGTATCAGCAGTAACTTTCTTATTTTGATAGGGCTTGACAAAAACAGGAGATGATTATCAAACGAAGGCAGCACATGTTGAACTTGCAGAACGTATGCGAAAGGTTTGTTCTGTAGCTGATATACTTGAGTTTTTCCTAGCTTCAAAAAGTTTATTGTCTAGTAGATGACCTAATCCGTTTGACTAGGCATACGGATTAAATTCAAATGTTGTGATCGCAATTTGGATAATTCATCAATTGTCAACCCATATTCATTGGTATACCTGCTTGGTCAACACACTGGGACGGAGGAAATAGTACTTTAATAGTGGGCAAAATACAAATAAGGGTCCAAAGTATAGGGGGTGTTTGCACTGCGGGGTCCAATGTTCAATTTTTTGTGATTAAGGGTCCAAACTTACCAAAAGTTGGCAGTTAAGGTTTTTTTGACGGAATCGTTAGAAATCGCCGTTAAATAATGATAATTTAGGGTCTGAAGCTATCAACTATTATCAAATAATGGTCTAAAGTTATCGATTCTTAGCAAATAAGTGTCTGGTTTAACAACGATTTTTAACGGTTCCGTCAAAAAACCCTTAACAGCCAACTTTTGGTAAGTTTGGACCCTTAATCGCCAAAAAATGAACATCGGACCCTGCAGTGCAAACACTCTCCAAACTTTGGACCTCTATTTGTAATAGTGCAAGCATTACTTTTATAATGTTAACGGTAGGTGCTGCCATTAGTTTTCATGATTTCCTCATGTTGTTGACAGCGTGATGCTGCCACTGCTCCCAGTGTTGGGGATCGAGTACCATATGTCATTATTAAAGCTGCCAAAGGTGCCAAGGTAACTTGTATGATTATGTTATAGTTAGAAATAAAAGTCAGCATCTCCCATGCAATTGAAGATTCAAAACTACCGATTGATGAAATGCAGGGCTATGAAAAATCAGAGGATCCGATCTATGTGCTAGAAAATAATATACCGATAGATCCGCAGTACTACCTTGAAAATCAAGTTAAAAAGGTCAGCTTAGCATGCCATGTTCCGTTCATACTGTTTATTCAGTTATTCCTGCTCTAAAATGTGTTCATTTTCAGCCGCTTTTGAGGATATTTGAGCCCATCATGAAGAACGCTAATAGTGAGCTTCTTCAAGGAAGTCACATGAGATCTATTTCCATTTCTACCCCATCAAATACTGGCATAATGAAATTTGCCAAGAAGCAACTAAGTTGTGTTGGATGCAAAGCTTTAATCAGGTAAAGCTGAACTGTCATGCCCATACTAGCTGACCTCTTCACCAGATCTTTCAGTTTGCTTGTCTGACTTTGTGGGTTTCTGCATTTCCTCGTAACCTTGTGATTATCTTTAACTACATTCAAAATATGTCCTTAAGTTCCATCTTACAAAATTAATCTCTTCTAGGCCTATCTATTCCCTGTGCTTAATCTTGGGTGTCGAACCACCATTACCTGTAGTTGGCTGCAAGTAATTGTTCCAGCAAGCCTGCATAATTTGCTGGAAAGTAAACTTTGACATTAGGCCTGCAGGTTTTATTTCTGCACAGAAATCAATATGTGCTCTCTAGAAGTGTTATCTGTCTTCACTCCTATCTTTCCTCGAACTCTTTGCTTTTTATGCCATTTTCATTTATAGACCTATGGCCATTAAAGATCACCCAAGTGATTTTGAAGAAAAGTACTACTCCCTTTGTCCCAAAATGAATGTCCAAAAAAATTCCAAATTTGATCAAGAGCAAATTTGAATTTTTTTTGACATTCATTTTGGGACAGAGGGAGTAGTAGTTAGAAAGACGGAACTACTTCTCCTCTAGGCTGATCAAGAGAAAATTTGAATTTTTTGGACATTCGTTTTGGGACAAAGGGAGTAGTAGTTAGAAATAAGGAACTACTTCTCCTCTAGGCTGGTGCCTTGCTCCTCAAATAGGTATACTATGCTCTGTTTTTGTGCGTATCACGTCACTGACTGCCATAAAAGCGTAGCTGTTAGAGAGAAGGACTATCATTGTGTATCATGCTGTACATTACACTTCAACAATCCCAACCTCCCCTTCTTCATGCAGTATTGGAGAAACAAGCCGATGCTTAAGTGCCAAATGCAGTTACCTAGTTGGGGAAGCGAGATAGCTTGATTGCGGGAGGTCTCTAAAAGCTTGATCTGTTAGAGAGGACTGACCAGCATATATCATCCCCAGTTATAGAAGTTATTGCAATAATGAAGTCCTAGTGCTACCTGTTAACAACCGTTTTTCAGGCTTTGCTTTCTTTGGCATCAGATGTATGTACTCTGTTTGCTAATTTGCAACCTTGTTAATTAAGTACCCCCTCTTACAGTCTTACCTGAATAAGCGTCCACCTCTCCTTTTATGGATGTTCCAAAGAAGAAGTTCGCTTCGAGAAGTCAAACAATATTTATGCTACTTTCACAACTTGGCCTTGTTCACTATTCGATTTCCTTTTGAACATGCCTTATAGCCACATCATCTTTAAGAGTAGAAGTGGAATTTAAGATTCTTCTTACACTTTTATAGTCAATCAGCTTGCTCATATTTTCTGTGTCCGATCAAACTGGGCACTTTCTGGAAACGGAGGGAGTACTTAGGAGGAGGAAACTATTTTCCTTTTTCCCTTTTTCCCTTTTTCCCTTTTTCCCTTTTTCCTTACTGTTTTGGCTCTTCTCTATTCTTAGTTTATTTTTTACCAACATTCTTTCAAGAATTTGGGTGCTGTGGCTTCTTGATTGTTCTAGGATGGCTGTTCTTTTTCTTTCTTCTTATCTTGCCCTCACTGTGTGTGTGTGTATTCACGACTATCCTGTATAACTTATTGTCGTGCACATTCTTGCTGCAATGCAATGTAAATGTACGCACATTTTCTCCTTCCAAATAGTCTCTAACTTTTCTGTTTGTACTTGCCTTTCCAGTATTTCGGATGGAACTCTTTGCAAGCATTGCAAGGGAAGAGAAGCTGAACTCTATTGCAAAACAATAGATAATGGTATGATGGAGCTGCCTCTTCATATATATATATATATTTTTTTGTAAGGAAATGTAAGCTGACTTGGTCATAACCTTACATCAACAATATTTTCATTTGTATTGCAGTATCCGAATTGGAGAATCTTTTTGGAAGATTGTGGACACAGTGCCAAGAGTGCCAAGGCTCTCTTCATCAGGATGTGCTGTGCACTAGGTTCTAACTAATTCCTTAACCTAGATATATTTAGTTGAAACTTTTTCTATTCAATCTCGAAGATGCCTTCGCATTTCATTAACAATCCCTTTCACTATTAAATGCTTCAGTTAGTATAACTTATAATGTCCTTACGGCTTTAACTTGGGCCTGTTTGGATCATCTGTTTTCTGGATTGTGGTTATTTTTCTTTTTCACTTTCTCTCTCTTTATGCCCATAGTTATTAAAAGTGAGAAGCCAGAAGCGTGAAACCCTCCCAAGCGAGCGCTTCAGTCACTTTCCATAGCTATGCTTTGGGCACACTTTTTGTCTATCTTTTTTTTTATCTCTTTTTCATTCAATCATTACAAAATCACACACACGAAAAAAAGAAAGAAGTCACACATACAAACAGGCCTTTTATTTATAATATGGTTTCTTTCTTAAATGCTTTTCTCGCGATTTACCATCTAGTTGCACTTGATGTTTCTTTTATTCGCGTGTCTAATAACAATTCTCCCTTTTCAGTCGTGATTGCCCAATATTTTATCGGAGGAAGAAAGCTCAGAAAGACATGGCCGAAGCAAAAGTCCAGTTGGACAGGTGGAACTTCTAATACTGCCAGAGTGGCAACACTTGTACGATATACACGTTGGATCCATTCTCGTGCTGCAGAAATAACAAGCTAAATCAAGTAAGCCCCAGAAGATACATTCCAAGTCCATGTTTACTATGAGCTTCGTCATGAACTTTTAGCATCCGTTAAGGTTTTCACTTCCAGATCATAGTCATGTCTAATTGATTTTCTTAAGCATATGATCGTAATGTTATATTTGATGACTCGAAGCTTCACATTGTGGTTGACACGAGGGAAATTTCAGAGAACTCTACACCCAGTTTCAAGAACAAGCTAATCAGTTTTATGTTGACTTTAGTTAATATGACATTCTACCTTAGGCTAGTTTTGTAATTTGTGCATACACTTGGACAACATTTATAGGTTTTCTGTATATGTATTCTGTTGTTCAGTATGTGAAAGTTTCGTTGATGTCAGTGCTGGTGTGATAACATCAGGACTCACATCAGTCGATTTCTCTTTCCTGTGTTGTTCCTAGTCGCTCGATTTCTTTCAGTATGCTAACTGTAGCTCTTTGTACACATCATGAATCTATTTTTCTGAACTTGTTGAAGTAAACAATGAAGTGGAAGTGTTTCCTTCGGTTGTACCCTTTTCTTTTTGGAAAATGATGTACAAACAGAAAATGTACAATAATTGCACTGAATGTTCTTTAAGATATTGTGCTTTACAACATCTTATGCATCAAGGTGTTGTAGGTAAAACACCTTAAAGTACATTATGCATAAATCATGTAAAAAAGGTACTCCCCCCCCCCTCCCAACATGTCCCAAAATGAATGTCCATTTTTTTAAATTATCCTTGATCCAGATCAAATTCGAAAAACTTTTAGATATTCATATCGGGACGGAGGGGTACTAAATTTCTGTTTATATAGCATACTTTTTTCTTTACTTTATTGTGTTCATGTTCGTTTTGTCATCTCAGTTGGTGTTGGTGCAAGGTCAAGGCAAAATTCAATGCTAGGTCTTTTACAACCGTCAAATTGGCTCAAATCTTTCTCCTTACGGTTTTCATTTAGCCATATAGGCGAGCTCGTTATTTATTTGTGTGGCTGATATCATATCGCTTCACAAAATTATGAACCCACTAAACTCAAATACATCTCATCCATCAAATATAAAAATTGACGAGATGGAACAGTTTGAAATCCTCTAATCTAAGAACATACGGCAAAAAAAAACCATTTAAAACTGTCCTTTTCTTCATTTATTACACCAATCAAAGATGTCCAACTGGCATAGTGTATACTTCCTCCGTCCCGCTCAAAGAAAGAGGTACAAATTTTCTTTTTGGGTGTCCCATTTGAAGAGGCACAACCCAAAAATGAAAAGTTTTTATTACTTCTTTATTTGTGAGACCCACTTGTCATACTCACAATAAATATTCACTAACTATTCCCTATATCCGACTTTCTCTTTCCTACATCATTTTTCATACTCATAACATTTATTCCACTATACTCTCTTCGTCTCACGATAATCTGCAAAAAGATACCTTTTGGGCGTCCCACAATAATCTGCGCTTTCCCAAAATGGAAATGAGACCCACTTCTCTCTACTCACAACCATTACCCACTTAATCCACTTTCTCTCTCCTACCCAACCATCTACACTCACAACACATCACCTTTTATCCTTTTACCTTAATTCTCGCGCCAAACAAAAAAGTGCACATTTCTCCCGAACGGAGGGAGTACACTTTTTCTCTTTCCTACGTCACTTTTTTTTTATTCTCGTGAAAAACAAACTTTGCCTCTTCTTCGGACGGGACGGAAGGAGTAGTATATACTCCCTCCGTCCCATACCTACGTGCACACTTTTCATTTTGGGCGTCCCAAACCTACGTGCACATTTTCTAAAATGGAAAGGAATCTTTACTATTCCTTCCACTCATTCTCTTTCCTACGTTATTTTAATACTTACAATACCATTATAATTTACTATTCTCTCCACTCATTTTCTCTCCTATTTTATTTCCACACTCATAACACTTTCAATATAATACTTTCTCCTTAATTTACGTGAAAAGTCAAACTAGACACCTAAATATGGGAGGGAGGGAGTAGTGTCATTAGTTTTGAGTGACGTGTCTCCCTCACGTGAGCACACACTGAAACTGTTAGAAACGGAGTTGCACCTTGTATTTATTAACGCTCAATCCTCGTCAAAATCCCCTCCCTCTCTCCCTCTCTCTCTCTCTCTCTCTCTCATGACTGAGAAATTTTTCTGTAACAGCCAAAATCCCAGTAGAGCAACAATGGCGTCCTCCAGGGTTTCGTATGTGCTGTTAGGGCTTATTTTATCTGTTTTTATTCTATCCAATGCATCCATATATGCTTCGTCGGAGGCTGAGCCGGAGAAAGAACATGTCTTGACTTTGGATCATTCGAATTTCTCCGATACCGTCTCCAATCACGACATTATCGTCGTCGAATTCTACGCTCCTTGGTTTACATATCCATCTCTGCTCTATTTTTTTGAATTTTGGCTTTGATTCTATTCGATCCAGTTCAATTTCCCCGTGCCTGATTGCTGATGCATTTTTGTCAATTTGCCCCAAATTGATTGCATGTGAATGTTTACATACGCAGTTTCATTGTTGATGCATTTTTTTAATTTCCACTCAACGTGATTGATGCTCCCTCCTAACCCCCCATTTTTTTTTTTTGGGTTGAATTTGATGTGTCCATCCATCCAATCCTGTTCGCTGCTTCAGAACATTCCTTTGAATTCACTTGCTCAGTTGCACTTTTTTTGGTTGCATATAAACGTTTTCTAAATGCTGTTTATTGTTGATAAATTTTCTCAATTAGCTTCAACTTGATTGATGTTCCATCTTGGATTCTCACATAGGCACAATGGTTGTTTTGTTACTGATTTAGCTTTACCTAGTGGAAAGTAGAGTTGACCATCTTGGGCGGTCTAGCTAAAGATCCTGTCTTTATGTGCACAGATCCTACTTATGGTAGTATTTTGTTAATCAAGAAACATAGTTCTTTTGGCCTATGAAATTATTCCACGTTCCAAAGTGCATTTTGATGTTCTGTAAGAAGCATCTGGAGAGAAGATTACTCTGACCAATTTGAACACTGAAATGTCTCTGCTCGATTCGTTTTTAAGATCAGATTTTTACTGATTCACTGTTTTGACCAATGACTGTAACACTGTATTATTAAATATTACTGAGGATTTGGTCTCCCGTTTGACCGCTGCAAACTGAAAGCATTTCTTGAAATTCTGCAGTAGATGTATGGAATGGTTTAGGACTAATGAATTTTTCTGTGGCATGTAGCGCAAACTTAAAGAGAATCTTTCTCTTTTTCTGTTTTTTTTTTTTTTTTTAAATAGCTGACAAAACAAGACACAAGATTAACGTGCTCTTCTGTTTTCAGATAGACTCAATGCTGTTGGCGTCAGGCAGAAGAATCCTTAATTGATTATTATTAACTCCCTATCAGAATAAATGTTTCATGGTCTATAAGTGTATCTACTTCTTCTGTTTCTTACTGCCTTGCTACACATTCTTACACAGTTACACATCACATTTGAGCTATCCTCTGTTTTGATTGGAACTTTTTTGAAAAAGAAAAATAGGTTTACTTTTTTTTTTGTTATATACAATATTAGTCAAGTAATTCCTGAATGTTGGCTGACTTTAGTACAATGTGCATATCTGCAACTTCTATGTATCATACATTTATTAGCAAAAATTTATAATTTCTGTGTCGCTTCAAGCTCATTTGATGGATCTTTGAAATAAATAAATTCATCACTTTGGATAACTAATATAGTTTGATTTTGTTAAAATAATAAAGGAAATCCATCTCTTATACATTTATTTTCCTTTTGTCCTTTCCTTTGGCAGGTGCGGGCACTGTAAGAACCTTGCACCGGAGGTAATTACTTCATGTTTTTGGTTGTTCTACTTGGAAGATGTTTCATTTGATCTCTAATTGTGTTGAATATGTTCCTTGAAATGCTTTTAACTATATGATACAATGCTTTTGTGTAGTATGAAAAGGCTGCATCTGTGTTGAGTAGCCATGACCCTCCCGTTATTCTGGCTAAAATTGATGCTAATGAGGAATTGAACAAAGAAATTGCAAGTCAATATGAGGTCCAGGGTTTCCCCACCATCAAGATCTTAAGAAATGGAGGAAAAACTGTTCAAGATTATAAAGGCCCTCGCGAGGCTGATGGTATAGTGGCGTACTTGAAGAAACAAGTTGGTCCTGCATCAACTGAAATAAAATCTGCAGCGGATGCTGGTAGTCTTATAGACGAAAAAAATATCTTTGTTGTAAGTACTTGACAATTTTGTCCTTTGTTATCCCATCCTCTGCCTCTTAGTGTGCAGGGTTAATTTTTTCCATCATGTTAGGTTGGAGTCTTCCCAAAATTTTCTGGTGTAGAATTTGAGAACTTCATGGTATTAGCTGAAAAATTGCGGTCTGACTATGCTTTCGGTCACACTTTGGATGCCAAACTCCTATCTCGGGGTGAATCACAAGTTACCGGCCCAACTCTAAGGCTGCTAAAGCCTTTTGACGAGCTCTCAGTTGATTTCCAGGTATAGCATGCATCACAAGTCACAACTTAAGATAAAATTACATATATGCAATCTTTTGATGAGTTCTTGATGTTTGGTGCTGCCTTTTTGGAGTCTCTCAAGGTTTTATGAATTATTTCCACACAGAAATTTGAAGTTGATGCCATGGAGAAGTTCATTGAAGAAGCTAGTACTCCTCTTGTGACAGAATTCAGACAGGATCCAGACAACCATCCGTTTCTAGTCAAATTCTTTGAAAGTTCGAATGCGAAGGTACACTTCTTTTACTTCTTTGAGTTAAAGACTAT
This sequence comes from Adenophora triphylla var. japonica, assembly GCA_022495995.1. Classification (NCBI taxonomy): domain Eukaryota; kingdom Viridiplantae; phylum Streptophyta; class Magnoliopsida; order Asterales; family Campanulaceae; genus Adenophora; species Adenophora triphylla. Next base: position 139,185 of record JAFEMH010000029.1, read on the forward strand.
TCTTCTACTTTAAGTACCCTATCTTATCTTGCTTAATTCTTTATAGACCATAGCTTGTATTTTGCCCTTTTTTTAAAGGGAAAACTCCGTTTTTGTCCATCGTACTTTGGGGCGTGTTTCACTTTTACCATCAAACTTTATTTTTTTCATTTTTATCATCGTACTACAAACAATGGTGTCATTTTATATCCAAATCCGTTATTTATACCCAATTTATTTCATATTTACCATCGTACTACAAACAATATTTTGATTTTATACCCAATTTGGTATAAAATGACACCATTGTTTGAAGTACGATGGTAAAAAAAAAAGGTTTGATGGTAAAAGTGAAATAAACCCCAAAGCACAATGGACAAAAATGAAGTTTTCCCTTTTTTTAATTAGAAAGCCTATGGTCCACACAATGGGTTCTAGAGCAGACATCGTACATATGCTTACTAACTGTTGATTAGTGATAGATAAATGCTTAATTTTCTGATATATATATTGGAGTCCCTTCACAACTATAGATCTCTATGAAGAATTACAAGAAGAAAAGATCAATTCTGTGCAACAGGCACATGAAGGATTTTGCTGCCTTCCTCTGACCAGGCAGGCTAGGAATTGTTACTGTTAGACAAGGAATTTTTTTTCTGCCTGAAATTGCAAGTCTATTGAAGTGGATTGATGCCACATCATATTTTAAGTACCAGAATACTTCAATTTCCAGCTAGAGAGGCCAAATTCATTTATAAGGCTCAAGCTTTGAGTTTGAATACTTTTGTTGAATTTCATTTTCTCTCATAACACATTTATGTGGAGGTTTATGATGGTTATGATGATGCTAATTATCGAAAACTGCATAGTTGCTACTTGACAAAGGAGTCACTTTCTCCTAAATTCCTTATTTCACCACTTCACATTATTTCTTTCAAATTCACAGAGAAACGTAGTGATAGGTTATTACTTTCTGCAGGCAATGTTATTTATGGATTACACTAGTGAACTTACTGATACTTTCAAGGCGAAGTTAAAAGACGTTGCAGAACTATACAAAGGAAAGGGAGTAAGCTTTCTTGTAGGTGATGTTGAGCCTAGCAAGGCTGCCTTTGAGGTAATGATTTTCTTCCTTCTTCTTGTATCTGATTGGGACTTGACTCCCCATATGATTGTAACATGTCATCTTACATTTGACCTGATGAACAGTATTTCGGCATTAAAGACGACCAACTGCCAGTTATCCTCATTCAGAACAACGATGGTCTGAAATATCTTAAATCAAATGTGGAGCCTGATCACATTTCACCTTGGTTGAAGGAATACATGGTAATACTTCATTTACCCCCACTTCCCATTATTTGTATATCCATTAATGCAATTGTTGAAAACTTGTAGCTCATGAATCTCAGCATTTTTTTTTTTTTGAAAAATGGACATGATACTCACCTCATAGTCCTATCAAAAAAATCTATTAATAATTGTATGTGGGGAAATCGTGAAACACTTTGTTAAGTTACCAATCCACTTAAAAGCTTAAGCTGTTGGAGAGAGGATCAACGATGTCATTCTTTTCCATTCCCTTTCTCCTTTGACCAGCTCAGTCATGTAAGGATGGACCCAGTGCATCAATGATTTCTATATTATTAGTATTATACTTAATTTGTTTACCAGCACATAAAAGGCTAGGTTACTAAAGAGAGGGTCCAAGAAGAAATGCCATACTTCAAAACACTAACGTAATCTGTCCAAAAGCAAAATGCAATCAAATCCTTGGCAACGGTAAGATCTTCGGAACATTCTATTCTTGTCAAATTAGATTTTGTTTTCTTCTAATCCATCTCCTTTCTTATTATTTCGAATATAAGCTTGCGCGTCAATGATTTCTATATTATGAGCAAGTGCTTAGCTTTTATTTCCAAGTATATCAATGGTTTTGCATTGCATGCTAACCCTTGTCAATGGCTGCAGGATGGAAACTTAAAGCCCTTTATAAAGTCGGAGCCTATTCCCGAAGTAAATGATGAGCCTGTTAAGGTGGTGGTCGCTGACAGCCTTAGAGACATGGTTTTGGACTCCAATAAGAATGGTTTGTGTTTGCAGTTGCATGTTTCTTTTTATATCACTTTGTTGATTTTTTATTGAATCACTAATTTGACTCTTCTTTTTAGTTCTGACTAGATTTTGTGTTTATACAATTGATTTATATTCCTACTTTCTTGGAGAGAGCCACAGCATAGCTGAGAATATACTCCTATTTTGTACCAAATCTATTAATATTTTGTTTCTTTCTTCAATCAAATTCGGATGGTTAGTGGAGTTAAGGAGGTAGAGGGAGCTAGAGAGGTAAGTATGTCAAACTGCATTTTCTTGCCATAATGTACTGGGCCAAAGCTTAAATATTTCAATCAAAAAATCATTGGCTTATTTTGTGAGTCTAGAGAGACTAGGGAGGGAACAATTATACGGTACAGCTATCCTGTACTTGCAACACAAATACCAAAAAAAAAATTGTTTGCCAAGTATGTTTGTACTTGGATTGGTCTACAAAGAATACAACCACCCTAGGGACCTGGGCACACTTATGCTAAAAGATTTTGTCAGCCCAGTATTTTGGACACTCAGATTTGTCAGTCTTTTTGCAAAGCTTTAATTTTTTCAGTTAAAAGTTTGGTGGTTTGTTCAGTATATTCAGTGTGCGGAAGGGAGGAAATTTTAATAAGGTATACTTATCCTGTATTTGCTCCCAAGCATACACTCACACCACCCCCTTTTAAGGATGCTGCTTCCTAGTATTGTCCTTTGAATTTCATATTATTTTCATTTTGGAGTTCTTTTTCCTCTCTTTGCTTGTGTGGAGTATAAATCACTTGACCCAGGTTGGGAACCTAGCGTGATGAGAAATAATGCCTAGGCACGACAACCCATCTATTTGGACTCCATATGAATCTAAAAATTGACATCAAACTTAATTAGCATTCTGCATTTGGGACTCTAGTGGAAAAGGCCTCTGCTTTCAGTGGCATTATTATCTGTAGTAGTTCAGCTATTATCGTTTCCCTTTTTGTTGAGTACGTGTTTAGTTATTATGAGCCTCTTTTTTCAGACATTTGAAAGGCATTATATGAGTTTGTTACCTTTTGTAGACATTAATATCTTTTGAATTTTGACAGTCCTACTAGAATTCTACGCTCCTTGGTGTGGACATTGCAAGAACCTGGCTCCAATATTGGATGAAGTTGCTGTTTCATTTGAAAATGATGATGCTGTCGTGATCGCCAAACTGGTAGTATTTTGTTTGCTTTGATTCAAATAATTTGCATGACTACTCTTTTTGTACAAAGGCATGATATTCTGCACAGTGAATTGGACAACTCACCATGGGTGCTCGTGCCCATTTTTTCAGTTCGTCTTCGACTCGAACTGACCCAATTCCTTTTTGCGGCTTCTAAATAATTCGTCAAATTGATAAATTCTATTTTTATTGATATTCAGTTCTCAGAAATTAAGATGAATTTTTTAATGATACTCGATTCTCACATCAAATTCTTTTTCTTATCCGAAGATGAGTTTGTTTAATGAAAGCTCAAGGTTTCAGGATATAAGTTTTGTCAGGTTAAGTCAAGTAGCGATTTATAAGGATACACTTGTTCAGTCTGACATCTATATTTACAGAGCATAACACATTGATCTGATATCATTTGGTTATCTAATGGATCTCTTAACTGTTATCTCAATCCAGGACGCAACAGCAAATGATATCCCAGTCGATACCTTTGATGTTCAAGGTTTCCCGACGCTATACTTTAAATCTGCAAGCGGTAATTTTCTGTCTTATGATGGGGATAGGACAAAGGAGGATATTATCGACTTTATTCAGAACAATCGGGACGAGAGTGCCAAACTAAACGTAGCTGAATCAGCCAAAGATGAACTATGAACAATGTAAGTATTTTCAATCAAAAAGCTTGCTAGAGTATTTCAGCTAGAAATTGATTACACTGTTCTTTCTCACTGGCAAGTCATTTCTCCCTCTCTCTCTCTCTCACTCACACACACACACACACACACACACACATATGAGCTTAATCTTTATGTTCTAACTGTTGTAGCTTGCGGGTCCTGTTGAGCTGTGAGATGCCAAGTTAAATGGCGTGAGGACTCAAATCAAGTTAGCAGGTTTTATTTAAAGAGTATGTCTTCCTTCTTCTTTCCTTCGGGCGGGAATAAAGTTACAATAGCTAGACAGCAAAGTGGTTGTAAGATTTGCAGTTTTGGTTATTAGTATAGGTAGAGGGCAACTGCGAACTGAGTTACATGTGGTTGGGAATAATATATTCAGTTTGCATGCAACCTATCTCTATCTCTCTCACACACAAAAACACACCCCTAGATGTGCTGTTTAAAGTAAAAATGCCTCTAATTTTGATGTGTTTGAGGTGGTCTAGCAAGCATTGTAGTTCAACTTGTCATGTTTTCATGGCTAATCTAAGTACCTAACAATATTGGCTAGATCAAGTGGAATGAGTGGCATAATAGATATTACTCCCTCTGTCCGTCCTGAAATGATCTTCCCACTTTTTCGTTGTTATTACGAATGTATTTTGAACGATAAATTTAGGTTTATTTAATTATCCTAATGAAAATTTGAAACTTGTTGTTGATACACCATTATAAATAGTATCATTAACAATTTTTAGATTTAGATGTTCATGGGAAATTATTTCAACCTAAAATTATTGATCAAAGTATCTACGTATCGGAAAAAAAAAAGAAAGTAGAAAGATCATTTTGGTACGTACGGAGAGAGCAGTTCCTCTTGATATAATGCAAGATAGATAACATATCACTAATTTCACATAATTATTGTACCTCCCTTGGTAATATACCCCATGCTCTACAGAAGATAGTCTCAATAACTCTGTAGGCTTGAGACAAACTTCTATAACTGCTCTAGGAAAAACATACTGAACAAAACATCTTCAAACTTAACATTTAGTAACCCTCCTTAATAGATTAGGGCCTATAAGTAGGTGGTTCTGGTTCTGGTCTAGGTCTAGGTCAACCAATGGTTGACTTGATGGTCAACGCCGCTGTGGATGGTGGTGGGCCAAGTCAACATCCCGCTTCTTCCCCCAATCGTGAATCCTGAGATGCAGCTCAGCTGCAGCAATCAGAAAGTACACAGCCTGTATAGGTGTCAATATGTCCAGCACCTCTTTTAGTGTTCTCAGCCTCAACTCATCCGCTTTCTTCAATATCTCCATCAACCTCTCCTCCTTAGGCCCCAGCGCCATCTCCACCTCAGCCCCACCCGGTCCCACCGTCTCCCCGTTCCTCATCATCTCCGACACGACACTAGACAAATCCACCATGGAAGTATCCGCCACTGTCTCCTGATGCTTAGCCATCTTCTCACTAATCTCCCTCTCCTCCCTCAATGTCCTCTGCTGCAACTCGTCCACCCGGCCGAGTTGACTCGGTAACAAATCCCCCAAGTCGCCGGAACTCAATCCCCTGAGCATCTCCTCCAGTGCAGCCTCAAGCTGTAAGCCGGACTTGGAGTATAGCAAGTGAAAAGCCATGGTGGGCCGCCATCCACCCATCCATAGGAACGCGTCCTCTAGAGTACTACGCCATGAGGGTGTGAACATTGAAAGAACATCTTCCTTGGCCCACCTTGATTTGGCTTTATAGTATTGCTCGTAGTGGGCCATGACTTTGTTAATCATGGACCGTAGGATTGGATCTTCTTTGTTGTCTCCATTTTTGTGGTCTTTGGCAGCGGAAACGAGCTCTTGTAGGTGTTGGTTTTGCTCTACTAGCCAGCACTCGAAGAACTTGCAGAAGGTCTCGCGCTCGTGGTGGACATTTCTGATGGACACCGAGTCATTGGAGTATACAGACATGTTGTTATTGTTGCACTTTGCAGCCTGCCCTGCTACCACAAAACCCAAAATGGAAACTTAGATTGTGAATTGATGTTGTTGACAGATGTGTTTACTTTTGCATGGGTTTTAATAGCTGGAAAAGGGATTTACTTGTTGGGTAAGGAATCAAGTTGATTTTTTTTTTTTTTTTTTTTTTTTTTTGTTGTGTGTGGGGGGGGGGGTGGGTGGGTGGGTCCTGATTCAGTGCATATCTATTTATTTATTTTTTGTTTGTTCCTATGTTTGACCAGCTAGCTTCTGTTTTGTGTGTCATAAAACTCCGAAACCACTTTTCAACAAACTCTGGTTAAATTTAAGAAAAAGGTTTTTCAGAAAACATTTTAATATGAGTAATTTTTAATTTTTTTTTTCGGGGGTTGGGGGTGGGGTGGGGGATTTGGAGGGACGACAAAAGAGTTGATAAAAAATTATAATATGAGCAAAAAAATATTTGACGGGGTGGGGGAGGGAGGTGGTGGGGTTTGGGAGTGATGGTGTTAACAAACATTTTTCAGAAAATATTTTGAGAAGGAGAAATCCGGAAAACATTTTCCTTAGGAAACAATTATATTTTTCATTAACGGGAAAATCTTTTTCGTTGATGTTATTTTTCAATGATTATCAAACACCGAAAAATGGGGATAACATTTTTCGAAAAATATTTCACTCAAACAAACGGAGACTTAGTGTCATAAACTGGAGCAAATTATAGCTAGCTCCCCTGGACTACTTCTGAGTTACAAGGTTAACCCTTTAAGTTATCTTCTATCCAAAAAATCCAGGCTTTTCCGCTGACAACCTTACACTCCATTGTCACTCATTCTCCTTCCCTCCTACTGCATCTCTCATCTCTCTCTCTCTCTCTCTCTCTCTCTCTATATATATATATATATATATATATATATATACAAAGTCAGGTGCGGAGCCTTCCACTGTGGACCGAGACTACGCAAAGGTAGAACGGGCTCGTCTAGCCGTGACCTTCATTTCTCCATGCCCGCAGGGGCAGAGAACCAGGCCCGTCTCAAGAATTATTTGGGCCATGTGCGAAATGTGAATATTGGGCCAATAATATTTAAAAATTAATACAAAAAATATAATATGTATATATAAGTGTTTTTATATAAATATTAAAGTTTTACAAAATTAACGCACAACATAAATTTTTTTTTGAAAGGTATATACCTAATGGACCTAGATAAAATGGGGGCCCTCTAAAATTTGGGGTCCGGAGCGGCGGAACCTCTTGCACACCTCCATAGCCGGCCCTGCAGAGAACCCGTCGTTGTCTTGGTTGTACGACCTACTACCGGAGGCTCTGGAGAAGTGAGAGCACTCATCTCGGGGCGAAGCGTGAGTGGGCGCGGAGAAGGAAAGGCCAAAGACTTTGGCCTAACGGGAATGAGTCTCCAGCTTCCTCTTCTCTACGCCCCATTTCTCAACCACTCTTCCGAATAGCCATATGGATTATGGAGTATATATTTATTTATAGTTCAATTCTTCATATTTAATATGTGACACACTCGTAACAATTATTACAATTATTTCAAATCTATCATTTTTCACGCGAATATTAAACAACCACAATGTAAATAGTCATAAGACACGCAACCAGATTTGACAAAATTACTCACATCTAACCAACAATAACTATCAACCTCCATATAACCCCCATTTCATCAAATAGTTTAAGGTTTTTTTTTTTTAAATGGTCGAATAAAATAGATTTAAGGGACCAATTGGGCAATACATATATATTCTAGGGGGGGTGGGGGTGTGCTATAATTTCTATGTAATATAGTCTGGATGCAGAAGTAGGCGGATTTCGTATTGTAATGAAAAATAGGCTGCACTTTGGATTCCACTTGCCATAAATAGACGTGACCACGGTTAATTAACCGCGGTTAACCGGTTAATAACCGGCGGTTAACGAAGGTTAAAATCATTAACCGGACTTAACCGTTAACCGTTAAGTCACGGTTACGGTTAACCGGTTAACGGTTAATCCGGTTAACCCGGTTAACCCGGTTAATAAACGGTTAATTATTTTTTTTATTTTTTTTTCAAGAATGTCAGATTTTTATCTAAAGTTAAAAAAAAAATAACTTTTTAATAGTTTTTTGAATAAAAAGTTAAGTTTTTAACACTTTTTTTGAAAAAACAGTTAAATATTTAACAGTTTCTGTTAAATATGTAACTGTATATGAACTGTTTTTTTTTTTTTTTTGGATAAATAAAACTATTTTAAATAGTTGTTAAGACTAATATTTTTTGCAAAAAGTTATAGAAAAATAGGTATGAATTTTTAAAGAAATGAAAACTTAACGGATTTAAAAGAAACGGAAGTATATAAAGAGAAAACTTAACTTTTTTGAATAACCGACGGTTAATTAACGGTTAAGTTAACCGGTTAATTAACCGGCGGTTAACCGGAGTAAAAATTTCTTAACCTTTGTTAACCTCGGTTACACGGTTATCGGTTAGGCGGTTAAGGCGGTTAGACGGTTAACGGTTTAGGCGGTTAAAATCCGGTTATTAACCTTACGGTTAGCCGGTTAACGCTTAACCTTGGACACGTCTAGCCATAAACGACATCCTCATATTCATGCAATATTAACATCCCACATGGGTTTTAACTATATTTTCTTGTCGTTCACTCGGCAATAAAATAGTATTTTCTCCGTCCTAATTTAATGTTTTTAGTTTGACTTTGTTTATATTAAGAAAATATAAATATTGTAATAATGAAAAGTAAAGTAGGAACGAGAAAGTTGATAGTGAATAGTGAGAGAAAGTTGATAGTGAATATTGAGTGTGTTGTTATTGTGGGTATCGTAAGTGAGTTTCATTATCTATTTTAGAAAATAAAGGAACTAAAAATCTTAACACAATATTTTGGGGGAAACTAGTTTCTCCCTAAGTTATAAAAAGTCCTGTTTTTTTAAACTGCTCTTATATTCGTCAAATATTTACAAGTTGAAAAAAATTGGACTTTTTATAATTTATGGAGAAACTGATTTCTTCCAAAACTTACTCAAATCTTAAACTGTGAGACAAACAAAAAGGAAATAAGAATCTTTAAATGGGACGGAGGAAGTATGTCACAAATTTTTTTTTATCCGGATCAAAATAAATGTCATATTTCTAACTATTTCGAAATAATAAAGTAGTCTTAGCTCACTTAAAAAAAATGGATTTTTATTTTATTAATGATAGATAGAATGTCACTATAACCGCGTCAATTAGCCTATAAATAGGGCAGTACATGTCATTGACAGGATTTGAACCGTCAACCTCCGCTATGGAAGCTAATACCGGATACTACTCCCTAGGCTCCTTTTCCTTTTTGAGTTATTTCACAAGGTTGTGTTTATGTTTCGGATGCTTGAGCTTTAAAGGAGGATTCTCATGGATTTTCATTCTTCCCCCCTTCAAAACTCGAGTAAGAGTTTTCTTAAATGTTGGGGAGAATGATGCATGACAAGAACAAGGGAATAATAGGCTTCGATTGTGTCGTTATAAATTAAAAATTATTAGTAATCAATCTATCTAGTTTAAGAAGGTTAAGTATTCTGCCACCTTCTGCCTTCTTTCAATTTTTCAAGCCCTAAGGTTTTGTCTGATCATGATTGTGGACGCATCGGATAATTCACAATGTTTTCTCCCGGTTGCGGGGATACAAGAGCACTGATCATTGATGTCACAGTAATCATCAAATTCGAGTGGCAGAGGAAAGAACGAATGAATTCCTTCTTCATGATTCTTCGTGCCAAGGTTTCTAAAGACACATCTAACAATACAATAATACCCTTCTGCATGTATTTCTTGTTGAGACATATTACCGCCTTAAAATACTTATTAGATGAAAAACATCGAACCTACTTAGAGAAACAATATGCAAGTTCCGTTGAAGGTCAACTGTTCAATCAGTACTGAATGCACTTTAAAGTTCCAAGTATTACTCTCGTTATAGATTCAATCATTCATTAATAAAAACATACTCCATATTATAAATAAAAAATAAAAAAAACCAAGCCTCCACCTGTTTTGAACAGTCCCTCAGCCTAAACAAGTACTGCTCAATAATACAAGTGAAGTAATTTATACTCCATAGTATAACATCTTACAACATTGTTATAGTAAATGTTTTTTCATAGTGATTCAATAATTTTATTAAAATATATTACTACGGCTTTGATAACTTGGGATCTCCCATCGTTGTACTGCCTAGCCGTTGTTGTGAAATTGGTGCTCCCCCGTTGCAATTAAAACAAAGAAATCAACATACTCACACGTACAAAAAAGAAACAATCACTACTAGAAACAGGGTCATTACCGACGGACTTTTACCGACGGATGAAGTCCGTCGGTAATACAGACGGAAACTTTTCATTTACCGACGGAAATTTATTTTATTTTACCGGGAATTTAATTTTTTAAAATTTCGTTTTGTCCGTCGGTAATTTTTAAATTCCGTCGGTATTTTCGTCGGTAATACCGACGGACTATGTCCGCCGGTATTACCGACGGACTCCGTCCGTCGGTAAATAATTCATATATATACGCGTATCTTCCCCATTTTTAATTACGCATCATTTTTATTACGCCCCTTCGTTCCTCAGTCCTTCGCGAACCCCAGCGCCAACGCCAAGCCGTCGCCGTCGCCGCCGAGCCTCGCCGTCGCCGGTAAGTCCTCTTTGTCTCTCTTAATCGCTTCTCTCTCTCACTTTCTCTCTCTCTCATCAGTAAGAACACGCCGTCGCCGCCGCCGTCTCTTTCCATCGCCGTTTGCGGTCGCCGGTGCGTTCTCTCTCTCTCTCGCTTTCTCTCTCTCAATCGTTCTCTCTCTCACTCGATTTCTCTCTCTCATGAATGATTAATTTTAATGAGCTGAGAAACCCTAGTTTTTATTCAAGTAATTGTCTTTCAGTTTTGTATATACATGTTGTTGCTGTTAATGCATTATCATGTGGAGTTGTGTTCCAAATGTTCATTAGGAGTTGAACTAAACTACAGAAAATGTGAATAATTTCATACTTGGGTTTATTTTGGTAGCTCTTTGTTTATTGTGTGTTTGTGTGTGTGCAATTAGAAATGTAGGGTTTGAGGTATTAAAAATGTATGTTTGTGTTATCAATGTGTCTTATGTGCGAGGGGCCTACGGATTAAACAAATGTTGAAATTGCACAAGGAGTTGGTTTTTATATGAACTTGCTGTGTGTTTATTTGTGAAATAATATGTTTGATTAGAGATAAATGTTTGTAAATGCATTGTGGAGCTGAATGCAATTTTGATGTGTTTAGACTGCTTTACTAATTAATGTCTAAAGTTAAAATATAAATAAGATGAGAGCCTTTTTCACCCACAGCTATCAAAATTTGTCTTCTTTGACCAAGAAAGACAGAGCAAACAAGTTCATTGCCGTTTGAGTCAAGGATTTTCTGTTTAATAAGAGTTTTACGGTTTCTTTGTCCCTCTTTCTCTCTAAGGATCTCAAGAGATCCTTAGAGAGAAAGAGGACAAGAAACCGTAAAACTCTTATTAAACAGAAAATCATTGACTCAAACGCAAATTTAACTTGTTTGCTCATTTTCTTTGGTCTAAGATGAGATCGGTTTTGATAGTTGTGGATGAACGACTCTTATCTTGTTTATAAATGTTAATTTAATTCATCATTGTAAAATTTCAAATTTTACAATAAAGAATTAATATTTCAAATTATTCACAATATTAATAATTTAAAAAATATGATAGATGTGTGTGTTAATTCATTATTGTAAAATTATGCATTTTACGGTAATGAATAAAAATTAATGTTACGACGTGACGTTGTGACGGTTGAAACACAAAAGCTTAGAAACCCGTTTAAGAATCTTTAACTTATCATGTTGAGGTCAACATGTAGTCATCGATTCTTAAATTGTCTCATGTGGACAGCCTTTGAAATGCACGATTATATGTTTTGTAAATATCATCATTGTCTATTAAAATTGCTTGAATAGTCGATAGTTGAGATATTTCGGTTGCATTAATCCTATTGTTCTCGAGTGTATACTAGACATATATGGTTGATTACACACACTGCCGATTCTAATCGATAGTGTTTGATTGACCTAGTCTACGTCGTGCACTTGGAGACCATGGGGTTATCTTTGCCGAAATTTCTTGATTTTCGATTATAAAGCAAGTAGACAAGGTGATATTTGCAATTCATACGTGTATTTCGGGATGGGATAAAAACCAACCCAATTCTAAACCTAATGGACATGAATTGTCCTTTCATCATAGGGAATGATATACTTTACAACAAGGAATTAAATATTAATATTTAAAATTATTCAAAATATTATGATAGATGTGTGTGTTAATTCATTATTGTAAAATTATGCATTTTACGGTAATGAATAAAAATTAATGTTACGACGTGACGTTGTGACGGTTGAAACACAAAAGCTTAGAAACCCGTTTAAGAATCTTTAACTTATCATGTTGAGGTCAACATGTAGTCATCGATTCTTAAATTGTCTGTGTGGATGCCTTGAAATGCACGATTATATGATTTGTAAATATCATCATTGTCTATTAAAATTGCTTCTGAATAGTCGATAGTTGAGATATTTCGGTTGCATTAATCCTATTGTTCTCTCGAGTGTATACTAGACATATATGGTTGATTACACACTGTCGATTCTAATCGATAGTGTTTGATTGACCTAGTCTACGTCGTGCACTTGGAGACCATGGGGTTATGCTGCCGAAATTTCTTGATTTTCGATTATAAAGCAAGTAGACAAGGTGATATTTGCAATTCATACGTGTATTTCGGGATGGGATAGAAGCCAACCCAATTCTAAACCTAATGGACATGAATTGTCCTTTCATCATAGGGAATGATATACTTTACAACAAAGAATTAAATATTAATATTCATAATATTAAGGGGTGTCAGACCTCAATTCGTTAATTACATCTAAACTGTTAATACATTATGAAATGCAGGAGTTAATTATGTCTGAAGAAGATCGTAGTTGGATGGATAATCGTAGTAATCCCGGTAGAAGGGGTGTCAGACCTCAATTCGTAGAAGGTTTAGAACATTTCGTGGAGTTTGCTAGAGCGCATCCCCAGTGCATGCGTGGTGATAAGATTAGGTGTCCTTGTAAAAAGTGTAAGAATAAAAAATATCTGAGTGTTGGATGGGTAAAGAAACATGTGTTAGAGGCAGGGTTTGTTGATGGTTACAAGGTATGGGTAGCGCACGGGGAGCGTTATGTGGTTGAAACAAGTGTTCGCAATTATCCTATCAGATCAAGTGGTCCGCCAAGGGAACCTCATGAACATTTGATTGATGAAGAGGAGCCGTCTGTCGATTTGGATGATATGGTTCGAAATGTGGCTGGCCCAGAGTTTGATTGGAACCCTAATCCAACAGAGGCACCAAATCCCGTTGCAAAGAAGTTTATGGATTTAATGGACTCTGCAAATGAGAAAATTCATCCTGGTGCAAAGGCTACAGTGTTAGAGCAAGTGAGTGAGCTTCTAACTATCAAGGCCGATACAAATATGAGCCAGATACTTACGATCGTATAATGTCATGGGGACATCTGATGCTACCCGAAGAAAATAATATGGTTCACAATTTTTATGAGACGAAAAGTTGGTGGGACAGATCGGTCTTGGGTATGTTAAAATTGATGCTTGCAAGAATCGTGCATGCTTTTTATAAAGAAAATGAGGGCCTCGATACATGTTCAATATGTGGACTTAGTAGGTATAAGCCACAACGCCGTGGTAGTGCCAAGCACAAGAAAACGTGCCTCGGGCGCAGCTACGTTATATGCCGCTAATTCCCAAAGTTGCAAACGAATTTACGCATTGAAAGAAAGCTCAAGCCATGCGTTGGCACAAAGAGTGTCCTCGTGAAGAGGGTGTGATGACTCATCCTTCGACGGTGAAGCATGGAAACATTTTGATGCCACTTACCCCGATTTTGCCGCGGATCCTAGAAACATAAGGTCGGGATATGTACAGATGGGTTTTCTCCATTTCGGGACCAGGGGCAAAATCTTATTCATGTTGGCCTCGTTATAGTCACAAAGGTATAATCTTCCCCGCGGTTATGTATGACCGATCCTTATATGTATTTGAGTTTGTTCATTCCCGGCCCTTCGAATCCAGCAAAAACATTGATGTGTATCTTCGACCTCCGATGGATGAACTCAAACACTGTGGGAATGATGGTGTCCAGACATACGGGATGCTTTCAAGTTGCAAAATTTTAACATGAGGGCCGCAGCTGATGTGGACAATTAATGACTTTCCCGCTTATGGTATGATGTCGGGATGGAGCACACATGGGAGATTGGCCTGTCCGTATTGTATGGAAAATACGTATGCATTCACACTTCAAAGATTACAAGAAGCAAAGTGTTGGTTTGATTGCCACGTACGGTTTCTTCCTAGTGACCATCCATTTCGTAAACAGAGGAATGCTTTCACCAAAAATAGAGTTGAGCAACGGGGCCCCCTCCTCGTCCGAGTGGGGAGGATATTTTTGAGCCGAGGTGGTCTCGAGGTGTCCGATGTCGGGTGGGGAAAGAAGTTTTCAAAGGATAGACCAGACGGATTTGGTAAAGACCATAACCGGATTAAAAAGAGTATATTTTGGGAGTTACCGTATTGGAAGACGAACTTGATAAGACATAACCTTGATGTCATGCATATTGAAAAAAATGTGTTTGATAATATTTTCAATACGGTGACGGGTTTTAAGGCCTCAACGAAGGACACAGACAAGGGTCTGGCTAGACTGAAGCGATTTGCAATCGTAAAGATCCGAACATTACTAAAGTTAATGGAAAAGATTTTAAACCAACTCGCGCCCTTTGCTCTGGGTCGGGAGAGGATAAGCAACGTGTTCTCGCAAACGGTTGAAAGATTTGAAACTTCCCGATGGGTATGCATCTAATATTGGCAACCGTGTGAATGTGGAAGAAGGGACGGTATATGGGTTGAAAAGTCATGATTGTCACGTATTATTGGATAGGTTGCTACCCATCGCATTTAGAGACATTCTCCCTAATGAAATATGGGTTGCCCTACCGCACTGGAGTGAATTCTTCAGAGCATTGACTTCCAAGACTCTTCGTGGTTGAGGATATGAAAAGACTCGAAGAGAGCATTGTGGTGACAATATGCAAGCTTGAAAATATATTTCCGCCATCTTTCTTTGATTCAATGGAGCATTTACCAATTCACCTAGCTTATGAAGCTAGAGTTGGAGGACCTGTTCAAGATAGATGGATGTATCCATTTGAACGATTTTTGGGGAGTTTGAAAAAGAAAATGAGCAATAGAGCAAAAGTTGAGGCATCTATGTCTCGAATCGGTGATTGTCGACGAAATTGTGTCGTTTGTTTCAACATATTTTCACCAGCATATGAGACAAGGTTCAATAAAGTGGGACGCAATTATGATGGGGGAGTCACCGATCCCGATGGAAAAATTTCAGCTTTTTTTCTTCTCCCGGTCGATTCCTTGGCAATAGAAAGTGCACGCGCATGCTAAGCAAAAAGAATTAGATGCGGCTAAACTCTATATTCTCCTTAACCGCCGAGGTCGAGGACTACTTGAAGTAAGCATTCTTCATTTGTTACTAAGTAATGTTAATCCTAATAACTTTAATACGAACTAAGCAACTTTATGTTCTCCTTGAATGCGATGTTCAAGAACAGCCGGAGACATCGCGCCCGAATTGATTTCAATAAGGACAGACAACGAATTTCCCTCCCGGTTTAATAATTATGTAAATGCCAATTCATTAATTCAATGTTTTTAATAGAATTTGAAGTATGAGTTTTTTACTATCTATGTGTTTTTATTTAGATTTTGAACAACCTTCGAGATGCAAAAGCCGCGAGATTACAAACATTAGCACACGGTCCGTCCTTAAGAGTGAATGTATATAAGGGATATTTTGTCAATGGCTACGTATTCCACACCGAAGAATATGGCCAAACGAAATCAACTTGGAATAGCGGGGTCAATCTCAAGGAAAATCTCGATTATTATGGCGTATTGAAAGAAGTTATTGAATTGGAGTACTTGCTTGGAAATTTCGTAGTTCTTTTCAATTGTGAGTGGCGGGACACTGAGCGAGGCATTACAAAACATGGCACTTTTGATCTCGTTGACTTAAAGCATTCTTCTAGGCATAATGGTGATGATGTGTTCATTCTTGCATCTCAAGCACAACAGTGTATATGACCCCCTACCCCCGTCGACGAAAAGAGTCTAGCGGATGGTGGGCCGTATGGAAAACCAAAGCAAGAAGCACTTTTGATATACCATTGCGTGAAAACGTCTACTTCAAATATTGATTCATCATTAAATGATTGTTATCAGAAGAGGAAATGCCTATACCTCCGATTATTCACTAATGATAAATGTCGAGGAGGATGAAGCATTAATGGCCGAAAACACCCGTCCACTAGGGAGGAAGTCACTTTCAATGAAATCGATGATGACAATGTGGGAGGATGAGGAAGGAGAAGAGTATATATCTCGGGGTCCGATGATGAAGATGAGGAAGAAGACGACGACGAGGAAACTAGTGAAGAAGAAATTGAATTTTGTAGTGATAGTGATCAAGATTGTAGTGAATGAATCAGCTTTAGTTTTAATTCGTATAATGTTTTGTATATAATGTTTTGTACATTTTATATCACTTATCACTGTAATATTATATCTATCTCATGATTTTCAATTTTACTTGGTTACTCTTTACATGATATGTAATATTACATCTATCTCATGATTTGGACAATAAATGATTCCTACTATTACATCTTACTCCATAATTTACTTGAACATGTAGTCATTAATTTGAATGTCATCGTGTGAAAAGGTTGTTGGAAAAAAATAAATAATTCGTAAAAAATAATAATAATAATAATAATAATAATAATAATAATAATAATAATAATAATAATAATAATAATAATAATAATAATAATAATAATAATAATAATAATAATGGACATAAATATAATAATAATAAATAAAAAATAAAATAATCAATAAAAATTAAAATAAAAATATACATATATGTATATATATAAATATCATTATTGTCTATTAAAATTGCTTGAATAGTCGATAGTTGAAATATTTCGGTTGCATTAATCCTATTGTTCTCTGAGTGTATACTAGACATATATGGTTGATTACACCGTCGATTATAATCGATAGTGTTTGATTGACCTAATCTACGTCGTGCACTTGGAGACCACATGGGTTATCTTTGTCAAAATTTCTTGATTTTCGATTATAAAGCAAGTAGACAAAGTGATATTTGCAATTCATACGTGTATTTCGGGATGGGATAGAAGCCAACCCCACTACTATCACGTACAACCACTACCATTAGGGTTATCTTTGGAGTGGAAAATCTCAGTTTTTTGCACAAGTTAGGCCCAAAGATTGAAACTTTGATTAATTATTATAATAGTAAATCTACTTTCAAAGTTTCAATCTTTGGGCCAAATGCTTGTGCAAACTTGATATTTTCCACTCAAATTTCATTATAAATGTAAACCCCTCTCTCTCTATTTTAAAGAAAACAACAATATTATTTCAAATTCAAGCGGTCAAGTGAACTCCATTATTTTGCTTCTTTTTGTTTTTAGTAAAACAACCTTATCCGAAACCACTGGTCCATGTGAACTCCATTATTTACTGTTTTCATATTGTCATTTCTATTTTAAAGCTGCAAGAAGTGCAATGCTGACAGGACACCAAGTCCAAACTGTTACCCACGTTTTGTTTACTTGGTTACTCTTTACATGCTATGTAATATTTAAATTTTATTCTACTTGATAATATTTTCTGTCTACATATATAATATACTAGTTTAGATATGTCGGGTCGAGGTGGCAATCGTTCAAAGAGAGGGAAGGTTGCGGGTTTTGTCCATCGTCTTGTTTCACCAAGGACGGGAGGGAGGGGATCTACTTCTGGTTCTGGACGTAGTGAACCATCCGAGCGGGTTAATTTGGACGCAATTATTAATGAGGAAGAAAAAATGGAAATATCTATCTCTCCCAATGGCCAGTAAGTATCATTTAATTGTAAATGCCATATATTTTATTATTGTCTTTTTATTTGTATATATATTGATATATTGTTTTTTAATTAATATCTTGATAGGTTTATACATGCATGGTGGTGGTAGCGGTAGCAGCAGTGGCAGCGCTCGTGGTTGTTAAACATGAATTTTCATTGACATGTAATTAAACAAACAAACAAACAAACAAACAAACAAACAAACAAACAAACATATGTAGTTTCTTTTTCCCTTTCCCTTTTTTCCCGGCCTTTCCCCGGCCGTTTCCCCTTCCCTTTTCCCCTTTCCCCGTTTCCCCTTTCCCTTTTCCCTTTCCCCCTTTCCCCGGCCGTTTCCCCTTTCCCCTTTCTCTTCCCCTTTCCCCTTTCCCCGGCCGTTTCCCCTTTCCCCTTTCCCTGTCGCTTGATTTGGACAAACATATGTATTTTATTTGATGTACAAGCGAAACAGGTTGTTTGTGTGTGTTTGTAGTTTGTAATTGGGTTGTTTGTGTGTGTTTGTAGTTTGTAGTTGTTTAAAACAGGTTGTTTGAACAGTTAACGAGTTCTTACAGCCTTTTACAGGTGGTTTAATAATAAAACAATTTTTTTTTAAATCTGGCCAGATTACCGACGGAAATTTCCGTCGGTAAATTAATACAAAAAATAAATAATTCTATTTTTCCGGCGAAAATATCCGTCGGAAAATAAAAAATAAAAAAAATAATACTCAAAATACCGACGGACATATCCGTCAGTTTAGGGTTTATATTCCGACGGACATATCCGACGGTAAATATTATGATTTTCGACGAACGTTTTCCGGCGGATCTCATTTTCGACGGACGTTTTCCGGCGGAATTTTAGATTTTCCGGCGGATAATCCGCCGGAAATACCGGCGGAATTTGTCCGTCGGTATTACCAACCAATTATTTCCGACAGAACCCGACGGACGAATTCCGTCGGTAATATCCATTTAGCGATGGATTTGTAGAATTACCGACGGAAATTTCCGTCGGTAAACGGCCTTTTTCTAGTAGTGAATCACACACAAGAACACAAGAGTTGTTTATCCGGTTCATTCACCAACTCGTGAACTACGTCCGGGGGCAATTTGCCAAGCCAATATGTATTCTAATATGTTGCTACAATGTGTTCTAGGCCGAAATTATGCTTATATAGTTATACAAGGAAGCCCTAACTCAGTTTAAGAAGAGATCTAATCAAAATAGGAAACAAAATAAAAATGCTTGGCTGAGATCCGGACCAGCGCGGCGCCACCGAGGCAGCGCGGCCGCCCTCAACGACAGATTTTGGCACCCGAGAAAGAACTCAGGCGCGGTCGCTCTCCGCTTTGGCATGGCCGGCAGCTCTCCTCGGCAAGAGAAGCACCTCCGAGATTTTTCCTTCTTGATTCACCGAGCTCCTCCGACTTAGGCTCCTCCTCTTCCTTGTAGTTTAGGATCCAAACCCAACAATCTCCCATGGGAGACTAAAACCAACAAACATAAAATCACCCATCAACTCCCACCACGGAGTAAAGACCTTCGAACACATTTCCCCCATCCATATTGGCTTGACACTACCTCTCCTCTCCTCAAGTAATAAGGCGAGTTGAAACCAAGCGACGTTTCAACCTCTCCGTGTTAGATGATTCTTGCCTCCCCAAATCAGCTTCTACCTTGATTTCTCCCCGCAAGTCTAACTTCGCCTTCTCCCTCCAGACCCACCTTCCTCGCAATGCCTCCCCTTGAAACTTGGACACACCTTGTTTCTTGCATCGACTGTTCTTGGTCTGATACCGCTCTCTGTTAGGGCCCTTGGACTTCCACACCGCGTTGATCAACTTTGAGTCCTCCCCAACATACCGTTTCTTGATGTCTCCCCTTTTCACACCAACAGGCCGGTTCTTAAGCCTCTTGCTCCCACCGGAACGAAAAGCGACATTGTAGGTAGAGTACAACGTCTTCCCCTTAACCCCACGAGCCAACACCTTAGCCCCTTTTGTGACTTCCCAAGACCCACCAATGAAAGAAACACCATACCCTTCACTGTCAAGTTGTCCCATAGAAATCACCCTTCTCCTCAAATCCGAAACATGCATCACGTCGTGTAGTTGTAAAACAGCCCCATTAGGTGTCTTCATCATCACATCCCCCTTACCTTTGACCTTCAATGGCTGACCGTCACCAAGATAGACAACCCCAAAGTCTCCGCCAGGTTTACCGCTTCATTGATTCTGCATCCCCACTAGCATGACAAGAAGCTCCAGAATCCAACACCCAATCTTCACCCGACTGCTCCCCCCTAGGATTAATACATCACCACCATCATCCACCACGTGTGCACCACCATCTTTTCTCGGACAGTCATAACTGATATGCCCCAATTCACCACAATTGTAGCACTTGACCTTTTTCCCCTTTTTCGGTCCTCCCCTTTTTCTCTCCACCCTAAGTGCAGCCCCATCTACGGACGATTCTCCCCTTTTCTCTTTCCTTCGCAACTCCTCTTGAAGGATGAGATCTCTAACCTCCGTATACACCAATGTCGTTGACGTACTAATCGTTGTGACAAGAACCTCCCAACTATCGTGCAATGACTTTAGTAGAAAACAAGCTAGCACTTCATCGGAGAAAGTAATATCAACACTTTCAATTGGTCCACCATACCTTTGAAATTGCCAATATGACTTGCCACTGTCTGCCCCTCTGACATCTTCGCATTCGCAAATCTCTTTATCAAATGCACCTTATTGATATTCGACGGCTTCTCATACATGTCTGACAGCGTTTGTAGCAACTCCACCGTTGTCTTGGCCTCTATAGCGTTCCGTGCAACGTCGCTCTGCCAGGCACTCCTTCCGCTCCTAACGCCTTCCGATCCAACGTCTCCCAATCCCCTTGTGACATGTCTTCGGGCTTCGCCTTCAAGGGTCCATGAAGATCCTTACAATAAAGGTAGTCTTCAATCCTTGTCTTCCAAAACGTGAAATTCACACCGTTGAATTTCTCGATTGAGTTCTTCATCTTGACTGCTTCACCAAAATCCCCAAGAACGCGATTCAAAATTAATCAACTAATGAAAAGATTTTGAATCCTCCGAACCAAAGCTACGATACCGGTTGTTGTGAAATTGGTGCTCCCCTGTTGCAATCAAAACAAAGAAATCAACACACCCACACGTACAAGAAAGAAACAATCACACACAAGAACACAAGAGTTGTTTACCCGGTTCATTCACCAACTCGTGAACTACGTCCGGGGGCAATTGCCAAGCCAATATGTATTCTAATATGTTGCTACAATGTGTTCTAGGCCGAAATTATGCTTATATAGTTATACAAGGAAGCCCTAACTCAGTTTAAGAAGAGATCTAATCAAAATAGGAAACAAAATAAAAAATCTGCTGCAGATCCGGACCGAGCGCGGCCGCCCTCAAGGCCAGCGCGGCCGCTTTCAACGACAGAAGATTTTGGCACCCACGAAAGAACTCCAGCGCGGTCGCTCTCCACCTGAGCGCGGCCGCTCTCCTCGACAGAAGCACCTCCGAGATTTTTCCTTCTTGATTCACCGACTCCTCCGACGTAGGCTCCTCCTCTTCCTTGTAGTTTAGGATCCAAACCCAACAGCCGTTACAACATTCGGTAGTGGAAAATATATGAATGATCAAACCCATTTCTAACTGCTACACAGTCAGGGGTAGGCCTCAATTATTGAAAGCAAGGTCGGAATCCTGACAATTTTGTACCTAGGAAAGCCTCCATCATTTAGTAACTTTTTCCATTCGGCTTCGGTTCTCTCTCTTCCACCCGAGAAGTATGTAAGCATCACAATATCAAACACATTGCCAGTATCATCAAATGGACCGTCACCTCCTGGCTGCAAAATTATATCGGCAATGATAATTTTTCCACCTTCTGGGATTGCTTTACGACAATTTTTCATTATCTTTACACAATCTTCATCGCCCCAGTCATGCATGATCCACTATGTACATCATAAATATATAGATTACATAAGGTTATAGTATATAGAAGCATTGGGTTTAAGGATACAATTAAGTTATCTTCATTTCACATGATATGATTTCAATTCAGAAAGTCTAATAGTGACAACTCTGAAGAAATTTAGATTTCAATTTTTGCAATTTAGTGTAAAAATGGACAGAAGAATGCATGATGTAAATTAAAAACGAGTTAGAGCTTACCTTTAAGAACACTGCATCTGCTTGAGGAATGGTTTCAAACATGTTACCTCCAACATGGATGACTCCATCATAGTCAGGTGCATTCGCAACAACGTGCGGCAAATCAAAGTTAATCCCTTGAATATGTGGATTTGCCTTAACAATCTCGCCAATGGCAGCCCCAAGACCACCCCCAACGTCCACCATATTAGAATAAAGGAGAGAGACGGAGCCAATCATATATGGAAGAGAAGAATTATATTGAATGACTCAATTAATTACGATGCTAGAGATACATATTTATAGGATTACAATGAGGAATCTCCTAGAAGGAGAAGGTTTCTAAGATTGTGTTTCCTAATCTAATACAAGGATTAATCTCCTAGAAGGAGAAGGTTTCTAAGATTGTGTTTTCTAATCAAATACAAGGATTATGTTTCCTAATCTATTTATTACAATATATACTTGAATATAATATAATGATATTATATTCCTAATATGCCCATGCAAGATGGACGGTCTTTGGATAAGTCCAATCTTGGAGAATGATAAGATGAACCGGGTTTGATGACGAGTTGAAGATGTGTTCCCGGATATGTGTGGTGTCGGATGTGGTGTCGTTCCTCGTGTCCGATGTGGTGATAGGTTGGTGCAGGACTATGTCGGAGACGAAGGAGTTGTGGAGAGGGGTTTTCGGTTTTGCCGAGGGGGTTTTGAAGTAGGGGGAATTGGTTCTATCTAGGCCGATGGGGTTTTGAAGTAGGGGTTATGCACATGTGAGACGAGCACGTGGAGTCACCTTGTACAAGTAGGGGTTTTACCCCTCACGTGTGAGATGAGCACGTGGAGTCACCTTATACAAGTAGGGGTTTTACCCCTCACGTGTGAGACGAGCACGTGGAGTCACCTTGTACAAGTAGGGGTTTCACCCCTCACGTGTCGGTCAAAGGGTTGGGTTTTTGAGCCGAGGGATTGTATAACAAAAAAAATTGGGGATTCGATCAGAAGTGGTTTTGAGCCGAGGGATTTGAATTACAAAAAGATTTAGGATTTCGATCAAAAGGGTTTTTGAGCCGATTGGGTTATGGTGGTTTAAGAGGGGGTGGGGTTTGCCTTTAAGGGTTTTGCCGAGATTGGTGGTTGAAGGGGGGGGGGGTGGTTTCGGCCTTGGGGTTTTGGTGTATAAGGGTTGTCTTTGGGTGGGGCGGTTTTGATGATGGTTGGCGGAAACTTTGGTGGCGGAAGCAAGGTGGCGGAGAAGTTCTTCTATGGATCTTAATGTTCTGATACCATATTAGAATAAAGAGAGTTAGATGGAGCCAATCATACGTGGAAGAGAAGAATTGTATTGAAAGACTCAATTAATTACGATGCTAGAGATACATATTTATAGGATTACAATGAGGAATCTCCTAGAAGGAGAAGGTTTCTAAGATTGTGTTTCCTAATCTAATACAAGGATTAATCTC
Source organism: Adenophora triphylla var. japonica (assembly GCA_022495995.1). NCBI lineage: Eukaryota > Viridiplantae > Streptophyta > Magnoliopsida > Asterales > Campanulaceae > Adenophora > Adenophora triphylla. The sequence continues at coordinate 162,855 of JAFEMH010000029.1, forward strand.
CTAGAAGGAGAAGGTTTCTAAGATTGTGTTTTCTAATCAAATACAAGGATTATGTTTCCTAATCTATTTATTACAATATATACTTGAATATAATATAATGATATTATATTCCTAATACACCAAAGACCTAATCCCACCAAACCCGCCTTTGTAATTGCGTAAAATGGCATCCACGGTGATTCTGCCCGTGCAAGCCATTCCTTCATTGAAAATTGTATTGAAATCAGGATTAAGAGAAGTATATTTCCATGCCTCATCTCCGTGGGCCTTCTTAAACGGCGTGCCTCCTTCTATTATGGATCGACTTAGAAGTTGCATTGGATTTTGCATGACTGAATGAGTCTGCAGCAATGTTAATGGTGCCAATGATAGCTTGGAATTATGCAAAAGCCACTTAGAGGTGTGGTTGAGGCAGTAGACGGTCTCAGTATCTGATAGAGGCATTTCATCGAACACTTTCTTATGGACTAAGAATCTCACAAGGCGAGCAAGGCCAGAGATGTCCAGAGTTGGAGAGTCGATATAAGTTGCGATTTGGGACAAAGTAATTGGGGAGCCATGGGAGTTTATGATATCAGCCAGGCGAAGATCAACAACACATTTGAGTGCCATTGTTTCAACTGAGTTGTATATGAAACGCCATATAATAGCTTGGCCTTGTAGCATGGCTTCTTCCTCTCCTTGCATCTGACTTTCCATTGTGACTTTAATTTTCTTATGGAAAAGGTGATGAATGAGTAACAAGGAAAGGGGCAATATATAGGGAATGGGGAAGGAGCTTGCTGCAGCTCCTCCTGCGTGTGGCTGTCAATTGGCCATGTCTCTCATGGTTGTGAGTGAATGGTTAAGATCAATTTGGTAAATATCAAACCCAATTAATATCAATCATTGATTAAAAAAGACATAATACAAACGCAGTAGCTAACGCTGCACCACTCCAAGGTAGGAGTGGTACCATGTCCCTATATAAAAGGACGGCTGAAGCAATGTGGCGACCATTTTAAATATGGGCCACATTGTTTTTTTTTCTTTTTTTAGGGACACCTTCTTTTCTTAATATTGAGCAGTTGTGATTTATTAGACAAAATATAGGACCTAGCGGCAAGTTTGTCAGCCCAATAAATTCTCGAGTTACATTTAAAAGAGAGAGAGAGAGAGAGAGAGAGAGAGAGAGAGAGAGAGAGAGAGAGAGAGAGAGAGAGAGAGAGAGAGAGAGAGAGAGAGAGAGAGAGAGAGAGAGAGAGAGAGAGATATGGCTCCAATATAAATTAAGCAGAGCAGTAAATTGATCAATACAACGGTCGACTAGACATTCTGGTTTTCAATTCCTGGCCAAACTAATGCGCCCCCAAACTGATGATAGGAATTAACTAAAATGTTAGATCTATGCATATAAAAGTTTGTTTGCCAACCAACATGTCAAGGATAAGTTTGTATCTATATGTCATATCCCTAATTTAGATTAAGGCTTAGTTTGTTTCGCGTAAAACGACTTCCGAAAAATGATTGTCTGTAAAATGTTTTCCGAAAAATGAAAATGTTTTCCGTAAAATGACATAAACATGTTTTCGGCTGTTTGGTAAGGAAAATGTTTTACGGAAAATATTTTCATGTGTTTAATGAAAATATTTTTCGATAAAAACAAAATTTGAGATAAGTCGAAAGAGATAGGGTAGGGTGGTAGGGTAGGAGGTGGGGATTAATAGGGGTGAGGTGGGTGGTAGGGTAAGGGTAGGGTACTTAGGGCGGTGGGGAAAATGTAAAGGGTAAGGTGATGATAGGCTAGGGGTGGGGTGGGGTAGGTTTGGGGTAGGGTGGGTAGCCGAGAGTGTGTGGGGGTGGGAGTGGGGTTGGGTGGGGAGTTGTTAAAAAATAAATTAATTTAATTATGAGTAAAAAAGTTTGACCGTGGGAGAGTGGTGGGTGGGTGGGGGTGGGGGTGGGGGTGAGAGTTGTTAAATAATAATTTTAATATAAATAAAAAAAATTGATTGGGAGCGGGGGATTTGTTAAAATATAATTTTATAATGAATAAAAAAAAATATTTTTTGACCTTGACGTTGACGTGCTAACCATTAAGAACACTGCATCTGCTTGAGGAATGGCCTCAAACATGCTACCTCCAACATGGATGACTCCATCATAGTCCGGTGCATTCACAACAACATGTGGCAAATCAAAGTTAATTCCTTGGATATGTGGATTTGTCTTAACAATCTCACCAATGGCCGCCCCAAGACCACCTCCAACGTCCACAAAAGACCTAATCCCACCAAATCCGCCTTCATAATCGCATATAATGGCATCCACAGTGATTCTGCCCGTGCAAGTGCAAGCCATTCCTTCATTGAGAAATGTACTGAAATCGGGATTAAGAGAAATATATTTCCATGCCTCTTCTCTGTGGGACTTATTGAATGATGTGCCTCCTTCTCTTATTGATTGACTTATAAATTGCATAGGAGTTTGTGTGACTGAAGATTCTGCGACAATACTAATGGTGCTAAGGACAGGTCGGAATCATGATATCAGCAAGGCGAAGATCAACAACACATTTGAGTGCCATGGACTCAACAGGGCTGTATATGAAACGCCATATATTGGCTTGGCCTTGTAGCATGGCCTCTTCCTCTCTTTGAATTTGACTTCCCATAGTGTCTTTTTGTGCTTATGGAAAAAAGTGAATGATGAGTAACAAAAGGAGGTGCACTCTATATCGCCTCACATTGATGTACTCCTCCATACAAAAAAAAATCAAATTTGCTTTCGATCAAGAGCAAAAAACCAAAAAAACAAAAAATTGGACACTCCTTTTGGGACGGAGGTAGTTGTATAGTTACCTCAAAATCTTCATTGAAGATAGATAATGAAATCAAAGTGCTATTGATTATTAGGACTAATGCCCCTACCGCTGACAAATTCCCAACCACTAACCAAGTTGCAACCTCATCCCAACCTGTACCACAAATCTACATTTTCCGGGTTTCGCCTTCCTTTTCTCCATTTGAGGGTTAACATTTCGGTATTCTGCATGTACAGCAGATAAATGAGAGAAACTTTGAGGTTTATGAATTATTATAACACGTTTTCTATCATTTTTATCTATAGCTTTTAAAAGAAACCAATTTTTTTTAATTATTATTTCAGTCTCACTATCTAAAGGAGTTATTATCGAACACCGAGAATCCCATAAAAGCGATACATGAAAATGATATCGGATATTTGAACTCCATATTTATCGATCCTCAAAATACAACATCTCCTCCGGAGTCTTCAAACCCCATATTTTTTTAGAACAATGTTCGCTAACAGATTGGGTATATATAATGTTGAAACCCTTCAACCAATCTGGCTTACAAAGATCATTGATTTCCTTGAGTTTTAAACAACAATGTTTGTCCAATTTATGTTTGTTCATATGAAAGTGGCCATGCAATTTGATAGCTGTACATGTTCTTCCTTCATTATGAGCCTTGATGCACTTTTTAATACCACTTGTTGGATGTTATGGCTCATTCTACGTCGCGAGGCGGGCGCCCCATGCTAGCCGAGGCGGGCGCCTGGAAGACCGTATGTGTGGTTCTGGCGTGGAGCTTTGAGGCGGCCGCATGGGGGTTTCTGAGGCGAGCGCCTCGAGTCCAGAAGGTTTGGCCGAGGCTTGCGAAGGCCGAGGCGGGCGCCTGGGATTTTCTGGGGCGGGTGCCTAGCGTGACGGGGGGGGGGGGGTGTTTGGGCCTACGGGCTTCTATGTATTTTTGGTCCAGTTTTGGCTAGGGTTAGTGTTAATATTTATATTGCTGTAACCTATGTAAAACTTGATGAGACATTGCACATAATACAAAGAGGCATAGTTCAAAACCCCAATCGATTTCCATCTCTTTCTCTATTCGATTTCTCAATTGTGTTCTTGGTTATTGTTCATAGCTTCCGTTGCGATTGCACAACACCACTATATACATCCTTTCCCCAATTATTCCAACCTTCATATGCATTCTTTCCCCAATTTTTTGTGCTTGGAGACAAGGATTCTGAAAAGAGTTGGTCTTATAAAAAACTAGTTTTTCCTTAAGATAAGGAAAAACGTGTTTTTCCAAAGCGCTGTGCATTATTATTCAAAACAAACGGTGGCATTTTCGTAATTACTGGCAATCATGATAAATGCCAGTGTTAATATTACAAATGACCAGTGATTTCATACTGGCATTTTATAAACATGAAACTGGCACTTTTCTCAAGTGCCAGTGTTAATGTTAAAAATTGCCAGTGAGTACACTGACACTTTTTTACATTGATACTGACAGTTATTAAAAGTGCCAGTGGTAGTGTTAATAATTGCCAGCCACTACACTGGCACTTTTTAACATTGATACTGGCACTTATAAAAGTGCCCGTTGTAGTATCAATAAGTGCCAGTGTACATGTGCTGGCACTTTTTTACACCAAACACTGATACTCTTTTTTGCTGGCACTCATAAACACATGAACTGGCACTCCAAAAAATATGAACTGGCACTCCAAAAAACATGAACTGGCACTCTTTTTTGCTGGCACTAAAAAACATGCACTGACACTCAAAACACATAAACTGGTACTCAAAAACAAACACACTGGCATTAGTTTACACTAGGACTGGCACATCAAATACCACGCATCCACCAGATTCCCCAGTAACAAAACTACGCATTCCCCAGTTTATCAAAACAGAGACCACCCATTATCTCTCATCTCTCAAGCCGTCTTCCTCACCAAGCTCTCTCACTCTCTCAAAAATTCCCCAGTAACAAAACTACGCAGCGGCTGTTGTTGAGGAGTAAGGTCGTCACCGGAGAAGGGGAACAGTGGGGAAGGCGATTCTGCTTTAGTGTTGAGTTACCAGCGAATGGATTGGTGAGGAAGACGATTAGGGAGAGCTAGGGAGAGGACGATTGGTGACTTGGGTCGTTGATTGGGTATAGGTCTGGAAGCTTGGTGATGGGTGATTGTGGAGAAGGGATTGGGGCGTTGTTTCGATGCACAGAGAAATGGTGAGGAAGGGATTCGGGAGAGACAACTGGGGAGGAGGCGATTGAGGTCGCCGGTGAATGGATTTTTGAGAGAGAGAAAGAGCTTGGTGAGGAAGACGGCTTGAGAGATGAGAGATAATGGTGGTCTCTGTTTACGTTTAGAGAGAGAGAGAGGTGAGAGCGTGTTCTTAAAACACGTTTTTTGTTAAGCATAACAAAAAATGCGTTTTTTACAAGTTTTTTGGCTTCTGAAAATGAAATAAGAGAAAATTACGCCATAATCCCTCAATAATATCTAATCTACCTCCTAAGACAGCCTATTTCCTAATTTACATCCTAATCTTACAAAATATTTTCTTCTACCATATAATCCCTCGCCTATTTTAAAAATTAGGAAATACCGAATATGCCCTCATATAAATAGTTCGATATACGTTTTTCTTCACTATTCACCGTTGTTTCTAGGTTTTGTCGTGCGAGGCGGCGAAGGCGATTTGGACTTGCGACGTAAATCCGATTCAAAATCAGATTTCACAACTTCGATTTCAGCAATTCGTTGAATTGAATCAATTCGATTTCAAGTTTCATTGATTTTTAATCGATTGAAACTCATTATTCATATGTTTTGAGGTGAGTTTCGTATCACAATTGTTGTTGTTTTTTATTTTTAATTGAATTATTGTCATTGGTTTTTGATCTGTGTTTTCAAAGTGATTATGCTGCTTGTTCATGATATTCAGATGATTAACTCTGTTATATGTTTGTTTTATTTTTGAGCATCTTGATCTGTGGTTTCAAACTTGATTTTTTTTATTGTTGAACAATTTAGAACTTAAGGAATCAGTTGTATGCCTCAGTTAAATTATTGCTGATCCTTGCTGTTTGTTTATATTTGCAGATTCATTATCAATTATATTAGTAATATGGATGATGCTGTGATGGTTTTGTTCAAGTTTGGTGGAGTCAGTGCAGTTTATAGAATTACTACGTTTTCATCTTTTGAATCATTGGTTGACTTTGCATGTAAGAGGTGGTCGTGCCTGCAAAAAGATTGTCTTATTTTATCATACTCTTTTCCTGGTAATTCTAATTGTCTACTAACGAATGAAGATGATTATGTGAACATGGGATTTATGGTACAAAGATTTTCAATTCAGCTTATTGAGATTGATGTAAAACAGTGTGGTAGTTTGGATGTTGTTGATTCATCTTCATCGACCATTGTTAGTGGATTGTCATCTGATATTGAACGTAGTACGTGCTCTAGTGTTGATTTGTCTATTAGTTTTTTTCGTCATCAAGATAAGCAGTTGAAAAGTGCAAAGTGGGCAACTGATATTCAAGGTGTTGGGCAGGTTTTTGAAGGTGGAATTAGTGAGTTTCGAATTGTTTTGTGAAAATATGCCACAACTGTTGGTTTTGATTTTGTCTATGTGAAAAATGACAAAGTGTGTCTTACTGCCAAGTGTGTACACAGTGAAACAAGAGGTTGTCGTTAGAGAATTCATGCTTCAGTTGAAAATGCCAATGGTTTCGCTTATATAAGGACCTATGAAAAGAATCATAGTTGTGGTGATGTTTACGTGAATGGAATTAGAAAAAAGATGAGTTCTGAGGTTATTTCTAGTATTATTCTTGAAGCAGTTCGTTCTAAGCCGTCCACATGTACCGGTGAAGTTTTGCATTTTCTCAAGGCAGATTATGGTGTTTCTGTTACTTACAGGGTTGCTTGGATTGCTGTTGAGAAAGCAAGGGATGTGGTGTTTGGTGAAGCAGAGTTGGCTTATGATAAGCTGAGATCTTACTTTGATAAGATGAGGCAATTGGACCCAAGTAGTCATTTCGTTCTTGATTATGACCCGGTATCTCATCACTTTAAGAGGTGTTTTGTTTCGTTTGGGGCTTCTCTATTTGGTTTTCAATCTTGTCGTTCTCTGTTGTTTCTTGATGGGGCGCACTTGCGGGGAAAGTATAAGGGCGTGTTATTGGCTGCAACGGCTAAAGATGGAAACAATGGTAATTCACTTGATCTCTTTGTTTTTAGTACTTTTTAGCATGTTTGGAATATGTTTCTCTGTTGTTTTTGCTGAATCAAACAATTGAGAACTTATTAGTTCTCAATTGTTTTTATGAGGAAACCCAACTTTTCCTCATAAAAATAATTGAGAACTTACTAATTTTCATTTTTTTATAAAAGTTCTCAGTTGTTTCATAAAGTTTCATCTCAGTATATATCTCTACTATAATGAATATTTCTTGTAATACGACTTATATTTTTTTACTCTTCTTATTTATAGGTCTCTTTAACATTCCTCATGCTGTTGTTTCTTCTGAGGATATAGAAAATTGGACCTGGCTCCTTGAACAATTGGAGCCTTTTATAGGACAACGCAGGATTACGTTTATATCAGACCGCCATCCAGGCATTATCTCAGCAGTGAAGAGTATTATGCCTCACTGCTTTCATTCGTTCTGCTTATGTCATTTGAGGAACAATTTGAGGGATAAAATGAGGGGATTTACTGCAGAACTTCGGAGAAAAATGATTTTTAAACTATGTCAATGTGCATCTGCTCCAACGAAAGAAATTTTCCACACTCTTTTGGATGAAATGAAGCATGAAGGTGAGGATAAAATATCTGATTTTCTAGATAACCTTCCTCACGAGAATTATGCGAATGCATATTTTAAAGGAAAGAGATATGGTGAGATGACTTCAAATGCGGCAGAATCTTTTAATTCTCAGTTTAAAGATGCTCGCTCACTTCCTGTTTGTGAATTAATTGATCAAATTCGCTTGAAGTTGATGGGGAAGATGTCTAGTCATAGAGCAGAGTCATTGAATTAGTCATCTTCCTTATGTCCGACACAAGAGAAAGGTACATAAATAATGTAGAAAAGGGCCGATCTTGGATTATTCACTCCTCTTCTGAATATGTTTTTGAAATTCATTCGAGTCCATCATTGGTTGTTAACATAGATGAATTTACATGCACTTGTGGAAAGTGGTAGTACGAAGGTTTCCCGTGTGTCCATGCAACTGCTGTGTTGTCTAAATGCAACAAAGACTCTTTTGAATTTATTGATAAATACTTTTAGTAGCTATAGAAGTTGCTATGAACTTCCAATACAACCTCATGTTTCATTTGGAGGTGAATTGACAATTTTTGCAGCAGATGAAGAGACAGTCATACTTCCTCCATTATCCAAGCGTCACCCGTGAAGACCAAAAAAGAATCGCATAACTTCAAGAGGAGAGGTAGTTTTTAAAAGAAAAATGAAATGTGGTCGTTGCTTAAGAGTAGGAAATCATAACAGGAAGACATGCAAGCTTTCTTTGGAATAATGTATTTTTTATTTTTTTATTTCATGTTTATGAGTAGGAAATCATAACAGTACTATGTCATTAGGCTTTGGTTTTTACAGTTGAAGATGTGAACAATTATTAGATTTTTTTTGAATACTTGATAAAATAAGTTCTCAATTGTTTTAAAAATACTTTTTTCTGGTTTTTGTTATTATAATTGATAACTTAAGACATCAGTTGTGATAAATGACACATAATCATGATCGATTGCATGTTATACACAGTTAATAATATAAGTTCTCAATTGTCAGGAAATTCTAGAACATGCCTTTTAATGTATAGGAAACTGTTCAAATTCTAATTTAGATAACAAAATTAAATACGACATATTTTGAACAAGCACCTTTAACACCACTTGCATTTATGAACATCCGTTACAATTTTAAACCAAAAACATTAAAATGTTAAACCAAACCCATTAACTGTATCAATACACTTTCTAACATCACTTCATCAAACAAAACCAACTGAACTTTCTAATGTTTAAACCAACAAAACCATATGTGAACTTCACCAACTATTCTTCCTAACCTTCAACCAAAAACCATTTACCAACTTTACTAAGAAGTTTAAACCGAAAGAACCATAATTTGTACCTGTTTACAAATTTCAAATAAAAACAATCACAACAAGTAAACTTGTCTTTTAGAAAATCTTTAAACATCTTTGCTCTATAGAGATAGCCATCATTTGTGTCATATTTTTTACTGATGAGTCCAGTTTAAAGAAGTTCCTCCACTTCCTTCAGCACTATTATCCCGCAATCATCACTTCCCTTGCGTTGTTGTGGTGCATCCTTTACTTCAACAAATTCCAAAGGTTCAACAGAGGGAGACAATGATTCTGGTACCAAGTCCTTTGTAAGTTCGAACGGAAAAAAATAAAATAAAAATTAGAAAAATGTAATTTGAAAATAGTTTTTAAAATTAACTGTAATGCATTTAAATATGTACCATTTTTCTTGCATCAACAGCATACTTGTCTTTTGCATTTTTTCTATTTATACGCAAGGAGTTGTAATATCTATATTTTCCTTCCTCCGTGTCCAGCACAAGCAGAGTCCAATATCGAACAGTTTTACTGGTTAATGGTGAATGAATTGGGAAAATGATAAACTTTGTTCCTTCACCTATTAACTTCAAGAAAGGATCTGCGATTTGGACTTTTCTGTAATCCTCATTAAAAACAGGGTTGGTCAAATACTCCTGCATAGTTTAATAAGATCTCAATTAAAGTATTCCTATAGTGCATATAAATTGTTATTAACAAATTTAAATAGCTAACAATTATTATGTTTCATACCGTCCCATTTGTTGTAATTATTCCAAAGGTTAACTCAGAATTGTTGTTCTTGTATCTTCTCTCCAAGATATCCAAATAACCATTCATTACCTGTTAAAACAAAATTAATAGAACATTTTCAACTGAAAATATCTTAGAACTTATAAAACAATACCAAACAAAAAAAAAAGGATATAAATGAGAACTTACAGAATCTTCTGTTTCCATGTCACAGGATATCTTTTTCAATTGTTTAAGGTCCATATGAATCATATTTGTGCTCCCCCCTGCACCCTCTCCAAACTTCTCCCAGACAAGGCCACTGTAACATATTTTAAATATGAAATTATATATATAATGAAATTTAACTTTTAATACTACAAAAATATATTTCTAAAAGATAATTGAGAACTTACAAAAAAAAAAGAGATGTTACACAGAATACACAAGAATAACTAAAAATAACAGAGAACATCCAAATAATAAAAAATTTAACAGAATATAATTGAGAACTTATACTTGTAATTACTTACCTTAATTCTTTATCTCTAACAAGCCGCACAAAAAGTTGAGAACTTGCTTCATTGATTGTTTTTGTTGTCAAGCTGTGATTCACATCAAAAACATCACTGGGGACTGCAGGTTTGTCAACCTGAAAATCATCGTATTCATCGACTTCCATTTCAGTTTGTTTTTTCTGCTCAACAATTTTTTTCCTTTTGTGCTGGTTGTTTCTTCTCCGCAGCAAATTTCTTTTTATATTTTGCTGGTTTATTTTTTTCCTCACCAGTTTTCTTATTTTTCCTCACATCCCCAAACTCAAAGTTTTCATCTACCTCCTTTGTTGTTCTCTTCCTTACTTTCACTCTTAGAATTCGAGAAGAAACGCTGTCTTTTGCAGCTTCTTTCTCCACAGAAACACCAACATTCATCCTTTTCTAAGTTCACACTTCAAATCCTCATTTTCCTTTTCAAGCCTCTCTACTTTTTCTTGAAATTCTTTCAATTGTTTTTCAAAATATTTTTTCATTTATTCTTTTTCTGCAAAAATTGTAAATTCCCGGTCTGTGTTCAAATCCTTCAGAAATTTCTGCTCTTCATTAGCAACTTTCAACTTCTCATCATCGCTTAATTCTGCATAATTTTTTTTTTTCATATTCTGAATCCGTTCTTTATGAACAACCCTCAACTCATTCATCTCTCTTTCCTTTTCCTTCATCTCCTTCCCCAAATCTGCAATTCTTTTCTCAAATTCTTCCTTCTTTTCCTTTAAAATATTGGACCATTTCCTCTCGAGTTCAACCTTTGAAGTAAAAATATCCTCCATCTCACAAACCAATTTTTCTTTTTCATTTTTTAGTTCCCTGATTTCATTTTTGTATTTTTCTGAAGTCTCAAAGGGAATAGTTTCAGCTTCAACATCCTCATTCACAGTAGTATCTTCCTGTTCCACAACAAATTCCCCTTCATTTTCATTCTCTACTAGGTGAAAACCCGTGCTTCGCACGGGGTAGAATTAGGATAGTTTTTATTTTTTATCAACGATTTATATTTTATTATCTATTTCTCCTGCCGATACAAAATAATTATTATTTTTGAATAAAATGCTTGTTCCAAAAAATTGTCGCTTTTGAAGTAAAAAACATTCAAAAATCTATTTTATTCTTGTATTAAAATTTGTTTTGCTTTAGTAATTAGATTGTTGTGTGAAATAATGTAAGAGATTAAAACATTAAATAAGGTACCATTTTGATAGTTTTACCATTAAATCGAAATAATAATTGTATTTTCTGATGTTGTGAGAAGTTCAAAAATGATAATTATTTAGATTGAAGGGAGTATATTAAAAAAAAAAAAAAAGGCAACAGTGATAAAATGGGATGAAGATAATGAATTGGTGAAAAATGAAATTCATAAATTTAATCTAGTTATACAATTTCAATACATGTAGAGGTGATAATTAATGAAAATGAATTGTTACCGACTTCATTAGTTTTGACGTAGTTATTTGGTTTTAATACATTTGAAAGTTATTTTCATTGTTGGAGATGAAGAATTATATATTTGGCGATTTTAAAATATGAAAATTTGAAGAGCTTAAGAATTTAATATTTGCAAATGTGAAGAGACACCACTTGATAGTCACGAATGAAGATAGAAGAAGAAAAGTTTTATGTATATGGACAATATTAATATTCTATCATGATATTTTTCTATACATCAAGCATAAACACGAATGAAGATAGTTTCATGTAATCATACAATGAAATTATCAATTGATATCTAAAATTTTAAAGATGAAATGATTAGACGATTTAAAGAACCAAGTTTTAAGTTGAATTAGAGACCAACCTTTTTTTTTTTAATTAGAGACCAACCTTAAAAAACATATTTATAGTACTTTATAAAATTCTATAAAAAAATCAATTTTTATGGTCAACACAATCGAACTATGACCACAATTTAAAAAAAAAAATTGAATCATCCCTATAATATTTTAAAAGTTGTTATTGATAGTATTTGTATGGTGAATCAATAACAACATTTAGATTTGTATATGAATTACATGATTTCATAAAGTTGTAGTCAAAATTTAATTTAGTTGATTATAAAAATTAAAGGGGGATAAACTTTTTGAGATGGAGGGAGTACTAAATTAACTAATGACAATCAAAAAAGGAAAATAATAATCAATCTAGATTGTTATTTGAAAAGGCGTGAAATTATTTTCGGTAAAGAGATTTACAACTTTCTTTGAATATAATCAATAAATTGAACCATGATAGATTATATTTGCAAATAGTAAGTATATAATCATGCAACTTTACACATTATAATGCTTACACTATTGTTGAAATCTTTTCAAACTTCAATTCTAAATCTCGTTATTCTTTTATCTCTATTTTCCTTAGCTTCCATTGTAATGAATGATTAGTTTGGAATTGATGTTGCATTGATGTCGAAGTATCACAAAACTTCAAATTAAAACCTGCATTGAAAGTAAATAAAACAATTCAAATTAATAAACAAAAATAAATGCACAAAACATACATAAGTGTAAAATGAAGATAATTTTCTATAAAATTACTAAAAAGAGATGATCATATATATATGAAACTAAAACTAATAGTATATATAAAATTAATATCATATGAAAAAAACAGCAATATAAATATAAAATATAAAGATAGAAATTAATAATTTCCAAATACTCCAAGATAAAAATCTCCCCGTAAAGAATGGTCCTACAAATGATGTCAACATGATTTTGGTTCCATCTTTTGCCCAACCCGTGATAAATATACATAATCAATACACACTGAAAATGAAAAGAAGAAAAGCAGAAAACAAAAATATGAAAATTAAACCTTAATTAAAAAAAAACAATAGAAATAGAAAATTTTCAAAAACATAATAAAATAAATAAAGACACAAATAAATCAAAATAGAAAAAGGTATAGGTAAATTAAAAAAATCTTCAAATGAAAAAATAAAATTAAACTTCACTAACATAGTCAAAATAGAGAAAAATAAATTTTATTTATATATAAAAAAAATATTCGAAAAAAATAAAAATTGAAATAAATAACATAACATAACATAAAAACAAATCAAAAATAAATAATATATGAATACCAAGCCTTAATCAAAAGAAATATTCGTCAATATAATAAAAATAAAAAACATCATTAAATAAAATAAAAACAAATGTATGATATTTTAAAAAAAATCTGAAATCAAGTTTGAAACAAAGTTAAAAAAAAAAATTCAAAAATTAAATATAAGTTTCAAATATAACCAAAAGAGAAGGCAATGAAATAATCGAAGCATTAAAAAAGAATCAAAATAAAAAAATACGATAACAAAATAAAATAAAAATAAATTGAAAATGAATGTCAAAATCAACAAATATACAAACTAAGTAAAAAACTAAAGAGGAATAGAAAATTAAGCTTTTAATCAAAATAAAAAAAAACAAATAAGAAGACAAAATAAATTTATTTGAACCAAAGTATAAATCAACGAAAACAAAAAAAAAATGAATAAAATAGCAACATACAACTAAAATATAAATATAAATCAAAAGGAAAAAAGAAAAAAGAAATCAAAATGAAAGGTGAGAGGTAAAAGGGAAAAGGAAAAAGAGAGTTTTACTATGAAAGGCCATGAGAGAAATCAAACACAGTTATGAAATAAATAAAATTGTGAGCAAAACTAAAAATAAAACAAATTATTAAAATTACCTTTCTTGGCTCAATTTTAATGGTTGAACATCACTCCGTGGATCAATCATCTGTTCATTAAAAAAAATTATAAAAATTGCGTCTCAAAATGAACCCCGTTAACTTTTCATCGGCCAAAAGAATAGCCCCCAATTTTTTATAAATCTAGAGAAGCTTACTGAAAAACAAATCATATGAATGCTCGCACTTACCTCCTTTTCATTGGGAAATGTCTCTTGAATCGCCTTACGGACTTCCTCAACAGAAGAAACAGCAACACCTTTTGGATTATGACTAATCTCCACTCCAAACTTTCTGTTACCCCCTCCCATCATTATTGCCGATTGTAAATATACTTTATGCATAATTATTTAATTTTATTATTAGATGCACATAAAGTTCATGACCCTTGAACTAATTGTTGAATTTCAAAATTTAATAATTTGTAAGCTATAGTGTATGAAACATTAAGGGATTCATGCATCTCATTTCATTGATGGTTGCATTTTAAAAGTTAATAATTTGTAAGTTATAGTAAAGGATACATCAAGGGGCTCATGCATGTAAGGATCCATTGATTGTTGCATTTCAAAAGTTTGCATTTCAAAAGTTAAAAATTTGTAAGTTAAAGAAATGAAACATCAAGAGACTCATTGTGAGGACCCCGACCCGGAACCTACACGTGTCCCGAGCTGGAGCGTCCTCAAACTTACCCAAAGATCCTAAACTTTTAAAACCTTTAATTATCATTCAAAAATAAATACCATTGTTGTAATTATTTCAAAATAAATCTACACCTTTTCACCATGGAGAAATAGTTGACTAACTTAGAAAGTAAGAAACTGTTTTAATTACAAAAAGGCCTCGGTTATAACATAAAATAAAGATTTATAAATACAAGTCCACAAATGAATTATACCAACGTACACTTTCTATACCAACCTAATCATACCCCGACAATTCCCACAATATAACTTCCAAACTCCTCACCGCCCTTACTTGGCTGGTCCACCTGTCTCAGAATCTAAAAACAGTAAAGGGAGAGGGGTGAGAATAAATCTCAGCAAGCTATTATGAATGCAGGAAGATGCCAAACAAGATGCAATACATCAAAAGACATATCCACATAATCAGAGAGGCTCCCTGCCGCCAACCGTCCCATACCGGTTGGAAACAACGACCAGCTCATCATGAATATATCACAACACATAAGTACGATAAAGTAACACTTAGAAGGATACTGAGCCAAGGTTTTAACTCCAAAAGGATATACACATCCGAGCAGCAGCAACATTTGATGAAGCGGTTCCAACCATGAACAATAACAGTACCATAGGGATTCGACACACGAGTCATATCCCCAGTGAAACTAGACCATCTACCTCAAAAAGAGATGCTAGCCCACTAATCCCACACAAGGGGGACAACTGGGTTACCAATGTATGAATTATAATGAACTTGGCTCGGTGCCATTATAATTCCATAACATTGCCCAACAAACAAATACCAGCTGGATTTACATAACTAAGCACAGTAATAACATACTTGCTTAACCAAACATTGTATGATCCAAAGTAGGGATACATACCACAATAGCATATCATGAAGATAGCAATACTATATCAAGTATTCAACATTTTCAAGCACATAATAGATACTTGAATAAAATCCACAAAAAGGGATAACAATATATCAACATGGTAAATATACTCATGTCCAACCAATATCATAGTGTAACAATAAATTAACACACTATGCATAATATAACCAATGTATACGAACTCAAAGTAAGGCAAGGAAATATCATCAATCCCTCCTACAAGGTCATTATACAATAAAACAAGGCCTCTATGAAGGTTCAAGCTCAATTTACTAAGTGGGAGTCACAATCTATAAGTGACCAAACAATGATGCTAACAAATTCCGGTTCAGATTTACAGTTAAACTTCCTGGGGTCTTGGGCGACCGCCCATACCTCTTGGGCGACCGCCCAAGAGGGTTTTCAAAGGCAATGGTCTTTCTGGGCCTGCCCAGGCGACCGCGACATGCTCACATGGGCGACCGCCCATAGCCAATCTCCAGCTGCTCAAATCCAACATCTTCCACTTAGTTCATTTTTCTTACCTTTTTGCTCTACTCTAAATCCAAGAACACCAAGGGAGTTTCATGTCTTTACCAAGTTCATCCTAAAATCATGCAAACCCAAAATAGTTAATTCTAGATTAATTATTACTACACCCATCACCCATTTCAAATCTCCTAGGTTATCTTCATTGAATCCTAGCTTCAACAAATGTCATTTACCAATCATCCAACTTCCAATAAGGTTTCTAAGGCATGAAATCAACATTTTAAGAACAAGAACATCATTTAAAGAGCTCATGAACAAGTAAAAGAAGAGAATCATAACAACTCATTTACTAAGCCATGTAACCCAAAATGATTAAATCTTATATCATTTACCCTTTGAATCACTACCCATTTCACTATCACTTTCCAAGTATAAATTTCTTAATTTAGTTAACCCATTTGCTTACCTTGTTGACCCACTTTCCTAATCAACAACAACATTCTAATTCACTACTAAATTTCTCAACATCCAAGAGAGTTTCCAAGCATCAACAACCATTTTATTAACAAGAACAACCTTAATTAATTCATGAACATCACATAGAAGGGAGGTCATAATAACTCACATTGGAATAGGAGGTGGATTATGGATTTCTTGAGCTTGAAGAACTCCTCTTGGTCTCCCGATTACAAAAGTGCTCTCGGATCTAAAAATGGTGAAGGATTGATCTTGGAAGGAGCTTGAGAAGAGGTGGGTTTCCAAAGCATCCATGGAAGGTTGAGAGAGAAAGTGAAGGAGAAGAAGAAGAGAGGTGGAGTACATATTTGGTAAAGAGAGGGGGGGGGCGGTCCAAGGAGGGAGTATGAGGGAAATTAGAGATAAGGGTATGGTCCCCCCATACCCAAATATTTAGGCTTTCACATTTTATTTCTTTCCCCCTACACAAACTAAAGCCTAACTACTCCCATTTTATTATTGTCAATTATTATACTCTCTCCATAGACTTTATTTGATTTTCTCAATTATCCCATCCTAATATAAGTAATCTAAGATATAAAATGATCACATAATATTAACGATAATATTAAAAGCACACAATATGATGTTAAATTAGTGCCTAGGGTTAGGGTCGTTACACTCACTCCCCCTTAAAGAAAATTCGTCCCGAATTTGACTGTCACTTACCTAACTGATCAACCCGCATCGGTTACATGTATACCTCAAACTTCAATTTCCAAATAGTCTCTTCAATGTTGTGATTCTTCTCCCAAAGAAATTAAATTTCTAATTCCATTAATAGTATGATATTACCACTTAATGATCCAAGCGTACTATACAATTATCACTAACACGAATTTTCCGATCTCGATGAAAATATAAATAAATAAGGTATTACAACTTATGTCACCAAATACATTACAATATCACATTAAAACTTCAAATACTCTATAAGCTTCTCCAAGTCAGTCTATAAGTCAAATCACCCACCTTTTCTAAGCTTCAAATGGATTAACGAACTTTGGCGCCAATTTACCTTAGGCCTTGCTTCTCCAAACTCACTCCAACAAATTAGAGATCGATATTTTCTTCCCAAACTATGCCTCATACGGTTTTATCTCAATGTTAGAAGGATAACTACTATTATACGCACTCAACCCTCGGTAACCATACGTACCATTGACCACTAACATCCATTGTTCATGCCCGTAGCATACCATCAACAATAAGTAATGATTCCTCAACTTTTCACAAGGTTAAACTTAATTGCATTCCTACCTTCCTAAAAGGACCTTCCCGAACGATGTCTATCCAATCCATTTAACACTATGGGTTTATACAATTAAACGATCTCCTAAGATTTATGAGGACTATATCAATGAATACCTCATCAAAATATACATATAATGAGTCGAAAATACAAATTAACTTCCTATAAACAAAATGACATACTCCCTTTTTACTTCCAAGGTAACCCAAATCACAAAATCCATCGTGATAATACTCTCAGCTCAATCTAGAACTCTA
Organism: Adenophora triphylla var. japonica; assembly: GCA_022495995.1. Classification (NCBI taxonomy): domain Eukaryota; kingdom Viridiplantae; phylum Streptophyta; class Magnoliopsida; order Asterales; family Campanulaceae; genus Adenophora; species Adenophora triphylla. The sequence goes on from JAFEMH010000029.1 coordinate 180,825, forward strand.
AATATATTAATAAAGCTTATAACGTCAAATTTCTATTTTCACATTTATGACCAACCCACCTTATGTCTCGACTCGCTTGAAACGAATTATCTTAATTATCTCATCCTCATTCCTCATGATACAAACATTAAATAACTGTCTACGAAATAATAAATGTAAACATGTCAATAAGACCCTGATTCCCATAAACGGAATACTAGTCGACTATGTATCATAATTCAATGCTCTAATTATGCTCGTGTCCAAAGTGACGGATCAATATTCAAATCAAATGGTTGGCCGCCCACAACGGAGCCGAACCAACTCCAAAACAAAACCGAGTCTCCATCGCGACCCACACAATAACAACCTCACAAATTATCAATCATTTCTCGGATCAAGACTTGAATACAATCAATCATTATAGGGAAACTAGGTTGCAATTTCTACTTGCTTCTGAACAATTTATATCTTTAGGATACCAAGTCTTTCTAAAAGTTACAACATCTTTCAAAATTCCAAAGGATAATATAAAAAGAGATTCAAAGAGACCCGAATGGTTTATTTATTTAAAACCGGCCCATACCAGTTTTAATTAACTAAACCACTCACAATTTAAGAAATTTCAAAAGATTGATAAGCTAACAAAATAACTCGAGTGATTTAATTATCTACAACCGTCCCATTCCAGTGGTGGATAATTAAATTACTCCCGCATTTTAAGGTACACAAAAACGGTTCACTGACTTTAATAAATTAAAATATCCCTGAAGGGTACAAATGCTCATACTGGAGTTCAATTTATAATCCAAAGTTGTAAAGCACTTTTAAAACAATTCCAACAAAATATTCTTGTTTGACCTCTATTTATAGTATAGCCACCACTTATAATATTTATACTTAGTTAATTTCTTTATAAGAAAACACAATCTTGCCATACTATTACTATTTCCGATAAATAACACTAAAACAATCATTAAGCTTATAAACTAGGTAAATCATCCTCAATTCAATAATTCCTCAAGTTGAATATTCAACACTTTTACTTAATTTGATTCATCTATTCCTTACCTTCGATATTGGTATTGTACTTAGTAACAACGTATTGTAACATCTAGTTCCCAATTAAATACCATAATTTCTAAATAAGAAAATATAATTAGAACTCACATAGATCAATCATTCCCAAATTTCGATTAAACATTACGGTATAATCTAACTTACCTCCCTATAACCCTCAACAATTCAAAATCCGTATAGCGTCAATATCTTCCGAGCGTCACACCAATCCCTTATATGAGTCGCGCAACTAAGTCAACCTATACGGTGTAATCATCCTAAAGTATCCTGTCTTCCAATAAGATTTATCCTCATTTTATTTTCTCAACTAATGATAATCATCTCTCAAAACAAACCATGTGCATGTTTCAACAATTCCTGAAGTTGATCCTTTAAGTCACCAATAACTGTATCTATTATACTTCTTTGCATTTTCCCTATTTTACCTCTCCATTACTAATACACAATCCACAAATCAAAACGGTCATACTATATATATAAATGTTATCTTAAGTATATCCTTTAAGCAAATTTTCACTGTAATTGTAACACTCCGAAAAAATTTAACTAATAACCATTGAGTATCCTACTAGTTTCTAAAATCACCATACAAATCGTCAACAAGTGCTAACGAATACTTATTCTTCACAGTTACCTATTTAAGATCTCTATAACCTTGTAAATAACCACCAAGTATCATCTTTTCTAATTATAGTAACAATTTACCCTTATGGAGATTCCCTAAGCTCATTATCTTCTTTATCAAATACTTTCCCAAGATGAATCATCAAGTCCATCATCCCAATTAGTGTCCTCTATCTAGGAATCCGAATGCCAAAATAATACCTTATAGCAATTCAAAATCTCAATATCCTGGTATGATACCTGATGAAAACCCATTTTGAAACTCACATAGAAAACACCACTTAATCAACTAATAGCACATAAGGCAAAGATATATTGGTTCTATCAGATCTCGTACTCGCGATATTTTATAACCCATATAATCCCACTTAGACTATCACTTTCAATACTAGCCCCATATATCTAGTCTCCCCACGAGACACCAATGTATAATTACTCACGCAAGTACACAACCATAAATCACTCTTAATTAGGCCATACTTTCGACAATTACGCGTATGTGACATAATATCAATTAATAATTTACCCGACTCAATTATACACGGAGGTAAATCAAACGTAGATAAGGAGACTCGCTTCTTGCGACAGTCCTCCTCAAACACAACAACTACTCAAATAATTAAGGTTAACATAACGACGATTCACGGATTGGTAACTCGACCAAATCCACCGGCAATACATGCCCACTTAATCACAACTACCAAGATAATTAAGAATGATTCGAGGTACGACCCCATCGGAGTAGAACCTCCAGCACATAAGGCAACCCTTAGGCCAATTATGCAAATAAAGATGAAATGTAATGCCACATGAGAACGAATGTACAAGGATTTACAAAAGTAGGGACCCTAACTCCTGAGACAGGTTGAATACCTCAAATGATGGTGGGGAAATCTATCTTTACATAACTCACCTTTCCTTGATTCCTTGGTTGATTAATATCATTTTCTGCCTTTGAACAAATTCCTGCATTAAACTCTCGACGCAAGTTATCGCACACTCTCACTCAGCTAGACTCTACCCGAGAATTCTAACCGAGCTTTGATACCAACTGTGAGGACCCCGACCCGGAACCTACACGTGTCCCGAGCTGGAGCGTCCTCAAACTTACCCAAAGATCCTAAACTTTTAAAACCTTTAATTATCATTCAAAAATAAATACCATTGTTGTAATTATTTCAAAATAAATCTACACCTTTTCACCATGGAGAAATAGTTGACTAACTTAGAAAGTAAGAAACTGCTTTTAATTACAAAAAGGCCTCGGTTATAACATAAAATAAAGATTTATAAATACAAGTCCACAAATGAATTATACCAACGTACACTTTCTATACCAACCTAATCATACCCCGACAATTCCCACAATATAACTTTCAAACTCCTCACCGCCCTTACTTGGCTGGTCCACCTGTCTCAGAATCTAAAAACAGTAAAGGGAGAGGGGTGAGAATAAATCTCGGCAAGCTATTATGAATGCAAAGAAGATGCCAAACAAGATGCAATACATCAAAAGACATATCCACATAATCAGAGAGGCTCCCTGCCGCCAACCGTCCCATACCGATTGGAAACAACGACCAGCTCATCATGAATATATCACAACACATAAGTACGATAAAGTAACACTTAGAAGGATACTGAGCCAAGGTTTTAACTCCAAAAGGATATACACATCCGAGCAGCAGCAACATTTGATGAAGCGGTTCCGGAACCATGAACAATAACAGCACCATAGGGATTCTCGACACACGCCATATCCCCAAATGAAACTAGACCATCTACCTCAAAAAGAGATGCTAGCCCACTAATCCCACACAAGGGGGACAAGGTTACCAATGTATGAATTATAATGAACTTGGCTCGGTGCCATTATAATTCCATAACATTGCCCAACAAACAAATACCACTGGATTTACATAACTAAGCACAAGAATAACATACTTGCTTAACCAAACATTGTATGATCCAAAGTAGGGATACATACCACAATAGCATATCATGAAGATAGCAATACTATATCAAGTATTCAACATTTTCAAGCACATAATAGATACTTGAATAAAATCCACAAAAAGGGATAACAATATATCAACATGGTAAATATACTCATGTCCAACCAATATCATAGTGTAACAATAAATTAACACACTATGCATAATATAACCAATGTATACGAACTCAAAGTAAGGCAAGGAAATATCATCAATCCCTCCTACAAGGTCATTATACAATAAAACAAGGCCTCTATGAAGGTTCAAGCTCAATTTACTAAGTGGGAGTCACAATCTATAAGTGACCAAACAATGATGCTAACAAATTCCGGTTCGATTTACGGCTAAACTTCCTGGGTCTTGGGCGACCGCCCATACCTCTTGGGCGACCGCCCAAGAGGGTTTTCAAAGGCAATGGTCTTTCCGGGCTCATGGGCGACCGCACATGCTCACATGGGCGACCGCCCATAGCCAATCTCCCAGGCTCAAATCCAACATCTTCCACTTAGTTCATTTTTCTTACCTTTTTGCTCTACTCTAAATCCAAGAACACCAAGGGAGTTTCATGTCTTTACCAAGTTCATCCTAAAATCATGCAAACCCAAAATAGTTAATTCTAGATTAATTATTACTACACCCATCACCCATTTCAAATCTCCTAGGTTATCTTCATTGAATCCTAGCTTCAACAAATGTCATTTACCAATCATCCAACTTCCAATAAGGTTTCTAAGGCATGAAATCAACATTTTAAGAACAAGAACATCATTTAAAGAGCTCATGAACAAGTAAAAGAAGAGAATCATAACAACTCATTTACTAAGCCATGTAACCCAAAATGATTAAATCTTATATCATTTACCCTTTGAATCACTACCCATTTCACTATCACTTTCCAAGTATAAATTTCTTAATTTAGTTAACCCATTTGCTTACCTTGTTGACCCACTTTCCTAATCAACAACAACATTCTAATTCACTACTAAATTTCTCAACATCCAAGAGAGTTTCCAAGCATCAACAACCATTTTATTAACAAGAACAACCTTAATTAATTCATGAACATCACATAGAAGGGAGGTCATAATAACTCACATTGGAATAGGAGGTGGATTATGGATTTCTTGAGCTTGAAGAACTCCTCTTGGTCTCCCGATTACAAAAGTGCTCTCGGATCTAAAAATGGTGAAGGATTGATCTTGGAAGGAGCTTGAGAAGAGGTGGGTTTCCAAAGCATCCATGGAAGGTTGAGAGAGAAAGTGAAGGAGAAGAAGAAGAGAGGTGGAGTACATATTTGGTAAAGAGAGGGGGCGGTCCAAGGAGAGAGTATGAGGGAAATTAGAGATAAGGGTATGGTCCCCCATACCCAAATATTTAGGCTTTCACATTTTATTTCTTTCCCCTACACAAACTAAAGCCTAACTACTCCCATTTTATTATTGTCAATTATTATACTCTCTCCATAGACTTTATTTGATTTTCTCAATTATCCCATCCTAATATAAGTAATCTAAGATATAAAATGATCACATAATATTAACGATAATATTAAAAGCACACAATATGATGTTAAATTAGTGCCTAGGGTTAGGGTCGTTACACTCACTCCCCTTAAAGAAAATTCGTCCTGAATTTGACCGTCACTTACCTAATCGATCAACCCGCATCGGTTACATGTATACCTCAAACTTCAATTTCCAAATAGTCTCTTCAATGTTGTGATTCTTCTCCCAAAGAAATTAAATTTCTAATTCCATTAATAGTATGATATTACCACTTAATGATCCAAGCGTACTATACAATTATCACTAACACGAATTTTCCGATCTCGATGAAAATATAAATAAATAAGGTATTACAACTTATGTCACCAAATACATTACAATATCACATTAAAACTTCAAATACTCTATAAGCTTCTCCAAGTCGGTCTATAAGTCAAATCACCCACCTTTTCTAAGCTTCAAATGGATTAACGAACTTTGGCGCCAATTTACCTTAGGCCTTGCTTCTCCAAACTCACTCCAACAAATTAGAGATCGATATTTTCTTCCCAAACTATGCCTCATACGGTTTTATCTCAATGTTAGAAGGATAACTACTATTATACGCACTCAACCCTCGGTAACCATACGTACCATTGACCACTAACATCCATTGTTCATGCCCGTAGCATACCATCAACAATAAGTAATGATTCCTCAACTTTTCACAAGGTTAAACTTAATTGCATTCCTACCTTCCTAAAAGGACCTTCCCGAACGATGTCTATCCAATCCATTTAACACTATGGGTTTATACAATTAAACGATCTCCTAAGATTTATGAGGACTATATCAATGAATACCTCATCAAAATATACATATAATGAGTCGAAAATACAAATTAACTTCCTATAAACAAAATGACATACTCCCTTTTTACTTCCAAGGTAACCCAAATCACAAAATCCATCGTGATAATACTCTCAGCTCAATCTAGAACTCTAAATATATTAATAAAGCTTATAACGTCAAATTTCTATTTTCACATTTATGACCAACCCACCTTATGTCTCGACTCGCTTGAAACGAATTATCTTAATTATCTCATCCTCATTCCTCATGATACAAACATTAAATAACTGTCTACGAAATAATAAATGTAAACATGTCAATAAGACCCTGATTCCCATAAACGGAATACTAGTCGACTATGTATCATAATTCAATGCTCTAATTATGCTCAGGTCCAGTGACAGATCAATATTCAAATCAAATGGTTGGCCGCCCACAACGGAGCCGAACCAACTCCAAAACAAAACCGAGTCTACTGCGACCAACACAATAACAACCTCACAAATTATCAATCATTTCTCGGATCAAGACTTGAATACAATCAATCATTATAGGGAAACTAGGTTGCAATTTCTACTTGCTTCTGAACAATTTATATCTTTAGGATACCAAGTCTTTCTAAAAGTTACAACATCTTTCAAAATTCCAAAGGATAATATAAAAAGAGATTCAAAGAGACCCGAATGGTTTATTTATTTAAAACCGGCCCATACCAGTTTTAATTAACTAAACCACTCACAATTTAAGAAATTTCAAAAGATTGATAAGCTAACAAAATAACTCGAGTGATTTAATTATCTACAACCGTCCCATTCCAGTGGTGGATAATTAAATTACTCCCAGATTTTAAGGTACACAAAAACGGTTCACTGACTTTAATAAATTAAAATATCCCTGAAGGGTACAAATGCTCATACTGGAGTTCAATTTATAATCCAAAGTTGTAAAGCACTTTTAAAACAATTCCAACAAAATATTCTTGTTTGACCTCTATTTATAGTATAGCCACCACTTATAATATTTATACTTAGTTAATTTCTTTATAAGAAAACACAATCTTGCCATACTATTACTATTTCCGATAAATAACACTAAAACAATCATTAAGCTTATAAACTAGGTAAATCATCCTCAATTCAATAATTCCTCAAGTTGAATATTCAACACTTTTACTTAATTTGATTCATCTATTCCTTACCTTCGATATTGGTATTGTACTTAGTAACAACGTATTGTAACATCTAGTTCCCAATTAAATACCATAATTTCTAAATAAGAAAATATAATTAGAACTCACATAGATCAATCATTCCCAAATTTCGATTAAACATTACGGTATAATCTAACTTACCTCCCTATAACCCTCAACAATTCAAAATCCGTATAGCGTCAATATCTTCCGAGCGTCACACCAATCCCTTATATGAGTCGCGCAACTAAGTCAACCTATACGGTGTAATCATCCTAAAGTATCCTGTCTTCCAATAAGATTTATCCTCATTTTATTTTCTCAACTAATGATAATCATCTCTCAAAACAAACCATGTGCATGTTTCAACAATTCCTGAAGTTGATCCTTTAAGTCACCAATAACTGTATCTATTATACTTCTTTGCATTTTCCCTATTTTACCTCTCCATTACTAATACACAATCCACAAATCAAAACGGTCATACTATATATATAAATGTTATCTTAAGTATATCCTTTAAGCAAATTTTCACTGTAATTGTAACACTCCGAAAAATTTAACTAATAACCATTGAGTATCCTACTAGTTTCTAAAATCGACCATACAAATCGTCAACAAGTGCTAACGAATACTTATTCTTCAGCTTACCTATTTAAGATCTCTATAACCTTGTAAATAACCACCAAGTATCATCTTTTCTAATTATAGTAACAATTTACCCTTATGGAGATTCCCTAAGCTCATTATCTTCTTTATCAAATACTTTCCCAAGATGAATCATCAAGTCCATCATCCCAATTAGTGTCCTCTATCTAGGAATCCGAATGCCAAAATAATACCTTATAGCAATTCAAAATCTCAATATCCTGGTATGATACCTGATGAAAACCCATTTTGAAACTCACATAGAAAACACCACTTAATCAACTAATAGCACATAAGGCAAAGATATATTGGTTCTATCGTATCTCGTACTCGCGATATTTTATAACCCATATAATCCCACTTAGACTATCACTTTCAATACTAGCCCCATATATCTAGTCTCCCCACGAGACACCAATGTATAATTACTCACGCAAGTACACAACCATAAATCACTCTTAATTAGGCCATACTTTCGACAATTACGCGTATGTGACATAATATCAATTAATAATTTACCCGACTCAATTATACACGGAGGTAAATCAAACGTAGATAAGGAGACTCGCTTCTTGCGACAGTCCTCCTCAAACACAACAACTACTCAAATAATTAAGGTTAACATAACGACGATTCACGGATTGGTAACTCGACCAAATCCACCGGCAATACATGCCCACTTAATCACAACTACCAAGATAATTAAGAATGATTCGAGGTACGACCCCATCGGAGTAGAACCTCCAGCACATAAGGCAACCCTTAGGCCAATTATGCAAATAAAGATGAAATGTAATGCCACATGAGAACGAATGTACAAGGATTTACAAAAGTAGGGACCCTAACTCCTGAGACAGGTTGAATACCTCAAATGATGGTGGGGAAATCTATCTTTACATAACTCACCTTTCCTTGATTCCTTGGTTGATTAATATCATTTTCTGCCTTTGAACAAATTCCTGCATTAAACTCTCGACGCAAGTTATCGCACACTCTCACTCAGCTAGACTCTACCCGAGAATTCTAACCGAGCTTTGATACCAACTGTGAGGACCCCGACCCGGAACCTACACGTGTCCCGAGCTGGAGCGTCCTCAAACTTACCCAAAGATCCTAAACTTTTAAAACCTTTAATTATCATTCAAAAATAAATACCATTGTTGTAATTATTTCAAAATAAATCTACACCTTTTCACCATGGAGAAATAGTTGACTAACTTAGAAAGTAAGAAACTGTTTTAATTACAAAAAGGCCTCGGTTATAACATAAAATAAAGATTTATAAATACAAGTCCACAAATGAATTATACCAACGTACACTTTCTATACCAACCTAATCATACCCCGACAATTCCCACAATATAACTTCCAAACTCCTCACCGCCCTTACTGGGCCGGTCCACCTGTCTCATAATCTAAAAACAGTAAAGGGAGAGGGGTGAGAATAAATCTCAGCAAGCTATTATGAATGCAGAAGATGCCAAACAAGATGCAATACATCAAAAGACATATCCACATAATCGTAGAGGCTCCTCGCCGCCAACCGTCCCATACCGATTGGAAACAACGACCACTCATCATGAATATATCACAACACATAAGTACGATAAAGTAACACTTAGAAGGATACCGAGCCAAGGTTTTAACTCCAAAAGGATATACACATCCGAGCAAAGAAGAACATTTGATGAAGCGGTTCCGGAACCATGAACAATAATCATTCATAGGGATTCGACACACGATCATATCCCCAAATGAAACTAGACCATCTACCTCAAAAGAGATGCTAGCCCACTAATCCCACACAAGGGGGACAATCAAGTTACCAATGTATGAATTATAATGAACTTGGCTCGCGTGCCATTATAATTCCATAACATTGCCCAACAAACAAATACCACTGGATTTACATAACTAAGCACAAAGAATAACATACTTGCTTAACCAAACATTGTATGATCCAAAGTAGGGATACATACCACAATAGCATATCATGAAGATAGCAATACTATATCAAGTATTCAACATTTTCAAGCACATAATAGATACTTGAATAAAATCCACAAAAAGGGATAACAATATATCAACATGGTAAATATACTCATGTCCAACCAATATCATAGTGTAACAATAAATTAACACACTATGCATAATATAACCAATGTATACGAACTCAAAGTAAGGCAAGGAAATATCATCAATCCCTCCTACAAGGTCATTATACAATAAAACAAGGCCTCTATGAAGGTTCAAGCTCAATTTACTAAGTGGGAGTCACAATCTATAAGTGACCAAACAATGATGCTAACAAATTCCGGTTCGTATTTACGCTAAACTTCCTGGGGTCTTGGGCGACCGCCCATACCTCTTGGGCGACCGCCCAAGAGGGTTTTCAAAGGCAATGGTCTTTCGGGCTCATGGGCGACCGCACATGCTCACATGGGCGACCGCCCATAGCCAATCTCCGGCAGCTCAAATCCAACATCTTCCACTTAGTTCATTTTTCTTACCTTTTTGCTCTACTCTAAATCCAAGAACACCAAGGAGTTTCATGTCTTTACCAAGTTCATCCTAAAATCATGCAAACCCAAAATAGTTAATTCTAGATTAATTATTACTACACCCATCACCCATTTCAAATCTCCTAGGTTATCTTCATTGAATCCTAGCTTCAACAAATGTCATTTACCAATCATCCAACTTCCAATAAGGTTTCTAAGGCATGAAATCAACATTTTAAGAACAAGAACATCATTTAAAGAGCTCATGAACAAGTAAAAGAAGGGAATCATAACAACTCATTTACTAAGCCATGTAACCCAAAATGATTAAATCTTATATCATTTACCCTTTGAATCACTACCCATTTCACTATCACTTTCCAAGTATAAATTTCTTAATTTAGTTAACCCATTTGCTTACCTTCTTGACCCACTTTCCTAATCAACAACAACATTCTAATTCACTACTAAATTTCTCAACATCCAAGAGAGTTTCCAAGCATCAACAACCATTTTATTAACAAGAACAACCTTAATTAATTCATGAACATCACATAGAAGGGAGGTCATAATAACTCACATTGGAATAGGAGGTGGATTATGGATTTCTTGAGCTTGAAGAACTCCTCTTGGTCTCCGATTACAAAAGTGCTCTCGGATCTAAAAATGGTGAAGGATTGATCTTGGAAGGAGCTTGAGAAGAGGTGGGTTTCCAAAGCATCCATGGAAGGTTGAGAGAGAAAGTGAAGGAGAAGAAGAAGAGAGGTGGAGTACATATTTGGTAAAGAGAGGGGGGGGCCGGTCCAAGGAGAGAGTATGAGGGAAATTAGAGATAAGGGTATGGTCCCCCCATACCCAAATATTTAGGCTTTCACATTTTATTTCTTTCCCCCTACACAAACTAAAGCCTAACTACTCCCATTTTATTATTGTCAATTATTATACTCTCTCCATAGACTTTATTTGATTTTCTCAATTATCCCATCCTAATATAAGTAATCTAAGATATAAAATGATCACATAATATTAACGATAATATTAAAAGCACACAATATGATGTTAAATTAGTGCCTAGGGTTAGGGTCGTTACACTCATGCATGTAATGATCAATTCAATGCATTGCTATTATCTAATAGTATAAATAGTAGGAGTAGTGATAACTATTTGAAGACACTATTAGAAGAAGTAGCTATCCTACTCTATTATTTCAAAGAATATAACATTAACTATTGATGTAAACTAATAGAATAACTTATATAGTAGAATACAATAAAATTAAGAAATAAAAGTTAATTATTTGCATAGCTAAATATATCTACTAAAACTAATAGCTTGTATCCATCACCAATTAAATACCTATTATATATCCAATATGTAAGAAGTAATCATTCACATAACTATTAGAGACTATGAATGTTAATAGCTATTAGGGAGAATTCAAAACATCACAAATTAATTAGGGGGTGGATGAGTTGGAAGCCTAAGAATGCAAGAATCACCTTTTTTGGCTTATGTGGCAACACCTTATCAAGTTTGGCCTACTTTAATATACTATAAGTATAGATTTGATCTACATCATCCAAGAATTCTTTTTCTTTTCTTGGTTCTTCTTCTCTCAATTCTTCTCTTTGTTTCTCTCTCTCTCTCTCTTCTGCTCTCAATTATTTTCTACCTTGTTCATTTCTCTCTTGATTTTCCTCAACAAATTCACTTTCCTCAAACATTTGTATTTCTTCAGTTGTTAAAGTTAACTCTTCATCAGAAACCTATTTAAGAAATATATAAAAAACAAAATCACTAAAATTATTTCTAAACAAGCTTTTACTGATAAAAACAATCGAGGAATCATAATAACGATTGAGAACTTATAACCTAAACTACCCTTATTCTGTTAGCTAACGAAAGTTTGAAATCCAACAAGATTTGCTATGTGTCAAATTCTTATTAGCGGTACAGACAATGACACATTTCTTTGGTACAGAGGATCTCCTCTCCTTTCCAACTTAAAATTAAGATTTTTTTTTCCCAAAATATAGCTTTTTAAAAAATTAAATACCAAAATAACATTTTCAAAAACTTAAATACCAAACTAACACTTTTCATTTGAATCCGGAATTGGTAATTCCGGATTAATGCATTCCGGAATTACCAATTCCGGAAAAACGAAAGTTTGAAATCCAACAAGATTTGCTATGTGTCAAATTCTTATTAGCGGTACAGACAATGACACATTTCTTTGGTACAGAGGATCTCCTCTCCTTTCCAACTTAAAATTAAGATTTTTTTTCCCAAATTATAGCTTTTTAAAAAATTAAATACCAAAATAACATTTTCAAAAACTTAAATACCAAACTAACACTTTTCATTTGAATCCGGAATTGGTAATTCCGGATCAATGCATTCCGGAATTACCAATTCCGGATTTTTTTTTGTTTTTCAAAACTGAATTTCCCAAAATAATATTTCCGTTAATAGGGAGCGATCGTGCTTCTAGTATGGAGCGATCGCTCCTAATGTATTTCCGGCGTTACCAATTCCGGATTCCTTTTTTTTTTTTTTGCAAAACTGATTAAATTAGCAAATTAATAGTTTCTGGAAAAAATAGCGAGCGATCGCGCATATTATAAGGCGATCGCTCCTAATGTAATCCGGAATTTGTAATTTCGATTTTTTTTTTTTAATATTGACTTGAACTGAATTGAATTAAGTAATGATTTTTTTAAAAATTCAAATCCGAAAATGCAAATTCCGGATTTGCTTTACAAAACCCTTCTTACCTAGCAAATCTGTAAACAACCCACGCATAATCAAAACTCAGTGAAGAAGGAAAAAAGAAGGAAGAAGAAGAGGAGAGTAGGAGAATTTTTTCCAAAAAAATCTGAAAATTCAAGAAGTTGATTAAGAAGTTCAAGAAGAAGAGAAGAGAGGTGATTAAGAAGGTACATTTGATCCCTCTTAATTTTTGTTTGAAATTTAAATTTAGTATTTATTTGATTTTTTTGTAAATGTAGTGATATTGTTAAATTAGATTTTTTATAATTTATTTTTTCAATTTTTAGGAATAAATATGTCTGGAGTTCCACTTATTTTCATGTGTTATTGGGGAGGAGATGATGAACACCCGTTTGAAGGTGAACATTTTGAAAGGGGACCAAAATGTGCACTTGGGGCTAAATTTCGGTGGAGTTACAAGAAGTTGATTAAAAAGTTAGCTAAGAAAATTGGGTAGATCGAGCTATTGTTCAGTTGCAAGTTACATGTAGATATCCTCATCTTGTCGCTCCCGGGATTGCAAATTGCATTCCATTTGTAATCGACAATGATATGGGTATGGAAGTCATGTTTGATGTTTCTGCTCAGTTTGGTGGGTTGAGTAGCTTACAATTGTATGTTAAGATTAATTTAGTTGATAATGTGAGTGTTGAGGAATTTGAAACCCATGAGGAGCCATTCCAAAATGAGTATGTTAATGACATGGATACCTTTCAGAAGGGTTCTTTAAGCTGCTATAGTCAGAGGGATGCTGGAACAAGTACACAAACATATGTGGAAGAGGAAGAGGAAGAGGGAGAGGAAGAGGAAGAGGAAGAGGGGAAGGAAGAGAGAGAGGAAGAGGGAGGGGGTGAGGGTGATGAATTGTATAATGATGATGATAATAATTCAGATTATGAAGAAAATATTGGGTTGCTTCTAAATGAAGATCGTGACGATGGATATGATGATTGCAGTAGTTCTACTGATGATAACGAGAATGAGGGAGAAGATTTGGCGTTACATTTGGTTGCTTACGAAGAAGCACAACATCATGTGTATGAGAGAGTCGGGTATCAATTTTATCGTGATATTGGAGAAGGATCAGAGATGTATGATGATAACCAATATGACTTTGCTTAATGGAATGTAGAACATGATGAAATTGCCAAAGGTATTCGCTTTTCAAAGAAGACAGATGTGCAGTATAAAATGAAGTTGTTTCATATTAAGAAAAATCTGCGCTTCAAGGTAAAACGAAGCACAACCCAAAAGTGGACTATTGAGTGTTTGGTGAAAGATTTTCCGTGCAATTTTTATGTGAATGTGAGTTTGAAGAATGCCGGGTATTGGGAAGTTACCAAATACAAGGGTCCTCATTCTTGCTTGGGAACTGAAATTAGCCAAGATCATCAAAACATGGATGCTAAGTTCATAGGGCAAGAAGTTTTGGAACTGGTTAAGGCTGATCCTGAGTTGAAGATTGCACTAGTGAAGGCGGAAATAAAAAAAGCCCATGGGAAGGAAGTTTCATATAGAAAGACATGGTGTGGCAAACAAAAAGCTATTGCAGAGGCATATGGAGACTGGGAAGAATCTTACATAAGACTGCCACGTTTGTTAGCTGGAAGTTCTGTACCACGCCTAGGTCTTAAATTGGTTAACTGTTGTCCACCCCAAATATAATTAGATCTATGTGTATCCTGAGAAGTCAATACATGTGGATTGATTGACCCATGATCAATAAATGGTTGTTGTTCATGTTGGTTCATCTGAAACACAAAAATTTAATAGTAAATAAATTTAAATGGGGCTTAAGGTTTTTGCTACATTCAAGCTCAAATTTTAAATTTAACACTTAAAAATTAATAATTAAATAGAAAAATTGCAACAAGTTTGTCAAAGTAATTTTAACAAGCACTTTATTTTAAACCTAACTTAAGAAAATCCTAACTAGGCAAAAATTAAATTACAATTGTTTAATTCATTGACAATCAACAATTAAGTACATAAATCATAATAGTTTTAACAACAAATTATATAAAAATGCACAAATAAAAATTCTTAGAAAAATTTATATAGCTAAAATTAACAACTCAAAACAAATAAAAAGAAGAAATAAAACTAACCATTCTTAACTTTCTCTCACAACTCTTTCACCTTCTCCTTCTCCTTCTCCAAAATTCTTTCTTTCTCTTTCTTTCTCTCTCTCTCACTCTGCACTGAAGAGCTCTCCTTCTTCCTTCAACTCTTTGAATCTGAAAAAGGAGGTGAAAGAATTCAAAATTTGAATCCGGAAATGTTATTACCGGATTTCAATTTAAAGAAATCCGGAATTTGCATTTCCGGATTTGAAAATACGCACTTAGGAGCGATCGCCCCCTAAACCGCGCAATCGCTCTTTTCTTTTTTTCAGAAAATATTAATTTGCTAATTAAATCAGTTTTGCAAAAAAAAAAAAAAGAATCCGAAAATGGTAACAACGGAGTACATTAGGAGCGATCGCTCATACTAGAAGCGCGATCGCTCCCTATTAACGGAAATATTATTTTGGGAAATTCAGTTTTGAAAAAAAAAAAAAAACCAAATCCGGAATTGGTAATTCCGGAATGCATTAATCCGGAATTACCAATTCCGAATTCAAATGAAAAGTGTTAGTTTGGTATTTAAGTTTTTGAAAATGTTATTTTGGTATTTAATTTTTTAAAAAGCTATATTTTGGAAAAAAAATCTAAAATTAATAGCATTTTTTAATACAATCTTAATTACCTAAGTAATTTAAATTTACCTTTCCAAACAAAATTAACTTTTTAATATCTTAAAGTGTTTCAAATTAAGAGCTTAATAGTGTTACCAGATATGCCCTAAATAAAATCTTGGGGCATTTACCAAAAACTTCTTTTGAAAGATGAATTTTACAAAAAAAAAAAAAAGTGGAAAACCAAAAAAAAAAAAACTCCTTTCAATGTTGAATGGAAAAAAACATATACCCGCTACCAAGTAAGAGATTATAACTTTCTATAATTTCTACAAAACTTGTGTATTTATCAGTTGCTTAACTCCTTATTTATCGGTGTTTACCTGATAAATTATCAGTTGTTTAACCAAACAATAAGTACAAAAATCCTTCAAAATAACAGATAAAATTACATTTATCAGTTTACCGATAAATGTAATTTATCAGTTAACCAATAATTGTAAGTATAAAAGTAAATTAGAAAAGAAAACGAGTGGCAAGAATAGTGAAGATTATTTATCATTTTGAATAATTCGATTTGAGATGAGACAGGGAAAAAGAAAAATAAATCCGATTTAATATGGTCGAAATGAGCAAGAATTTTTAGAATGTCCCTCGATAAAATTGAGACATTAATTTAGGAAAAGAGAGAGTAGATTTTAACCGATGAATGTGTAAAGTAACCAAACAATAAATGCAATTAAATATGGGGGAAGACGTTTAAAATAATAAATACTGAAATTAATTTTTATTCTATTTAATGAATCCAATTAGTCTTATTTTGATTAATGTCAGAAAAAAATGAAGCAATTTCTAAGTTGTAGGGCTATTATAATAGTATATTTTTTATTAACATTTATTTGTTTTTCAGAATCCTTGTCTCCAAGCCCAAAAAATTGGGGAAAGAATGTATATGAAGGTTGGAATAATTGGGGAATGGATGTATATAATGGTATTAAAAACTGCATCAAGGCTCATAATGAAGGAAAAGCTTGTATGGCTATCAAATTTCATGGCCACTTTCATTTGAACAAACATAAATTGGACAAACATTGTTGTTTAAAACTCAAGGAAATCAATGATCTTTGTAAGCCAGATTGGTTGAAGGGTTTCAATATTATATATACCCAATCTGTTAGAGAACATTGTTCTAAAAAATATGGGGTTTGAAGACTCGATCCGGAGGAGACGTTGTATTTTGAGGATCGATAAATATGGAGTTCAAATATCCGATATCATTTTCATGTATCGCTTTTTTGGGATTCTCAGTGTTCGATAATGCATCATTCAGATAGTGAGACTGATAATAATTAAAAAAAAAAAATTAGTTTCTTTTAAAAGCTATAGATAAAAATGATAGAAAACGTGTTATAATCATTCATGAACCTCAAAGTTTCTCTCATTTATCTGCTGTACATGCAGAATACCGAAATGTATAAGTAAAATGCATTCCTTAGAAACATTAATAAGTCAATTGCCACATTTATTATGTTACAGAGGAAGTATGAAGAATGAGCAGTTTAGCTGCAGTTTTTAACCAAAACCAGTGTACCATTATGTGTAGGCATAAAATATGGCTTCGCCCAATTACAGGGTTGGACTAGATCGATCGGTTGATCAGAGTTGGCTGCAGCATCTCCCTCTGCACTTCTCTTCTTTTTTCTTTCCCTCCCCATGTCTTGATCTCCTCGGTTCTTCATCCTTTCTTTCACTTTCTTCGTTTCTGAAACTGTTATTATTATTATTACAGGCACTGAATTGATGACATCTTATTCGTTGCTGGTGTTGTCCCTCATCATCTGGTCCACCTTCCATGTCCTGGCCCTTGCATTGTTCAGAACCATGTCGCTCTTTTTTTTGGCCCATCAACTGGCCAGTTACCTCTTCCTGCAGGCCCTATGAAAATGTAGATTTGTGGTACAGGTTGGGATGAGGTTGCAACTTGGTTAGTGGTAGGGGCATTAGTCCAAATAATCAATAGCACTTTGATTTCATTATCTATCTTCAATGAAGATTTTGAGGTAACTATACAACTACCTCCGCCCCAAAAGGAGTGTCCAGTTTTTTTTTGTTTTTTTGTTTTTTGCTTTTGCTCTTGATCAAGAGGAAATTTGATTTTTTATGGGACGGAGGGAGTACATCAATGTGAGGCGATATAGAGTGCACCTCCCTTTGTTACTCATCAACAACAACAACAACAACAACAAAGCCTTAGTCCCAAAATAATTTGGGGTCGGCTAACATGAATCCTAATATGTTATCGTGAAAAAATAAAAAATAAAAAAATAAATAAATAAATAAATTAATTAATTAATAAAAAAAAAAAAATCAACCCCCCACATGGATTTTTGCCCTCCACTCCGGCCTCTTCAACACCATACTTTCATCCACTCCAAGTAAATTCATATCATTTTCAATTACTCTAATCCAAGTTTGTTTGGGTCTTCCCCTACCCCTCGCCATTTTATCATTTCTCCACTGTTCCGGCCTCCTAACCGGTGCATCACTCGGTCTCCTTGTCACATGTCCAAACCACCGTAGACGATTTTCCCTCATTTTATCCTCAATGGCGCAACTCCTACTTTACCTCGATCACCTCATTCCCCAACCGATCCTTTCTTGTATGACCGCACATCCATCGAAGCATACGCATCTCCGCCACATTCATCTTATGCACGTGACACTGTTTCACGGCCCAACATTCGGTGCCGTAAAGCAATGCCGGCCTAATTGCCGTGCGGTAGAATTTTCCCTTTAATCTATTGGGCATGCCGCGATCACATAGAAACCCTGTAGCACTCTTCCACTTCAACCAACCTGCTTTAATCCTATGAGCCACATCTCCATCTAATTCTCCATCCTTTTGGATAATGGATCCAAGATAGCGAAAAAACTCAGAAGCTTGGATAATATTTCCATCAAATGTGACCGCCCCTGCCTCCCTACTTCCAACTCTGCTTAATCGAAAACCTCGAGATTCCAAAGTGTGTCTCCACAACTCCAATTTACTTTCAACACCCTCTCTTGTCTCATCAATCAGCACAATATATGGCGTTTCATATACAGCTCTGTTGAGTCCATGGCACTCAAATGTGCTGTTGATCTTCGCCTGGCTGATATCATAAACTCCCATGGCTCCCCAATTACTTTGTCCCAAATCGCTACTTATATCGACTCTCCAACTCTGGACATCTCTGGCCTTGCTCGCCTTTTGAGATTCTTAGTCCATAAGAAAGTGTTCGATGAAATGCCTCTATCAGATACTGAGACCGTCTACGCCCTCAACCACACCTCTAAGTGGCTTTTGCATAATTCCAAGCTATCGTTGGCACCATTTACATTGGTGGCGACTCATTCAATCACGCAAAATCCAATGCAACTTTTAAGTCGATCCATAATAGAAGGAGGCACGTCATTTAAGAAGGCCCACGGAGATGAGGCATGGAAATATATTTCTCTTAATCCCGATTTCAATACAATTTTCAATGAAGGAATGGCTTGCACGGGCAGAATCACCGTGGATGCCATTTTACGCAATTACAAAGGCGGGTTTGGTGGGATTAGGTCTTTGGTGGACGTTGGGGGTGGTCTTGGGGCTGCCATTGGCGAGATTGTTAAGGCAAATCCACATATTCAGGGGATTAACTTTGATTTGCCGCACGTTATTGCGAATGCACCTGACTATGATGGAGTCATCCATGTTGGAGGTAACATGTTTGAAACCATTCCTCAAGCAGATGCAGTGTTCTTAAAGGTAAGCTCTAACTCGTTTTTAATTTACATCATGCATTCTTCTGTCCATTAGAAAAGTGAGGAAAACATTTTCCGAAAAACATTTTCTCCATTTTTCTGTGCTTACCAATCACCGGAAAATAAGGAAAACGTTTTCCGGAAAACATTTTTTCCCAAAACAAACGGAGCCTAAATCGCAAAGAAAATGTAACACTAGTAATCGGGTTGCAAAAATTGAAATCTAAATTTCTTCAGTGTTGTCACTATTAGAGTTTCCGAAAAATCATATCATGTGAAATGAAGATAACTTAATTGTATCAGCAAAACCGTGGAGCTTCTGCAGGTTGAGGCGGGCGCCTCACCAGACCGAGGCGGGCGCCTGGAAGGCCGAGGCTGAGGTCGTGGGGGGCTGCTTTGAGGCGGCCGCATGGTGCAGGGCTGGGCGAGCGCCTCGAGATCAGAAGGTTTGTCCGTGGCTTGCCAAGGCCCAGGCGGGCGCCTGGGATTTCATGGGGCGGGCGCCTAGAGGCGATTTTCGGTTTTGGGCTGACGGGCTTCTTTATTTTTGGTCCTTGTTTTGGCTAGGGTTTGGTATCATATAAATACTGATTGTAATCCTATGTAACAATATAGATCATAACCCCAATTACCACCCCCCCACCCCCACAAATTTTTTTCCCCTGACTACCCCCCTATCCAGCCCTGCCTACCCCCCACCCCCCCACCCCCACGAATTTTTTTTTCCCCTGCCTACTGCCCCCATCCAGCCCTGCCCTACCCCCACCCCCACCCTAGCCCCCCACCCCCATGAAATTTTTTCCCCCGCCTACCCCCCCATCCAGCCCTGCCCTACCCCACCCCACCCCACCCCCACCCCCACCACCCCCCACCCCCACAAATTTTTTTTCCCCTGCCTATCCCCCCCCATCCAGCCCTGTCCTACCCCCACCCCACACCCCCCACGAATTTTTTTCCCCTGCCTACCCCCCCCCCCATCCAGCCCTGCCCTACCCCCCTAACCACCCCCATTTCATTTCTGTAATTTGTATTTTCAAACCAAACATGATTTGCCAAGAAATTGAATGTCAATTTCATTCCATTCCCGTGCCAACCAAACGGAGGGGTTTGACCATTTTTTTTCTATTCCAATTCCTTAAGGAATTCAATTCCATTGACCATTCCATACAATTCCTCTCTTCCATGTTTTGATTGACTTCGTCTAACCCTCGTTATTATTCTAATATGGTATCAGAGCATTAAGATCCATAGAAGAAATTCTCCGCCACCTTGCTTCCGCCACCAACTACCAAAATCCCTACCACCCTCCCTTCAACCACCAATCTCGGCAAAACCCCACCAAGCCGAAACACTCTAAACACCCCCCCTTCAAACCACTCGGCTCAAAAACCCTTTTGACCGAAACCCTAAACCTTTTTCTAATTCAACCCCCTCGGCTCAAAAACCTTTTGACCGAAACCCTAAACCTTTTTTATAATTCAATGACTCAAAAATCCTTTTGACCGAAACCCCAATTTTTATTTTGTAATTCAACCCCCTCAGCTCAAAAACCCTTTTGACCGAAACCCCATTTTTTTTGTTATTCAACCCCCTCGGTTCAAAAACCCTTTTGACCAAAACCCTAAACCTTTTTGTAATTCAACCCCCTCGGCTCAAAACCCCTTTTGACCGAAACCCCAAAAAAATTTTTGTTATTCAATCCCCTCGGCTCAAAACCCCCTTTTGACCGAAACCCTATATTGTTTCTTGTTATTAAAAACCCTCGCCCTAGCCGAAACCTATTCCCCCTACTTCAAAACCTCCTCGGCCTAGCCGAAACCAATTCCCCCTACTTCGAAAACCCCTCGGCCTAGCCGAAACCAATTCCCCCTACTTCAAAACCCCCTCGGTAAAATCGAAAACACCTCTCCACAACCCCACCGTCTCCGACGTAGTCATGTTCCAACCTATCGCCATGTAATGTTTTAGGGTTCGAATGGAATTTGGGGATGACCGTTATGTTTGAAAGAGGAGAGGGCGACGTCGTTTTCTTCAGTTTACGTATCAATAAGTCCATTAGCGGACATTAGCTTGTGCGTTTTATCTTTAATGGAACGCTGTCGTTTAAGTCGTATCTAGAATGTTATTTCCGTTACTTAAAACGGGGTCGTATTGTAGAGAGAGACTAAGGCTGTTGAGTCCCACGTGCTTTCTCTCTCTTTATGCACTGGAATACGCCATTTTCATGGCATAATGAATATACAGATAATTTCCACTTTCTCTCTCTAAATTTATCTCTTTCTTTCTCATCTCACACTCTAAATTTCTCTCTGAATTTCTTTTCTCAGCAAATCTATACATAATTCTTGTTTAATTGGGGATCAATCCTAATTTAGCTCATTGCAATTGCTGAGTTGAGGACTCTGTTCATAACAAATTGGTATCAGAGCAGTCGATTTCACGGCCAAAAATGGTGAATACTCGTATGGATACAGTGGAAGCTAACATCAGGTCTGTAGAAGAGAGGTTGAATGGAATCGAAGGTGTAACAACTGAGATGAAAGGGGAAATTACAACACTAACTAAAGGGGTCGAAGAGATGACTCGACTGCTGATGGAAATGAGAGCTAACAATGGCAAGGAGAAGGTTGATGAAGCAGGTCGTGGTCTGAAGGGCAATACCAGTGCAGGATCGATATTGGGAGCTTCCCCTGGTGTTGGTAAGGAGATTCCAGCTGCTGAACAGAACAAACAAGGTAAGGTTGGTATTGAAACCATTCATATTGGTGATTCAACTGATGCTATTAAGGGCTATGATTATGGTCATATAGCTATATCTGAAAAGGGAGTGAATGAGAATTATAATAAACACCTTAAATTGGAGTTTCCAAAATTTTCTGGAATTGATCATCATGGGTGGATTCGTAAGTGTCACAAATTTTTCAAATATAGGGAGGTTCCCTTGGGTGATAGGGTGGAGTTAGCTACGATGCACTTTGAAGGGAATGCAGAGTTTTGGTACCAAAATTTTTGTGAGGAAATTGATGGGAGTGCATGGGATGAGTTTGTAGAGAAGGTAGCTATCAGATTTGGGACACAGGCGTATCAAAACATTGAGGGGGAATTTGCTAGTTTACAGCAAGTGGGTTCAGTGGGTGAGTACCAGGACAAGTTTGAAGAGCTAAGGGAAATCATGAAGGTGGAAAATGCTGGACTGAGTGAAAGGTTTTATGTTAAAAATTTTATTAAGGGCCTCAAGGAGGAGATTAAGTACAGGGTGCAATCTCAATTTCCCCCCACGCTAGTTCATGCAATCAATTTGGCCAGAATCGAAGAATCACATTGGGAAGTAGCAATCAAAAAACTCAAACCAACACCCTACAAACCCAATACAACTTATACTTCATACCAACACAGCCAAAAATCAAACCCTCCCATATCTCAAAACTCTACCAAAGTGAGCACAAATAACAACAGGTACTCCACCTATTCATCCCCTTCCATTAACCCCAGAAATGACCCTTTTGTTCCTACCAAAAGCAACATTCCCATTAAGCAACTCACTTAGGCTGAAATGCAAGCTAGAAGAGAGAAAGGGCTACGTTACAACTGTGATGAAGTGTACAAGTATGGGCACAAATGGAAAAACAAGCAGTTATTCATGCTGGGAGTAGAAAATGGAGAAGAGGAAGAGGAATGGCATGATTCCTTAGACACACCTGTTGATGAAGTGGAAAAAGAGGAGGTCTCAGAGGGTGACTTAGGCATATCAGCCCATGCTCTATCAGGAAGTAGCTCATTGCAGACCCTCAAGCTTACAGGCAAGGTGGGCAATAAGAAGTTTTCAATTCTTATTGATAGTGTAAGTACCCACAACTTTCTGGATGCTAGGACGGCTGAGAGATTGGGGTGTGTAGTGACCCCCACTCATGGCATATCAGTGGCTGTAGCAGATGGAAGCAAAATACTCAGTCAAGGGGAATGCAAGGGTTTTGTTTGGACTATGCAAAATGTGGAGTTTAAGGGAGACATGAAAATCATTAAGTTGGGTGGATGTGATGCAGTGTTGGGGATACAATGGCTTAAAACTCTAGGGCCAATCACTTTTGATTTTAGCGAGATGACTATAGGTTTTAAATGGAGGGGAAGGCAGTGTAAGTTACAAGGGGCTCAAGAAGTAGTAATAATGAAGTTCATGATAGCAACCACAGCTACTAAGATGTTGAATGACTTACCTTGTGGGGTAGTGGTGCAGTTATACTCTCTCTCATCAGTGTCCAGTGAAGGAGAGATAGATCCAAACATCTCGATAGTGTTAAGGGACTATGAAGATGTGTTTGCTGAGCCAAAAGAAATGCCACCAGTAAGGAAGTTTGATCATGCTATTCCCTTGAAACCGGGTAGCCAACCAATAAATAACAGACCCTATCGATGTCCCTATTTCCAAAAAAATGAAATTGAAAAAATTGTAAAGGAATTGCTGGATAGTGGGGTGATACAACATAGCTCAAGCTCATTTGCATCACCTGTTATCTTAGTCAAGAAGAAGGATGGCACATGGAGGATGTGTATTGACTATAGGGGCCTAAACCAAGTGACTATTAAGGATAAGTTTCCTATTCCTATAATAGATGAGCTTCTGGATGAGTTGCATGGTTCCTAGGTTTTTACTAAGTTGGATTTAAGGTCTAGTTATCACCAAATCAGAATGAAGGAGGAAGATATTTGTAAAACTGCTTTCAAAACCCACCATGGACATTATGAATTCAAAGTGATGCCCTTTGGACTCACTAATGCCCAGCCACATTCCAAGCACTTATGAATTCCGTTTGTTTGAGAAAAAATGTTTTTCGAAAAACGTTTTCCTCATTTTTCGGTGTTTGGTAAGCACCGGAAAATGAACAAAATGTTTTCCGAAAAAAATGTTTTCCCCATTTTTCTAAGTAAAATGACTTACGAATTTTTTCTAAGTAAAACATTATACGGAAAATGATAACACTCTCTCTCTCTCACACACACACACACACCTAATTTCCATACACACCCCACATCAACCACCCCCTACTCTATTTCCTAATAAAAAACTAGTACTCAAATGCCCGTGCCATTGACACGGGTCAGTATGAAAAGGGAGATAGTATGGAAAGAGAAAGATGTGGGAAAATTGAAATCGCATGCTAACTATACGAAACTTTAAATGTAATTTTAAACCGGTACAAAATGAAAGGAAAGAAAGTTTTTTTTTTTTTCACAATTCTCAATCCAATCCAGAACTCTCTTTTCGATAATCCGCCACAAAACCAAACAAAATAGTTACACATCATTTATCCTGTCCCAAATAAAGTAGTCATTAATCAAACTAAATAGTTCTGCATTCGAGTTAGATACACATTATAGCACTTTCCACTCACAAAGACACCACTCAAACTGAAGTCATCTTCTTCAAAAATTAATTCCAGAAAAATAATCTACACTTCTAAATGTATGAATTTTCTAGAACCATGAACAATCAATTAACCATAAACAAAATCACCAACTATTGACAAATCATAAATAAACTAACACAACGTCACAGCACACACAAATCTACTCATCACAAACAGAATAAAAAACCTCAAAAAAGATTACAAATTAAACCTCACAGATACAATCTAATCCGTGTAAACGAAACAATAAAATAGCAATTAACCAAAACAGAAACAAAAATTTACCTGTGAACAGACTCCTTAAATTTCTCCTCCTCGAGAAATTGGAGTATAAGAAACACCAATTCTCTATTCAGAGAAGACATTCTGTCTCCTTAACACCGCACAGTCCCACCTTCAAATTCCAAAAACACACACAAAACACCTACAAAAATCAACGGATCGATTTTTTTCTAGGGTTTATAACTTTTTCTAAGAACAGAGAGCTTTCTTTCCAGAAGAGTGAGAATGATGTAGGACGGATATTTGACCCAGTCAAATATATTAATTATCTTTGTATTTTAATTATTATTTTAGGATTTAATTTGTTTTAGTTTTTATTTTATTTCTTATTTTCGTCATTATTTTTAATAGGTTGATTAGAGATGGTTTTAGAGTAGATTTTGAGTTGATTTACTAGTTTTTTAGTCATATTAAGTTACCATATATGTTAGGAGTAATTCTAGAAGGTTTAGGAGTGTTTTTCAAGTTTTATGGGCACTATAAAATAGGCCTAAAGTTGTAATCCGAATTTAGACTTTGTTTTTGATTAATGAAAAGATTTGCCGTTGAGCAATTATCTAGGATTTCAATCTCATCTTGTTTCAATTCCGTTCGGTCAATTCTCATATAACCCTCCGTTTACATCATTTGGTATCAGCTTCCTGGTTGATTATCAATGGCCGAACGAGGACGAGGAAGTGGTGGTCATGGTGATCGTGGTAGGGGCCGCATATTAGAACCCCAATAAAACAAATTCCATCGACATCGCAACCTGCGTAACATCGAGAAGGACGAATTGCGAAGACAGATTCAAGACCTCCAACTTCGCTTTGCGCGTTTTGAGGTTCAAGAACTCCATAGGCGCCTTGATGGTTTGGAGATTCAGCGAATCCAGTGTCGCCCTGCGCATTTGGAGACTCCCACCGACGTGGGCTCAGATTCAGATATGTGGTCTGATGATGAGAATATCTATCCCTTTGATCGGGATCAAGAATTCGGCAGGAATGGGGCAGATCCTTCTATGAATATCGATATGGAGATCGAGAGTCCAAAACTTGGAGGTAAGTCACATCCCGACGACATTTTTGACCCATTCAATATTATTACTGTAGAATCAAAGGTTCAAGACCTTGTCATTGATTGGTCGAAACCACCAATCTATGACGAATGTAATTGTGAAAGATGTCAATGTGAAGCTGCAAAAAGCGAAGTAATTCAGGTTTGTGATGACATTATTATTGCCAATATCATGTCGCCTGATTATGACTTAGTCAAGTCCAAGAAGGAAGAGAGTATTATTTTGGATTTTGTGACGGAGTCTAAGGAAGTGGGTGATATGGGGAAAGAATTGTCTGTTCCATATGAAATTATTCAAGATGATGATTCGACAGATCTGACGGAGCAAGAGGGAATAATTTTATATCCGGAAGAGATCATCTTACTTCAATTTGTGCTTAAAACGAAGATTTATTCAAAATATATTTTTAAGTGGGACGGCACTTTCCAAACATCGGATGAGAACTCGGGGACGAGTTCTTTTGAAGAGAGGGTGAATGATGTAGGACGGATATTTGACCCAGTCAAATATATTAATTATCTTTGTATTTTAATTATTATTTTAGGATTTAATTTGTTTTAGTTTTTATTTTATTTCTTATTTTCGTTATTATTTTTAATAGGTTGATTAGAGATGGTTTTAGAGTAGATTTGAGTTGATTTACTAGTTTTTGAGTCATATTAAGTTACCATATAGGTTAGGAGTAATTCTAGAAACTTTAGGAGTGCTTTTCAAGTTTTATGTGCACTATAAAATAGGCCTAAAGTTGTAATCCGAATTTAGACTTTGTTTTTTATTAATGAAAAGATTTGCCGTTGAGCAATTATCTAGGATTTCAATCCCATCTTATTTCAATTCCGTTAGGTCAATTCTCATATAACCCTCCGTTTACATCAGAGAAGAAGAAAGATGAAGGAACGGAGAGAGAGAAGGGAAGGAGAGAGGCAACATGGGCGATTTAGGTGGTGGAGCTGGTGGGTGTTTTAGGTGGCTTCAGTAAAGCGCTGGTAGGCATGATGGAGGCGAAGGCGGAGCCGGAATCGATGGGTGTTAATTTGCTGTTTTAAGTAAGAGAAAGGAAGGGGAGATGAAGTGAAATTGGGAGGTTGAGATTAAAAATCTGATTGAGAAGTTACAGAAGGTTGAGGAGGGAGGGAGGATTTCGCCCTATTTCGCCATTGTCGCATCAGAAAAGTGAAGACGGAGAGAAACTGCTGCTGTGACGATGAAGGAGAGCGATGAGAACATGGAGGAAGTTACGGACGGTTGAACAGGGAGCGAGGATTTCAGCCGTCGAATTAAATTTATGACGTTCAATCTGAGCCGCCACTTATAGGGGGCTAAGAGGCGGTTATCTGCCCCTCTATTGTATTATAGACTAGTACTCAAATGCCCGTGCCATTAGCACGGGTCAGTATGGAAAGGGAGACAACATGGAAAGAGAAAGATGTGGGGAAACTGAAATCGCATACTAACTATATGACGTTTTAAATGTAACCGAATAGTAACTATGACGTTTTAATCATGGTTGTAATCCTAGTTCAAGGTGAAGAGTGTAAACGATAATTACCTAAAAAATACATTCTCTCCATCTGTTTGGTTGACCAACTACTATATGTATGGTTGAACATCTACAAATCATATGACATGAGAGTTTTAACTCAGCAACAAACTTGTATGAGTTTACACATCAACATAAAAAATTGTGAGCCCTTAAGATGCAAATAAATTTCAATGAGATGCCCTTTCTCAACTTGCTATTGAACATCCAAAATAGGTGAATTGCAAAAGCTACACAATTATCTCTTGCATTTCGGATTCACATCCTTATTATATGGTACACATCAAATAGCATTGATATTTAGAATAACAATCTTTCTAGCACCCATATTATAGAGCATCTGAACACAAAAACAAATGTTGGGTCAAGCATGAAATATCAAAGTGGAATACACCCAAATCTCACTCCAACTATTACTCTCTCAGTAAATCACCCCAAGCCATTACACTCTTTGATGTAAACCTCACGTACTAACTCTTTTGCTCCCTCTGTCCCAAAATAAAAGTTATTTTTTTTTTCCATACATGCTATTGATCAAGAATAAATTTGAATATTTTTTGGACTCTCATTTTGAGACAAAGGAAGTATTATTTTATAACCTAAAAAAAATGTCGCCACTCTTATATTCTTACTCAACACTTATTCAACCCTATAGGAAGTCCAAAGTAATATATATTGTATTGCCAAATTTGTAACGCAATCTTATTCGGTCATACATCATTGAATAATCGAGAATCTTCACATTGTCTAATCGAGAACCATCGTAAATGCATAGTTTCTATCTTTCATACAAACCCTGATGCATGAATATTATACGTCATCCACAAAATCATAAGTTTTTAACAAACAAACCTCAACTCAAATTCTAAATTCATCATAAGATGACGAAGCCTTATATCCACAAATGTCCCCCATTCTCATTACTGCACGAAACCTACAACACCACATTCCAAATCAATTAGACATTGTTTAAATTAAAAAAAAAAGTGTAATTAACAAAACAACCTATTGTGATCAACTGATCATTACAAACTCTCTTGAAAGAATGAAACTAAAAACAGAAAATAATTACTCGAAATAGAGATCAAAAGTATGATCCATGTTTTAATTAAGAATTGTCGAAACCACTTTCAACATGTTCAAATTTACATACTCATTTTAACTATTCCCTCCGTCTCATAATCATTAAATGACTTGAGTAAAGATACAATGAAGTCAAATTAATAATTTGCTAACAGGCTCTCCTGCAAAGAAAATTAAAAAAAAATAATGAGAAAGTGAGATATCGGGACAAAAATTTAATAAATTGAATACGAAGAATGACAAAAATCAAACAACAGCGAAGAGACACCCAAACCTGATTAATTACCTGTGCGGCTGAATGATGAACTGAGCCGAAATCTCTTTTGTTGTTTCTATAAGATTACGAATTAAAAAAAAAAAAGCAAAATAGGAATTATGGTGAGAAACGTCAATGTAATAAGGGAATTTCGATTTAAGAAGAGCAGAACCGAATTCAATCTTTTGAGTATATAAGAGTGAGAAACGAAGATAAGCAAAGAGACAAACACATGTTCTGCAACTTCCCTTCGCAATCACAACCAGTTCGGTGTCTTTCACTTGTCATTGTGGCCACACTGGTGCCAACAATGAGAAACCAAAAATCAGTCCATACCTTTTAAAAACCATAGTAACAAAATGGAGGAACTACACATACGAAAGAGTAAATGGGGTTAAAAAAGTGGAGAAAGAGAAGATCAGAAAGAGAATTCCATGCTTTAGATACTATCTTTCAGTTGAAGCCATTAAAATCAGACTTTGGGTGGCCTCAAGGAAATCCAAAAAGGAGGGATTCTTGAGTAGGCGAATGAGAGAGAGTGTATGTGAGGAGTAGGGAGGTTTTTCTTTTAACCGAGGAGAGGGAAGTTACAAACGGTCGAGGAGATATTGCTACATGTACTTGCTATTTCATTCTTCAACATAAAATAAATTAAAATTAAATTAAATGAAAATACAACATCCTCCTGAAGGAAATTACCCAAACCCAAATGTGCACTTCATTTCCGACCCTGCCAACAACATGCTCATTATCATAATTGAGCAAATCGAAACTGCAGATGAGACTTAATGCCAAACATCTGCAACTGGGTTGATCACACCAATGTTTTACACACACACACAAATGCAATCAGTAAAATGAAAAACATTTCATCACATTTTCCATTTCCTTCAATGTATCAGGTTTTTTCAGCAATTATAAATCAAACACCGGTACCAACTGGAGAAGCAGAACCTGGATGCTACCACTATCGCCTCCGCCTCAAGCTCTACTCTAATTCCTCCTTGGTCGCACAATTCTCCTCCTTTGGCCATACTTATCCGATTTTTCCAATTTTTTTTATCTCCTCGTTCACAAAATCCAAAATTTATAATTTTTTAAGCGTGTGACCTAAATTTCTATTTTAATGAGTGATCGAAATGGACAATTTATTCAAATTTGGTTCTTGTTCCATTCGCCTGTTCATCAAAGCTTGAATGAATTAAATTATGAAGCCTCACAACACACATACGTACAGATTCATGAACACGATAAGTGTCCGCAGTGAATCCTACCATATACAATCCAGGGAAAATATTTTGCATAAAAAAATAGCATTCATAGAATAATATAAATCAAAATCAAAATCAGAAGAAGAAGAAGAAAATGCACTTCCACTTACATCTAGTTTCTTCTGGACGGACCTTGGCCGTTTCTTTGGCCGGCGACTGGGTCTTGCTCCGGTCAATGCATACACATCCTCCTCAATCTCATCTTTCGACAGTGATATCCAAAGCCTCGAATTCTCCTTTCTCTCCATCATCATCGTCCTGCCTCTCAACTTCCCTGACTTCGTACCTCCGCCACTACCTCTCTCCACCATCACCGTCGCCTCATATTCGCCTCTCCTTGGTCTCAAATTCCACGCTTTCGCCGTGCCTTCGTTGCCTTCTCCCTCAGAGACCGCTTCCTTCTCGATCTTCGGATTTGACGGGATCGTAACCGTTCTCCGAGTCGGAATCGGAGTCCAATTGCCGGTGAGGCGGATGAGCAGATAGAAGGCGTGTGTTGCAGAAGAATGGCCGCTAACGGGGAAGAAGAGAACGGAAGGCTTACAGTTTGTGTAGGAGAGGAGTGGGGCAGTTGAAACACAGTTGGGGAGAAGGAGGAATCTCAACCGTTAGATCAATTTTTCAAGAATGAATCTCAGCCACCACTTATAGGGGGCTAAGAGGCGGTTAAAACCTCTGTGTATTGTATTATAGATTATTTATATTAAAAAATTATATTATATTATAATTTATATAACCGACGGAACCGGAACATAACCGGATCATTAGAACCGGACCAATTGGATCGATCCTATAATGTAATGGTCTGACCCTCCCTGATCCTATTTTTTTTTTTAATTAGAATTTCCTTTTGATGTGTGAAATTTATGTTTGTGTATGTGTTTGCAGTGTGTATAGACAACTTGATCATCATTAGATTTCTTTCTCTTCTTGTTGAGGGCCATTTATTTCTCTAATTGTTGAGAGTTCTTGTCTTCTCTCCCTTCTCGTGAGGGCCATAAATTTTCAACATTACTTTTTCTTGTTTTGTTATAATGAAAACTATGTTAAGATGATGGTTTGGGTTATTGACGCATTGTTCTTGTTTTGTTATAATGAAAACTATGTTAAGATGATGGTTTGGGTTATTGACGCAGCACGGAAGCGGTAGATTCGTGATTAGCGCACTAATCACAAGAGTTCACAAGCGAAGAACCCTAGAACACAATAAACTAGAATCCACCAGAAACTAACTGGAATCCACCAGAAAATAAAGAGAAAACTCTTCAAAATTATATTATCAAAAACTATGTTTAACAAAGCCCTAAAAGATGTTTAAATACTCTCTCAAAACCCTAACACAAACCCTAAAACGAAATAGCAAACCAAAGACTAAAATACCCTCCTTAAATTAACTTTAAAACGGTAATAATAAAAATTAAACGCAAAACCAGTAATCCTCCCGTCAATGATGAGGCGCCCGCTTGGAGGAGGCCCAGGCGCCCGCCTGGGAGCTAGAGACTTGCTTGCCTGTTGACGCTTAGACAAAGCGCCCGCCTGGGGAATGGCCATGCGGCCGCCTGGCCTTCAGTGGCTGGTGTGTTGCTGATGTTGCGTGGAGGAGCACTCCTGGCCAGACTCCTTCCTCGGTTCCTCCTACATCAGTTATCCTAACCTCCTGCAGTTGTTCAATCTTGTCATGCTTGATTACAATAGAAAACAACATTAATATATAATGGGTGTTGACCAAACATTAAGAATATGAATATTTATGATTGTGATCCAATTTATGCGATCAAAATTGATTATCCATTTATCATTACTTTATTAGCCTATTGATTGATGCCCTAAAAAAAAGACTCACATATCATTACACGCCAGTGTAGTGTGTTGACTGACCACCGATACAAACGCCGAGGGAATCCAACTGACAGCTTAGAGACGGATTTTTCGGAGCATTTCTTGCAACTCACGTGCTCCATTGACCTCTGCACACTTCTTTTCTTGTTTCCCCTCTTTGATCCAAAAATTGGCCAGAAATTGAAAACCAGAATGTATATTAATTGGAGCCATCTCTCTCTCTCTCTCTCCAAAAATTGGCCAATAGACAGCCACACGCAGGAGGAGCTGCAGCAAGCTTCTTGCCCATTCCCTATATATTGCCCCTTTCCTTGTTACTCATTCATCACCTTTTCCATAAGAAAATTAAAGTAACAATGGGAAGTCAGATGCAAGGAGAGGAAGAAGCCATGCTACAAGGCCAAGCTATTATATGGCGTTTCATATACAACTCAGTTGAAACAATGGCACTCAAATGTGCTGTTGATCTTCGCCTGGCTGATATCATAAACTCCCATGGCTCCCCAATTTCTTTGTCCCAAATCGCTACTTATATCGACTCTCCAACTCTGGACATCTCTGGCCTTGCTCGCCTTTTGAGATTCTTAGTCCATAAGAAAGTGTTCGATGAAATGCTTCTATCAGATACTGAAACCGTCTACGGCCTCAACCACACCTCTAAGTGGCTTTTGCATGATTCCAAGCTATCATTGGCACCATTAACATTGATGCGGACTCATTCAATCATGCAAAATCCAATGCAACTTCTAAGTCGATCCATAATAGAAGGAGGCACGTCGTTTAAGAAGGCCCACGGAGATGAGGCATGGAAATATATTTCTCTTAATCCTGATTTCAGTACAATTTTCAATGAAGGAATGGCTTGCACGGGCAGAATCACTGTGGATGCCATTTTACGTAATTACAAAGATGGGTTTGGTGGGATTAGGTCTTTGGTGGACGTTGGGGGTGGTCTTGGGGCTGCCATTGGCGAGATTGTTAAGGCAAATCCACATATTCAAGGGATTAACTTTGATTTGCCGCACGTTGTTGCGAATGCACCTGACTATGATGGAGTCATCCATGTTGGAGGTAACATGTTTGAAACCATTCCTCAAGCAGATGCAGTGTTCTTAAAGGTAAGTTCTAACTCGTTTTTGATTTACATCATGCATTCTTTTGTCCATTTTTACACTAAAATTGCAAAGAAAATGTAACACTAGTAATCGGGTTGCAAAAATTGAAATCTAAATTTCTTCAGAGTTGTCACTATTAGACTTTCTGAATTGAAATTTAAATTTCTTCAGAGTTGTAATCTATATATTTATGATGTAGTGGATCATGCATGACTGGGGCGATGAAGATTGTGTAAAGATAATGAAAAATTGTCGTAAAGCAATCCCAGAAGGTGGAAAAATTATCATTGCCGATATAATTTTGCAGCCAGGAGGTGACGGTCCATTTGATGATACTGGCAATGTGATGGATATTGTGATGCTTGCATACTTTTCGGGTTCGGGTGGAAGAGAGAGAACCGAAGCCGAATGGAAAAAGTTACTAAATGATGGAGGCTTTCCTAGGTACAAAATTGTCAGGATTCCGACATTGCTTTCAATAATTGAGGCCTACCCCTGATTATTAGGATTTTCTATGATACCTGACTGTGTAGCAGTTAGAAATGAGTTTGATCATTAATATATTTTCCACTACCGAATGTTGGAACGGCTAGGCAGTCCAACGATGGGAGATCCCAAGTTATCAAAGCCGTATTAATATATTATAATAAAATTATTGATTCACTATGAAAAAATATTTACTATAACAATGTTGTAAGATGTTATACTATGGAGTATAAATTACTTCACTTGTATTATTGAGTAGTACTTGTTTAGGCTGAGGGACTGTTCAAAACAGGTGGAGGCTCGTTTTTTTTTTATTTATTTATAATACGGAGTATGTTTTTATTAATGAATGATTGAATCTATGACCAGAGTAATACTTGAAACTTTAAAGTGCATTCAATACCGATTGAACCGTTGATCTTTTAACGGAACTTGCATATTGTTTCTCTACGTAGGCTCGATGTTCTTCATCTAATAAGTATTTAAAGGCGGTAATATGTCTCAACAATATATACATGCAGAAGGGTATTATTGTATGGTTAGATGTGTCTTTAGAAACCTTGCCACGAATAATCGTGAATTCGTTCTTTCCTCTTCCACTCGAATTTGATGATAACCCGCTCGTAAATCAATCTTTGAAAACCATTATGCCCCGTGCAATTCGTCTAATAACTCCTCGATTACCGGCATTGGGAAGCAATCCTTGATCGTTATATCATTCAACCTTCGGTAGTCTACACAAAATCTCCACGAACCATCTTTTTTCTTCACCAAGATTACGGGTGATGCGAACGGACTAGTACTTGGAGTAATGATCTGGTCTCGCAACATTTCTTCCACTAATCTCTCGATTTCCCCTTTTTGAATACGAGGATATCGATATACTCTCAAATTGATCGGCTCGATGTCCGGTTTCAGGACGATTATATGATTCTGCCTTCTACTAGGAGGCAGCAGCTTGGCCTGTGTTTGAACAAGATCCAGGCGGGCGCATGGATGCAGACGAGGCGGGCGCCTGGGCTCCAGAGGCTGATTCAGTTGCTGAAGCGGTGCGAGGCTGGCGCCTGCAAGGAGACGAGGCGGGCGCCTGGGCTGCCTTGGCTTCAGACGTTTGCGGGCTTTTTTATTCGTTTATCTTTATTAGTTGGGCTAGGGTTTGTTTTCTTAGTATATAAGGATTGTAACCCTATGTAACTATTCGGATTTTGGCACAGGATAATAAGAGTGGCAGCCGCAGTTCATAACCCCAAATCTCTCTCTTTTGATTCCAATTGCTTTTGTGTTTTGTTATTGTCAATTGCTTCCGTTGCATTGCTCAACATCAGCCCACTAGTTCTCCGAACTGATCTTGATAGTCCAGCAATACTTGCTCGATCCATTCATGTGTCTTCCCAATCTCCTCTCCACTTGTAGCAAACAAAATTCCAGCGATAACAAGAGGCTCATTTTGCAAATACTTTCGAAGTGACTGGCATGTCATCATTTTTAAGGTCGGTGTTTGACTTTTTGCTTCACTTTGCAAGAGCACAGCCTTCCCTTTGTGATTTATAGTCAATCTCATATTGGCAAAATCAAAAGTAACATGACCCATTTCGTGTAACCAGTGGACCCCTAACACAGCATCACATCCTCCTAAATCAATAATTCGCATCTCTGTTGTAAACTTATGACCTTGAAATTCCCATTCAAATTTTGGGCACTTAAGAGTGCTAACAATTTTGGACCCGTCTGCCACGGAGACTATAAAAGGTATTGTGGGCTTGACAGCTTGCCCATTGCGTTCCACCAACTTTGAGTCAATGAAGTTATGTGTGCTCCTTGTATCAATAAGTAGCGCCATTGGCTTCCTCTACTGCTCCCTTTCAACCGCATAGTGCTGGATGTGGAATTTCCTGCCAAAGCATGAATAGAAATCTTTGTGTTTCTGTGACGCCAGCTGCTACTGCCTTTGGGAGCGCCCGCTCCCATGGAGGGGGAGCGCCTGCTCCCATTAGGCCAATTCGTGATTCAAGTTTCTGTAATTGGGGAGCATCCGCTCCTAGGGAGGGGTGGGCGTCCGCTCCCACTGCCCAGATTTTCGCCTGTCTCAGTTTGTTTAGGATTATGTTTCCAAATTACTTTTGTTTCCTAATTTCTTTTGCTTCCTTATTCCTTAGAGTTTCCTTTTGCTGAAACCTCTTTTGTAATCTCATATAAATATTTCCTCCTTGTGAGAAGAATAAACAAGAAGGATTATTGTTCCAATTCAAATTCCTACATGGTATCAGAGCCTCCATACACAAGCTCTTGATCTTGACAATGGCAGAACAAGCTCCAGCCGGAGGTGGTGATGGGCGGCCTCCTCCGGTTTTGAAGATTGAATATAATTCTCCCTTCTACCTAGGTCCCCAAGATCGACCTGGTGATTTCATAACTCCTACTCGCTTCCATGGTGATAACTATGATGATTGGGTTGGTGATATATAAACCGCTCTCGAGGCTAGACGAAAATTTGGTTTCTTGGATGGATCTATTCCTTCCGCTGTTCCTCCTTGCACCGAGTCGGATTGGAATACCATTCATGCTATGTTGGTATCATGGCTCATGAATATGATTGAGCCCGAGGTTAAAAGCACTCTCTCCAAGTATATAGATGCTAGACGTTTATGGGAGTCTCTTAAGTCTCGATATGCGTTAGTGGACGGACCTCGCATTCAACAACTGAAGATGTCGATCGCACGATGTGAGCAGACCAAGACCATGCCTGTGGATACATATTTCGGTAAGTTGACTTGATTGTGGGAATCGCTGCATAATTACGAGCCGCTTATAGATTGTTCTTGCTGCGACAACTGCACAGCCGGACAGAAGCATGCAGCACGGAGAGCGACAGGCAAACTTCATGAATTTCTCATGGGTTTAAACTCTGAGTATTATGCTTCTCTTCGTACTAATCTCTTGTCTCAGGATCCCTTGCCCACCCTAGATCGTGCTTATCAGTTGGTAGCTCAGGCTGAACGTGTACGTCTTGCTAAACCGATTCTTGGTGACCCTCCGGACGTTGTAGGTTTCTCCCTCAAAGCTGGCAGTTCTCGAGGTCATGACAAACCTGACAAATCACATCTTACATGTACTCACTGTCAGAAAAAGGGCCATGATGTTTCTTCATGTTTTGAACTCGTCGGCTATCCATGGTGGGGAGATAGTAGCAAAACGGGTTCTCGTGGTGGCAGTCGTCCCCAACAAGGCTGAGGCAGAGGAACCACTCGCACCAATTCAGCCGCCCAAGTCGGTGCTGCCCAAGTTGGTGCTGCGGCCGCCGGTGCTCTCCCTTCTGCCCCTTCATCTCTATTTACTGCAGAACAATGGAATGCTTTGGCCGGTCTTGTCGGTAACACTCGTATACCGGACAACCGTCTTCATGGTACGTTTGACACATCTTCTTGGATCATAGATACGGGGGCGTCCAATCATGTGACCGGAAATACTGTTTGTCTCTTTGATTCTTACTCTATACAAGCTTGCCCTGTCAAGCTTCCTAACGGCGCTTCAGTCTTTGCTCATATCGAGGGTTCTGTTCGTCTGACAGACACCCTTGTACTTCATCACGTTCTTTACATACCGAATTTAAACTGCAGTCTTCTTTCTGTTTCTCAATTATCTGATGATGTTCATTGCACTGTCCATTTTAATGCTTCTATGTGTGCTATACAGGACCAGTCAAGGAACCTGATTAGAACGGGTGTTAGGCGGGATGGACTCTACTACTTTGGGGGCGCACCTTCTGCTTGTCACGTCTCAGTTAATAATGCATCTGCTTTGCTCGAGTTGTGGCATAACCGTATGGGGCATCCATCTGAAAAAGTAGTGAAACTTCTTCCTCCAGTCTGTCATCTGTCGAGTAGTCTTCATCAACCTTGCGATGTTTGTTTTCATGCAAAACACTCTAGAGATAGTTTTCCCATTAGTGAGTATAAGTCTACTAGAATTTTTGAGAAAGTTCACTGCGACTTGTGGGGTCCTTACACTTATGTTTCCTCTTGTGGTGCTCGTTATTTCTTAACTTTGGTAGATGATTACTCTCGTGCTGTTTGGATCTATTTGTTAGTTGATAAAATGGAAGTTTTTCGTATGTTTATGTCTTTTGTTGCAATGGTAGATCGACAGTTTTCTCAAAATATCAAAATTGTTCAATCTGACAATGGTACCGAGTTTAACTGCTTGTTTGATTATTTCCTTTCCTCCGGTATCCTTTTTCAAACATCTTGTGTCGGCACTCCCCAACAAAATGGGCGTGTCGAACGCAAACACCGTCATATCTTGAATATAGCTAGAGCTTTGAGGTTTCAAGCCCATCTTCCCATTTACTTTTGGGGCGAAGCGGTCCTTACCACTGCTCATTTGATCAATCGAACCCATTCCCCCTTGTTAGACAATAAAACTCCCTACGATATCCTATTTGGCAAAGCACCCTTTAATGATTCGTTTCGGGTTTTTGGTTCAATGTGTTATGCTCATAATCAGCAGGCTAGGGGTGACAAGTTTTCTAGTCGTAGCCGTAAATGCATCTTTGTGGGTTATCCTCTTGGCAAGAAAGGATGGAAACTGTTTGATCTTGAGACCAAGAAATTCTTCGTCTCCCGTGATGTTAAGTTCTTTGAAACTGTGTTTCCATACAGCGACTCTACCACTGTTCCTCATGTACCGGATTCTGTTGATGTTCTAGCTGAGGAAGATTCGTTTGGTAGCATTGTTTTTCCTATTGCGTTGCACCTTCTGTTGAACCTACTGCAGCCGAGCCCGTTACTTTAACCAATGATCAGGAAGAGGTTGCTCCTATTATTCCTTCGGCACCTACTGAGGCTACTGCTCCTTCTGCTAAGGCTAATGCTCCTTCTAATGTATCCGGACCCGACACTCTAGGGAGGGGTATGAGACAGAAAACTCCCTCAGTTCGGCTCCGAGATTATGTTGCTCTCATTGCTTCTTCTTCGAGTCCATCCCCCGCCTCTCCGCTTCCTGTCGGTTCCTCAGGTACTCCTTATCCTATAGCTCACTATATTAATTGTGATCGTTTTCTGCAAAATATCGTACCTTCCTTGCAGCTCTTACAGTGGCTAAAGAGCCGACATCCTTTCGCGAGGCCATGGCTCATGATGGCTGGAAACAGTCAATGCAGGAGGAAATTCGTGCCTTAGAAGACAATGGCACATGGTCTATGGTTCCCCTACCTCCTGGAAAACGTGCCCTGGGATGTCAATGGGTCTATAAGATCAAATATAATTCTGATGGAGCGGTTGACAGGCTCAAGTCTCTGCTAGTTGTCCGCGGCAATCATCAGAAAGAAGGCATCGACTACACAGAGACTTTTGCTCCTGTGGCTAAAATGGTCACTGTTCGGGCTTTTCTTGCTATTACTGCTTCCAAGAATTGGGAGTTCACAATGCCTTCTTGCATGGCGATTTAGCAGAAGAGGTTTATATGAAACTCCCTCCGGGCTTTGAGGCACCCAACACCAACACGGTTTGCCGTCTTCATAAGTCTCTTTATGGCTTGAAGCAAGCTCCTCGTTGTTGGTTTGCCAAGCTATTGACTTCCTTGAAGACTTATGGCTTTCTCCAGTCCTATTCCGATTACTCTCTTTTCACCTTCACAAAAGGTGCGATCCAAATGAATGTGCTTGTGTATGTTGATGATCTCATCATAGCCGGGAATGATTCCGCTGCCTTACAGTCCTTCAAGAAGTACCTGTGTGAGTGCTTCAAAATGAAAGATCTCGGCTCTCTAAAATACTTTCTTGGCATTGAGGTTGCTCGCAATCCTGATGGTCTGTTTTTGTGCCAACGAAAGTACACGTTGGATATTATCTCTGAGGCTGGATTGCTTGGTGCAAAGCCCTCTGGCTTCCCTATTGAGCCCAACCATAAGCTTGGTGTTGCTACCGGTGCTCCCTTGGAAGATCCGGAACGCCGCCTCGTAGGACACCTCATTTACTTGGCTGTAACTCGGCCGGATCTTGCATATTCGGTCCACATTCTATCTCAGTTCATGAATGAACCTCGTTCAGAGCATTGGGAGGCCGCTTTACGAGTTGTTCAGTATCTGAAAGGCACCCCTGGACAAGGCATTCTTCTACGCACTGACAGCGATGTGACGACCCCAACCCTAGGCACTCATTTTAAATAATAAATTATATGCTTTTAATATTTATGTTATCTTTATATGTTCAATTATACCTTTAAATTCTTAAATTGAGATAAATTGAGTGAAAAGTAAAATTAGGATCTTATGAGAATTTGTTGGACATTAAATAAAGAACTAAGGGAAATAATAATAAATGGAAATATGATAAATAGTGTAGGGAGGTTAAATGAGTAGGATGAATTAATGGGATAAGGATGTAATTTAATTTAAATGGGTAGGGTGAAAGCCTTGATTTAATTTCCATGGGGGGCCAAAGTTAGTAACATTCCCTCCTCTTGCCAAGTGTCCTCCCCCCATCACCTCTCTTACTCCCTTCCCCTCCTTCTCCTTCATTCATCCTAATTGATACTAGAGAAAGCCTTAGAGAACTCCCATGGAAGCTCCAAGCACCAAACCTTGAAGCCAAGCATTTCTTCACCAAATTCAAGTCCAAGAGCACCATTGAAGTTGGATCACCTAGAGGAAGTCATCTAGCTAGAAAGATCAACATTTCCTTATAAAATCCAAAGGTGAGTTGTTATGATTCCTTTCCTCTAATTGTTCATAAGTTCTTTGAAGGTTGTTCTTGTTCTTGAAATGATGATTCCTTGCTTGGAAACCCAAATGGGAGTTGAATGATTTGGAAAACTAAATTTGTTGAAGCTAGGGTTAAGGAAGATCATTTAAAAGGTTGAAATGGGTAGAAATGGTAGTAGTAAATAATCTAGGGTTAATTTATTTTGGAGTTTACATGTTTGTTTGGGACTTGACAAGATTTATGTGTCATTTGGTGTTCTTGAACTAAGCCTTGGTAGAGGGAAGGAAGAACTAGGGTAAAAGGGGTTAAAATCTGACTTTGGTCGGGAGCTCGGGGCGGTCGCCCAAGGGGGCCGAGCGGCCGCCCATGCCGGGCAGGAGTTATTGGTGCCTTGGAAAGCCACTTGGGCGGTCGCCCAAGTGGTTAAGGGCGGTCGCCCAAAGAGGGCGTAAACCATAATTTCTTTTGAGGTCCACTTGGGCGGTCGCCTGCTGCAAGTGTGGCGGTCGCCCAAGACCCCGAACCAGCTTTTTCTTAATTTAAACAAGGATCGTTTGGCAAGTTGTTTGGCCACTTAAAAAGGGTGACTCCCACTTAGTAATTGAACTTGAACCTTCATTTAGGTCTTGTATCCTTGTATATGGAATTTGTAGGGTAGGTTTATGATCCCTCATTTCCTTACTTGATGTTATATATATTGTTGTTGATATTGTTTAGTGTATTCATAAATTGTTACACTTTGATATTGTTGGGCATGAGTATGTATTACCATGTGGCTATTGTTTATCCCTTTTTGTGGATTTTATTCAAGTATCTATTACGTGCTTGATATGTGTGAGTCAGCTGACGTTGGGGTATAATGAATACGATCAATTATGGAAGTGTGACCTAATGTGATCGGATTATGTTATATTCGCGACCGTCCCCTCCCGTGGCCACAGTTGGGGTTATAGCGTCTGTATTGAGCCAAAAGCCTTACAGAGTTGCTATCGTCTTATTTGGTTCCCCGAAAACGGGTCTTTTAAGACGTGAGTATTGCTTAAGCGGCTACCACCGTAAATTGGAGTATTATTATACCCAATGTTGTACGACTCTTTTGTTCGGACGGGAAAAGGTAAACCAAGGTAATGGAATGTGTTTATAGCTTTCCCAATGTGTTATGTGTGACTTGTTATATGTTGCATTTATTTGGCATATTGCTGCATCCATAATAGCTTGCTGAGATTTATTCTCACCCCTCTCCCTTTACTGTTTTAGATCCCGAGACAGAGGACCGCCCAAGTAAGGACGGAAAGGAGTTTGGTGTGAGCATTTTGGGATATTGTCGGGGTACGTTAGGTTGGCGTAGAAATTATTTTGTCATAATTCCTTTTGGGCGTTTGTAATTATAAACTTTATCTTTCTACGTTAAAAACCCATATCTTTTGTAACTAAACAGTTGATCGTTTTCGAAGTTAGTTATCTCCTCCTCCGATGTGGAGTTGAGTGGAGTTCTTTTAAAATGTTATATTATTAATGTTTATGTTTGAAAGTCAAAGTAAAGTTTTAAAAGTTTAGTGTTTTCGGGTTAGTTTGAGGACGCTCCAACTCGGGACACGTGTAGGTTCCGGCCTGGGGTCCTCACAACTGGGTATCGAGCTCGGTTAGAATTCTCGGGTAGAGTCTAGCTGAGTGAGAGTGTGTGATAACTGACGTCGAGTGTTTAATGCAGGAGTTTGTTGTTATGGCGGGAAATGATGGTGATCAGAATCTGGGTTTGGGTGGTGTTGGTAATCCGAATGCCGAGATGATGGATATGTTCCGAGGGTTTCTTCAAAGCATATGGCAACTCGTAATTTGAATCGTGGTAGGCAACAAAGAAGAAGGCGTACAAGGGCGGCATGGTCTAGAGAAGTTCGTGAAGATGTCTCCTCCTAGCTTCAACGGAGATCCGGATCCGACGAAGGCTGAGAGGTGGCTTGAGGCTATGAATAAGATTTTCGCAGCTATGGAGAGTTCGGATGCGGAGAAGGTGAGATGTGCCGCTTTCAAGTTGGAGGACCCGCCGAGCACCGGTGGCGTGTAGTGAAGGATGGTTGGGACAGGGATTTGACACCGCAGACTTGGGAGAACTTCACCCGCAAGTTCCGAGATCACTTCGTGCCAATGGTTACTAGAGAT
This sequence comes from Adenophora triphylla var. japonica, assembly GCA_022495995.1. Classification (NCBI taxonomy): domain Eukaryota; kingdom Viridiplantae; phylum Streptophyta; class Magnoliopsida; order Asterales; family Campanulaceae; genus Adenophora; species Adenophora triphylla. Next base: position 223,609 of record JAFEMH010000029.1, read on the forward strand.
AAGAAGGAAGGCGAGTTTCAAACCGGAGCAAGGGACCATGACGATAGCGCAGTATTCAGCAAAGTTCACAGAATTGGCCCGATATTGTCCTCATTTGGTGCCAGATGAGGAGAGGCGAGTCTACCGGTTTGTGAAAGGTTTAAGGGTTGAGTTCCGGAAGCAGTTGTTGACGCATAACTTCGCCAACTTCCAAGCAAAGCAATGAATATGGCGTATCGGATTGAGAATGACATAGAGGAGCATCGTGGTAGAAATGAAGGTGGAAACGAAATAGGTTCCAAGGTCAAGGTTCGGGACGTAATAGGGTGCAGCCGAGGACATTTACTCCGGAGCGAATCGAGGAGGTCATGTGGCGGCTCCGGCAAATCGTGCGACTTCCGGTCGCTTTGGGACAACATGTGGGTTTTGCAAGAAACTAGGGCATTCGGAGGACAAGTGTTGGAGCAAACAAGGAAAGTGTTTGGAGTGTGGGTCGGCAGCCATTTTAGGAGGAATTGCCCCAAGTTACGTAATAAGCAAGCTTCTGGGTACCGGATTTGGAGGACAAGGTAGTGGTGTGAAGAGAGATGTTGATGGGAAACCTAAGGATAGAGTCCAAGGTCGTGTGTTTGCTTTGGGTCGAGGAGAGGTCGATCCTAATGTCGTCATTAGAGGTATAGTTCCCTGTCTCAGAGTTAAGGCCCGCATTCTTATAGATCCCGGGTCTTCCCATTCATTTGTGGCATCGCATTTTGCATTCTCATTACATATCTTGCCCGAATCTATGCCTTATGTGTTGGAGGTCTCTACTCCTATGGGAGAGAGCCTTGAATCTTCTTTGATATATCGTGGTTGTGATGTGACTATATGTGGGCATGTATTGCCTGGGTGGATTTGGTCGAGTTACCAATCCGTGATTTTGATGTGATCCTTGGGATGGATTGGTTGAGTCGTTGTCATGCTATGGTAGACTGTCGTAGAAAGCGAGTCTCATTTGCTATGCCTGATATGCCTACTTTTGTATTTGATGCGGATAGATCTATGTTCGGTTTACATGTTATCTCTGCTTTAAAGGCTAGGAAGATGCTATCTAAGGGGTGTACGGGTTACTTGGCTTATGTGGTAGATTCCAATAAGAAGTCTCCCGAGTTAGCTCATGTTCCGGTTGTTAATGAATTTAGTGATGTGTTTTCTAGCGAGTACTCTATGCCTCCGGATCGTGAGATAGAGTTTTGTATTGACTTAGTGCTCGGTACCGCACCTATCTCTAAAGCACCCTATAGAATGGCTCCTACGAGTTAAAAGAGTTGAAGGTCCAATTGCAAGAATTGTTAGACCGAGGTTTTATTCGATCTAGTGTGTCTCCGTGGGGAGCACCGGTCTTGTTTGTTAGGAAGAAGGATGGTACCTTACGATTGTGCATTGACTATCGTTTGTTGAACCAAGCCACCATTAAGAATAAGTATCCTCTTCCGCATATAGATGATTTGTTTGACCAACTCCAAGGTTCCGTTATCTACTCAAAGCTTGATTTGAGAAGCGGATACCATCGATTGAAGATTAGACCGGATGATGTTGCTAAGAGCAAATGACTTTCGAACTAGATATGGTCATTATGAGTTTGTTGTGATGCCGTTTGGGTTAACTAATGCTCCAAACCGTATTTATGGATATGATGAACCGTGTTTTCAAGCCTTATCTTGATAGTTTTGTGGTGGTCTTTATTGATGATATTCTTGTGTATTCTAAGTCCCGGGAAGAGCATGAGAATCATTTGAGGATTGTCTTGTCCGTTCTTCGTGAGAAGCAGTTGTATGCTAAGTTCAGTAAGTGCGAGTTTTGGCTTGAGCAGATTTCTTTCTTGGGGCATGTTGTGTCGAGTTCGGGAATTTCCGTTGATCCTTCAAAGATTGAGGCCGTGGTTAATTGGAAGCAACCTTCGACGGTGACCGAGGTCCGTAGTTTTCTTGGTTTGGCGGGGTATTATCGGAGGTTCATTGAGGGGTTTTCTCGGATTGCGACTCCGTTGACTAGGTTGACTCGGAAAGATGTATCGTTTGTATGGGATTCCAAGTGTGAAGCAAGCTTTGATGAATTGAAGAAGAGATTGACAACGGCTCCTATTCTTACCCTTCCGGATGGTTGTGAAAATTTTGTGATCTATAGTGATGCCTCGAAGGCGGGTTTGGGATGTGTGTTGATGCAAAATGGAAAGGTTATTGCGTATGCCTCTAGGAAGTTATCACCGGCGGAACAGAATTATCCTACTCATGATATGGAATTGGCGGCGATTGTATTTGCGTTGCATAAGTGGAAGCATTATCTTTATGGGGCGAAATTCGAGATTTTCACCGATCATAAGAGTTTGAAGTACTTATTCACCCAAAAGGAGTTGAACAACCGACAAAGGAGATGGCTTGAGTTTTTGAAAGATTTCGATTGTATAATTTCTTATCATCCGGGGAAGGCCAATGTGGTGGCCGATGCGATTAGCCGAAAGGCGTATATGACAGCTTTGAGTTCTCGGGAATTGAAGAGTGAAGTAATTATTGCGAATGTTAGAGCCGTTCCGACTTTGTATGGGGATTTGAAGGAAGCTCAACAAGGTGATCCGGAGTTGAAGAAGATTTTTGATCAAGTGCGAGATGGGAAAACCGGGGAGTTTGCTTTGAATAGAGATGGGATTTTAACTTTCCAAGGGAGAATTTGCGTTCCGTCATCGCCGGAAATCAAGAAGCGTGTTTTAGAGGATGGCCATAAGTCCAAGTTTGCGATTCATCCGGGAAGTACCAAAATGTATCAAGACTTGAGAAAGCGTGGATATTGGTGGAATGGAATGAAGAGAGAAATAGCGGATTATGTATCTAAGTGTTTGACTTGTCACAACGAATTAAAGGCGAGAACATCAAAGACCGCGGGACTACTTCAACCATTGGATATTCCGGAGTGGAAATGGGAAGGGATCTCGATGGATTTTGTTTCGGGTCTACCTCTTACCGCGAAGAAGATGGATGCTATTTGGGTTATTGTGGATAGATTGACAAAGTCGGCTCATTTTCTTCCGGTGTCAACTAAGTTTTCGTTAGAGAAGTTAGCCCGGTTGTATTTGAAGGAGATTGTGAGACTTCACGGGGTTCCGGTTAGTATTGTGTCGACGAGAGATCCGAGGTTTACATCTAGATTTTGGAGAGCATTGCATGAAGCATTGGGTTCTAAGTTGTGTTTTAGTACCGCGTTTCATCCTCAAACCGACGGTCGATCCGAGAGAACTATTCAGTATACTTGAGGATATGTTACGAGCTTGTGTGATGGATTTCCAATTATCTTGGGAGGATCATCTACCGTTAGTCGAGTTTGCTTACAACAACAGTTATCAGTCTAGTATCGAGATGGCTCCGTATGAGGCGTTATATGGTAGGAAGTGTCGATCTCCGATGTGTTGGGACGAGGTTGGTGAAGCGAGACTTTGGGGTCCGGACTTGGTTAGAGATTCTACGGAGAAGATCAAGGTGATTCGGGATAGATTGAAGACGGCTCGAGTAGACAGAAAGCTACGCCGACAATAGAAGACGGGATTTATCTTTTCGGGTTGGTGACTTTGTGTTCTTGAAGGTCTCTCCGAGGACGGGGATTAAAAGGTTCGGTAATAAGGGTAAGTTGGCTCCGAGGTTTGTAGGTCCGTTTGAGATTCTAGAGAAGATAGGAGAATTGGCTTACCGGTTAGCGTTGCCTCCGTCTTTTTCTTTACTCCATGATGTCTTCCATGTTTCGATGTTGAGGAAGTATTGTCATGACCCCTCCCATGTTTTGAGCTCTCCTCCCGATGATGTCCAAGCGGACATGTCTTATGTTGAAGAGCCATTAAGAGTCCTAGAATTCCAAGTTAAGGAGTTGAGAACTAAGAGTATTCCGATAGTAAAAGTCCTTTGGAAGAACCACACCGTAGAGGAAGCGACGTGGGAGCTAGAGTCGGAGATGAGGGTGAAATACCCGTGGTTGTTTGAAAATTCAAGTAAGTTTTCTTTAAAATTCAGGTCGAATTTTCTTTAAGGGGGAGTGAGTGTGACGACCCCAACCCTAGGCACTCATTTTAAATAATAAATTATATGCTTTTAATATTTATGTTATCTTTATATGTTCAATTATACCTTTAAATTCTTAAATTGAGATAAATTGAGTGAAAAGTAAAATTAGGATCTTATGAGAATTTGTTGGACATTAAATAAAGAACTAAGGGAAATAATAATAAATGGAAATATGATAAATAGTGTAGGGAGGTTAAATGAGTAGGATGAATTAATGGGATAAGGATGTAATTTAATTTAAATGGGTAGGGTGAAAGCCTTGATTTAATTTCCATGGGGGGCCAAAGTTAGTAACATTCCCTCCTCTTGCCAAGTGTCCTCCCCCCATCACCTCTCTTACTCCCTTCCCCCCTTCTCCTTCATTCACTACATTTTCATCCTAGAGAAAGCCTTAGAAGAACTCCCATGGAAGCTCCAAGCACCAAACCTTGAAGCCAAGCATTTCTTCACCAAATTCAAGTCCAAGAGCACCATTGAAGTTGGATCACCTAGAGGAAGTCATCTAGCTAGAAAGATCAACATTTCCTTATAAAATCCAAAGGTGAGTTGTTATGATTCCTTTCCTCTAATTGTTCATAAGTTCTTTGAAGGTTGTTCTTGTTCTTGAAATGATGATTCCTTGCTTGGAAACCCAAATGGGAGTTGAATGATTTGGAAAACTAAATTTGTTGAAGCTAGGGTTAAGGAAGATCATTTAAAAGGTTGAAATGGGTAGAAATGGTAGTAGTAAATAATCTAGGGTTAATTTATTTTGGAGTTTACATGTTTGTTTGGGACTTGACAAGATTTATGTGTCATTTGGTGTTCTTGAACTAAGCCTTGGTAGAGGGAAGGAAGAACTAGGGTTAAAGGGGTTAAAAATCTGACTGGGGCTGGCGTGAGCTTGGGCGGTCCGCCCAAGGGGCCGAGCGGCCGCCCATGCCGGCAGGAGTTATTGGTGCCTTGGAAAGCCACTTGGGCGGTCGCCCGAAGTGGTTAAGGGCGGTCGCCCAAGAGGGCGTAAAACCATAATTTCTTTTGAGGTCCACTTGGGCGGTCGCCCAAGTGTAAGGCGGTCGCCCAAGACCCTGAACCAGTTTTTCTTAATTTAAACAAGGATCGTTTGGCAAGTTGTTTGGCCACTTAAAAAGGGTGACTCCCACTTAGTAATTGAACTTGAACCTTCATTTAGGTCTTGTATCCTTGTATATGGAATTTGTAGGGTAGGTTTATGATCCCTCATTTCCTTACTTGATGTTATATATATTGTTGTTGATATTGTTTAGTGTATTCATAAATTGTTACACTTTGATATTGTTGGGCATGAGTATATATTACCATGTGGCTATTGTTTATCCCTTTTTGTGGATTTTATTCAAGTATCTATTACGTGCTTGATATGTGTGAGTCAGCTGACGTTGGGGGTATAACAGAATACGATCAATTATGGAAGTGTGACCTAATGTGATCGGATTATGTTATATCTGTGACCGTCCCCTCCTGTGGCCACAGGTTGGGGTTATAGCGTCTGTATTGAGCCAAAAGCCTTACAGAGTTGCTACTGTCTTATTTGGTTCCCTGAAAAACGGGTCTTTTAAGACGTGAGTATTGCTTAAGCAGCTCACTGTAAATTGGAGTATTATTATACCCAATGTTGTACGACTACTGTTCAGACGGGAAAAGGTAAACCAAGGTAATGGAATGTGTTTATAGCTTTCCCAATGTGTTATGTGTGACTTGTTATATGTTGCATTTATTTGGCATATTGCTGCATCCATAATAGCTTGCTGAGATTTATTCTCACCCCTCTCCCTTTACCGTTTTAGATCCCGAGACAGGAGGACCGCCCAAGTAAGGACGGAAAGGAGTTTGGCTGTGAGCATTTTGGGATATTGTCGGGGTACGTTAGGTTGGCGTAGAAATTATTTTGTCATAATTCCTTTTGGGCGTTTGTAATTATAAACTTTATCTTTCTACGTTAAAAACCCATATCTTTTGTAACTAAACAGTTGATCGTTTTCGAAGTTAGTTATCTCCTCCTCCGATGTGGAGTTGAGTGGAGTTCTTTTAAAATGTTATATTATTAATGTTTATGTTTGAAAGTCAAAGTAAAGTTTTAAAAGTTTAGTGTTTTCGGGTTAGTTTGAGGACGCTCCAACTCGGGACACGTGTAGGTTCCGGGTCGGGGTCCTCACAGCGATCTCACCCTTCAAGGATGGTGTGACTCGGACTGGGCTGCATGCCCCATCACCCGTCGTTCTCTAACCGGGTGGCTCATTTTTCTCAGGCATTCTCACATCTCTTGGAAAACTAAGAAACAACCTACTGTTTCTAGATCTTCTGCTGAGGCTGAATACCGCGCCATGGCAGCCCTTACATGCGAGCTTAAATGGTTGAAGGGTTTGTTGTTGAGCTTGGGTGTTCATCATCCCAAGGCTATTTCCATCTTCTGTGACAGTGAATCGGCTCTTCACATTGCCAAGAATCCTGTCTATCACGAGCGGACGAAGCATATTGAAGTGGATTGTCATTTCGTCCGTGACGCTATCTCCAATGGCCTTATTGCTCCTTCTTATGTCCCCACGAAGACTCAATGAAGACTCAATTGGCAGACATATTTACTAAAGCTCTCGTGAAGCAACAGTTCGATATTTTACTTAGCAAGTTGGGCCTTCTTAACCCTCACGCTCCAACTTGAGAGAGGGTGTGACGCCAGCTGCTACTGCCTTTGGGAGCGCCTACTCCCATTTGGCCAATTCGTGATTCAAGTTTCTGTAATTGGGGAGCGTCCGCTCCCAGGGAGGGGGAGCGTCCACTCCCACTGCCCAGATTTCCGCCTGTCTCAGTTTGTTTAGGATTGTGTTTCCAAATTACTTTTGTTTCCTAATTTCTTTTGCTTCCTTATTCCTTAGAGTTTCCTGTTGCTGAAACCTCTTTTGTAATCTCATATAAATATTTCCTCCTTGTGAGAAGAATAAACAAGAAGGATTATTGTTCCAATTCAAATTCCTACAGTTTCCCATCTCCAGACCTCTTGCATCCCCTTCTACAATTACATAACCCTCTTGTGCATCTGTTCCAAAATCCCCTATGTGATTCTCAGTGTTCAATAATACCTATTTCAGATAGTGAGACTGAAATAATAATTTTTTAAATAAAATTGGTTTATTTTAAAATCTATAGATAAAAATGATAGAAAACGTGTTATAATAATTCATGAACGTCAAAGGTTCTCTCATTTATCTGTTGTACATGCAGAATACCGAAATGTTAACCCTCAAAAGGAGAAAAGGAAGGGGAAACCGGCCGGAACCTTCTTCCTCACAATTCCTCTCCCAATTTTATCATTGTACAAGTAAGTAAAGCGCATTCCTTAGAAACGTTTATAAGTCAACTGCCACATTTATTATGTGATAGAGGAAAGTATGAAGAATGAGCAGTTTAGCTGCAGTTTTTAACCAAAACTAGTGTACCATTATGCGTAGGCATAAAATTGAAATGTTGGTAATGCTGGTAATCTTGTTTACTAAAACTGAAATGTTGGTAACCAAATTGCAATTTGCGGTCAGGCTTGACGTTGGGCTTTAGGGATATTTTCGACTAAACTCCTAAGCCCATGTCCTACCATATTCTAAAGGCCTGAGTCGGATTAAACCACATATCTCATTTTGATATTTATGGCCTTGATTAATTTTATTTTAAGTAAATTTCACATGGACCAAATTAGTTCTAACCTCCGTCTACCAACATAGGGGACATGGAGGATTTAACACCGCTCTTGCCGAATCCGACTTCCTTCTAAGCTTCACTGACTTGGGGATTTGGAGCAAAGTTCAATTTTACGCTCCTTTTGTTTTGGGAAAAATGTTTTTCGGAAAACGTTTTCCTCATTTTTCGGTGGTTGGAAAGCACCGGAAAATGAACAAAATGTTTTCCGAAAAAAATGTTTTCCCCATTTTTCTAAGTAAAATGACTTATGAATTTTTTCTAAGTAAAACATTATACGGAAAATGGTAACACCCTCTCTCACACATACACACACCTAATTTTCATACACACCTCATATCAACCACCCCCTACTCTATTCCCTAATAAAAAACTAGTACTCAAATGCCCGTGCCATTGGCACAGGTCAATATGAAAAGGGAGACAGTATGGAAAGAGAGAGATGTGGGAAAATTGAAATCGCATGCTAATTACTATACGAAACTTTAAATGTAATTTTAAACCGGTACAAAATAAAAGGAAAGAAAGGTTTTTTTTTTTTCACAATTCTCAATCCAATCCAAAACTCTCTTTTCGATAATCCGCCACAAAACCAAACAAAATAGTTACACATCATTTATCCTGTCCCAAATAAGTAGTCATTAATCAAACTAAATAGTTCTGCATTCGAGTTAGATACACATTATAGCACTTTCCACTCACAAAGACACCACTCAAACTGAAGTCATCTTCTTCAAAAATTAATTCCAGAAAAATAATCTACACTTCTAAATGTATGGATTTTCTTGAACCATGAACAATCAATTAACCATAATCTACACTTCTAAATGTATGCTTTCTTTTTTTTTTCACTACTCACACACACACATGCACGCACAGAAGCGCCTAGGAGATAAATCCTAGGGAGAGAAAGCCTTCCCTCTAACTTCTGGGGGGATCGAACCCATGACCTCCAGGTTGGAAGCCATGAGCTCTAGCCAGCAGGCCAAATCCCCATGTGCTAAATGTATGCATTCTTCTATATATAACCTCATGTAATCTATATATTTATGATGTAGTGGATCATGCATGTCTGGGGCGATGAAGATTGTGTAAAGATAATGAAAAATTGTCGTAAAGCAATCCCAAAAGGTGGAAAAATTATCATTGCTGATATAATTTTGCAGCCAGGAGGTGACGGCCCATTTGATGATACTGACAATGTGTTTGATATTGTGATGCTTACATACTTCTCGGGTTCGGGTGGAAGAGAGAGAACCAAAGCCGAATGGAAAAAGATACTAAATGATGGAGGCTTTCCTAGGTACAAAATTGTCAGGATTCCGACATTGCTTTCAATAATTGAGGCCTACCCCTGATTATTAGGATTTTCTATGATACCTGACTGCGTAGCAGTTATAAATGGGTTTGATCATTCATATATTTTCCTCGGTCACATTTATTATGTGACCGAGGAGAGGAAGTATGAAGAATGAGCAGTTTAGCTGCAGTTTTTAACCAAAACCAGTGTACCATTATGTGTAGGCATAAAATATGGCTTCGCCCAATTACAGGGTTGGACTAGATCGATCGGTTGATCAGAGTTGGCTGCAGCATCTCCCTCTGCACTTCTCTTCTTTTTCTATCCCTCCCCATGTCTTGATCGATCTCCTCGGTTCTTCATCCTCTCACTTTCACTTTCTTCGTTTCTGAAACTGTTATTATTATTATTACAGGCACTGAATTGATGACATCTTATTCGTTGCTGGTGTTGTCCAACGACCCTTGCAACCTTGTTGTCTGTCTGCCGCCTCGCGTGTCGGAGGCTACTTTTCCACCCAATTGAAGACACATGTCACAACATGATTGGAGCAAAAATATTTTTAATTATCCTTTTTAATATATATCTAAAATAACTGTAAATGAATATATTTTTTATGAAAAAAAATACCAATTTTTTTTTTATTTTTCATCCTCTATAAATAGAGACTAGTTTGGGATTTTTTTTAGACATAATCATTTCTTGTAATATTTTAAGTTTAATTTCAAGTTGAATTTTAATTTTGTTTGATAATTTTTATTAAGTAATTTTCTTTTGCGATTATTATAAATTTAATAGTTAATTATATTTTTATTGATTTATTACAAGATTAGAAAAATAATATAAATTGAATATTGATAATATATGATAAATTAAATAAAAGATAATTTAAAGAGATATTATGAGTTAGGTTGGGTTGCTAATGAAGGATAAAAAAAAAAGGTTGGGTTGTAGATGTAAGTTGAATAGGTGAAAGAGAGCAAAATAATATTTAATTATTGGGTTAAATTGAAAAGAGTTGCCGATGAAAATAGTCTTACTGGTTGGTAATTTGTCCTTGGCACCATTAGAATAGTCGCACTATTAGAATAGTCGCAGGATCATTTGCTGTTTTGTTGACTCACGTGGGTGGCTTATTTTGTGGGTTACTTGTTTAATTGAAACTCATTGACCAGAAAAAAAAAAGCTATACTTATTATAAGTTTTTATTATAAGTTTTCATAGTTGTAATAATATATATATTTCTTTTGTCTCACTAAAAAAATACACATTTCTATTTTGAGTGTTACGTTTATTTAAAAGGCACACTCTCAATTATAATAACTATTCACTTATTACTTTCTACCTCATTTTCTCTCTTATATCTCATTTTTTATACTCACAACGCTTACTGCACTAAACATTTTTTTTTAATTTTTGTGCAAAGGGAGTAACATTTGATAATCTTAGACCTTCATTTAAAATTCATTTAAAGACATAGGGAATAACATTTGGTTATCTTAGAACTTCATTTGCCAAATTTAAAACATCATACCCCTTTTTTTTTACGAATAACCCTCAAACTTTATACACTAATTAACCCTTCAAAAAATTAAAAATTGATGCTGGATTATCATTTTAAAGATATGTAAATGCAGAACAAATTTAAAGATCTTTTTCTTTCAAGAATTGGATTCAGAGCATACCAAGATCAGAAAATTTTGGGGGAACTCTGTTTCCCCCAAACATATACAAAGTCTTGTTTTTAAAAAATTCAAGGCAAAAACTCAGTGTTTTAAGACATAAACTCGATGTTTTAGTTGCTAACCTTAACTCGGTGTTTTAACGCCTAAACTCGATGTTTTAACTTCTAGGTATTTTAACGCCTAAACTCAGTGTTTTAAGCTCGAAACTCAATGTTTTACGCTCGAAACTCAAAATTAGAAAGTGGACTTTTTATAACTTATGGAGAAACAAGTTTCCCCCAAAATGGACTCAGATCAAGATATCAAGCTTTCCAAATTGGATTTTGACAAAATCAGCAAGGGAGGCAACACTGGTGGGGTCCACAACATCAAGCTGATGAAACACCACAAAATCAGAGAGACTTAATCCTCTGAAAATTTCTAGGGCTTCTTTTCCTTTGTTTTCACAACAATGAGTTTTTATTATATATATATATATATATTTTCTCCGTCTTATTAAAAAAAAAACAAAATTGACTTTGCACAAAAAAAAAAAAAATGTTTAGTGCAGTAAGCGTTGTGAGTATGAAAAATGAGATATAAAAGAGAAAATGGGATATAAAGTAATAAGTGAATAGTTATTATAATTGAGAGTGTGCCTTTTAAACAAACGTAACACTAAAAATAGAAATTTGTGTTTTTTTAGTGAGAAGAAAGGAATATATATATTATTACAACTATAAAAACTTATAAAAAGTATAGCTTATTATTTTTCTGGTAAGTTTCAAAATACTTGTTATTTTTTAGTAAAATATATTTAAATACAATTTGATTATGATATTAAAAAATTATAAATATAGTATTTTAAAAATGTTGAATGACTTAAAAAAAATTGAAAATTCAACAAAATAAAAGTGGGTGTATTTATAACGCGAGACGAAGGAACAATAAAATAAGTCACCCATAAAACAAGCCACCCACGTCAGTAAACAACGCCTTTTTTTCTCTTGCATGGGGTCGCCCCTCTTTTTTTCTCTTGGGTGGGGTCGCCCCTCTCTCTTAAGGGTGCGATCGCCCCCTTTAGTCCCGATAGTGACAATACCGGATTTAAATTTAATCCCGGTTTTGACAAATTCGAAACTCCAAAAAAGTGCTATTATGGTACATAAGTTTTCATGAATGTTATTTTGGTATTTAAAATTATAAAAAGCTATATTTTGAAAAAAAATCTCAGCCGTCTTTATATATAGGGACATGGTACCGCTCCTACCTTGGAGTGGGGCAGCGTTAGCTACTGCGTTTGTATTATGTATTTTTTAATTAATGATTGATATTAATTTGACATAAATCTATATATATACATTAAAGTTGGTGAGGAGGGTTATGGCTTCGCCACGTGAACAAGTTTAGACAAACTCTTGATTTTGGAGAAGCCACGTCATCACTATCCCAAAATCTATATGACTTTTGGTATTCTCCTTATTAGCTAATACTATTAGTTAATAATAATAGTTATTATATATGTTAACTATTACTATTAATAGTATTAGTTAACTATAATAGTTACTTTATTAGATAACTAATGCTATTAATTGTATTAGTTAACTATAATAGTTACTATATATGTTAACTATTACTATTAATTGTATTAGTTAACTATAATAGTTAATATATAAGTTAACTATTACTATTAATAGTATTAGTTAACTATAATAGTTACTTTATATGTTAACTATTACTATTAATAGTATTAGTTAACTATAATAGTTACTTTATAAGTTAACTATTACTATTAATTGTATTAGTTAACTATAATAGTTACTATATATGTTAACTATTACTATTAATAGTATTAGTTAACTATAATAGTTATTATATATGTTAACAATTACTATTAATTTTATTAGTTAACTATAATAGTTATTATATAAGTTAACTATTACTATTAATAGTATTAGTTAACTATAATAGTTACTATATATTTTAACTATTACTATTAATAGTATTAGTTAACTATAATAGTTACTATATATGCTAACTATTATTATAAATAGTATTAATTTACTATATAGGTTAAGTAATAGTATTATAGTTACAATATATGTTAACTATTACTATTAATAATATTCGTTAATCATAATAGTTACTATATATATATATATATATATATCAAAGTAGGTCGTTAATAATGCCAATGAACATTTAGCTTAAAGACGTACTTTCCTCGGGAAGGTTAAGGGTTGGAACCCCCTACATTGTATTTAAAATGTTGTAATTTGAAAAGAAATAGGTCATTAGTTTTTTCATTCACTTTGTTAACGTCCATAAAAAATGTTGCATACTGACATAAATTATGACATCAAAAATAAATGACATAAAGTATGAACATCAAAAATAAAATAGCAAAAATAAATTGGGTTTGATATTTACCAAATTTATCTTAACCATTCACTCACCAACATGAGAGACATGGCCAATTGACAGCCACACGCAGGAGGAGCTGCAGCAAGCTCCTTGCCCATTCCCTATATATTGCTCCTTTCCTTGTTACTCATTCATCACCTTTTCCATAAGAAAATTAAAGTCACAATGGGAAGTCAGATGCAAGGAGAGGAAGAAGCCATGCTACAAGGCCAAGCTATTATATGGCGTTTCATATACAACTCTGTTGAAACAATGGCACTCAAATGTGCTGTTGATCTTCGCCTGGCTGATATCATAAACTCCCATGGCTCCCCAATTACTTTGTCCCAAATCGCTACTTATATCGACTCTCCAACTCTGGACATCTCTGGCCTTGCTCGCCTTTTGAGATTCTTAGTCCATAAGAAAGTGTTCGATGAAATGCCTCTATCAGATACTGAGACCGTCTACTGCCTCAACCACACCTCTAAGTGGCTTTTGCATAATTCCAAGCTATCATTGGCACCATTTACATTGTTGGCGACTCATTCAATCACGCAAATTCCAATGCAACTTTTAAGTCGATCCATAACAGAAGGAGGCACACCATTTAAGAAGGCCCACGGAGATGAGGCATGGAAATATATTTCTCTTAATCCCGATTACAGTACAATTTTCAATGAAGGAATGGCTTGCACGGGCAGAATCACCGTGGATGCCATTTTACGCAATTACAAAGGCGGGTTTGGTGGGATTAGGTCTTTGGTGGACGTTGGGGGTGGTGTTGGGGCTGCCATTGGCGAGATTGTTAAGGCAAATCCACATATTCAAGGGATTAACTTTGATTTGCCGCACGTTGTTGCGAATGCACCTGACTATGATGGAGTCATCCATGTTGGAGGTAACATGTTTGAAACCATTCCTCAAGCAGATGCAGTGTTCTTAAAGGTAAGCTCTAACTCGTTTTTAATTTACATCATGCATTCTTTCTGTCCATTTTTACACTAAAATTGCAAAGAAAATGTAACACTAGTAATCGACTAATCGGGTTGCAAAAATTGAAATCTAAATATCTTCAGAGTCACTATTAGACTTTCTGAATTGAAATCATATCATGTGAATTGTGAAATGAAGATAACTTAATTGTATCCTTAAACCCAATGCTTCTATTACTATATATAACCTTATGTAATCTATATATTTATGATGTAGTGGATCATGCATGACTGGGGCGATGAAGATTGTGTAAAGATAATGAAAAATTGTCGTAAAGCAATCCCAGAAGGTGGAAAAATTATCATTGCCGATATAATTTTGCAGCCAGGAGGTGACGGTCCATTTGATGATACTGGCAATAAGATGGATATTGCGTTGCTTACAATGTTCTCGGGTTCGAGTGGAAGAGAGAGAACCGAAGCCGAATGGAAAAAGTTACTAAATGATGGAGGCTTTCCTAGGTACAAAATTGTCAGGATTCCGACATTGCTTTCAATAATTGAGGCCTACCCCTGATTATCAGGATTTACTATGATACCGACTGCGTAGCAGTTATAAATGGGTTTGATCATTCATATATTTTCCACTATCGAATGTTGGAACGGCTAGGCAGATGGGAGATCCCAAGTTATCATGCCGCAATAATATATTTTAATAAAATTATAGATTCACTATGAATAAATATTTACTATAACAATGTTGTAAGATGTTATACTATGGAGTATAAATTACTTCACTTGTATTATTGAGTAGTACTTGTTTAGGCTGAGGGACTATTCAAAATAGGTGGAGGCTTGGTTTTTTTTTTTTTTTAATTATAATACAGAGTATGTTTTTATTAATGAATGATTGAATCTGTAACAAAAGTAATACTTGAAACTTTAAAGTGTATCAGTACTATTGAACCGTTGACCTTTCAACGGAACTTGCATATTGTTTCTCTACGTAGGCTCGATGTTCTTCATCTAATAAGTATTTTATGGCGGTAATATGCATGTCTCAATAAGAAATACATTCAGAAGGGTATTATTGTATGGTTAGATGTGTCTTTAGAAACCTTGGCACGAAGAATCGTGAAGAAGGAATTCGTTCTTTCCTCTACCACTCTTATTTGACGATAACCCCCTAGTAAATCTATCTTTTAAAACCATTATGCCCCATACAATTCGTCTAATAACTCCTCGATGATTACCGGCATTGGGAAGCGATCCTTGATCGTTATATCATTCAACCTTCGGTAGTCTACACAAAATCTCCACGGACCATCTTTTTTCTTCACCAAGATTACGGGTGATGCGAACGGGATAGTACTTGGAGTAATGATCTGGTCTCGCAACATTTCTTCCAATAATCTCTCGATTTTCTCTTTCTGAATATGAGGATATCGATATACTCTCAAAATCGATATACTCTCAAATTGACTGGCTCGCTGCCCGGTTTCAGGACGATTCTGTGATTCTGCCTTCTACTGGGAGGCAACCCACTTGGTTCTCCGAACAAATCTTGATTGTCCAGCAATACTTGCTCGATCCATTCAGGAGTCTTCCCGATCTCCTCTCCACTTGTAGCAAACAAAATTTCAGCGATACCAACAAGCTCATTTTGGAAATACTTTCGAAGTGACCGGCATGTCATCATTTTTAATGTCGGTGTTTGACTTTTTGCTTCACTTTACAAGAACACATCTTTTCCTTTGTGATTTATAGTCAGTATCATATTGGCAAAATCAAAAGTAACAGGACCCCATTTCGTGTACCCATTGGACCCCTAACACAGCATCAAGTTAGAATCGAGAATTGTGAAGAGGAAATTGTTATTTCACTTCTCGAAGAACACTACCAGAAACATGTCATTTAGCGACGGAATTATCAGCGACGGACTGATTCCGTCGCTAAATAGCGACGGAATATAGGCTTTAGCGTCGGAATATTTTTGGCGTCAAATTTAGCGACGGAATTTAATTCCGCCGCTAAATTCCGCCGCTAAAACGAATATTCCTCGAATATTCGTTTATTTTCGCCGCTAATTTGGCGGTTGATTTACCGACGGAATATTCGCGCTAAATCTTTATCGAGCTGACGGAATTATTCCGCCGGTGAAAATATATCATTTTTTTATTTTTTATTTATCAGCGTCAGAATTATTCCGACGGTGAACTTAAAATATTTTTTATTATTCTTTTTGAAATATTACACCGACGGAATATTTCCGACGCTAAATAATTAATTTTTTTTAATTTATTAGCGTCGGAAAAATTCAGCAGTGAAATTAAATGTTTTTTTTTTATTAAACACCGACGGAATATTTCCGCCGTGATAATTTAATATTTTTATTTATCGGCGACGGAAATATTCCGTTCTTAATAATAAAATGTAATTTTTGTTTATTTTTAGAACTAATTAACAAAATAACAAACTAAAAAACATTAAAATATCATAAATATTTATGATATTTTTGAAAAAATAAATAAATCATAAATATTTATTAATTTTAATTTTATAATGCCATTATTTTTATTTATATAAAATATGAAAGTTATTTTAAATTACTCTCAAAAAAATAAATATGAGTCAATAAATATTATTTTTGAAAAAATAAATAAATTCTAAACCCTAAACCTAATACCCTATATAATATACACTATACCCTATACCCTATACCCTATACCCTATACCCTCTACACTATACTCTATACATACCTATACCACATACATACCTATACCTATACCTACATACCTATACATACCTACACCACACACATACCTATACCATATACCCTATCAATGACAAGGACCGCTGCCCACAATGCAAGGGCGAAAAGGTTGTACAGGAGAAGAAGGTCTTGGAAGTGGTTGTGGAGAAGGGTATGCAAAATGGACAGAAAATTACATTCCCAGGAGAAGCCGATGAAGCTCCTGACACTCTTACTGGAGACATAGTCTTTGTACTACAACAGAAAGAGCACCCAAAGTTCAAGCGAAAGGGTGATGACATATTTGTGGAGCACGCGTTGACCCTTGCGAGGCATTATGTGGCTTCCAATTTATCTTGACTCATCTAGATAACGGGCGGCTCCTCATCAAATCCCAACCTGGAGGAAGTTGTTAAGCCGGATCAATTCAAGGCAATAAATGACGAAGGGATGCCAATGTACCAAAGACCATTCATGAGGGGCAAATTATACATCCACTTCTCGGTCGACTTCCCAGATTCCTTGACTTCCGAACAATGCAAGGCCCTAGAGGGTGTGCTGCCTCCTAAGCCTTCATCGCAGATGACAGATATGGAGCTTGATGAATGCGAGGAGACAACCCTTCACGATGTCAACATTGAAGCTTACGATGTAGATGATGACATGCACGGTGGTGGGGGCCAGAGAGTGCAGTGTGCTCAGCAGTAATGATGTGGGTCTTTGTTTTCTGGATATCTTAGTTATGACTAGGGGTGTCAGCGGTTCGGTTCAAACCGCGGTTTGAGACCGAACCGAACCAAACCACGTGGTTTGGTTTGGTTTTTATACCTCCGCGGTTCAGCTCGGTTCCAAAAATCTATAAACCATGCGGTTCGGTTTGGTTTGCGGTCTGACTACTCCAAACCGAACCAGACCGAACCAAACCAAACCATTTTGAGCTGAACCGCCAAACCGAACCACCGAGCTAAACCGCCAAACCGAACCACCGAGCTGAACCGCCAAACCAAACCACCGAGCTGAACCATTAAACCAAACCACCGAGCTGAACCGCCCAAACCGTAATATTAACCCTTGATTATTTTTGATTTAATCTCCACACTTGATTTTCAAAACCTAAACCTAATAAACTTATAACAGAGTATACAATTCTATAACCCTTTTCATTTCCATTCTTTTCATTTCTTCAGCGGCGCTTGGTACTCTCTCAGTATCCGCCATTTCAACGAAGACGACGAAGATTTCCAACCTCACTCTTCCTCTTCCTTCCTCCTCGTCCTCACCTCACGCTCACCCCACTTCCTCCGCTTCACCCTTTCTCCGGCCTACTCTTCCTCGCCTCTCCAATTTCCGGCGTTATTTTCGAGCCCTAATAGTGTTGCCGACTCGCCGTCGCCGGTATGATTTGTTTGCTTTAATCTTACTCTAATCTTATATATTACTTGCTTCTTCTCTAATTTAAGCTATTTTTCTTGAATTTGAAGTTTGTTCTTCATTCACAGCTATAATTCCGGCGATAATTTCCGGCTATAATTTTCGGAATATTGGTCATCAATGGAAGACAGTGTATGTTCTTCTTCATTCAGCTATTTTTCCAATTTTTTTTTTGAGATTCCGAAATCTGAAATCTGAAGTTTGTTTTTGCTTGAATGAATGGTAAGTATTGCATATCTTTGCTTACGCTGCTTATGGGAACATCATTTAGGAAGATCGCTCTTGAGAATAAGCAGTAGTTTTCTAAACCAAATGGTGTATCCAGCAATGAACTAAAGAATTAACCCATTAGTCATTGTCAGTTGTTTATAATATTCTGAAATCTGAAGTTTGTTTTTGCTCTTGTCATTTTTAGGTCGGAATGTCAAGGAAGCGAAAAGCTCCATCAACCCAAGAGACTGAAGTAGATTCATCTGCTGCTGTTGATGGATGTAGTGATGTAAGGAGTAAAGCCTTTACATCTGCAGTTTGGGATCACTTTGATAAAGTCTTGGAAGGTAAAAAGCTATTGAATTCACTTTGTAAGTATTGTAAGAAGAAATACGCTGCATCTTGTGGAACTAGCACCCTTACAAATCATTTAGCAAAGTGTCCTAAATATCCTTATAATGAGGTGAGGATAAAGCAAAAAACACTTGAGTTTTGTAAAGATGGGGAGGGGGAAAGCAAGTTGCTTCCTTGGAAATTTGATCAAACTAAGAGTAGAGAAGCTCTTGCAAAGATGATAATTATCGATGAACTTCCATTTAGATTTATTGAGCATGCGGGTTTCAAGCTTTTTATGAGTGTTGTTCAACCGAGGTTTGAATTAGTGTGTCGCAACACCATAGCTAAGGATTGTATGGAAATATATAATAATGAGAAGAAAAGGCTGAAAAGGGATTTATCTTTTAATGCTCATAGGATTTGCCTCACAACTGATATATGGACTTCCTTGCAAAATTTGAGTTATATGGTTCTCACAGCACACTTTATTGACAAAGAATGGGTATTGCACAAGAGAGTTCTTAATTTTAAAGTTGTTAATAGTCATAAGGGCCTTGCAATTTCTGGTGCAATTGAGGCGTGTATGCTTGATTGGGGTATTGATAAGGTTTTCACTCTCACTAGGAGACTCTCGGGTTGCTTGTATGTGACATCTAATTCTTATTTTCATGATGTGTTCTTGATTGAGAAGAGTTTGATTAGTTGGGCTAATAATAACAATGATGATGATTTGAAAGCCATGGCAAAGTCAATGCAAAAAAAGTTTGACAAGTATTGGGGTGATATGAGTAAGATTAATATGAATCTTTTACTTGCCGTTGTCTTAGATCCTCGATTCAAGTTGAACTACTTGAAGTTTTGTTATGGCACCATTTATAATGTCGATAAGGTGACTCAAGTTGAAAAGAGGGTGAAAGATACTTTGTTTCGTATGTATTCTTGTTATGAGTTGATTGATAAAAATTCTAAAGCAAATGAGAGTGTTGAAATAATTGATGATGAAGCGGAAAGTGTGATTGATTCTTCATGTGATAATGATATTGAAGACATGCAAGATGCATATCTTAGGCACTTGGAGGAAGTGGATGATGGTGCTAAGTCAGAAATTGATAGATACTTGGATGAAACTGTTGAGAAAAAAGCTAAGAACTTCGATATTTTGTTATGGTGGAAAGGAAATGCTCATAGATATCATGTTCTCTCCCTAATAGCAAAAAACATTTTGGCAATTCCTGTTACCACAGTTGCTTCAGAATCAGCCTTTAGCACCGGAGGTCGCGTCTTGGACCCATTTCGCAGCTCTTTGAGTCCCAAGGTTGTGGAGAGTTTGATTTGTGCACAAGACTGGTTGCGTGCCGAACCACTTCCCATTGATGTTGAAATGAGGTTGGATGACTTTAGCGATGCCGAATCCGGTAAATTTACTATATATACAACCCAATTAATTTCAACAACTTTATTCATTTATTTTTTATATGTTAAGTTGATTTATTTTCTTATGTTTATAACTTTATATCTTGCAGTTATAACTGAAAATACAGATCTTGTGGGTCCTTCGACTTTAAGGGAATGATACTTGAATTGCTATGTAAGTATCTCATGAAAATACTCCCTATTTTTCTATGCTGATTACTGAATGCAGCTCTCTGTCTGTTCTGTTCTGTTAATGCATCACAGAGAAAAGCTACTGATTACTGATTACTAGTCCATCCAACACTAGAATTTATTGCTTGACATTATTTTCTTTTGAGCTTGCTGAACCAACTCTATGAACTAACCTAAATGTTTGACAACAATAGGGCCACAGTTAGGCTCGTTACAATTGGTGTGTTCCCCCCCCCCCATATTAATTTCTATGTTTTCTTGTTTAATTTTTGTATTGCCTAGCTGGTGGTTAAAATGGCTTGCTGATAGAGTTTTATTCCTTTGAAACGTTTTATTTTCTTTTGGTAGAATACTGGATCTGGGAGATGAGTTCCAGAAGGTTTCTCGCCGGATTTATCGAGTTTGTAAGTGCTCTCTACATGTGCTTAGTTACTTGTTTTTCTCTTCGTGCGGTTTGAGCTTGTTGTGTGTGAGAGCAGTTTGAACTGTTGTGTGTGAAATGAAGTTTGTACAAGTAACATGGAATGAAATGATTATTATTAAGTACCATATGACAAATGAGAACAGACACGATATTCTTGCTATAGGTTCTACCCTTTGGACTAATTCTGTCTCTGTTGTTCTTTGTTCTTTGCCCAGATTGAACTACTTTGGTACTTCGCTTATGGTTCGAACCCTTTGGACTCTTTGTTCAAAAGTTTGGTTTATTTCCTGTTTAATTCGTGATAAGCTGTACGTTTAATTCGTGATAAGCTGTAACATTTGGAGTTTGTTTGGACAAGTTTATGTATGTTGGTACTTTGATTATGTATGTTGGTACTTTGGTTTTGTAATTTAAGTTTTAAAGTGGTTTTGTAATTTTAATGACTTTTACATAATTAGGTAACATTTGGAGTTTGTTTGGACAGGTTTATGGTTCGAACCGTGGTCTAGACCGCAGTTCGGACCGCGGTTTGAACCGTTTAATGGAACCGCGGTTTGAGACCAAACCGAACCAAACCGAGGCGGTTTGGTTCGGTTCGGTTTGAAAATTTTCATGGTTCGGTTTGGTTTGAGATTTTTCCAAACCGAGTACTAGCGGTTTGGTCTCTAAATTTGTCCAAACCGAACCAAACCGAACCATTTACACCCCTAGTTATGACTTATGAGACAATAATCTCCAGAGTGTTGTCTAATAGTTGGTTAGTTCCTAGTTTTGGACTAATCTTGTTTTTGTTTTATTTTGGATAAAAAATTTAAAATTGTATGCAATTTACCAATTTGGGAATAGCTACAAGAACCCTTGCAATTCTTATATCCCCTAAACCCTAAACCCTAAACCCTAAACCCTAAAGCCTAAACCCTAAACCCTAAACCCTAAACCCTAAACCACTAAACCACAACCCTAAACCTAAACCTAAACCACACAAACCCCAACCCTAAACCTACAAACCTAAACCCTAAACCTAAACCACAAACCACAAACCACTAAACCTAAACTCACAAACCCCAACCACTAAACCCTAAACCTAAACCCTAAACCACTAAACCCTAAACCACTAACCCTAAGCCTAACCCAACCCTAAAGCCTACAACCCACACAACCACTAAACCCTAAGCCCTGAAACCTAAACCCTGAAAGCCACAAACCACAACCACTAAACCTTAAACCTACAAGCCACAAACCCCAACCCCAACCCTAACCCCCAACCTGACAACCCTAACCCTAAACCCTAAACCACTAAACCTAAACCACTAAACCAACCACAACCACAACCACAAGCCACAACCCTAAACCCACAACCCTAAGCCACTGAAGCCACACAAACCACTAAACTAAACCACAAAGCCACTAAACCACTAAACCACACTAAACCCTAAACCACTAACCCCTAAACCACACAACCACAACCACAACCCATAGTGTATAGTGTATAGTGTATAGGTGTATAGTGTATAGGGTATAGGGTATAGGGTATAGGTATAGTGTATAGTGTATAAGTGTATAGTGTATAGGGTATATAGTATAGTATATTATATATAGTGTATAGTATATATAGGGTATAGGGTATAGTATAGGGTATAGGGTATAGGGTATATAGGGTATAGTATAGTGTATAGGGTATAGGGTATAGGTATAGGGTATAGGGTATAGGGTATAGGTATAAAGTGTATAGGGGTATAGGGTATAAGGGTATAGCGTATAGGTGCATAGTATAGGGTATAGGGTATAAGGAATTATAGGGTATAGTGTATAGGGTATAGGGTATAGGGTATAGGATATAGTGTATAGGGTATAGGGTATAGGGTATATAGGGTATAGGGTATATGATATAGTGTATAGGGTATAGGGTATAGGGTATATAGGGTATAGGGTATAGGATATAGTGTATAGGGTATAGGGTATAGGGTATAGGGTATAGGGTATAGGGTATAGTGTATAGGGTATAGGGTATAGGGTATAGGGTATAGGGTATAGGGTATAGTGTATAGGGTATAGGGTATAGGGTATAGGGTATAAAGTATAGGGTATAGGATATAGGGTATAGGGTATAGGATGTAGGGTATAGTGTATATTATATAGGGTATTAGGTTTAGGGTTTAGAATTTATTTATTTTTTCAAAAATAATATTTATTGACTCATATTTATTTTTTTGAGAGTAATTTAAAATAACTTTCATATTTTATATAAATAAAAATAATGGCATTATAAAATTAAAATTAATTAATATTTATGATTTATTTATTTTTTCAAAAATATCATAAATATTTATGATTTATTTATTTTTATATAAATAAAAATAATGATATTTATTAAATTAAAATTAATAAATATTTATGATTTATTTATTTTTTCAAAA
This sequence comes from Adenophora triphylla var. japonica, assembly GCA_022495995.1. Classification (NCBI taxonomy): domain Eukaryota; kingdom Viridiplantae; phylum Streptophyta; class Magnoliopsida; order Asterales; family Campanulaceae; genus Adenophora; species Adenophora triphylla. Next base: position 246,856 of record JAFEMH010000029.1, read on the forward strand.
ATATAATAAAAACAATTATATTTATTAATAATAGCGGCAGAAATTTCCGTCGCTGAATTTAAAATCAGCGGCGGAAATTTCCGTCGGTGAGAGTGACATGTCATCGATCCAGGTGAGCGTACGTATAGTTTAGCGTCGGATTTATCAGCGACGGAATATTCCGCCGCTAAATATTAATTATAGCGTCGGAATTTAATTTCCGCCGCTATAATTAATATTTAGCGGTAGAATATTCCGTCGCTGGGGGAAATTATAAATACTCATTTTATCCCTCAGATATCAATTACGCCACAATATTTCCCTCTCTCTTCCCGCTTTCTCTCTCTTCCCGCTATCTCTCTGCGACTGCGACCTAGAAGAAGAAGAAGCTCACGCCGCCGCCGTCCGTCCACCTCTTCGCCGTCTCCCGGAGTCCGTCTCGAGTGTCCTAGCCAGTCGTCTCCGTCCGTCAGCCTCCTTCCACCGTGTTTCTCTCTCTCTTCTGTACTCAAACCGGGTATTTCGATTTCCTCTTAATCGATTTCTAGATCTTGTGTGTTGGATAAATTTGTTGGAACAACAACAAAAGGAATCATCTTTCATAGATTGCTCAAATTTCGTCTTCTAAAACCCCTAGTACATATCCCAGCTTTAAGAAGACGCCCTTTTCGAGTAATTTTCGGTTCTGTTGGAACAGTTCGTGGGAATTTCGCCTTTTTTGTTGTGCTGATGCTTGAGGTTTGTTCTGTGGTTTTGGCTGCACTGCTTGATTGATTTTGATTTTTTATGATTTTTTTTTGTTAGGTTTGCTGGAATTTCATAATTGAATGTGGGTGTTGATTGTAATTTCTTGTGGGATGGTGTAAAATTGGTACATTTTGTCACTTGCATCGGTGATCTGTCTCTCTAACCATGTTCTTGATTCTGCTCCGGTTTATCTATCTGTTTAGTTCATACCAGAAAAGTTCTAATATTTTTCTTTTTAGATTTTAGCTACAATTTTCATTATCTGTGCATTTTTATTATCATATTTTTTTCTGAAAGACAACCTTAAAAGTAATACAAATAATATTATTGTTATTTTATTTTTCGTGATTTGAATTTCTATTGATGTACAGAAAATTTATTTAAAATGTACTTGATAGAAAAGGAAGTGGGAAAGATAGAATTTTGCAAGGATATGAATATGATGTCTTTTAAGCATTAGGTTGGTTCACTTTAGTTATCAAGATGGTGTTTTTGAGATTTTGTTGCTTGGGTTTATTTGTCAATTCTGGGCTCTTCTTTGTTGCTTGGGTTTTTATGTGTATTGGAGGATAAACTAATTCATGCCTTAGCATTATTATAAAAGCTTTTTCGATTATTTCATTAGTCATAAATAGAAATAGAAAGAGTTCGAAGTTTGAATGCCCTCCCTCTTTTTCTGTTTAAAGATGTAAAGTCTAATGGTTCAATATTTAGGATAAAATAAGGTTACATACATAGTATTTATATATATTAACAATTCCCTTCCCAGTTTGCAATTGGGTTACATTTCATAGATGTTTAATCAATATATCACATGAAATTATAGAATTAAATCAAGATCAATCTCATAAAAACAAATTATTTTAGTTTAGGATTATACCAATAATAAATATTTCATTAGTACCTCCCTCCCATCCGGACATAACTTAGTTTGAGGAGTGAACCATGCTAATATTTGTGTCAATTTCTCTTTTCCATTTTTCATTGATCTCACCATATTGCATCTTGAATCGAAGTGTGAATTAGACTCTTAATAATGATCTCACCAAAAATAACAATCACACGGAACTAATTAGGCTCATCAAATTAACTTACTTCCGTTGTAGTGGTGGACTCCAACCTTGGCAAGCATAGCATAGTACTTAATGGAGTATGATTTACATTGAGAGGTAACACTAATGGGAGGAATTAGACAAGGTGTAAACTTAGTATTATTTGCTTCAATTACAAACAAATAAGTAAGAAAATTGTGGATGAAATAGTTTAGGAACATCTAGTTCTAGATCTCATTTTGGGGCGATTGACGGCATCGCGGACGGTGATTATGTCGCCTACGTTTGAGCGCCTGATATCAATCCTGGTACCCTAGATGCACCTTATATGAAACAAATTAGGATACAGTTTCTGTATCCTAGTTTGTTACATATTTAGTAATATTAACGAATAGAAGAAAACATATGTTAGTAATATTAACGAATAGAAGAAAACATATGCCACTATAAAGAAAACGATAAATAACCGTACTCATAATCAAATATGTAACATGTTATATTTAGTAAACATAACATGTTACATATTTAGTAAACATAACATGTTACATATGCAACAATTAGATAAGTTACTAAATATCTAATTTTCAAGTCTTTTAATCCAACTCCACTACTATCACGTACAACCACTACCATGGGGTTATGCTGGAGTGGAAAATCTCAAGTTTTTTGCACAAGCATTAGGTCCAAAGATTGAAACTTTGAAAGTAGATTTAGCAATTAATCAGAAAACAAGAAAATCCCCAACTTCAGTTTGTAGAAGATACAAAAACTGGAGTTGGGGATTTTCTTGTTTTCTGATTAATTATAATAGTAAATCTACTTTCAAAGTTTCAATCTTTGGGCCAAATGCTTGTGCAATAGACTTGATATTTTCCAATGGTGTAACATGTTATATTTAGTAAATATAACATGTTACATATTTAGTAAACATAACATGTTACATATGCAATAATTAGATAAGTATTTAAATATCTAATTTTCAAGTCTTTTAATGATAAAAAGCTAAAAAAGTTACTAAATATCTAATTTTCAAGTCTTTTAATCCAACTCCACTACTATCACGTACAACCACTACCATGGGGTTATGCTGGAGTGGAAAATCTCAAGTTTTTTGCACAAGCATTAGGTCCAAAGATTGAAACTTTGAAAGTAGATTTAGCAATTAATCGAAAACAAGAAAATCCCCAACTTCGGTTTGTAGAAGATACAAAACCGGCAGCTTGGGGATTTTCTTGTTTTCGATTAATTATAATAGTAAATCTACTTTTAAAGTTTCAATCTTTGGGCCAAATGCTTGTGCAATAGACTTGATATTTTCCACCGGTGTAACATGTTATATTTAGTAAATATAACATGTTACATATTTAGTAAACATAACATGTTACATATGCAACAATTAGATAAGTTACTAAATATCTAATTTTCAAGTCTTTTAAAATCAAAGGGGAGGAAGGGGGTGAATGTATCAATAATGTAACATATTCAACCGCACACTACCTTAGTGGTTCTAGATCCCATTTTGGGGCGATTGACGGCATCGCGGACGGTGATGTAATATCGCCTACGTTTGAGCGCCCGAGATATCAATCCACGGCACCCTAGATGCACCTTAGGGTATTGTGGTTGGTGGTTAACATCTTAAAATATAAATAAGATGAGAGCCTTTCTCACCCATGACTATCAAAATCCGTCCATCTTTGATCAAGAAAGATAGAGCAAATAAGTTCTTGTCGGTTTGAGCAAAGGATTTTCTGTTTAATAAGAGTTTTTCCGGTTTCAGCTGTTCTCTTCTCCTAAGGATCTCAAACATCACAGCCGTGTTCTTGTCGATTATCTGTTTTACTCTTGGTGTTATACGGTCACAAGTAAAAACAAGGTAACAGTATAACACCAGTGAAGAGAAAACAAAACTTTCATCCAATCTTTTTAATCTCCACCTTCCATTTACTCGAGATCGATTGCGAGAATCTTCCTCATGAGCTTGAAAGGCTGGCGGTGTTGCCCTCAATCTCACGGTTGCTTCGCATGTGCAACCGCGTGAGATTGAGGGCATGTGCAACCGTGAGATTGAGGGCAACACCGCCACTTTCAAGCTCATGAGGAAGATTCTGCAATCGGATCTTGGGTAAATGGAAGGTGGAGATTGAAAAATTGGAGGAAAGTTCGTTTTCTCTTCACCGGTGTTATACCGTTACCTTGTTTTTACTTGTGACCGTATATCACCAAGAAGAGTAAAACAGCACCGTCAAGACATGGCTGTGATGTTTGAGATTCTTAGAGAGGAGGACAAAGTGGCTGAAAAACCTATATTAAACGTAGAAAATCCTTTGCTCAAACTGACAAGAACTTATTTGCTCTATCTTTCTTGGTCTAAGCTGAGATAGGGTTTTGATAGTTGTGGATGATAACGACTCTCATCTTGTTTATAAATGTTAATTTAATTCATCATTGTAAAATTATATATTTTACAACAAAGAATTAAATATTAATATTTAAAATTATTCACAATAGTAATAATTTAGGTCTATGCAAAAGCCGAAATTTCTTTATTTTCGATTATAAAGCAAGTAGGCAAAGTGATATTTGCATTTCATATAATCATGCATTTCGGGATGGGATAGGTTTATCAAACATGCACTTAAAGGACAGAGTAGGTGGTTAGGTAGGGACACCATTATCCTTTAGTTTAGTTTGGTCCTGGGGCAAAATCTTACTCTTATTGGCCGGTTATAGCCACTGTCTACAATCTTCCGCCCTGGTTGTGTATGAGTGATCCCTACATGTTCTTGTCGTTATTCATCCCCGGCCCAAATAGCCCTGGGAGGAACATTGACCTCTATCTCCGACCTTTGATGGACGAATTGAAGCAGCTTTGGGAGGATGGGGTCGAAATGTGGGATGCTTTCAAGCGAGAGAATTTCAGCATGAAGGCTGCGTTGATGTGGACAGTTAATGACTTCCCTGCATATGGGATGTTATCGGGTTGGAGCACCCACGGGAAGTTGGCCTGTCCGTATTGTATGAGTGACACAAAGTCTTTCACGCTCACGCACTCTGGAAAACCATGTTGGTTCAATTGCCATAGACAATTTCTTGGAGGACCACCCATTCGGGACCCGGAAGAATGCGTTTAAAAAGAACAAGATTGACCATGATGAGGCCCCGATTCGTTTAAGTGGTGACACGGTCTATGAGGAGGTATCTAGATTGCCCGATCCTCGGTGGGGGAAAAAGTTTTCGAAGACCAAAATACAAGGGTTTGGGACTACCCATGCTTGGATCAAGAGGAGTATATTTTGGGAGCCGCCATCTTGGAAAACAAATCTCATTCGACATAACCTTGACGTGATGCACATTGAGAAGAATGTATTCGATAATGTTTTTAACAAGTTGATGGATTTCAAGAGAACAACTAAAGACAACGAAAAAGCTCGAAAGGACCTTAAGGAAATGCGTAAGCGGCCGGCCTTAGACTTGGTATACGTCAATGGTAAACCGGTTAGACCGATGGCTCAATACGTGCTTACAAAGGAAAAGAAGCTCCTCCTCCTGAAATGGCTCAAGGATTTAAGGCTTCCGAGATGGTTACGCGTCAAACATTGGTAAGCGTGTCAATGTAGAGGAGGGGAAAGTGCGGGGTTTGAAGAGTCACGATTGCCACGTTTTCTTGGATAGGCTACTTCCGATTGCTCTCGGGGGTCTCTTGCACGACAATATCGGGGTGTCGTTAACGAGTTAAGTGAGTTTTTCCGAGCGTTAACATCGACCACACTGCGTGTTGATCACATGAAAAAGCTTGAGGAGAGCATCGTAGTGACTTTGTGCAAACTTGAGAAGATATTTCCTCCTTCATTCTTTGATTCTATGGAGCATTTACCGGTCCACTTGGCATACGAAGCTAGAGTCGGTGGTCCCAAGTTCAATACGAGATGGATGTATCCATTTGAGAGGTAATTGAATTTATTCTATTTCTAAATAATTTGAGCGTTAACAATATACCTTCTTTAACATTATTTATGTTTTAATCTACGAATGACTTTTAGGTATCTAGGCCAATTGAAAAGGAAGATGAGCAATAGGGCCATGGTCGAGGCCTCAATTTCAGAGGTTGTTATCATAGATGAGATTGTTGCCTTTGTCGGAACATATTTTCCTCCTGATGTTGATACGAGATTGACTAGGGTTGGCCGCAATTACGATGGTGGTTTTCTGTCTAAGGGAAACATCTACGTATTTTCATCCCCACAGTCGGTTGCTCGGCAAACGGGTTGGTACGCGTACGTTAACCGCTAAAGAGTTTGTCGCGGTCAAAACGTATGTTCTTCTTAACAGCGACGAGGTTGGGGAATATATCAAGTAAGTCATTGATGTTATGTTTACGCCTCGTCGATTAAATTATGCATGTTTAATTACCTGCATATGAAATGCCTTGTTTAACCCTATTGCAGAATGTTTGAAGATTTAGCTCGGGATTTATCTCCGTAACTCATCGCAACTAGGACAGAAAGAGAATTTCCAAGCGGCTAAGGAAATATGTAAATATTTCGTTTCATTCAAATTTATTCTATACACTTCTTTAAACATTCAATCTTAAAATTGTATTAAATTGGTTACAATATTGTCTTATAGATAGCTGAACATCCGGGTGATGCCAAAGCTGCGAGGTTAAGACATTTAGCATCATCTCCGTACTTGAACGTTCATTTATACAACGGTTATTTCGTGAATGGCTATGTGTTTCATACCAAAGCTTACGGGGGCTCTAAATTGACGTGGAATAGCGGTGTGAAGCTTATAGGGAATGATTATTATGGTGTCCTGAAAGAAGTAGTCGAGGTGGAGTATTTGGGTAGAAACAGTGTTGTCTTGTTCAATTGTGATTGGCGGGATGTTGTGCGAGGTGTTAAGAAGCACGCCATATTTGACCTCGTCGATGTAAAGGACTCGTCCAGACATAATGGCGACGACGTCTTCATCTTAGCATCTCAAGCACAACGGGTATACATGACTCCCTACCCTCGTCCGCGACCCGACGGATGGTGGGCTGTTTGGATGACCAAGGCTAGGAGCATGATTGACAACCTACCCTCGTCGACAACTACAGAGTCGTCATTAGAAACACCCTATCAAGAGGATGAAATGCCAGTGCCACCTAACGTTTCATCAGCTAATCATCCATTAGATGATGTCACTCATATTCCTCAAAATGTTGATGAACCCGAGGAGGATATCTTACCAGTGAATTTGCCAACTCCGCCGCCTCGTTCAGGTCATCTCGCGCACATTGATATTAATGAATCAGAGGAAGAGGAAGAGGAAGAGGAAGAGGAAGAGGAACCGAGTTTGATTCATCGAGTCAGAAGACGAAGATGAAGAACTCGAGTTTTGTAGTAATTCGAGTCCGAGTGATGATGATGGGGACGAAGATTAATAATAGTTTAAAGTTTAAAATTGTATTGTGAATGCTTTAGATTATTAGAACTTTAAAGTTTTATATGTATTGTGAATGCTTTAGATTATTAGAACTTTAAAGTTTCATATGTATTGTGAATGCTTTAGATTATTTTTAATATCCGTCGTTTTATATATATTGTGAATGCTTTAGATTATTAGAACTTTAAAGTTTTATATGTATTGTGAATGCTTTATATTATTAATAGTTTAAAGTTTTATATGTATTGTGAATGCTTTAGATTATTAGAACTTTAAAGTTTTAGATGTATTGTGAATATATTGTTTCCTATTGTTAAAGTTGTATATTTTAATATTTTTCTTTGTAATACGAGATATGAGTTCTAGTAGAAAGGGCAAGGGTAAGAAGACTAAGCCCATTTACACATTGATTCTTGGGACGCAATCGTCCCGATCCGGTAGCGATGATGTCGACCCTTCACGCGGTAGTACTAGCTCCACCTCTGGGGCGGTACTCGGACTGCATCGATTACGAGGGGAGGATATTTGTCAGGATATCATCACTTTATGACCGATAAGTAACTCTTCATTAATTTGATATAAGTTGGTTCCTTTTTGCTTTATATATAATTCATTATTTAAGTTAAAATGTTATTGTATAAATATATTTGGCGAGTTTGTAGGTGGATACCCCACCACGGGGACTAAGATCGGGCAATGCGGCGGTCTCGAAAAATGACCGAGTTTTGGCCCAACTGGAAAAAATTGCCACGAGAGGCGGAAGGACGATGCGTGGGATGAGTTTAAGGTAATGTGTTAATGGTTTTTATTTAAAACTTAAATGTTAGTTTGTTATTAAAATGTTATAATTAATAATGATTATACTCTTTTAGTTTTGTAATGTTATCATTATATGTTGTAGGCTAAATATTATTGGGCGCCAGACATCAGCGAGGCGGCGGCTAGATATGTTTTCGATGAGCAGGCTCACAAGCTATTTAAGAATTTTATTTGTAACATATTTATCTATCCTTAATTAGTTTAATTAACAATGATTATACTCTTTTAATTTTATAATGTCATCATTATATGTTTACGAGATATTCATATTTTTTATAGGTACCACGAAGAAAAATTATTATACTACTCGGCTCGCGGCGGGAGAACAGCCCTTGTGTCCTACTTTTATGACCGATGAGGTGTTTCGTCAATTTTGCGAATATTGGGGGTCGGATGCGGCGAAGGCTATATCCGAACGAGGCGAGGCCAATAGAGCGAGCTCCCAGGGGTCGGCGGCGATGCATACCATGGGGACGCTCACGGTCGCCGAGCATCACGACCGCATGGTATGTATGTTAATTTAAATGTAGTAGTGTATGGATGCTTTTAAATATGTTTATGTACGTATGTTAGCTGGGAGCCATGTTGATGCTATGAAATCCATAGTTTTAGTGTAAATGTAGTGTATGCATGCTTTTAAATCAGTTTAAATGTTGCATTTATACAATTTCAAAGTAATAATCTCGCTTATTTTATTTATAGGAAAGGGAGTATGGTCCGAATATCAGTTTTGTGGATGTTTACGCTAGCACCCATATTCGGAATTCTACAGCGCCCGATCAACCTCCGCAATGGGTTGACGATCGATCTGCTAATGCCTTTGTAAGTAAACTATCATTAAATGACTTGATTTTGAATATGTAAATTTATTTATGTACCTTACATTGTGTATATGATTATAATTGTTTGTTTTATTTTGACAGCCGCATATCAAGCCGCCGTTGTTCCCGAAGGAACGCCTCCCGGCGAGCCCGTCCCCTTCGTGCACGATGTTTGGCACGAGGTCACCTCTCGGGGACATCCAAGGAGAGGAGCCCGAGTGTTAGGGATGGGGATTACGGGCGACAATGCCCGTCGGCGTCGGCCGTGCCGTCGGCGAAATGTTGCCCGGCCACGTTTCATGATCCGGGTCGACACTCTGGAGGCTGCGTTGGAGGAGGAGAAACGCGAGCGGGCAAAGCTTGCGGATGCTTTGGCGATTCGGACGCGGATGCGGGAGGAGAACGATCGACGTCATGCGAGATTCAAAGACAACATGCGAGACTCAAAGACAATTGGCGCTGTTGATGGCTCATCTCGGCCAGGACTCCCAGGGTAATTTCCAGCGTCCCCCAGGTTGATTACGGATTTTTAAAGACATTTTTGTATTAATTTATACTTCTTTGTAAACATTTGAGACATTTGGTACCCGCGGGAGCCCCTCCCGCCTCTCCCCCGCTCCACCCCTCTCCCCCTCTCCCCCTCCCCCTCCCCCTCTCCCCCCCTCTCCCCCTCCCCCTCCGAATTGGTACGGTGGTATTTAGTTTATATTTGGTACGCTGATATTTGAATTTTAAATTTTATAGTTTTAGTTTTATAAATTGAAATGTTATATCAGGTACAAAAAATTTTGGTTTATTGATATTTTAAATTATTTTTTTTTAAATTTATTTCAGAATCAGCGACGGAATTTTCCGTCATTTAAATTAATCTTTGAAATAAAAATTAATTAAATAAATTAATTTCAGCGGCGGAATTTTCCGTCGCTGTAATAAAAATTAATTTAATTAAATTAAATTCAGCGACGGAATTTCCGCTGCTATAATCATTTAATTTTTGATTTCAGCGGCGGAAACTTCCGTCGCTGTAATAAAATTAAAATTAAAATTAAATAATTTCAGCGACGGTAATTTCCGCCGCTGAAATAATTTAATTTTAATTTAAATTTTATTACAGCGACGGAAATTTTCGCCGCTGAAATTAATTTAATTAAATTAATTTTTATTATAGCGACGGAAATTTCCGCCGCTGAAATGAAAATTAAATTAAATTAAATTAATATAGCAGCGGAAGTTTCCGTCGCTAAAACCATTAATTCACCGGCGGAATTAATTTCCGTCGGTAAAAGAAAAAAATAGCGGCGGAAATTGACCCGTCGGAGCACTGCGACGAGCTGGTAGCGGCGGACCACCGACGAAATTTTTCCGTCGGTGATTTATTTTAGCGACGGAAATTTAATTTTAGCGGCGGAAATTTCCGTCGCTAAATGACCTTTTTCTGGTAGTGGAATTATGAATGATACAACCCTATATATACACCATAATTCTACTTTGACTAGGATTCTATATTAGCTACATATTCTACTTTTCTACTTAGAAAAGAAGATTTCCTAAAGTGCACAACTTACATAAGGAAACAATATTTACAAGGAAAGGAAAAGATATTGACAAGATATGTCAATATCTCAACACCCCCCCTCAAGTTGGAGCGTGTAGGTCACAAACGCCCAACTTGCCAAGTAGATTGAGAAACTGTTTACTACCCAATGCCTTGGTAAGAACATCAGCCAATTGTTCGGATGTGTGAATATACCGAGTTGTGAGGACACCTGTGCGAATAGCATCACGAACAAGATAACAGTCAACTTCAATATGCTTCGTACGTTCGTGATGAACTGGATTCTGAGCCATATGTATAGCAGATTGGCTATCACAGAGAAGAGGCACCGGAGAATCATGTCTAATTCCAAAGGATCGAAGAAGACCAAGTAACCATTTGAGCTCACATGTCTCATTAGCCATAGAGCGATATTCTGCCTCAGCGGAAGAACGAGAGATCGTACCTTGCTTCTTCGTTTTCCAAGAGATCGATGAATCACCGAGAAAAATGAAATAGGTAGTGAGTGAACGTCGTGTGATGGGACAACTAGCCCAATCAGAATCACAATAAGCTCACATTTGTAAGGTGGATGATGATTTCAAGAGAATGCCTTGTCCAGGATAGGTTTTCAAGTAATGAACCACACTCAACGCAGCAGTCCAATGAGCAATCTTGGGCTTGGTCATAAATTGTACAAGAACATGCACACTATAAGACAATTCCAGGCGTGTAATGGTGAGATAAATAAATCTCCCCACAAGACGCCGGAAAGGCTCAGGATCACGCAAATCATCGTCTTCAGTCAAAGCCAAATGATGATTCTGTTCAATGGGTGTAAGGGCTGGATGTGCGCCAAGGAGTCCTGCCTCGGAAAGAATGTCAAGGGCATACTTTCGTTGAGAAAGAAAGATGCCATCCGGATGTTTTGCAACTTCAAGACCCAAGAAATACTTGAGACGGCCAAGATCTTTCATATGAAAACAACGACTGAGATAGGCTTTGAAATGACGAATTCCAGTCGAATCATTGCCTCCAATAACTAAGTCATCAACATACACAAGCACATGAATTTCAGCAGTGGAAGTCCGAAGAGATAAGAGAGAATAATCTGAGCATGATTGAGTGAACCCGTACTCTGTTAGTGCCACGGAAAGCTTTGCAAACCAACACCGAGGAGCTTGTCGTAAACCATATAATGATTTCTTTAGTTTGCAAACTTTGCCAGAAGATGAAGCGGGATGTCCCATTGGTACCTTCATATACACAACCTCACTTAGATCCCCATGCAAAAAGGCATTGTGGACGTCCATTTGATGAAGCTCCCACCCTCGAACTGCAGCAATAGAGAGGAAAACTCGTACGGTAACCATCTTAAAGTCTGAGGTTCCACCTTAAAACCAATTGGTGATAAGGGGAGTGGCCTAGGATCTTTATACATTATAGACAAGGTTTGTCAATTCCTAATGTGGGATAATATCTCTAACACGCCCCTCACGTGTAGCGGGCTTTGCCAAAGCTTATAACGTGGACTTATCAATCAGGTGGCACGAAGTAACATCGTGGGCCGTTGAATCTTCACGTGAAAAGAACCTGCTCTGATACCATCTTTATTGTGGGTGCAAAAGTCTCCTTGAAGTCCACTCCTTCAACCTGTCGGTTTCCCAAGATCACCAACTGGGCCTTGTATCGTTCAACTGACCCATATGCGTTGTATTTAATCTTGTAAACCCATTTGTTACCAATCACTTTCTTGTCAATAGGAGCACCTACCAATTCCCATGTACCATTTTGATCAAGAGCATCGAGCTATTTATTCATAGCCTCACACCATTTAGGAGATTTGACCGCTTCACCAAAATGCCTCGGCTCAACACCTGAGTCAATGGCAGCCAAGAAACAACGATATGCCATAGAGAAGTTAGTGCAACTAACAAAGTGTGATAAAGGATAACGAGTACCTGAAGATTTCTTTTGGACAGGCGAACTAGACGGGGAGGGGACTCGTGAGGTGTTTACTTTGCCCAACTCATGTTCAGATGGAGGATACTTTGAAGAGGGAACTTTGGCTCTCTACCTCGACCCAAAATCTTTGTTGCAGCTTGTTCAGTCACCTGCAATGGATCAGAAGCGAGTTCGAGCCTCTGATCATGATCTGTAACCGGATGTGCAGGCACATGTGCAGCGGGTTCTTCAAACAAGCTGCTCGAGCAAGCATTCGGGTTGTTCACACAACCGGTCGAGATAACCGGTGCCCTCATGAACATTGTCTTCTTCATGGACAATTTCATCTGTAGACTCACAAAGAAAGATGTTCGAATCTGTATAGGCTTTTTCTGGATCAGTCCAATCTCTAGCAAAAGGAAACTCCTTTTTCACAAAGACAACATCTCTAGAAATGAGCATTTTATGCTCATCAAGATCATACACTAGCCAACCTTTCTTCCCGAAGGGATACCCCAAGAAAACACATCGTCTGCTTCGACTAGCAAATTTATCATTATCCCTTCGAGAGTAATGAACATAACATAGAGAACCAAAGACCTTAATGTGTTTATAAGAAGGGGATTTTCCAAAAAGAATTTCATAGGAATTTTTTCCGTTCAATAATTTCGAAGGGGTACGATTAATAAGGCGCCCTGCCTCTAATACACATTCCCCCCAAAATTTCACCGGTAATTTTGCTTGAAACATTAAAGCACGGGACACATTCAAAATATGTCTATGCTTTCTTTCCACCCTTCCATTTTGTTGGGACGTACGAATGTAAACGTAGATGTGATCCGATGACAACATCTCCTTCTTTCGTGGCAATCATATATCTTCCATTAGGCAATCCTATGTGGTTAGCCTCAATCTATCGTACGTTTTCCAACAGAGCAATATTACCTGTTATATGTCGATTAGCTCCACTATCAACTAGCCAAGATTTATTATTTGTCTTACCATTCATTCTCCCAGTTGTGCGGTCAGTTGTGCGATCAGCTGTCTGCACATGTGTCTGCATATACTCCTTGAGGTGAGTCCATTGTTCAGGCGTGAACCCCAAGCCAGCCCGATTTTCATCTGTTATCCCAGCAGCTCCCTCACCGCTAGTATGCACTGTGTTGACTCATGGATTGAATCTTCTCGTAGCCGAAGTATTTCCGCCTCGTCCCTTTATGTTCTTCGAGCGCTGTTCTCCCCACCAATCTGGGTACCCCACCAGCCTGTAGCATGTATCTACATCATGTCCCTTTTTCTTGCAGTGAGAACAAACAGCATTGCTCGCCTCCTTTCTTTCTATCTTCGAACCATTTGTAAAACTTGCAGGCGTTGGATAATCTTCATGCAGGCTGCCCCAGACTCTTTCTTCTCGTGCAACCATAGAATATGCCTTATTTACATTAGGCAAAGGTTCTGTGTTTAGTATGGAGGATTTCACGTTCTCAAACTTCGGAGCATCAAGCCCCATAATGAATTGATGAACCCTCTCGTCTTCACGTCGTTGGACTAGCTTCGTGCTAATGTTACACCTGCACCCCGCACATGAACAAGTTGGGAGTGCATCATAGTCTTCAACTCGTCCCATAATTTCTTTACGCGGCCAAAATAAGCCGCCACACTTTCACCTTTTTGTTGCTTGCAATTTGCCAAATCCGCCTTCAATTGCTGAATTCTAGGTCCGTTTCCAACCTATTAGGATTTTGGTCCTAAACTCAATTGCTAGATTGATAAAGATGCAAGCACAAAATAACAATAATAGCAAGAACGAAACAAAATTGAAAAATAATGAACACAAGAGATTTACGTGGTTCACCAACTTGGCTACGTCCACGGGCGACGGAGAATCAATTCACTATAATCAAGAAGAGTACAAGGAGAATCAAGGTGAAAACCTTTCACACAATCTCACAATCTCTCACAATACAATAGTGAATAACCTAGCACAGCTTGTTTCTATCAATTTCTCTCTCTCAAGCACACGGAGGAACAAAGACAAAAAAGGAGTATTTATATGGCAAAAGCAAACAGCCATCTGAAACCCTAGCCTCGGCCCAGCCCGTCACAATGCCCGCCGTGAGGCGCCCGCCCCATTGAAGACCAGGCGGCCGCCTGGAAATTCGCCAAGCCAAGCCCACCTTCGGCCCACCATGTGTGAGGACCCCGACCCGGAACCTACACATGTCCCGAGTTGGAGCGTCCTCAAACTAACCCAAATTTACTAAACTTTTAAAACTTTGAATTAAACTTCAAACATAAACATCATTAACATTTCCATTTCAAAACAACTTCACTACTCTCAACACCGGAGGAAGAGTGGACTAACTTTGAAATACTAACTGTTTAGTTACAAAAGATTTTGGTTCCAACGTAGAAATTTAAAGTTTATAATTACAAACTCCCTAAAGGAATTATAACAAAATATACTTTCTACGCCAACCTAACGTACCCCGACAATACCCAAAAGCTCACTGCCAAACTCCTTTCTGTCCTTACTTGGCCGGTCCGCCTGTCTCGGGATCTAAAAACATTAAAGGGAGAGGGGTGAGAATAAATCTCAGCAAGCTATTATGAATGCAGCAATATGCCAAATAAATGCAACACATAACAAGTCGCACATAACACATTGGAAAAGCTGTAAACACATTCCATTACCTTGGTTTACCTTTTCCCGTCTGAACAATAGTCGTACAACATTGGGTATAATAATACTCCAATCTTAAGTGAGCTGCTTAAGCAATACTCACATCTTATAAGACCCGTTTTTCAGGGAACCAAATAAGATAGTAGCAACTCTGTAAGGCTTTTGGCTCACTACAGATGCTATACCCCGACCTGTGGCCACAGGAGGGGACGGTCACAGATATAACATAATCCGATCACATTAGGTCACACTTCCATAATTGATCGTATTATGTTATACCCCCAACATCAGCTGATTAACAATTATCAAGCACATAATAGTTACTTGAAACATAATCCACAAAAAGGGATAACAATATAGCTACATGGTAAAATATACTCATGTCCAACCAATATCATAGTGCAACACATATTCAACACACTATGCATAATATAAACAATGTATATGAACTCAAGTAAGGCAAGGAAGTATCATCAATCCATCCTACAAGGTCATTATACAATAATACATAGCCTCTATGAAGGCTCAGGCTCAACTTACTAAGTGGGAGTCACAATCTATAAGTGACCAAACAAGATTGCTAAACAAATTCTGATTCAGATTTAAAGTTAGGTTTCTGGGGTCTTGGGCGACCGCCCATACCACTTGGGCGACCGCCCAAGTGGATTTGCAAAGAGGATACTAGTTTCTGCTACGATGGGCGACCGCCCACACCTCTTGGGCGACCGCCCAAGAGGGTTTTCAAGGAAGAAAATGTTGCTGGACTCATGGGCGGCCGCACAAGCCCCCATGGGCGACCGCCCAAGGCAATTTCCTGCACATCCAAAATTCTAACTCATTCCTTCTTAGCTTCATTTCTTTTCCCTTTTCTCTACTCTAATTTCAAGAGCACCCAAAGGATTTCCTAACTTACAAGGATCATCCTAAATCAAGTAAACCCATAATAATGTAAACCTAAATCATTCATTACTAAATCCTCCACCCATTTCATACCCTCTAAATCATCTTCCATGAACATTAAATTCATCCTATTTCATTTACAATTCATCCAACTCATAAAATGTTCCCAAAGCATGAAACAAACTTCATAAGAGCAAGAATATCATTTAAGAGGTATGAACATTTAAGAGAAAAGAAATCATAACAACTCACCTTAGCTAATACAAGATGAAATGAAGCTTTTCTAGGCTTGATCAACTCCTTTAGATGTACCACTCACAAAAGGACAATTGGATCTAAAAATGGACAAGGAATGAACTTGGTAGGAGTTTGAGAAATGGAGGATTTCACAATGCTCTTTCCATGGAGAATGGTAAGAGTAAAATGAGATGGATGAGGAGGAGGTAGATGGAGTATGGGAGTGTAAGAGGAAGTATGGTGTGCATTGACTAGTGAGGGGAAGGAGAGTAATTTAAGGAAATTGGTCCCCCACCCTAACTTATAATTTCCAAGGCTTTCACCAAAATATCAATTTATTCCCCTAATATTTCAAAGCATTTAAATTAAACTCTCCTACTCAAGTATTTATTCCACATACTTTAATCCTCCTTCCACATTTTATTCATTTCCTATTATTATATTTTCCCAATGCTTTATTTTATTTATCTAGAAATTCTAAGGGTTCTAAATTATTCTCCAACCATTTCATCTTGACATAAGAATGTAAAGACATAAAATAGACACATAAGTTAACATTAATATTAAAAGCATATAATATTATACTAAAATTGTGCCTAGGGATAGGGTCGTTACACTCACTCCCCCTTAAAGAAAATTCGTCCCGAATTTTAAAAAGACTTACTTGGATTTTCAAACAACCAAGGGTATTTCGCTCTCATCTCCGACTCTAGCTCCCACGTTGCTTCCTCAACGGTATGATTCTTCCAAAGGACCTTCACTATAGGGATACTCTTATTTCTCAACTCCTTAACTTGGAATTCTAAAACTCTTAACGGTTCTTCAACATAAGACATGTCCGCTTGGACATCATCGGGGGGAGAACTCAAGATATGAGAAGGATCATGACAATACTTCCTCAACATAGAAACATGGAAAACATCATGGAGTAAAGAAAGAGACGGAGGTAATGCCAACCGGTAAGCCAAATCCTCAATTTTCTCTAAGATCTCAAACGGACCAACGAACCTCGGAGCCAATTTACCCTTATTACCAAACCTTTTGATTCCCGTCCTCGGAGAGACCTTCAAGAACACAAAGTCGCCCACCTGAAAAGATAAATCCCGTCTTCTATTGTCGGCGTAGCTTTTCTGTCTACTCTGAGCCGTCTTCAATCTATCCCGAATCACTTTGATCTTCTCCATTGAATCTCTAACCAAATTCGGGCCCCAAAGTCTCGCTTCACCAACCTCGTCCCAACACATCGGAGATCGACACTTCCTACCATACAACGCTTCATACGGAGCCATCTCAATACTAGACTGATAAATGTTGTTGTAGGCAAACTCCACTAAAGGTAGATGATCCTCCCATGACAATTGGAAATCCATCACACAAGCCCGTAACATATCCTCAAGTATCTGAATAGTTCTCTCGGGCCCGACTCTTCGGCTTTGAGGATGAACCGCCGTACTGAAACACAATTTAGAACCCAAGGCTTCATGCAATGCTCTCCAAAACCTAGAAGTAAATCTCGGATCTCTGTCGGAAACAATACTAACCGGAACCCCGTGAAGTCTCACAATTTCCTTCATATATAACTGAGCTAACTTCTCTAACGAAAACTTGGTTGATACCGGAAGAAAATGAGCCGACTTTGTCAATCTATCCACAATAACCCAAATAGCATCCATCTTCTTAGCAGTAAGAGGCAAACCCGAAACAAAATCCATCGAGATCCCTTCCCATTTCCATTCCGGAATATCCAACGGTTGAAGTAGTCCCGCCGGTCTCTGATGTTCGGCCTTAATCTGTTGACAAGTCAAACACTTAGAAACATAGTCCGCCGGCTTTCCCATCTTGCACTTGACCTAAAATTTTCTTCAACTCCGGATCACCTTGTTGAGCTTCCTTCAAATCTCCATACAATGTAGGAACGGCTCGAACATTCGCAATGATTACCTCACTCTTCAATTCTCGGGAACTCAAAGCTGTCACATACGCCTTTCGGCTAATCGCATCCGCCACTACATTGGCCTTCCCCGGATGATAAGAGATTATACAGTCAAAATCCTTCAAGAACTCAAGCCATCTCCTTTGTCGGTTGTTCAACTCCTTTTGGGTAAATAAGTACTTCAAACTCTTATGATCGGTGAATATCTCAAATTTCGCCCCATAAAGGTAATGCTTCCACTTATGTAACGCAAACACGATCGCCGCCAATTCCATATCATGAGTAGGATAATTCTGTTCCGCCGGTGATAACTTCCTAGAGGCATACGCAATAAATTTCCCATTTTGCATCAATACACATCCCAAACCCGCCTTCGAGGCATCACTATAGATCACAAAATTCTCACAACCATCCGGAAGGGTAAGAACAGGAGCCGTCGTCAACCTCTTCTTCAATTCATTAAAACTTTCTTCACACTTGGAATCCCATACGAATGATACATCTTTCCGAGTCAACCTAGTCAATGGAGTCGCAATCCGAGAAAACCCCACAATAAACCTTCGGTAATACCCCGCCAAACCAAGGAAACTACGAACCTCAGTCACAGTCGAAGGTTGCTTCCAATTAACCACGGCTTCAATTTTCGAAGGGTCCACGGAAATCCCCGAACTCGACACAACATGCCCCAAGAAAGAAACCTGATCAAGCCAAAACTCACACTTGCTGAACTTGGCGTACAACTGCTTCTCACGAAGAAGTGACAAAACAATCCTCAAATGATTTTCATGCTCCTCCCGGGACTTAGAATACACGAGGATGTCATCTATGAATACCACCACAAAACTATCAAGATAAGGCTTGAAAACACGGTTCATCATATCCATAAACACGGCTGGAGCATTAGCCAACCCGAACGGCATCACAACAAACTCATAGTGACCATATCTAGTTCGGAAAGCTGTTTTGGCAATATCATCCGGCCTAATCTTCAACTGATGGTATCCGCTTCTCAAATCAAGTTTTGAGTAGATAACGGAACCTTGGAGTTGGTCAAATAAATCATCTATATGCGGAAGAGGATACTTATTCTTTATAGTGGCTTAGTTCAACAAACGATAATCTATACATAATCGTAAGGTACCATCCTTCTTCCTAACAAATAGAACCGGTGCTCCCCACGGAGACACACTAGGGCGAATAAAACCCCGGTCTAGCAATTCTTGCAATTGGACCTTCAACTCTTTTAACTCGGTCGGAGCCATTCTATAGGGTGCTTTAGAGATAGGGGCGGTACCGGGCACTAAGTCAATACAAAACTCTACCTCACGATCCGGAGGCATAGAGTACTCACTAGAAAACACGTCACTAAACTCATTCACAACCGGGACATGAGCTAACTCGGGGGACTTCTTATTGGAATCTACCACATAAGCCAAGTAACCCGTACACCCCTTAGATAGCATCTTTCTAGCTTTTAAGGCGGAATTAACATGTAACCCTAACATAGATTTATCCGCATCAAATATAAAAGTAGGCACATCAGGCATAGCAAATGAGACTCGTTTTTTACGACAGTCTACCAAAGCATGACACTGACTCAACCAATCCATCCCAAGAATCACATCAAAATCACAGATTGGTAACTCGACCAAATCCACCGGCAATACATGCCCACATATAGTCACATCACAACCACGATATATCAAAGAAGATGCAAGGCACTCTCCCATAGGAGTAGAGACCTCCAACACGTAAGGCATAGATTCAGGCAAAATATGCAATGAGAATGCAAAATGAGATGCCACAAATGAATGGGAAGACCCGGGATCTATAAGAATGTGGGCCTTAACTCCTGAGACAGGGACTATACCTCTAATGACGGCATTGGGATCGACCTCTCCTCGACCCAAAGCAAACACTCGACCTTGCACTCTATCTTTGGGTTTCCCATCGACATCTCTCTTCACACCACTACCTTGACCCCCTTGATCACTACCAGAAGCTTGCTTATTCTGCCACCTGGGACAATTCCTCCGGAAATGACCTGTCGCCCCACACTCTAAACATCGGCCTTGCTTGCTCCAACACTTGTCCTCCGAATGCCCTTGCTTCTTGCAATATCCACACGGTGCCCCAGACTGACTTGGAGTCGAACGATTTGCTGGCGCCGTTATGCTTCCTCCTCGATTTGCTCCCGAAGTGAATATCCTTGGCTGCCCTCTGTTCTGTCCCAAACCTTGACCTTGGAATCTATTTCTGTTCCCACCTTCATTTTTACCACGATGCTCCTCTATATCATTCTCAATCCGGTACGCCATATTCACAGCTGCTTGGAAGTTGGCGAAGTCATGAGTCAAAAACTGCTTCCGGAACTCCAACCTTAAGCCTTTCACAAACCTGTAGATATGCCTCTCTTCATCCGGTACCAAATGGGGACAATATCGGGCTAACTCCGTAAACTTCGCTGAATACTGTGCTATAGACATTGCCCCTTGCTCCAATTTCAGAAACTCAACCTCCTTCTTATCTCTAGTCACCATCGGAACGAAGTGATCCCGGAACTTACGTGTGAAATTTTCCCAAGTCTGCGGTGTCAAATCCCGATCCCAACCATCCTTCACTACTCGCCACCAAAGGTTCCGCGGGTCCTTCCAACTTGAAAACGGCACATCTCACCTTTTCTGCATCCGAACTCTCCATAGCCAAGAAAATCTTGTTCATCGCTTCAAGCCATCTCTCCGCCTTCACCGGATCCGGATCTCCATTGAAGCTAGGAGGAGACATCTTCACAAATTTCTCTAGACCATGGTGCCCTTGCCTACCTTCTTGTTGTTGTCCCCTACCTTGATTCTGATTTTCCATATTCTGAAGAAACACTCGGAACATATCCATCATTTCGGCATTCGGATTACCAACATCACCCAAAGCCCGATTCTGATCACCATCATTTCCCGCCATTATAACAAACTCCTGCATTAAACACTCGACGTCGCTATCACACACTCTCACTCGCCTAGACTCTACCCGAGAATTCTAACCGAGCTCTGATACCAACTGTGAGGACCCCGACCCGGAACCTACACGTGTCTCGAGTTGGAGCGTCCTCAAACTAACCCAAATTTACTAAACTTTTAAAACTTCGAATTAAACTTCAAACATAAACATCATTAACATTTCCATTTCAAAACAACTCCACTACTCTCAACACCGGAGGAAGAGTGAACTAACTTTGAAATACTAACTGTTTAGTTACAAAAGATTTTGGTTCCAACGTAGAAATTTAAAGTTTATAATTACAAACTCCCTAAAGGAATTATAACAAAATATACTTTCTACGCCAACCTAACGTACCCCGACAATACCCAAAAGCTCACTGCCAAACTCCTTTCCGTCCTTACTTGGTCGATCCGCTTGTCTCGGGATCTAAAAACATTAAAGGGAGAGGGGTGAGAATAAATCTCAGCAAGCTATTATGAATGCAGCAATATGCCAAATAAATGCAACACATAACAAGTCGCACATAATACATTGGAAAAGCTGTAAACACATTCCATTACCTTGGTTTACCTTTTCCCGTCTGAATAATAGTCGTACAACATTGGGTATAATAATACTCCAATCTTAAGTGAGCTGCTTAAGCAATACTCACATCTTATAAGACCCGTTTTTCAGGGAACCAAATAAGATAGTAGCAACTCTGTAAGGCTTTTGGCTCACTACAGATGCTATACCCCGACCTCGCGGCCACGGGAGGGGACGGTCCACGTATATAACATAATACGATCACATTAGGTCACACTTCCATAATTGATCGTATTATGTTATACCCCCAACATCAGCTGATTAACAATTATCAAGCACATAATAGTTACTTGAAACATAATCCACAAAAAGGGATAACAATATAGCTACATGGTAAAATATACTCATGTCCAACCAATATCATAGTGCAACACATATTCAACACACTATGCATAATATAAACAATGTATATGAACTCAAGTAAGGCAAGGAAGTATCATCAATCCATCCTACAAGGTCATTATACAATAATACATAGCCTCTATGAAGGCTCAGGCTCAACTTACTAAGTGGGAGTCACAATCTATAAGTGACCAAACAAGATTGCTAAACAAATTCGATTCGTATTTAAAGTTAGGTTTCGGGGTCTTGGGCGACCGCCCATACCACTTCGGGCGACCGCCCAAGTGGATTTGCAAAGAGGATACTAGTTTCGCTACGATGGGCGATCAAGCCACACCTCTTGGGCGACCGCCCAAGAGGGTTTTCAAGGAAGAAAATGTTGCTGGACTCATGGGCGGCCGCACAAGCCCCCATGGGCGACCGCCCAAGGCAATTTCCTGCACATCCAAAATTCTAACTCATTCCTTCTTAGCTTCATTTCTTTTCCCTTTTCTCTACTCTAATTTCAAGAGCACCCAAAGGATTTCCTAACTTACAAGGATCATCATAAATCAAGTAAACCCATAATAATGTAAACCTAAATCATTCATTACTAAATCCTCCACCCATTTCATACCCTCTAAATCATCTTCCATGAACATTAAATTCATCCTATTTCATTTACAATTCATCCAACTCATAAAATGTTCCCAAAGCATGAAACAAACTTCATAAGAGCAAGAATATCATTTAAGAGGTATGAACATTTAAGAGAAAAGAAATCATAACAACTCACCTTAGCTAATACAAGATGAAATGAAGCTTTTCTAGGCTTGATCAACTCCTTTAGATGTACCACTCACAAAAGGACAATTGGATCTAAAAATGGACAAGGAATGAACTTGGTAGGAGTTTGAGAAATGGAGGATTTCACAATGCTCTTTCCATGGAGAATGGTAAGAGTAAAATGAGATGGATGAGGGAGGAGGTAGATGGAGTATGGGAGTGTAAGAGGAAGTATGGTGTGCATTGACTAGTGAGGGGGAAGGAGAGTAATTTAAGGAAATTGGTCCCCCCCCACCCTAACTTATAATTTCCAAGGCTTTCACCAAAATATCAATTTATTCCCCTAATATTTCAAAGCATTTAAATTAAACTCTCCTACTCAAGTATTTATTCCACATACTTTAATCCTCCTTCCACATTTTATTCATTTCCTATTATTATATTTTTCCAATGCTTTATTTTATTTATCTAGAAATTCTAAGGGTTCTAAATTATTCTCCAACCATTTCATCTTGACATAAGAATGTAAAGACATAAAATAGACACATAAGTTAACATTAATATTAAAAGCATATAATATTATACTAAAATTGTGCCTAGGGTTAGGGTCGTTACACCATGCGCCCGCCCCAGCCATGCCCATGCACCCATGTGTCCCGCCTCAAGGCCAAAGAAAGCCACCCTTCTTGGCCACTCAAGCGCCCGCCTCACTCCAGATGGGGCGTCTGCCTTGGCCTAGAACCAATGCCTCGGTAGCCATCCTCCTTTGTCAACAAATTGAGAGTCACACCCAACAATTCTCCACCTTGACGATCAATCCCGAAACAAGCTATATCCAAGAGAACATCTCTATCTCTGTCGCCACGCCCCGAAGGGCATCAATGACTAGTAACAACCACTAAGTCCAAGAACTTCTTGAACTTAGCAATCGAAACCTTCGAACCCGGCTTTGTCAACATGACCGCCTCCGTTATAATCATAACATACCCAATACAACCATCACTGTTCTTGCCATACACAATGCACACACAAGCATTTGGATATGGAACCCGTGACACATCATCTTTAGACTTGGGACTATCTAAAGAATATAACCATTTCACCCGGTAAGCACCATTGATATCTATCGCAGCCACAAGAATGCCATCGACATAAACAAGGTAAACCAATGTGCCATCACTACAAACCATCAAGTAAACACAACAATCATATCCACTTCTAGCATAACCATGGGTAATAATAAAAGTGTCGAACCTTTTATACCACTGTCGAGTTGACTGCTCCATATCATACAAGGACCTCTCTAACAGGCAAACATGATCCTTACCCTCGACAACAAACCCTTCAGGTCAGCGCATGTAGATCTCCACCTTGAGTAATAGATCTCGCATCGCCACAATGCTCAACAAGTTGTGAATAGATAAGTGTCTAACAACCAGTGAAATAATATCATTGTAGTCTCCTTTGAATTTGTAGACCCACTTGCGGCTGACTAATTCCTTCTTTGGTGGAGGTCTATCAAATTCCCATGTCCGATCTTCCATAGTAACCAACAATCTTGCAGAAACAACACACGACATAACTTCCTTGTAGAAGACAAACTTCATGCACATAAACAAAGATTTCGCAACGGACAAGACATAAGCAACCATCTTCTCAAAGCCATATCGAATGTAAGTACTATCATTCCTTCTTCCCCTACCAAGATCACCGGTAGTCTCCACTGCTTGTTGGTCTCCTCCTTCCGAACCGGAGCATCACGGAGTCACTATATCGTACAAATCAACGGCATCCAAGTCACGTTCCACCCCTTTGAGTTATCTCCAACTAACTCCACCTCTTTGTATACCCGTTCTGCGTAATGCTTCTTCTCTTGGAGACGTAGAGCAACATCTCTACCAATCAGGAACTTAGATGCAATAGGATTCCATAACCGAAACCCACTCACTCCAGATAGTTCTGTCAATCCCTTCAAGCCAATGTGACCCAATGTCATGTCCCATGGTTGAGTAACCTCCGCCTCAATCGTTGACCCCGTTGCAATAGATACATCACCAACAACCGTAGACCCAAGAAGCTTATACAATGTCCCCACCTTCTTTCCCTTCAATGCCACCAAGTCACCTTTAATAGCCGATAGTTCGCCATTAGCAATGGATAAACTATACCCAAGACTATCCAAGGTGCCTAGAGAAATCAGGTTCTTCTTCAGTTCAGGAACATACCTGACATTCTGCAATTTCCGCACTACTCCATCAAACATCTTAACCTTAATAGCCCCAATACCAACAACCTTGCATGCAGTATTATTCCCCAACAAAACTACTCCACCAGCAGCCTTATATGAACAAAACCATGCCCGATTGGGACTAATATGATAAGAACAACCCGAATCCAAAATCCAACTATCACGAATTTCGGTACCCGAATCACAAGCAGTAAGTGCATCACAGTCACTGTCATCACTGGTGTTTTCAAGCACCACCCCAACTTCACCCTTGGCCTTAGCGGTTGTATCATCATCCCTTTCACCTCCTCGGTTAGGACAATTTCTCCGAATGTGTCCCTTCTCCTTGCAACCATGACATACCACATCTTTAAACCTTGAACTTGACTGACCCGAATTCCTTGAATTCGATCCCTTCCCTCCCTCTTACCGCCTTTAGCAATTAAACCCTCACCTTGAGATTCAGCACTTGGGGAAGTCAAGTGTGTATCAATAACCTCACGGCTTAATAAAGCGGTCTTGATCTCTTCCAAAGAAATCTCTTCCTTGCCATACAAAACTGTCTCGCGAAAGTGCATGTATTCCGAAGGCAGAGAACAAAGCAATTTTACCGCCAATTGCTCATCATCAATCACGACATCGACATTCTTCAAGTCCATGACCAAGCCATCAAACTCATCAAGGTGTTTCTCCAAGGACTCACACGTTTTGAGTTTGCACTCCTCGAGTTTCTTCAATAGTAACAACCTGTTACTAACACTCTTAGTCATGTACAATTGCTCAAGCCTAAGCCAAAGCCCTGCCGCAGTCTTCTCTTCCACAACCTCTCTCAATACCTCATCTTTGAGGCTCAATTGTAAGAGAGATAAAGCCTTCTCATCCATGTCGTCAAACTGTGCATCCGTCAAGTTTTGCGGTTTCTTTGCCTTCCCAAGCAAAGCCTTGACGCAATTTCCCAAGCAAAGCCTTGACGCAATTTTTACCCACAAGATTGCTCGCATCTTTACTTGCCATAGCCCAAAGTTAATCTTGCGATTAAACTTCTCAATCTCGTACTTCCCAGACATCGTTACCAATAAGCAATACAAGATCCATAAACCGGAGCTCTGATACCAATTGTTAGGATTTTGGTCCTAAACTCAATTGCTAGATTGATAAAGATGCAAGCACAAAATAACAATAATAGCAAGAACGAAACAAAATTGAAAAATAATGAACACAAGAGATTTACGTGGTTCACCAACTTGGCTACGTCCACGGGCGACGGAGAATCAATTCACTATAATCAAGAAGAGTACAAGGAGAATCAAGGTGAAAACCTTTCACACAATCTCACAATCTCTCACAATACAATAGTGAATAACCTAGCACAGCTTGTTTCTATCAATTTCTCTCTCTCAAGCACACGGAGGAACAAAGACAAAAAAGGAGTATTTATATGGCAAAAGTAAACAGCCGTCTTAAACCCTAGCCTTGGCCCAGCCCGTCACAATGCCCGCTGTGAGGCGCCCGCCCCATTGAAGACCAGGCGGCCGCCTGGAAATTCGCCAAGCCAAGCCCACCTTCGGCCCACCATGCGCCCGCCACAGCCATGCCCATGCGGCCGCCTCAAGGCCAGCAACCAGGCCACCCTTCTTGGCCACTCAAGCACCCGCCTCACTCCAGATGAGGCGTCCGCCTCGGCCCAGAACCAATGCCTCGGTAGCCATCCTCCTTTGTCAACAAATTGAGAGTCACACCCAACACAACCGAGAATCTCTCCCGCAAATCGTCCCATAGCGTCTTCGCATCATCCACATAACTCACCGTGGAATGAAGGCTTGGCTCAATGGTGTTAAAGATCCACGAAACAACCATTGAGTTTACCGTTTGCCAATGTTCCAATTCATCTTCCATGGTAGGTTTTTCAATGGTTCCATCAATGAAGGCCGTTTTTGTCTTAGCCCTCAATGATCCCTTGAAACCATAGCCCATTCTTCATAATTCTCGCCCTTCAATTGAACATGGGTGAGAATCATTCCCGGATTGTCACTCATAGAAAGAAAATATGGAGATCTCCTTTCATCCATAGTTTTCTTCTCGCCACTTCCCTCGGTATTCATGGCTCTTATACCAAGTTAGAACCGAGAATTGTGAAGAGGAAATTGTTATTTCACTTCTTGAAGAATTATGAATGATACAACCCTATATATACACCATAATCCTACTTTGACTAGGATTCTATATTAGCTACATATTCTACTTTCCTACTTAGAAAAGAAGACTTTCTAAAGTGCACAACTTACATAAGGAAACAATAT
The DNA here is from genome assembly GCA_022495995.1 of Adenophora triphylla var. japonica. Lineage (NCBI taxonomy): Eukaryota > Viridiplantae > Streptophyta > Magnoliopsida > Asterales > Campanulaceae > Adenophora > Adenophora triphylla. The sequence continues at coordinate 274,154 of JAFEMH010000029.1, forward strand.
TTACAAGGAAAGGAAAAGATATTGACAAGATATGTCAATATCTCAACACATCACATCCTCCTAAATCAATAATTCGCATCTCTGTTTTAAACTTATGACCGTGAAATTCCTACTCAAATTTTGGGCACTTAAGAGTGCTAACAATTTTGGACCTGTCTGCCACAGAGACTATAAAAGGTATTGTGGGCTCGACAGCATACCCATTGCGTTCCACCAACTTTGAGTCAATGAAGTTATGTGTACTGCATTTATTCATAAGTAGCATCATTGACCTTCCTCTACTGCTCCCTTTTAAGCGCATAGTGTTGGTTGTGGCATTTCCTTCCAAAGCATGAATAGAAATCTCTGTGTTTCCCATCTCCAGACCTCTTGTATCCCCTTCTACAATGCCATAACCCTCTTGTGCATCTACTCCAAAATCCCCTATGTGATAATTTTCTTAATCTTCTTCGATCACATATAACTGACATTGGTTGCACTTGCGGCCTGATACAAACTTTTCATCACAATTGAAACATATACCCTTCTCTCGACGCTTGCCATTCTTTAGGAGACAATTTCTTTACTCCGGTAGAACTACCATAAGATTTCACTGAAGACGTCACACTTGCTCCACCTGAATTAATTGAAGAGTTTTTGAATTGGGAATTTGCAGAATAAAAGTCGGTTGAACTTGTAATGCCTGATGTTCCCCCACCTCCTCCGGATTGTAACCCTGTTAAGGTTGTAAGGCCCATTTTTTCTTGTTTAACCCATAACTCCACCGTAGACTCATGTAAACGGGCTAAACCATAGGCTTGCACCAATGTTGTTGGGTTTTCGGACTGTACCATATTGCGCAAGTCCTCTCGTAATCCTCCAACATAATATTGTATGACCTCTGATTTCGTGAGGGAGCCATTTTGAAGCATCATCAGCCCTTTGAGCTCCTCAAAATGAGTCTGATACTCTGTCACTATCCCTATCTCACGACATGCCTTAAATTCCCATATAACATTCTCGTGTGGTCCTAGGCTGAATCTAGCCACCACATCCTCATAAACTCCTCCCAATACATTGGTGCTCTACCCATGGTGTGCGACCTATGCCATCGACTTGCATCCCCATCCATATGAATTGAAGCTATCACTACTTTTTGGTACTCGTCGGTCGGGTGTACTTGATAGTAGGTCAAACACTTACTAATCCAGTCACAAGGATCAGACCCTCAAAATCGAGGAAAATCAATCTTGGGTTTATGAGTGGAATTTTGGTGATTAACATGACTTGGGTGGTATGGTGGTACCCAGGTGGTGTATGGTGGAGGTAAAGTGGTGTACGGTGGCGGTAAGGTGGAATATGGGGAAGTGACAGTGGCATATGGCGAAGAAATTGCAGTATAAGAAGGATTTAGAGTGGTGTATGACTAATTTAACGAAGGTAAATTTACATTTGGAAATAACGGTAAAGGCCCACTTACTGTGGTATGGATCTGGGCGGTGGTTTGAGGTGGAGGGACTACTGCTGGGCTGTTGGTGGTGGCAGTAGTTACCCTAGGGCTTGTCCAGTTCCTCGAATATGAAGTTTTCCCTAAATCATACCCAACCTGATTTCCCCCTTTAAACAGATTCTCAATCGTCGTCTTAAGCCCTTCCATTGTTGCCTTCATTGGTCCCATCTCTACTTTCAACAATCCCACCTCCGCTTCAACTCTACCATGGGATTCCTGAAAGGAATTGTGATTATCATGTGCCAATTTTGTGAGTTCCGTGAATCGCCCATCATGAGCCGTTACCCTTTCATCCAACGACTTCCACTGAGTTCCTTCCGCCATACTCACAGGTCGGAGAATCGATGCTCTGATACCAACTTGTTAACACTTTCAATTGATACACAAGTGTGAATTAAGGAAATCAAGAAATTGGCAGTAAATAATAAGGAAGAAGAAAGGCAAAAGTAGAATTCTCATTAGCTGATGCTCATAAATCTCAGCTTACCTATATAGCTGAAGATTCAAAAGGTAAATTACGCCCATGTGATGAGGGTACCTCGGGAATTTCCTAACAGCTAGCTTTTATTTTTTTAATTACTAAATAATCCATGTTCCCAATTCAACTTAATAACACATCCGGTTTGAAATGTACGAGTATGTATTGTTGGCGTTTATTAACAGCATAGGATGACTAGTAATTACTTGATCTACATGCAACCACAACTCTTATCATCCAAGGGTAATTTTGGAAGCAGCTTAATAAACTACATACAAATCTCTTCTCGGATCAGTTATAAAAAAATAATTTTCTTAACACTAGAAAAAAAATGGAGTTTAGGAAAAAATGGAGTTTAGTAAAAAATAATTGGAGTTTTTACAAAAAAAAAAAAAAAAAAACTACCTAAAAAAGATGGTATTTACAAAAAAAATGATGCAGGAGACGAGTTGGAGACAGAGGAGTCCCAGGCGCCTGCCCCATACCCAATCAGGCGTGCGCCTCAAACCAATTCCGGAGTGAAGCAAACTGTTGTCCAGGCGTGCGCACCTTTCTTGGCCAAGCGCCCGCCTCAAGATGTTGCAACCATGGAGATCCTTTCGGCCGACGAGGCGGCCGCCCCATCAAAATCCATGCGTGCGCCTCAACCAAAACCAACCAAGGATGATCTCTCGGTGTTTCATGCGGCCGCCTGAGGTTGGGCCAGGCGCCCGCCTCGCGTCGTTTATGATTCCTTATTTACGTTTCTTACTTCCAATTACTGAGTATTTATTTGTCAAACGTGGGGTATTTCAGTCCTTTGCTTTATTAATTGTTGCTTAGGGTTTCGAGGGTATTTAAACAACTTTGGTATTTTATTTACGGACAGTTTTTGGATTAATTAAATTTCAGAGAATTTCTTCTCTTTTCTGGTGGATTCCAGTTCTTCGCGTTTGAGGATTCTTCGCTTGAAGAATTCTTGTGATTAGTGCGCTAATCACGAAATTTATCCGGCTTCCGTGCTGCGTCAGTTGGTATCAGAGCAGGCCATATCCTGTCTTTTCACCACTGATTTGTTATGGGGGACCAAGTAACAAGGGAGGAGTTCGATCGATTAACCACAGCCATGGCTGCGATTTCGACGCAGGTGGAGGCGCTCGTGACTGCTCAACGAGGTCCAAACGCTCGTGCTAATCGTAATCGTGGTGGCGAGAGAGACAGGGGTATGGAACAGGGCCGTCGCCCTAGGAGGGGCGAAAATAATGAGGAAGAGGATCCTAATTCCGAGTCTGAGGTTGAGGTTGATAGTGATGAATCGGAACAGGGTGGAAATCGACATCGCCAAGATTATCGGATTAAGGCGGATATTCCATTATTTTATGGAACTATGGGAATTGAAGATTTTCTAGATTGGCAGAATGATGTTGATCGTTTCTTCGAGGTCATGGAGGTGCCTACGAACAAACAGGTCAAGATGGTGGCGATCAGATTGAAGAGCACTGCTGCGGTTTGGTGGGAGAAGCTTGTTGCGCAGAGGCGACGACAAGGGAAGAGAACAGTTGATGAGTACACGACAGAATTTCAGAGGTATACTGCGCGGGTTAGGGTTGAGGAGACCGAGGATCAGAGGATTGCTCGTTACATCAATGGGTTGAAGGGTTCGATCCAAGAGAAGATGGGTTTGCATCATGTGTGGACTCTGACAGATGCTACCACTCTAGCGTTGAAGGCTGAGCTTATAGAGAAGTCGAGCGCGAAAATTTTTACCCCTTTTCGCAGATTTCCACAGCAAGGTGTTTCTGAGACAGTAGTTGATAAAGACCCAGTCCCGCAGACCAAGAGTACAACCACTGCTAGCAGCAGCACAGTGAACAAGGCTCTGGCACAGAAGGCAGCAAATCCTTATGCAAAGCCAACTGGGGATAAGTGCTATCGCTGTCAGGGATATGGCCACAGGTCGAATGTTTGCCCCACTTGGAGGACTGCTGCAGTATTGCATGAGTACGAAGATGATGAGCCCGAGGACAATGAGTATGACGATGTTGAGTTTGCGAAAGAGGAGTCCGGTGAGAGAGTTGGATGCGTGCTCCAACAGATGTTACTTTCTTCCAAGGACGAGGGTCAACGGAAGAATCTGATGCGTGCACACTGTTCTGTGAAGAACAAGGTATGTAATATGATTATCGATAATGGGTGTACTGAAAATCTTGTTTCGCAGAAGTTGGTTGAATTTCTAGGCTTAGCAACTGAGCCTCATGATAGTCCTTATAGCTTGGGGTGGGTGAATAAAGGTTCAGAACTCCGAGTAACCCAAACTTGTAGGGTCCCTATTTCCATTGGCAAACATTATAGGGAGGAGGTCGTTTTTGATGTTCTGAGTATGGACGTGTGTCATATACTGCTTGGTCGCCCTTGGCAGTTTGACCATAATATTACTTATCGGGGTAGAGATAATGTATTGTTGTTCACTTGGAATAATCGTAAAATTGCTATAGCTCCTGTATCACGTTTTGAGAAGCAGGTGGAGAAGGAGAAGCCGGTCGTAATGCTCCTACAGAATGAAAAGGAGCTGACAGCTGCTATTGCAGAGGCCGAGTACTTTTGTCCGATAGTGGTTAAAGGGTTGTTGGGTTCCGTTAGTGTGGAGATCGGGATGCCACGGGATATTGCAGAGCTTTTATCAGGATTTCAGGAGTTACTTGGTGACGAGTTACCCAATGAGCTCCCTCCTATGAGGGACATTCAGCATCAGATTGATTTGATTCCGGGAGCTAGTCTGCCAAACCTCCTGCATTACTGCATGAGCCCTAAGGAGAACGAGATACTGAAGGAGAAGATTGAAGACTTGTTGCAGAAGGGTTTTATCAGAGAGAGTATGAGCCCGTGTGCAGTGCCTGTCCTTCTTGTACCGAAGAAAGGGAATCAGTGGCGTATGTGTGTTGATAGCCGGGCCATCAACAAGATCACCATCAAGTACAGATTTCCTATTCCTCGTCTGGAGGACATGCTTGATGAATTATCCGGGTCTAAATTCTTTACGAAGTTGGATTTGTGCAGTGGGTATCATCAGATTCGGATCAGACCGGGGGATGAGTGGAAGACTGCTTTCAAAAGCAAGGATGGTCTTTACGAGTGGCTGGTCATGCCATTCGGGTTGTCTAATGCCCCTAGTACATTCATGAGGTTGATGAATCAGGTATTCCGACCTTTTATTGGATCTTTTGTAGTAGTTTACTTTGATGATATTCTGATTTATAGTAGAGATAGAGCTGCGCATTTGGAACACCTTAATCAAGTGTTATCAACCTTAAGAAGTGTATCTTCTGCACCAATAAGTTACTTTTCCTGGGTTTTGTTGTTGGTGAGGACGAGATTCATGTTGCTGAGGAGAAGGTGAAGGCAATAAGGGATTGGCCGGTTCCACAGTCAGTCACAGAGGTGCGCAGTTTCCATGGCTTGGCTACATTTTACAGGAGGTTTGTGCGCGATTTCAGCACTATTACTGCACCTATTACCGAGTGTCTGAAGAAGGGGAAGTTTCAGTGGGGCTTGGAGCAAGATCAGAGTTTTGCCCTCATCAAGGAGAAGCTATGCACCGCACCAGTTCTTGCCTTTCCAGATTTTGACAAGATCATTCAGGTGGAGTGTGATGCTAGTGGCGTAGGAATTGGGGCTGTTCTCTCACAAGAAAAGCGTCTGGTGGCTTTCTTCAGTGAGAAGTTGAGTGAGGCTCGTCAGAAGTGGAGCACTCAGGAATTCTATGCAGTCTATCGAGCTTTACGACAGTGGGAGCATTATCTAATTCAGAGGGAGTTTGTTCTGTTTTCTGACCATCTTGCCTTGAAGTTCCTGCATAGTCAGAAGGTGATAAACAAGATGCATGCACGCTGGGTTAGTTACTTGCAGAAGTTCCCTTTCATTATTCAACACAAGTCGGGGGTTCAGAACAAAGTCGCAGATGCTTTGAGCAGGAGGGCTTCATTGTTGATCACTTTATCGCAGGAGATTGTTGGCTTTGACTTATTGAAGGACTTGTACGAGGAGAATGCAGATTTTATGGAGATATGGTCAAAGTGTGTGGGCAAGCACCCTAGTGCAGATTTTCATGTCCGAGATGGTTTTCTGTTCAAGGGAGATCGGTTGTGCATTCCTATTTCTTCTTTGCGGGAGAAGCTGATTCGTGACTTGCATGGTGGGGGCCTTAGTGGACATTTGGGACGAGACAAGACCATAGCGAGTTTGGAGGAGCGTTATTTCTGGCCTCATCTGAGGAAGGACGCGAGCTCTATTGTTCGGAGGTGTTATGTGTGCCAGGTTTCTAAAGGTCAGTCTCAAAATATTGGTCTTTATTTACCTCTACCTGTTCCTGATGATATTTGGCTAGACTTGTCCATGGATTTTGTCTTGGGCTTACCTCGGACACAGCGGGGTGTGGATTCAGTATTTGTTGTGGTTGATCGGTTCTCCAAGATGTCCCATTTTATTGCTTGCAAGAAGACGGCGGATGCCTCCAACATTGCCAAGTTATTTTTCAGGGAGATAGTGCGACTACATGGGGTTCCTAAGTCCATTACTTCGGACAGGGACACCAAGTTTTTGAGCCACTTCTGGCTTACTTTGTGGCGCATGTTTGGCACTTCACTGAATCGGAGCTCTACAGCACACCCACAGACGGACGGACAGACGGAGGTCACTAATCGGACATTGGGGAACATGATTAAGAGTGTTTGTGGGGACAAGCCGAAACAGTGGGATCTTGCGCTACCACAAGTGGAGTTTGCTTACAACAGTGCTATACATTCGGCGACAGGGAAGTCACCTTTTTCCTTGGTGTACACATCTATCCCTAGGCACGTGGTTGATTTGGTGCCTTTACCTCGAGGTCGTGGGGTGAGTCAAGCTGCTGAGAATATGGCTAAGGAAGTGCAAGCCGTCAAGGAAGCGGTCAAGGATAAGCTTGAGGCTACGGGGTTGAAGAACAAGACGGCTGCGGACAAAAAGAAGCGGGTGAAAATTTTCGCAGTTGGGGATGACGTTATGGTGTTCTTGCGGAAGGAGCGTTTTCCCGTTGGTACGTACAAGAAGTTGCAACCCCGCAAGTATGGACCTTTCAAGGTGACCCGGAAGATCAATGGCAATGCGTACGTGGTAGCTCTTCCCGATGATTTGAACATTTCTAATACGTTCAATGTTGCCGATATATATGAGTACCATGCGGATGGAGTTCTTTATCCAGATGTGAACTCGGGGTCGAGTTCTTTGGAGGTGGGAGAGACTGATGCAGGAGACGAGTTGGAGACAGAGGAGTCCCAGGCGCCCGCCCCATACCCAATCAGGCGTGCGCCTCAAACCAATTCCGGAGTGAAGCAAACTGTTGTCCAGGCGTGCGCACCTTTCTTGGCCAAGCGCCCGCCTCAAGATGTTGCAACCATGGAGATCCTTTCGGCCGACGAGGCGGCCGCCCCATCAAAATCCATGCGTGCGCCTCAACCAAAACCAACCAAGGATGATCTCTCGGTGTTTCATGCGGCCGCTTGAGGTTGTGCCAGGCGCCCGCCTCGCGTCGTTTATGATTCCTTATTTACGTTTCTTACTTCCAATTACTGAGTATATGTTTGTCAAACGTGGGGTATTTCAGTCCTTTGCTTTATTAATTGTTGCTTAGGGTTTCGAGGGTATTTAAACAACTTTGGTATTTTATTTACGGACAGTTTTTGGATTAATTAAATTTCAGAGAATTTCTTCTCTTTTCTGGTGGATTCCAGTTCTTCGCGTTTGAGGATTCTTCGCTTGAAGAGTTCTTGTGATTAGTGCGCTAATCACGAAATTTATCCGGCTTCCGTGCTGCGTCAAAAAAAATGTAAATTGTGATATTAGAAAAAACTTTTTTTTTGTCTTTTCAGTTAAAATAATTGATAAATGTATTTATCAGTTGTTTATAACTGATAAATTCATTTATTAGTTTTTAACAAGATATTTTGGGCTTGTTTTTTTTTTTTTTTTTAAACAACTTGTCATATGATATAGAATAATAATTCCAACTGAGTTAGGCAATTTGTTATGTATTTCTCTTTGATCTTTTGGGATTTTCTTTTTTATTCATTTCAAAATTAACTTTAGAGTTCTTGTGTGTTTCATCATTTTGTTCATCGATCTAAAAAACAATGCGATATAGACACCTTAATACCGCTTGTTGTATCATTAATTTCGCATCAACGATTCCAAATCATTTGAAAATGAAAACGTGAGTTTTATGGGAACATAATTATGTTTCCTTATTTCAAAAGACTTCTATATGGTAAGAAGATTTTGGAACTTTCATGGAGATTTATAAGTATCTTACTTTTATTAAGAGATTGTAATTATGTAAATATCTTTTATTTATGTACATAGTTTTATATTAGGACTAACCTACTAATATTTGATTTCCTTGTGAGTGTGTTTTATGTTTCCATATAGGAAAAGGAATCTTACAAAGGAAGAGGTCGATTGCATGAAGATCTTCTCAATGGTGCACTATAAATACAAGGCATTCAGCACAAAGAGAAGCTACGGTTTTAGAGAGAAAAATATACTTACTTCATAGCATTCGATTGAGTTATGTTTAGGTTGTGAGCTTACATCCGTAACTCACATCTAGGTTTTTATAAAGTTCTCTTGTTTTACTTCTGATTGAATAAGTCCTACTTGGGAAAGGGGAGTTGTTCATATCATAGAAGGTGATTAGAACTTGTTTAGTATTTTCATATTTTAGTTTTTCACTTATTTGTTTTTGTAAGAAACAAAAGTTTTTATAGTGAAAGGTTTTTGGGCGTAAGCCTAGTTTGCTGATCTCATAGATCAGTAAGCGTATATAACTCTTGAGTTATTGCATTTAATTTACTTTTATTTATTTTATTCCGCTGCATTATCTGTGGATGTGTGGACAGTTGTGAGACACATCTGTACTCACATCCTTTGCCTATTGCGTGATCCAAGTTTCCTAGCTACACGAAACTTTCAATTGGTATCAGAGCCAACTCTCGAAATATTACTGAGTGTTGATCCAGAAAGTGTAGTCATTATGGAATGCCAAAATCACCAAAATAGGCCTCCTGTCTTGGATGGCACAAATTATTCTCTTTGGAAGTCTAAGATGCGAAATTACATCAAAAGTATTGATGAAAGAGCTTGGATGTGCATTCTTGTTGCATGGCAACCTCCTACTGTGGAGAAAAAGCCATCTTCTGGTGTTGGTGAGTCCTTTTTTGAAAGAAAACCTGAAGAACAATGGACTCTTGATGAAATACAAGCTGCAAATTACAATTCAAAAGCCATGGGTGCTATTTCCAGCCATGTTTCTGGGAATATGTACAAGCTTATAACAAATGAGAGTATAGCCAAAACTGCTTGGGATATTTTGCAAACTCAATGTGAGGGAGCACCAAGTGTGAAGGCTACCAGGCTTAGAATTTTAATGGATAGGTTTGAGTTACTTCGAATGGAAGAAACTGAGGATATTGTGTCATATGCTGCTAAGATTCATGAGATTTCAAATGAATGCACAAGTCTAGGAGAATCTATCTCCAATGCAAGACTTGTTAGTAAGATTCTAAGGACCTTGCCTGAGAGGTTTAACATTAAAGTAGCTGTGATTGAAGAAACAAAGGACACAAACACTGTAGGTCTTGACACTATCATAGGAATCTTGACTGTGTTTGAGCTTAACCTTGAGGCTCAGAAAAAGAACAAAACACACAGTCTTGCCCTTAAAAGTGCTGCTGCTCTACCAAAAGAGCTTGTGGAATTATCCTCTGAAATTGACAAGTCTAATCTTGAAGATGAGGATGTAGCTTTTATTTCAAAGAAATTCAGTTCTATACTGAAAAATAGAAGGATAAGCAAATTCCCCAATAGACCTACTTCCAGTACTACTGAAAAGTCAAAACCTAGCACTGACACTGGATTCAAGAAACCAAGTTTTGAAAATAAATCATCTGAATCTGTCCAATGTAGGGCATGTCGTGGCTTTGGTCATTATGCCAATGAGTGTGCTAATACACTTAAAAAGAAGGGAATGAGCTTAACTGCTACCCTTAGTGACAGTGAGGATGAGGAAGAAGAAGTGGCTAACATGTCTGTCTTAAATTGCCATTCTGTGTTTAATGCTTTTTCTGCAGATATAGAAGAATATACTCCTGAAAAACCCTTGGATGGGGGCTCAGTTGTGTACACATCTGGTGTCACATCTGAAACGGAGCTGAACCGTTTCTCTGTAAAAGGAGATTCAGATGATGAAGATGAAGAAAGAGACATTCCCTATGAGGAACTCTTTGCCACATACAAGGAGCTGCATACAGATTGGATGAAAAGATTGGATAAAATAGAGGTACTTGTTAAGGTAAACAAATCTCTGTCTGATAAATTGGCTGCTTGTGAAGATGAAAAAGCCTTACTTTCAAAAGAAAATGATGCCCAAAAAGATACCATTGCAAGACTTGAAGTCCTTGTGACCAAAAGAGAAGTTGACCTTGAAAAATTCAAGAATGAATGTGAAAAAGGCGATAATACTTTTACTAAGTTAAACAAAAGTAAAATGAAAATGGAAGAAGCTTTTTCTATGGGTCAACGTGACAAAATTGGTATAGGTTTTGAAAATAATTTTGTAAAGGAGGGATATGAGGCTTCTACCTCTAAAAGTGTGAAAAAACAAGCTTTTAAAGAAAAAGTCATTCTGAGTGAGAAGAGACCAAGGAAGAGGCATTACATCTGTCATTACCGCTAGCTCCCGGTCACATTAGGCCCTTCTGCATTTACAAACTTAAGGCCGATAAAAAACTGTAACTTCAAACGGCCTCGGATGTGTGAGAAGATGTATGCACATCCTAACACACATCCAAATCAATCCGAGACCTCTCGCAACCCAAAAAGAAAACTGTTAAACAAAATGGGTAGCCAAACCAATTACCACCTGCAATGTTGTCTACTCTTTCCTCAAGAGTACCGTCTCGGCTCTTGGTATTTTGATAGTGGGTGCTCTAGGCACATGATCGGAAACCAAGCAGTCCTTCTTGATTATGAAGTAATAAATGGAGGGAAAGTAAATTTTGGTGGAGGTGCTCAAGGAAAGATTGTTGGGAAAGGAACCCTAGATGTCAAGGGTCTCCCAAAATTGCACAATGTGTACCATGTGGAAGGCTTGAAAGCCAACCTAATAAGCATCACTCAACCTGTGTGATGATGACCTATTTGTGAAGTTTGATAAGCACTTGTGTGAAGTGTTTGATAAGTATAATAAATGTGTGTTTACTGGTCCTAGATCTGGCGATAATTGTTACCAATTTGGTGACAATCTTTCTTGCCTAAGCTCAAAAGCTAATGATGTCAATCGTGGCACCAAAAATTAGGGCATGCTAGCCGTAGAACTCTGGAAGAACTTCAAAGGTTTGAAGCCATTAAAGACCTCCCTAACCGAACTTCAAGAACCCCGATGTCCGTGGTTCATGTCAAAAGGGAAAACAAACAAAAGCATCACATAAAAAGGTCCAACAATGCTCCACAACTAGATGTTTGGAGATGATTCACACCGATTTAATGGGACCTATTGAAGTAGAAAGCTTTGGTAGGAAAAAGTATGCCTTTGTGTGTGTTGATGATTATTCTAGGTACACTTGGGTAATGTTCTTAAGAGAAAAGTCGAAACAATTGGAGAATTCAAGAATTGGTACAAAAGAGTTAGAAATCTTTATGGTCTTAAGACTGTGAGGATTAGGTCTGACCATGGCACTGAATATGAGAATCAAATGTTCACCAATTTTTGCAATTCCAAAGGAATCACTCATGAGTTTTCGCACCAATCACCCCACAAAGAAATGGAATTGCTGAAAGAAAGAATAGAACCTTGCAAGAAATGGCTAGAGTCATGCTAAGTTCAAAGAACTTGTCCAAAAAATTTTGGGCGTAAGCTTTAAACACCGCTTGCCACATTGGCAATAGGGTGTTCCTAAGGATTGGTAGCACCGTCACCCCATATCAAATTCTCCTTGGAAAGAAACCAACCGTAAAATATTTTCATGTGTTTGGTTGTGTTTGTTATATTCTCAATGATAGAGAATACCGTCCAAGTTTGATTCAAAAAGTGACAAAGCAATTTTCATGGGCTATTCCACAAACAAGCAGAGCTTACGAGTTTTCAATCTCAAAACTAAGACCATTATGGAATCCGCTAATGTTAAATTTGATGACTCACTTGATCTTAACCTCAAGATCCTTGAGGATGATGTTTCAGTTGCTTGCTTTGAACTGGAAGGATGAAGAAACGAGTCTTTGAAAAAGCAAAAGAAACTTCCAAAGTGTTGTTAAAAATGATGAACTCTGACAAGGATGTAACCAAGGATGTGGACACATCCGCCTCCACATCTGAACCCACATCTGCACCCACATCCACTCAAACTCCTGTAATCGAGGACAGGTTCCTCCGATTCGATCAGATGATGCTCCAGAAGGTAATGTGAATGGGTGTGTGGATAGGTCAAAGGATATCCCTTCAAAAATCCAAAAACCACCCCACTTCACAAGTTGTGGGAGATGTGCATGCTCAAGTGAGAACTAGACAAAAGGACAAAGTTGATTATAGAAAGATGGTCTGGTTTATGGAGTTGCTCCTCAAAGCATACTCCCAGGTAAGCTTCGTTGTTTTGTTTCTAAAATTGAACCTAAGAATGTTACTGAAGCATTGAAAGATGCTGACTGGATTATGGCTATGCAAGATGAATTAATTCAATTTGAAAAGAATGAGGTATGGACTCTTGTTCCTAGACCCTCACATGGTAATGTCATAGGAACCAAATGGATTTTTAAGAACAAAACTGATGAGCAAGGTGTGATAACTAGAAATAAAGCTAGGTTAGTTGCTCAAGGTTATACTCAAATTGAGGGAATTGACTTTGAGGAGACATTTGCTCCTGTTGCAAGAATTGAGTCCATTAGGCTTTTGTTAGCCATTGCTTGTTACCTCAAGATTACTCTTCATCAAATGGATGTCAAGAGTGCCTTTTTAAATGGGATATTAAATGAGGAAGCCTATGTTGAACAACCTAAAGGCTTTGTGAACTCCAAATATCCTAACCATGTGTATAAGCTAAAGAAAGCTCTGTATGGGCTAAAGCAAGCCCCTAGAGCTTGGTATGGTAGGTTGACTGACCATTTGCTTCAACTAGGATTCAAGAGAGGTGAGGTTGACAAAACCTTGTTTGTGAGGAGAAACAAGAAGGAGATTCTTGTGGCACAAATCTATGTAGATGACATTGTGTTTGGATCAAATTCTGATCCAATGCTAGCCGAATTTGTGGATAGCATGACTTCCACATTTGAGATGAGTATGGTAGGTGAGTTGAACTTTTTCTTAGGCTTACAGATTAAGCAATTCAAAGATGGTATGTTCATTTCACAGTCTAAGTATGCCAAGAATCTTGTGAAAAAGTTTGAGCTTGAACACTCTTCACATCAAAGAACCCCAATGGGATCTTCCCAAAAGCTAAGTCATGATTCTGATGGTGAGAGTGTTGATCAAACCCTTTATAGAAGCATGATAGGAAGTCTGCTTTACCTCACTGCAAGTAGACCTGACATTATGTTCAGTGTGTGTCTATGTGCTAGATACCAAGCCAACCCTAAAGTGTCCCATCTTAAAGCCTTGAAAAGAATCATTAGGTATGTGAGTGGGACTGTGAACCTAGGTCTGCATTACTCTAAAGAAACAAACACCAATTTGGTTGGGTACACTGATTCTGATTGGGCCGAAATAGTGATGATAGAAAGAGTACCACTGGTGGATGTTTCTACCTAGGTAATAACCTTGTGTCTTGGTATAGTAGGAAGCAAAATTGTGTGTCCTTGTCCACTGCCGAGGCTGAATATGTTGCCCTTGGGAGTTGCTGCACACAATTACTTTGGATGAATCAAATGCTAAAAGATTATGGATTGAATAGCAAAATTTTGACTGCTTTTTGTGATAACAAAAGTGCCTTGGACATATCTAAAAATCCTGTCCAACATTCTAGAACAAAGCACATTGATATTAGACATCATTTCATTCGAGATCTTGTAGAACAAAAAGCGTGTGTCCGGAATTTGTTGGGACCGAAAATCAATTGGCTGATATATTTACAAAGGCATTAGATTTGGAGAGATTTTCCTCCTTGAGGAAGTCTCTTGGCTTGTGTGATATCTAAGGTTGTGAGACCAGATGTGTCTCACATCCTCTAACACATCTGTAGATTAGTTTAACTGAAAAAAAAATATAAAAAAAAAAAATTCATAAAAAGAAAAATCCAAAAATATCATGCATTAGCACGAAATTTCTCAGTGTGGTCACTTGTGAGTCTTCATCTTTGACATTATTTTTGATCACTTAATTGTGAGTATTTCCTGTCCATGTAATCTTTTGATTACTTGGTATAACCTTCCTAGGTATCTCACAGTGGGTGCTAAAAGAAAAAAAATATATATATATGTGAGAAACAGCTGCTTCACCCTTAGTATGAAGCCATACCAGTGTGATCAAGTGATTTTCATAAGAAAACTTGAAGTCAAACTTGATAAGATCATTGGGAAAAAGGGCTATCTTTGGGATCAAGTAAAGTGAAAGCTACTCACATTGCAAAAATCCACAAAAAAAAAAATTGGTGGATGCATCCTAGAGGCTGTGCAGATTGGATTATTGCTCATTGACTTTTTGTGATCTAAATGTGTCCCCATTTGTGACTCACATCCTATGCCACATCCATAAGCTGAGAATATTTCCTTCACCTGTGTGTTTGCATCATGCTAGGCATATTGCATTTTTAGGACATATAGGAGCTTTGTAAATATACTAGATAATTAATTTTCTCTCTTAATTCACTCTTTGATTATATAGGTTTTTGATCTCCAATATCTTTTATGAAAGAAAAAGGTGTGTATCAATCCTTGTTTGAAAAGGTTGAAAAATTCTTTTGGGATTCTGTTTTGATTAAAGATATGGCCGAAGTATTTTTGTTCCCATAAAAATCTTACAAAATCTTGATTTATTTTTGATCCCTTATTTTCTTGGAAGGTGCTTGTGTGTAGTAACCTCAAAGGTTTCTAGCCGTTGGAGGACTTCTAAGGATTTTGTGGTATGTTAAACCTGTTTGGAAAAGGATTCCTAATTTTAGTAGGAAAGGGGGAGCTGTGAGTATTTAATATACCTCACATCCGTCCCATCCCCCATAAACCTTGACAAAACCCTTTGTTCTTCCTCCTCTTTGCACACAATCTCACACACTTTGCATTAATTTCTCTTTGCACTGTTCAACCAACCCAAATCACTCTGTTAAATGGCCGAGCATTCGAACATTAGAGAAGAAGATGTTCTTGACATTGTTCCGATTTCAATAGCCAAGAGAGAGGATTCCATACTCCTAAATCCTGTAATCTCAAAGTTTCTTGCGGATTTCTCCTCTCCATCACCCTCGTCTGATCCAACAATGGAAGCTTCTTCTCCCAAATCTCCGTCATTGGAACCTGTGGCTGTTTCAACCGATGAAAACCCTAAAGCTCCATCCTCTCCGGTGATCCCACCATCGGATGTCGCCATTGCTGAGGAACCTTCTTCAACTAAGAAGAGGAAGTTGTCTCAAGTAAAACCCCCAAAGTCTGCTACAACTCCGGTCCCCCATGTTGTTACTCCCCATGTTGATCCTTTGATCCCTGTTGAGACTGTTCCCCATGCAGAGTCTGTTGAGCCAATTGCTCCTATTTCTCCCATAATCTCATCTGATCTCATTATCCCCTCTATTGTTTCACCTTCTAAGGATAATTTGTCTGCTCCTGTTATTGAGCCCTCGGTGCCCTTGGTGTCTAGTCCTGTTGAGGACTTTATATCCTTTAGTGATGAAGAGCCCTTAGCTAAAATCTTGATGGATTTAAAGGGTAAGAAAAAGATGGCTGCAACTGACTTAGAGCCTTTTGATGATGAAACTGACTCAAGTTCAGATGATGATGATACTGCCTCGGATGAGAACTACAAGCTAGGAAGAGAAGAACTTGATCAGGAAAAAGAAGACCAAGAGTTTGATTCCTCTGATGCTGATGACACTGAGGTTGAACCCATCATTGTTCCATTCCCTGTGAAGGATGTGTCTAAGGATGTGCCCACATCTAGACGCACATCTACCCGAAAGAAAGCTGAACAGGGTATGTCATCTTCTGTTTCTCTGGTCTCTAACCCCAAACCCTTTTCCAAAAAGTTTTTATCCAAAAAGGCTGCTGATAGGTTTGCTTTAATTTCATCTAAAGCCTTTGTTGTTGAGATGAAAAGGGATAGGGAGATTTTTTC
This sequence comes from Adenophora triphylla var. japonica, assembly GCA_022495995.1. Classification (NCBI taxonomy): domain Eukaryota; kingdom Viridiplantae; phylum Streptophyta; class Magnoliopsida; order Asterales; family Campanulaceae; genus Adenophora; species Adenophora triphylla. The sequence continues at coordinate 290,438 of JAFEMH010000029.1, forward strand.
TAAGCTTGGTATGGACAAGTTTATTGAGTAAAGAGGATTATTCTTGACTGTGGACCATCCCCTTCCCTTCTACCCCAAATTGGTTTATGAGTTCTATGCAAATCTACCTAAGGGATTAGATAAATCTTATCCTCATTCTCCTGGTGTTTATGTTAGAGGAGTATTTGTTCCTTTTACCCCTTCTATCATCAATGATTTTCTTGGGTTGTATGATCATTTGGATGATGTGGTTTCTATTGAGGATGATGATCTTGTGTCTGCAATTACCCATGGCAAGGTAACCTCTTGGCCAGTAAAGCCTAAAGATTTAGGGAGTGGCTCTTTATCCTCCCTTTACCGTTTTTCTCCACTCTATCTTAGTTGCCAATCTTTGCCCCTCAAATAACAAAACCTCTGTCACTAGGGTGCAAGCTGATCTTCTGTATAGATTGGGAATTAAGAGGCACATTAATTTTGGGGACTTTATATTTAGAAAGATTTGTGATTATGGAGAATCTCCATCAAAGAAATGGTCTTTACCTTACCCTTCCTTGATATCCCAAATTCTCATTGCCAATGGGGTAAAGGCTGAAAAAGGAGAAGAAAGAGTTGATAATTTTGCCTTATTTAAGGAATCCAAAACTCTGTTAGACCCTAAGCAAAGGCATGTTGATCTCCCTGTGGGTACCTCTCCTGAAATTACTATGCCAGATGTGGATACATCTGAACCCACAGCTGTAGCTCCATTTGATGTTCAGATGAAGGATTTAGATGCCGAGATTGCCGTTGCCGAAGCTCAAGCTCAAGCCTCCACCGCCCATGCCAACAACCTTAAAGCACTTAAGGATAATCTTCTCAAATGGCATGCTTCACTTTTCGCTCAAAAAGGGGGAGATCTTTCTTTGTTGCTTGCTTTTGGAGGAGATAAAGTTTGGAACACTGCTGTGTCTGCTACTAGTTGGAGGGGCTGGGAACTTTAACTTAGGGGGAGAAAAGTTTTTTTGAATTGATGGTTTTTAAAGACAATTTTAATTTTCTGTTTTAGTTTGTTAGTTTTTAAAACAATGGTTTGTAATAGCTTTAAGTAGGACATGTCTGAATGGTTTTTGCTTTTGCTTAATGAACCGCTAGTATTACGTTCGATTGTTTTGCAGTTTTTATGTGTGGATGTGTATACACATCTGGACACACATCCATTCAGGGGGAGTTATGTTTTTCTATATTCTGTGGTCATAATATTATGTTTGTTATAAATCTTTGGTTTTGACCAGAAAGTCCAAAATAGGGGGAGATTGAAAACGTGAGTTTTATGGGAACATAATTATGTTTCCTTATTTCAAAAGACTTCTATATGGTAAGAAGATTTTGGAACTTTCATGGAGATTTATAAGTATCTTACTTTTATTAAGAGATTGTAATTATGTAAATATCTTTTATTTATGTACATAGTTTTATATTAGGACTAACCTACTAATATTTGATTTCCTTGTGAGTGTGTTTTATGTTTCCATATAGGAAAAGGAATCTCACAAAGGAAGAGGTCGATTGCATGAAGATCTTCTCAATGGTGCACTATAAATACAAGGCATTCAAAGACAAAGAGAAGCTACGGTTTTAGAGAGAAAAATATACTTACTTCATAGCATTCGATTGAGTTATGTTTAGGTTGTGAGCTTACATCCGTAACTCACATCTAGGTTTTTATAAAGTTCTCTTGTTTTACTTCTGATTGAATAAGTCCTACTTGTGAAAGGGGAGTTGTTCATATCATAGAAGGTGATTAGAACTTGTTTAGTATTTTCATATTTTAGTTTTTCACTTATTTGTTTTTGTAAGAAACAAAAGTTTTTATAGTGAAAGGTTTTTGGGCGTAAGCCTAGTTTGCTGATCTCATAGATCAGTAAGCGTATATAACTCTTGAGTTATTGCATTTAATTTACTTTTATTTATTTTATTCCGCTGCATTATCTGTGGATGTGTGGACAGTTGTGAGACACATCTGTACTCACATCCTTTGCCTATTGCGTGATCCAAGTTTCCTAGCTACACGAAACTTTCAGAAAATATATGAGCAATTTATAAACAAATAAAAATACAATCCTTAGACTAGTTTAATAAGTACAAAGCCTTAGCTAGGTTAATAAGTTAACTAACAAAAAATTAAACTAAGATACTTATTACAGAGGGAGTACTTATTTTATGGACTCTATGTTTTTTTCTTTTTTTTGAAAGATACAATTATAAAGGGGTACAATAAAAGTATATAAAATGATGGATACAAAATGAACTCATTATATATATTATTTGTTGCATAATTTTATCAATTGTTGACTCGCCACACTGTAATTAAAACACCATCAAAATTATTACACGTTATGTTATAAACCAAATTAACTTTATTATTACCCTATTCTAATTTTTTAATCCTCAAAGATAGAGAAAGAGAGGATATTGAGCTCACTCAATAAGCTCAAATTTAGAATGGATCGATATGGATTGTAATCTTGTTTAACAAGTTTATGGTAAAGTGAAGATCTTAAATTAACTTACCCATCACGAGTGCATCATTTAGACCGTAGACCAATTAACTTATGATTGAATCATTAGATATCTTTCATCTATTAATTTAAAGAAAGCGACTCAATTTATTTTTAATGTTCATCAAATTTTAGGGGTGAAAATTGACATGGTACCGCTCCTAGCTTGGAGTGGTGCAGCGTTAGTTACTGCGATTGTATTATGTATTTTTTAATCAATGATTGATATTAATTTGACATAAATTGGGTTTGATATTTACCAAATTGATCTTAACCATTCACTCACCAACATGAGAGACGTAGCCGATTGACAGCCACACGCAGGAGGAGCTGCAGCAAGCTCCTTGCCCATTCCCTATATATTGCCCCTTTCCTTGTTACTCATTCATCTCCTTTTCCATAAGAAAATTAAAGTCACAATGGGAAGTCAGATGCAAGGAGAGGAAGAAGCCATGCTACAAGGCCAAGCTATTATATGGCGTTTCATATACAACTCAGTTGAAACAATGGCACTCAAATGTGCTGTTGATCTTCGCCTGGCTGATATCATAAACTCCCATGGCTCCCCAATTACTTTGTCCCAAATCGCTACTTATATCGACTCTCCAACTCTGGACATCTCTGGCCTTGCTCGCCTTTTGAGATTCTTAGTCCATAAGAAAGTGTTTGATGAAATGCCTCTATCAGATACTGAGACCGTCTACTGCCTCAACCACACCTCTAAGTGGCTTTTGCATAATTCCAAGCTATCATTGGCACCATTAACATTGACGCAGACTCATTCAATCATGCAAAATCCAATGCAACTTCTAAGTCGATCCATAATAGAAGGAGGCACGTCGTTTAAGAAGGCCCACGGAGATGAGGTATGGAAATATATTTCTCTTAATCCCGATTTCAGTGCAATTTTCAATGAAGGAATGGCTTGCACGGGCAGAATCACCGTGGATGCCATTTTACGCAATTACAAAGGTGGGTTTGGTGGGATTAGGTCTTTGGTGGACGTTGGGGGTGGTCTTGGGGCTGCCATTGGAGAGATTGTTAAGGCAAATCCACATATTCAAGGGATTAACTTTGATTTGCCGCACGTTATTGCGAATGCACCTGACTATGATGGAGTCATCCATGTTGGAGGTAACATGTTTGAAACCATTCCTCAAGCAGATGCAGTGTTCTTAAAGGTAAGCTCTAACTCGTTTTTAATTTACATCATCCATTCTTCTGTCCATTTTTACACTAAGGCTCCGTTTGTTTCGCGTAAAACGACTTCCGGGAAATGATTTTCAGTAAATTGTTTTCCGGAAAATGAAAATGTTTTCCGAAAAATGACATAAACATAAACATGTTTTCGGCTGTTTGGTAAGGAAAATATTTTACTTATGAAAAATTCATAGGTAATCTATATCTATATCTATATATATATAATGGCTCAAGTACATAGAGCACTTGAGCTCACTCATTTTCCCTCCGAAACTTGTATCCAGACAAAATAGAGGCTTAATACATTTTCAAGCTTTCATTAAATAGCGTCATTGAATACCTTCATTTAATATAAAGTACACTCATTAATATGCATATTTATAACTATTTTTTAAGTTCAATAAAAAATAAACCAAATTAATACAAATTGAAAATGAAGCTTCAATTCCGGTCAATTTGTATTTACACCACATTTTAATGTTCAATACCGGTGCGTTTAACGCACGAGTAAAGCACTAGTTTTACTTAGAAAAGCGAGGAAAACATTTTCTCCATTTTTCTGTGCTTATCAAATACCGTAAAATGAGGAAAACGTTTTTCGAAAAATATTTTTTCCCCAAACAAATGGAGCCTAAATTGCAAAGAAAATGTTACACTAGTAATCGTGTTGCAAAAATTGAAATCTAAATTTCTTCAGAGTTGTCACTATTAGACTTTCTGAATTGAAATCATATCATGTGAAATGAACATAACTTAATTGCAGTGGTGGAGCCAGAAATGTTAGGAAGGGGGGGGGGGAGGGGGCAAAAAATTGGAGCAAAGGAAAAAACCCTGAATTTTTTTTTTTTGGCTATTTTTCTCCTATACAATACAACTTTAGACATAGTTAAATACCTACTTTAATGGCGATAATAATAAATTAATTGGTCTCTCATACGATTCAGCACAGTACCAAAAGGTTCAACATCTACAAATCTTACCTGCTAAAAGAAAATCATAAATATAAAATATTTTACTTCTACATATACTTCTCCGTCTCACTAAAACTTACACTCTTTACCTCATTGGTGTCTTGTTAAAAATCACACTTTCTAAAATGAAAACTACACTTTCTAAATGAAATTGTTTTAATACTTCTTTATTCAATAAAATTCATACACTTAATCTTCATGTCCAAAACTAAAGTGTAATTTTAGATGAAATGGAGGGAATAATAATTGAAAAAAACACAATTGAAAAAAAAATAAAAATAAAAAAACAAGGTCAAGGAGGGGCAACTGCCCCCTCTTGTCCCTATCTAGCTCCGCCCTTGCTTAATTGTATCCTTAAACCCAATGCTTCTATATATAACCTTATGTAATCAACATATTTATGATGTAGTGCATCATGCATGACTGGGGCGATGAAGATTGCGTAAAGATAATGAAAAATTGTCGTAAAGCAATCCCAGAAGGTGGAAAAATTATCATTGCCGATATAATTTTGCAGCCAGGAGGTGACGGTCCATTTGATGATACTGGCAATGTGTTCGATATTGTGATGCTTACAGACTTCTCGGGTTCGGGTGGAAGAGAGAGAACCGAAGCCGAATGGAAAAAGTTACTAAATGATGGAGGCTTTCCTAGGTACAAAATTGTCAGGATTCCGACATTGCTTTCAATAATTGAGGCCTACCCCTGATTATTATGAGGACTTTCTATGATACTTCAATAATTGAGGCCTACCCCTGATTATTATGAGGATTTTCTATGATACTTGACTACGTAGCAGTTAAAAATGAGTTTGATCATTCATATATTTTCTACTACCGAATGTTGGAATGGCTAAGCAGTCCAACGATGGGAGATCCCAAGTCATCAAGCCCATATTTAAACTGGTCGCCACACTGCTTCAGCCGTCCTTATATATAGGGACATGGTACCGCTCTTACCTTGGAGTGACACAGCGTTAGCTACTGCCTAGCCGTTCCAACATTCTATTTTGATAACTTGGGATCTCCCATCGTTGTACTGTCTAGCCGTTCCAACATTCGATAGTGGAAAATATATGAATGATCAAACCCATTTCTAACTGATACGCAGTTAGATATCATAAAAAATCCTCATAATTAGGGTAGGCCTCAATTATTGCAGGTACGGAATCTCTCTCTCTCCTTGTGCGCTTGTGTGCTGTGCGCATTTGTGGGATTATGAATATGGTCTGACAAAGTGATTATTCATCTATTTTGGCAGGCAACTCTCCAAATTGAGGCCTTTCTGAGGAATCAGGAAGGCAGCAAAACTAAGTCACTTCTTTTTTAGTCCAACTGCACTTAGTTTACCTATAATATTTCGATTTTTATTAGCATAATTATTTATTTTAAAGTGTAATTAGCTTGACAAAAAAAATTATGTAATGGTAAATGTGAGCTGAGTATAGTTTGAAATGTGAGTGTTAGTGTACTCCCTTCGTCCTACCGCAAAAGTCAAACCGTACTTGCTTTTTGGGCATGATAATTAAAGTGAGGTGGGGGATAGGTGTTGTGAGTATGGAAATTAATTAAAGTACGAGAGAGAATGAGCTAGATAAACAGTAATTTGATTGATATTGTGACTATAAAAGTAAAGTATGAGAGAGAGAATAAGTGGGTGGAATAGTGAAGATTTTTTGTTATTTTGAATAGTCCGGTTTGAGGTGAGATAGACCAAAAGAAAAATAAATTTGATTTAAGGTGGGACAGAGGTAGACGTGGCAGGTTCGATTAACCGGCGGTTCACGGTTACCGAACCCGCGGTTCCAACTTACAAATTTTCCAACCGAAATCGAACCGGTTAACCGCCTTAACCAGTTACGGTTTTACGGTTTACCGGTTAGACCGGTTAACCGTTTTTAATTTTTTTTTCTTTTTCAAATTAGGTTTTTAAAAGAAAATTTTAACAGAATTAAAAACAGTTACGAAAAAAGTTAATTTACTAACAGTTTTTGAATAAAAAAGTTAACTTTTTAACAGTTTTTTGAAAAAATAGTTAACTTTTTAACAGTTTTTGTTAAATTTTATACTGTTTTTTAACTTTTTTTTTCAATTTTTTTTTTTGATAAAGAAGACTATTTTAGACTTTTGTTTACTACATACATTTTTTGTAAAAAGTTATATTAAAAAAGTTATGAATTTTTAAAGAAATAAAACTTAACTTTTTTTTCTTTTTTTTCAAATTAGTTTTTTAAAATAATTTTTTAACAGAATTAAAAATAGTTACGAAAAAAGTTAATTTTCTAACAGTTTTTGAATAAAAAAGTTAACTTTTTAACAGTTTCTGTTAAGTTTTATACTGTTTTTTAACTTTTTTTTTTCAATTTTTTTTTGATAAAGAAGACTATTTTAGACTCTTGTTTACTACATACATTTTTTGCAAAAAGTTATATAAAAAAATTTATGAGTTTTGAAAGAAATAAAACTTAACTTTTTTAAAAGAAACGAAAGTATATAAAAGAAAAAATGGACGGTACCCTTAAATTTTATTAATTAAAATAAAATTACAAAGAGGGGGACAACCAACCTTATACTTTTATAAATAAGACGTGGAACAATAGTTGCAAAATGCTCGAAGATTATAATCAACATTGGGAGTAATTTTTCTTTTTGTGAAATTGATGGCGAAAGTATCGGATGTAGGCTTTCTTTCTCTAGTAGGTTGTCCCGGACCCCCGACCACCTCCCCTAGTAGCTCGGCCCCCCTACCCCTCCTAGTACCAACACTTTCAATTTCAACAACTTCTTCTTCCTCACTTTGTTGGATATTTTGATTTTGATAATCAAAATCATCGTTGGGGGAGGAAGAACCAATATGTGACTTGCCTAAATTGCTTCTTCTTTGATTTTCAGTCATTTGTGTCAAGGCCGAGGGAGGCACCTCGTCCTCAAGGGAGACGGTCTCAGACTACGAGGGAGGTCTCCTCGGCCCTTTGATTTGGGCTTCGCTTATGCTTGCTTGATGGGCCTTTGGTCGGCCTTGTTGATGCCGAGATATAGGGACGAGGAAGCCCATGTCCTACCTCGTAACTTGAGATGGATTATGTTTATAGCTCAATCCACTTGGGCCTGACCCAGACGAGCCCATGTTCGTATCTCGATTTATACTGTTCAGTATACTATTTTCTGAATGTGTGTGTGTGTGTGCATGTAGATATAGTCATGCAAAAAAGTTATGCACAAATTAACAAACTAATATAGTTTATAACCAGTTGATTAATTGAAAGGATATCAATGATACTATATGAATAGCTTCTCTCTATAGCGAATATTTAAACAAAAATATTGTGAGAAACCCAACCCAAAAGACAACTGACAGAAACAGACAGCACCTCCTCAAGGGGTTAGGACACATACACACACACACACTTATCCCTAACCATGTTAGTGGAGGGACCTCACCTCCATTGATGATCATCCAACTTCAACTACTTACTGCCTCTACTGGCCCTCTCCATGGACAAAGGACTGCTGTCCCAACTTCAAATTTGCCAGAGATGAATAACGTAAATGAATTGAATGTTTGATGGGACCCACATATTGACATATTCATCTCGGCCATCCATTTTCCAAAAAGGAGGAGATGTGTCAAATCTCACCGAAATTGGGTGTAACAATACCATGAAAGCAACTGTTCCAAATCTCCAAACCATTGATAAAGAGCCCATTCTGTTTTTGTTTTCTCGATATTATTGTTATCATTTTAGTCCCCATCAACCTGACTTGCACCTTTCAAGTCATTATTGTTGCCTGACTCTGTCACCAGCTTCTCATCTTTAGGGCTGTCTGTCACCATGTGCAAGTGCAACACTTCGGTCCCTCCCAGCCTTCGATCCTGAAATCAGATGTTGACACATTCATCACATTAGTGAATGAATCCAGTGCCACAGACATAAATTTTTGCGAAGGGGGATCAAGATTGCTTGGATATAAAATTAATTTTTAAAATAAGTAGTAATAGGGTAAGGTAATTAATGAATCTACCATTTCCCTATGCACCTGCATGAAAAAAGAGATAAAGTTAGTGTGAAAGAAAAAGAAGTAGTGAGATTATAAATTTCCTCCTATATTTTGTCTAATAAATCACAACTGTTCAATATTAAGAAAAGAAGGTGTCCCCAAATTTAAGAAAAAGAAAAAAAACAATGTGGCCCGTATTTAAACTGGTCGCCACACTGCTTCAGCCGTCCTTATATATAGGGACATGGTACCGCTCCTACCTTGGAGTGGCGCATCGTTAGTTACTGCGACTTTATTATGTATTTTTTAGTCAATGATTAATATTGATTTGACATGAATTGGGTTTGATATTTACCAAATTGATCTTAAATATTCACTCACCAACATGAGAGACATGGCCAATTGCAGCCACAGGCAGGAGGAGCTGCAGCAAGCTCCTTGCCCATTCCCTATATATTGCCCCTTTCCTTGTTACTCATTCATCACCTTTTCCATAAGAAAATTAAAGTCACAATGGGAAGTCAGATGCAAGGAGAGGAAGAAGCCATGCTACAAGGCCAAGCTATTATATGGCGTTTCATATACAACTCAGTTGAAACAATGGCACTCAAATGTGCTGTTGATCTTCGCCTGGCTGATATCATAAACTCCCATGGCTCCCCAATTACTTTGTCCCAAATCGCTACTTATATCGACTCTCCAACTCTGGACGTCTCTGGCCTTGCTCGCCTTTTGAGATTCTTAGTCCATAAGAAAGTGTTCGATGAAATGCCTCTATCAGATACTGAGACCGTCTACCGCCTCAACCACACCTCTAAGTGGCTTTTGCATAATTCCAAGCTATCATTGGCACCATTTACATTGATGCAGACTCATTCAATCTTGCAAAATCCAATGCAACTTCTAAGTCGATCCATAATAGAAGGAGGCACGTCGTTTAAGAAGGCCCACGGAGATGAGGTATGGAAATATTTTTCTCTTAATCCAGATTTCAGTACAATTTTCAATGAAGGAATGGCTTGCACGGGCAGAATCACCTTGGATGCCATTTTACGCAATTACAAAGGCGGGTTTGGTGGGATTAGGTCTTTGGTGGACGTTGGGGGTGGTCTTGGGGCTGCCATTGGCGAGATTGTTAAGGCAAATCCACATATTCAAGGGATTAACTTTGATTTGCCGCACGTTGTTGCGAATGCACCTGACTATGATGGAGTCATCCATGTTGGAGGTAACATGTTTGAAACCATTCCTCAAGCAGATGCAGTGTTCTTAAAGGTAAGCTCTAACTCGTTTTTAATTTACATCATCCATTCTTCTGTCCATTTTTACACTAAATTGCAAAGAAAATGCAACACTAGTAATCGGGTTGCAAAAATTGAAATCTAAATTTCTTCATAGTTGTCACTATTAGACTTTCTGAATTGAAATCATGTCATGTGAAATGAACATAACTTAATTGTATCCTTAAACCCAATGCTTCTATATATAACCTTATGTAATCTATATATTTATGATGTAGTGGATCATGCATGACTGGGGCGATGAAGATTGTGTAAAGATAATGAAAAATTGTCGTAAAGCAATCCCAGAAGGTGGAAAAATTATCATTGCCGATACAATTTTGCAGCCAGGAGGTGACGGTCCATTTGATGATATTGGCAATGTGTTTGATATTGTGATGCTTACATACTTCTCGGGTTCGGGTGGAAGAGAGAGAACCGAAGCCGAATGGAAAAAGATACTAAATGATGGAGGCTTTCCTAGGTACAAAATTGTCAGGATTCCGACATTGTTTTCAATAATTGAGGCCTACCCCTGATTATAAGGATTTTCTATATGATACCTGACTGCGTAGCAGTTATAAATGGGTTTGATCATTCATATATTTTCTACTACCGAATGTTGGAACGGCTAGGCAGTCCAACGATGGGAGATCCCAAGTTATCAAGCCGTAATAATATATTTTAATAAAATTATTGATTCACTAGGAAAAAAATATTTACTATAACAATGTTGTAAGATGTTATACTATGGAGTATAAATTACTTCACTTGTATTATTGAGTAGTACTTGTTTAGGCTGAGGGACTGTTCAAAACAGGTGGAGGCTTGTTTTTTTTTTTATAATGCGGAGTATGTTTTTATTAATGAATGATTGAATCTATAACAAGAGTAATACTTTAAAGTGCATTCAATACTGATTGAACCGTTGACCTTTTAACGTAACTTGCATATTGTTTCTCCACGTAGGCTCGATTTTCTTCATCTAGTAAGTATTTTAAGGCTCTAATATGTCTCAACAAAAATTACATGCAGAAGAGTATTATTGTATGGTTAGATGTGTCTTTAGCAACCTTGACACGAAGAATCATGAAGAAGGAATTCGTTCTTTCCTCTGCCACTCGAATTTGAAGATAACTCGCTCGTAAATCAATCTTTGAAAAATCATTATGCCCCATATAATTCGTCTAATAACTCCTCGATTACCAGCATTGGGATGCAATCCTTGATCGTTATATCATTCAACCTTCGGTAGTCTACACAAAATCTCCACGAACCATCTTTTTTCTTCACCAAGATTACGGGTGATGCGAACGGGCTAGTACTTGGAGTAATGATCTGGTCTCGCAACATTTCTTCCACTAATATCTTGATTTCCTCTTTCTAAATATGAGGATATCGATATACTCTCAAAATCGATATACTCTCAAATTGACTGGCTCGCTGCCCGGTTTCAAGACGATTCTGTGATTCTGCCTTCTACTAGGAGGCAACCCACTTGGTTCTCCGAACAGTACTTGATTGTCCAGCAATACTTGCTCGATCCATTCAGGAGTCTTCCCAATCTCCTCTCCACTTATAGCAAACAAAATTTCAGAGATACCAAGAGGCTCATTTTGCAAATACTTTCGAAGTGACCGGCATGTCATCATTTTTAATGTCGGTGTTTGACTTTTTGCTTCACTTTACAAGAACACAGTCTTCCCTTTGTGATTTATAGTCAGTCTTATATTGACAAAATCAAAAGTAACATGACCATTTCGTGAACCCATTGGACCCCTAACACAGCATCACATCCTCCTAAATCAATAATTCGCATCTCTGTTTTAAACTTATGACAGTGAAATTCCTACTCAAATTTTGGGCACTTAAGAGTGCTAACAATTTTGGACCTGTCTGCCACGGAGACTAGTATAAAAGGTATTGTGGGCTCGACAGCATTGCGTTCCACCAACTTTGAGTCAATGAAGTTATGTGTACTGCCTGTATCCATAAGTAGCGTCATTGGCCTTCCTCTACTGCTCCCTTTCAACCGCATAGTGCTGGTTGTGGCATTCCCTGCCAAAGCACAAATAGAAATCTCTATGTTTTCCATCTCCGGACCTCTTGCATCCCCTTCTACAATGACAGAACCCTCTTGTGCATCTACTCCAAAATCCCCTATGTGATAATCTTCTTCATCTTCTTCGATCACATATAACTGATGTTGGTTGCACTTGCGGCCTGATACAAACTTTTCATCACAATTGAAGCATATACCATTCTCTCGCTTCGCTTGCCATTCTTTAGGAGACAATTTCTTTACTCCGGTAGAACTACCCTAAGATTTCAATGAAGACATCACACTTGCTCCACCTGAATTACTTAAAGGAGTTGGGAATTTGCAGAATAAAAGCCGGTTGAACTCCTAATGCCTGATGTTCCCCCACCTCCTCCGGATTGTAACCTTGTTAAGGTTGTAAGGCCCATTTTCCCTTGTTTAACCCATAACTCCACCGTAGACTCATGTAAACGGGCCAAACCATAGGCTTGTGGCAATGTTGTTGGGTTTCCGGACTGTACCATATTGCGCAAATCCTCTCGTAATCCTCCAACGTAATATTGTATGACCTCTAATTTCGTGAGAGATCCATTTTGAAGCATCATCAACCCTTTGAGCTCCTCAAAACGAGTCTGATACTCTGTCCCTATCTGACGACATGCCTTAAATTCCTATATAACATTCTTGTGTGGTCCTGGGCTGAATCTCGCCACCACATCCCTCATAAACTCCTCCCAATACATTGGTGCTCTTCCCATGGTGTGCGACCTATATCATCGACTTGCATCCCCATCCATATGAATTGAAGCTATCACTACTTTTTGGTACTCGTCGGTCAGGTGTACTTGATAGTAGGCCAAACAATTACTAATCCAATCACAAGGATCAGACCCTCCAAACCGAGGAAAATCAATCTTGGTTTTATGAGTGGAATTTTGGTGATTAACATGACTTGGGTGGTATGGTGGTACCCAGGTGGTGTATGGTGGAGGTAAAGTAGTGTATGGTGGGCATAAAGTGGTGCACGGTGGTGGTAAGGTGGTGTATGGGGAAGTGACAGTGGCATATGGTGAAGAAATTGCAGAATAAGAAGGATTTGGAGTGGTGTATCACTGACTTAACGAAGGTAAATTTACATTTGGAAATAACGGTAAAGGCCCACTTACTGTGGTATAGATCTAGGCGGTGGTTCGAGGTGGAGGGACTGCCGCGGGTCTGTTGGTGGTGCAGTAGTTACCCTAGGGCTTGTCCAGTTCCCCCGAATATGAAGTATTCCCTAAATCATACCCAACCTGATTTCCCCCTTTAAACAGATTCTCAATCGTCGTCTTAATCCCTTCCATTGTTGCATTCATCGGTCCCATCTCTCCTTTCAACAATCCCACCTCCCCTTCAACTCTACCATGGGATTCCTGCAAGGAATTATGATTATCATGTGCCAATTTCTTGATTTCCTTAATTCACGCTTGTGTATCATTTGAAAGTGTTAACAAGTTGGACTCGGAGCATCGGTTCTCCAACATGTGAGTACGGTGGAAGTCGTTGGATGAGAGGGTAACAGCTCATGATGGGCGATTCACGGAACTCACAAAATTGGCACATGATAATCACAATTCCTTGCAGGAATATGGTAGAGTTGAAGGGGAGGTGGGATTGTTGAAAATTGGCACATGATAATCACAAAATTGGCACATGATAATCACGGAACTCACAAAATTGGAATTCATCGGATGAGAGGGTAACGACTCATGATCATTGTATTGCCTAGCCATTCCAACATTCGATAGGAGAGAGGTGTTGTGAGTATGGAAATTAAAGTATGAGAAAGAATGAGCTAGATAAACAGTAATTTGATTGATGTTTTGAGTATAAAAGTAAAGTATGAGAGAGAAAATGAGTGGGTGGAATAGTGATTTTTTTTTATTTTGAATAGTCCGGTTTGAGGTGAGATGGATCAAAAGAAAAATAAATTTGATTTAAGGTGAGACAGAGGGAGTATATGTTATGAGTAATAATAAAGTCACAAAAACTCGTACAAAATTGGTTTAATTCCTTAAGGCCTCCCATCCCAAATCAAAAGCTATAAAAATTCACATAATATACTAAAACCCACACACACCTGAGGCCTAAATCAAAATTTCTTATACTTTTTAATTTTTTATAGTCTTATACCTTACTTATAGGAGGAAACTTGTTAATAAAATATGGATTTTTTTTAATTATTTTTAGAGAAAATGTGAAAATTGTAATAAAAAATTACTCTTATACCTAAATTATATTAGTAATTCTTGTCTTTAGGAGCGAACTGATGGGAGTGTATTTATATGAAATTTTCAATATGTCTCGTGTTTTTATGGGTTTTTGTTATAGCCGAGAAGCCCCAAGGTATGAAGCCCTACAAAATTTTGTTTTCAAATAGTGTTGTTAGTAAGTGATAGAATGTTGTATTTGTAATCCCAATACTCATTATAGTTGAACATCTAATCAAATTTTGTCAAGCTATATATATTTGTGACTAAAAATTCCATTTCACCGTTAGCAATTGAATTTGAAGCTTATTTCCGTCATTCTTGCGATTCTGCCCCTGAGCGATATGCTTTCTCGCCTACTCTGAATAAAAGAAAGAGCTCCTTCTCTGCTCTATTTCTTGGTGAAGGCCCCTTTTTCCAGTTCTTATCAAGATGGTGGACCTGGCAAATCTTAGGGGCAAATGCTAAAAAGGAGACAGAAATAACGAACCACCCAGCCTGGATCGTGACTAAAATGGGCAAGCATACGTGATGAGTCCTAAACTTGCATTTTGAGCCTCACAACTTTATGTCTGGGTTTATGTTAGAACTTCAATTTAGCATCGAAATATGTTTATTTTTTGTGCACCTAAGATTACTCATATAACAATATATTTGATAGTAATTTATACTACAGTTTAATATTATTTAGCCCATTGTCACTAGCAAGTATTTGTATACATCTTTGCCATTAAATAATATACTATAAAGTACTTCCTCCTCCGTCCCAATCGAAAATGTATAAATTTTCATTTTAGCTGTCCCATTTAAAAAGACACACTTCTAAAACGGAAACTTTTTAATACTTATTTATTCGTGGGACCCACTTGTCATACTCACAATAACTATCCACCAACTATTCTTTACCCTATTTTCTCTATGCTACATCACTTTTCATATTTACAACTCTAACCCCACTATACACTCTTATTAATTCTCGTGCAATACCAACTTTGTGACTTTTCGGGTGGAAAGTACTTAGTAAGTAAGCATTATCAGAATGTCTGTTACTAAAATTTAGACATTCAAATAAAGAGGGAGGGAGAGAATAGGTTTTAACCAATGAATGTGTAACCGTGCAAAGTAAGCAAACAATAAATGCAATTAAATACGTGGAAAGACGTTTAAAATAACAAATGGTAGTAGTACTTAAATTCATTTTTATTCTATATATTTCATTGATCCAATTTGGCTTATTCCATATATATTTACAGATTAAAGTCAGAAAAAAAAATGAGAGGAAAAGAGCAATTTCGAATTTCTAGGGCTATTATAGTCATATATTTTTTAGTATCTTTTCCTTATTTATCAGAATCCATATTTAGTGGGATTTCATAGTGCATCAAGGCTCATAAGGAAGGAAAAGCTTGTACACTTATCAAATTTCAAGGTCACCTTAATTGGAACAACCATAAATTGGACAAAGATTGTTGTTTAACACTTGCGAAAATTAATGATTTTTGTAAGCCATGGTTTTGGCAGGGTTTTAATGTTATTTACAGTCAATCTGTTAGAAAATATTGTTCTGAAAGTTTTATTCTGATGTAATGTACTCCCACATATCAAATTATTAATTTAATAACAAATATATGTACGATTTTCTCTTTCGTATATCACTTTTCATACTTATCGTACGTATTATAGAAACCAGAAATTCATTTAGTCAAAGATGTTGAAACGATGACAAAGAATTATTGAAGTAATGGACCTTACTGACGACAAGTTTCACCAGTCAACACCCAATTCTCTTGAGAGGAAAAGCTTGTCAATGTATAAAATGACAAGAGCTGATGAACTAACGTAAGTTTGCATCTGAGTCTTCGCAGATGTTTCTGAAGAAAGAAAGATAGAAACAATCAAAACAAGAAACAGAGAATTACGTGTAAGAACTGGGCATAGAAAATCTCCACAAAAGGAATTATTCATGTGTTTGAAACTCAAATCAACAGATAAAAAGATCAATATATTCATATATACACATTCAATGAGCCTCTTAATGGCCCAAACACTGATTTAGTCAGACTTTGGCCGAATAAGATTGTTTGATTTCTCATGTCTGAAATGTTCTGAATGGCACTTAATTGGTCTGAACTAATCAGACTGGAACAACGTGATAAGAGGTAATAAGCATGTCTGAATTAATAATTGTCAACAAAGGTAATAAAGAATGAACTCACCACCATCTTCATTGAGTTTTTTCAGCAGCTGTGATTTTGTGGGAAGGGCATACATTCCAGCAGAAACAGCTTTCCTGATAGCCCAACCATGATAGGGAGCAAATACTTGTGCATAAGCTGTTGATGCTGGATTCTTTAGAGAATTACCCCTGCCATATAACAAATCCACTTTTATACTTGCATAGTGCTCTGTAACGAGGAAAATGTATGGTACACATGATTATCTCTCTTGATTGGAAAGGGAAGTGATGGAAAAGAGGAGAGGGGGGGGAGTGGGAAATCGCTAGACAATTACGAGCATTATCAAATGCACTTCTTTATTAGAACCGGATACTATGTTCATAGTTTTTCATGGTTAACAACATTAAGTTCATCTTATTTATTCTTTCTACTTCACCTGTACAGTTCTTTTTCTCCTTTCTCGCCAAATTACTCCTAGAATGATTTAGTGTACTATTTTCCGAATGTGTGTGTGCATGTAGATATAGTCATGCAAAAAAAGTTATGCACAAATTAACAAACTAATATAGTTTATAACCAGTTGATTAATTGAAAGGATATCAATGATACTATATGTATAGGTCAATTCCCCCCCCCCCTCCTTTTCTTTGATATACAAAACAATAAAAAAAATGTGATATTCCTATTTCTCTCTCCTCGTGCTAAACCAATCAATCAAAAAATTACCTCAATTTATCTGCCATGTTAACCAAGACATATCCCAACAAAAGGATTAAACATTATTATACAGTATATGTTTACATTTGAAGGTTTGAAACGTACTCCCTCTGTCCCGAAATAATCTTCCTACTTTTTTTTTACGTTAACGTGAAGGAACTTTGAGCAATAATTTTAGGTTGATTTAATTATCCGAATGAACATCTAAAAATTGTTATTGATAATATTTCTAATGGTGTATCGATAACAAGTTTTAGTTTTTTTAGGATAATTAAATCATTCTAAAATTATAGTTCAAAGTACCTTCGTGTTAACAACAAAAAAGCGGGAATATCATTTTGGGACGGAGGGAGTATCTGATACACAGCAAACTGAGTCCCAAGCACACTGGCACCTGACTGGTATCCCATGGCCATACACTGCCATGGATCCCACTTTATAATGTCCTTGCTTCGTAAAGAGCAGAACATAGCCAACACAAGCAAATTATAAAAACAGCTAGACCATACCGAAGAAAAGGACAGTGAAATCGACAGCCAAGTAAGCCTCCTAAGACAGATACCTTAGCAAACCTAAGCCCAACACATTGAGTATCCAGACAACAAATGAGGGTTTACAGAAACAATTCTAATATTCATCTCCAATAAGCCCGAAGAATCTCAACCAATGTCCATCAAATCAAGCAACATTGCCGCAACCTAGAGATGAAACAACTAATGCCACAAACTCCATGGCAGTTCCGCACACTTGGCACCAGTCCAACATTAAAACATCAAAACCCACCACCAAACATATTTAAACAAAAATATTGTGAGAAACCCAACCCAAAAGACAACTGACAGAAACAGACAGCACCTCCTCAAGGGGTTAGGACACATACACACACACACTTATCCCTAACCACGTGAATCACTATACTAAAAGAAATGGTTCTATAAGGACCATGGATTGTTAACTTTGTCGTCATAGTGATGTCCTCTAGTATTTTTATCCACTCCCCTATCATTCATTTTTCCTTGTGTTATAACTTTTCACAAACCAGCGGAAAAAGGAGCATCAAAGGCATCCTAGTTGGGCGCTGCCAGAGAAGTTCAAACTGATGGCCACAGCCAATTAACACATTTAAACTACATAACTAAAAACAGATAAAGATTAGAGAAAACAATAAAACTAATGATAGGGAGCAGATGAGGGGCTTACTCTGAAGAAATAATCTGCTCAAACAGCACCTTAACCATGTCTAAACCACGCTTCACTCTCAAAAGATTCCTGGTATGACTCCCTGCTCTCTTTACACAATTTCCTTCTATATCCTTATCCATCATCATCTGCAAGGTCAATATCGACTTCGATGCCTCAGAAAGATCATCAACCTGATCATTGCCACAAATCAATCAAACCCAAATTTCATCTTGGTGTGTTTGGCTGGCAGCTCAAATTCTAGGCATTGGATTATGAATTAGAAGTCAGGAGACTTCAAATTGCTCTTCCAATTCCAATTCCAATTCCAAATCCTAATCAAAAGCTTTCAATCGAATTGCAAAACACACTCCCTATCTCAATCTATAGTACTCACCAAATTGGTGGGAAAAAAATACCTTGGCGACGTAATCCATTTCGGCAAACTTGAAGGCGATACCGAGACAACGGAAGAGAGGGGAAACGAGTGAGCAAGCGTGTGAGAATGGGGCAATTTCGAGACGATCATCTAGGGATGGGGAATTGACGGTATTGGCTAGGTCTTTGAATGATTCTGCTATCTTTCTGAGAGGCTTTTCTTCGTCCGCCATTGCTGAATGAGTTGGTGCTCAGAAGAGGATTACAGCAATGGCCGGCCGCTTTGCAAGCGAATGGATGGGGAGATGGATGCTGCAAGCCTGCAACTATACTCCAATGTGACATTAGTATAAGTATAGGGTAAATTTTGAAAAATATTAAACCACATTTCCAAGTGCCCACGTAGGATATGGTTATATACACGGCCCCAAAAAATACACGGCCCGGGCATTTGACGAAATTACCCATTTATAAATAATTTTTTTTTTTCATTTCAAATTCAATCAAACAGCCTCTTCCTCTCCCTCGCTCTCTCTCTCTTTCTCAGTACACACGACGACGAACACACCACGACCGACGAAGAATGGCTCGAGTAAAAATTCCGCCGTCCCCGCGGAGCTTCCGCCGCCGCTACCACCACTGCCATCGCCGCCGCCTCCGCTTCTACCACCGTGCCTGTAAAGAAGGTAATGCAATTTGAACGAAATTTAAACCTAATTTTACATTCCCAATGTCTAATTTTTTTTTTATTGCTTCAATTGATTTGGACGTCTTTCATTTCATGAACTGGTTTCTTCAATTTTATTCGACGTCTTTTTCTCATTTTTCTTCGTGTAATTTTTCTTTCTTTGATAATAACCAAACTGGAGAGGGGCACATTTCGTGTAACTCACACGAGATTAATTTCGTGTAAGTCACACGAGATTATTTCGTGTGTAACTCACACGAAATGCATCTCGTGTAACTCACACGAAATGCATCTCGTGTGACTTACACGAAATGTGCCCGTCGACTCTTTTCCTTTACATCGTTCATATTCGCTTATAAATGCTAAATAGCTAATTTATTGTCTCTTATTTGTTTTTTTGTAGGCACGTGAACGTACGACCGCGTCAAACGAAAGAGGAAGGCCGAGACGACGGCAGGCTAAGGTAGATAAACGAAGCAAAAGTATACATGATAGGACTATCGTGCGTGGGTCCGAGCTTGAGATTCGTGGAGGAGGTAGGAGATGATCATGATACGACTTTGCACTGAGCAGATTGTGCGGCACTGAGCGGGCGAGCGATTGATATTGATTCTGATGATAGTGTTGAGGAGGATGGAGGAGATGATGAGGCATCTTCTGATTCTGGTGATAGTGGTGAGGAGGATGAGGAGGCGGAGGAGGAGGGTGGGGATGATGATGATGAGGAGGAGGAGGAGGGGAGGGATGATGATGATGATGAGGAGGAGGAGGAGGAGGAGGAGGAGGAGATACATGATGTTAGACCTTTGTAGTACTGAATATGGAGTTATGGATTTGTTGCTGTTGTTTATTTGGTGTTGTTTATTTGGTATTGACAGATGCGAGTATGAAATGGATAGTTGCTGTTGTGTCTGATTGTGTTCGCCTGTAGTAACACCCGCAGGCATCCTCAGTGATGACATTACCCCCATTACGACCCCGCTTGATTTTCTGAAGTCGACCCCGCTCTTGTCTGATAATGCGCAAGGCTTCCGTTGACACTTTAGTCAATATGTTGTGATACATATTACGGGTCCTCAAATCAATTGGAGTTCTGAAGTGTTTTTCATCTACATGAGTTTTCTCAAAATCCAAATGGATATTGAGTTACAAATTTTTGCCATTATTTAGGGTTTTTAGGGTTTTCTGTGTCCCGATCTTGCCAAAAATGGTATACGCCTACCTCGTTTAATTTTTTTTAATTTTTTCTAGATTCTAAATGACATTTAAAATGTTTTTCATCTACATGAGTTTCCTCAAAATCCAAATGGATATTGAGTTACAAATTTTTGCCATTATTTAGGGTTTTTAGGGTTTTACGTGTCCCGATCTTGTCAAAAATGGTATACGGCTACCTCGTTTATTTTTTTTTATTTTTTTCTAGATTCTAAATGACATTTAAAGTGTTTTTCATCTACATGAGTTTTCTCAAAATCCAAATGGAGATTGAGTTACAAATTTTTGCCATTTTTTAGGGTTTTTAGGGTTTTCTGTGTCCCGATCTTGCCAAAAATGGTATACGCCTACCTCGTTTAATTTTTTTTATTTTTTTTCTAGATTCTAAATGACATTTAAAATGTTTTTCATCTACATGAGTTTCCTCAAAATCCAAATGGATATTGAGTTACAAATTTTTGCCATTATTTAGGGTTTTTAGGGTTTTCTGTGTCCCGATCTTGCCAAAAATGGTATAAGGCTACCTCGTTTAATTTTTTTTAATTTTTTTCTTGATTCTAAATGATATTTAAAATGTTTTTCATCTACATGAGTTTCCTCAAAATCCAAATGGATATTGAGTTACAAATTTTTGCCATTTTTTAGGGTTTTTAGGGTTTTCTGTGTCCCGATCTTGCCAAAAATGGTATACGCCTACCTCGTTTAATTTTTTTTTATTTTTTTCTAGATTCTAAATGACATTTAAAATGTTTTTCATCTACATGAGTTTCCTCAAAATCCAAATGGAGATTGAGTTACAAATATTTGCCATTATTTAGGGTTTTTAGGGTTTTACGTGTCCCGAACTTGCCAAAAATGGTATACGGCTACCTCGTTTATTTTTTTTTAATTTTTTTCTACATTCTAGATGACATTTAAAGTGTTTTTATCTACATGAGATTCCTCAAAATCCAAATGGAGATTGAGTTACAAATATTTGCCAATTAAAGGGTTTTAAGTGTCTCGTATGTATCCACACGAGACACATCTCGTGTTGATACACACGATATACATCTCGTGTATATCCACACGATACACATCTCGTGTGGATCCATGCGAGATGAGTGAAGAATTAGGCGAAACCCATTACCAAAACAGCAACAACCATCATCATCATCAACACTAAACAACCGATTACCAAAACCTGAATATTCAATCAAATGAAAGGGCCCTTTTAATGGTGGACGGAGATAAATCTCGTGTAAAAGCACACGAGATTATTCTCGTGTGAGTTCACACGAGATAAACTGAAAAGAGAGTTCCTCTACCGGACGCATCAATGGCGTCACTAACAATTCCTTTAAAATCGAACCTCCTTTTCCAACAATCAATGCTCCAATTACTTCAAACCCTTTCAACAAAAGTGTCCTCAAATCATCTGCACGGAAAAAATTCAACTAAATCAATCACAAATGCACAGGCAAACAAAGAAACAGATGATTGGGAGTTAGGGTTACCTGATTCTCTGACGAAATCGGGTGAAAAGGGGTCGGAGGGGTGGGTGTGAATGCACTTGAAGGTGGATATTAATGTGATGGGAGAGACGAAGGGAGAACCTATCAACCATTGGAGACCTGCTTCGTTGTTGATGATGATATCGTTCGCAGTGTCCATGGTGAACGATTGAAATTTTTCTGCGAGGTGTGTCGTGTGAATATACACGGGATAAAGGCATTGGTCTCGTGTAGAATCACACGAGACGGAAGGGCAAAATTGGAATATTTCGTTCTCTGTATTTTTCGGGCCGTGTATTTAGTATTTACCGCCCACGTATGGTTTCATTTAATTTCAAATATGATGTGCCATAACAAAATATTATGTCCGATAAATGTTTATTCGGCCCAAAATCAAATATGGTTTATAGGAGCCCCTATTTCATAAGGATCTCGTCTAAGTTTGGTTCTCGTATGATAGTTCTAGCCAAAATTATGTTTATAGTTATGGTTATTGTTCCGATTGTCGCCAAAGTTATAGTTATGGCTTGGTTTTTGCATGATTTTTTATTATATGTCGCATGGTGCATGATTTATATTATATGTTGTATGTCGCATGTTAAATATTATACTCCCTCCGTCCCACCTCACTTGACACCCTTGAGGTGGGCACGAGAACTAAGAAAAAAAGAATAAAATAAAAGAAATGTGTGGTAGAAAATGAAGAGAGAGAATGAGTGGGGTAGATAGTAGTGTTGGTTGAATAAATTGAGTGGTGAAAAATGAAGAGAGAGAATGAGTGGTGGGGTAGAGTGAATATAAAATTATAAAAAGTAGGCTATTTTGGGAAGTGTAAAGTGAGCTGGGACAGCCCAAAATGAAAATAAGTGTCAAGTGAGGTGGGACAGAGGGAGTATGTTATATGTTAAGTCTTTTGTTAGATTTCCCACTGTTGTAGGCATGACACGTGTCAAGTAAGTAAAGAGGATAATGATGACGTCACCTTTGGCCATGTATATATACTTCCTCCATTTCCATTGCAAGGTATGTTTTAAGTTGAAGCTTTTTCTCTCTCCTCTCTCTCTCTCTCTCTCTCTCTAGAAATATGTTATATATGAGATGTTATGAATGAGATTGATAATTCTCACGTCGGAGGGTTTTGGGGGAAAAGGCCTCCCACCCCTAACGGTGTTTTGTCTTGTAGGTCCCACATTATTTCGAACCTGGAGGAGCATTCATTCGGATCGTTCACTGTTGCTATCCCGGTCAGTCCTGTGCACGCATTTTGAAATGTAGCATCAAAATAGATCCCATTTAACGAGAAAATATCACGCCGTACTCAAAGTCCAATGAGAAAACGTAAGGAGAAAGAAAAAATTAACTGATTATAGAGATAAAAAGATTGTTATTGTTGTGTTAATACCCTATATTATGCGGTGACAAGGGGGTCACTTGACCCCTTTCAATTTCGGTAGTTGTCCATTTAGCACCAACAAATTTCAGTAAAAAATTGTTCTAGCATAAACAGATGTCTCGAGTTTAAACTCTTGAAAAGCAGAACAACTTTGCCGCCTATTGTGTGGTTGTTTTTGGCTCAAATCTGGATTCATAATAAAACAAAACAAGAACCAAAATCAGATATAGGTGAAAGATGCCAAAAAGTTAGCTTATAGTGAAATAAAGGCATATGGGGTGGCTTGGCTTCATCTTCAGCAGGACCAGGTACAAAGACTATAACTATCAATACAAGTAAGAAAAATCCCCAGCTGTTATGAATAACAGCATAATTCCTCCGTCCCGAAAAGATTAATCCATTTTGACTTTAATGGTTAACTCAGTCTAACTTTGACCATTATTTTATTTAAACCTAATTATTCCTATACAATTCTAAAATTTGTGATTTATAGTATTCCTAACGGTGAATCAATGACAATTTATAGAATTGCATAGGGATAATTTAGCTTTCATAAATTTATGGTCAAAGCTATATTGAGTTGACCATAAAAGTCGAAGTGGGACAATCTTTTCGGGACAGAAGGGAGTTTAACTCAACCTAGACTGGACAAAGCCAGCAGATGCTTCCCATGTTAGTGGAGGGACCTCACCTCCATTGATGATCATCCAACTTCAACTACTTACTGCCTCTACTGGCCCTCACCATGGACAATCAAATTTGCCAGAGATTAATAACGTAAATGAATCGAATGTTTGATGGGACCCACATATTGACATATTCATCTCGGCCATCCATCTTCAAAAAAGGAGGAGATGTGTCAAATCTCGCCCAAATTGGATGTAACAATACCATGAAAGCAACTGTTCCAAATCTCCAAACCATTGAGAAATAAGAATAGTACTTTATATACTTTAGAATTTAATTTTCCAAATACACAATGTATATACATGTAGATATACTTAGATTCATCTAAATTTCATCATACTCAGGAGAAGATCACAGCAAAATCGTGATATATTTCATTTACGTAATGCAAAAATTCAAAATCATAGTCATCTGATAACTCAATGTGCCGTGTCAATGGAGAAAGCGAGTGTAACACATGAATCATTTCTCAATGGCTCGATCATATCTGGAAGGCATTGCAGGAACCAATCCAATCCAGGCGTTCTACGAGAAATGCAATATATGTTGATAATATAGGTAGCCATATATTCAGGGACGAAGAGAGGCAGATATAAATTATACCAATCCATGCTTTTGTGATTAACCTCATGATAAAGAGCCCATTCTGTTTTTGTTTTCTCGCTATTATTGTTCTCATTTTAGTCCCCATCAACCTGAACTGCACCTTTCAAGTCATTAATGTTGCCTGACTCTGTCACCAGCTTCTCATCTTTAGGACTGTTACCATGTGCAAGTGCAACCCTTCGGTCCCTCCCAGCCCTTCGATCCTGAAATCAGATGTTGACACATTCATCACATTAGTGAATGAATCCAGTACCACAGACATAAATTTTTGCGAAGGGGGATCAAGATTGCTTGGGGATAAAAATTACATTAATTATATATAGAAATGATTTCATAGTACAAATTTTACAAAAAATGAAGGGGGTCAGATCAAAGTAATAATAAAAAAATGTTAGCTTTAGTGCAGTATAAAAAAATGAAGGTACTAAAATGATAATTCCCAAACTTTAAGGGGGTAAAGTGACCCCCAAAGCAATAGTGTGGCTTCGCCATTATGAAACTAATGCATCTCTAAAATATAAGAAAATGAAGAGCAGCAAGCTTACGTTGAACGGAGACTGTTCTTCTGTTTCAAGCATGTTTATAACATATCCCATTTTGGGCCTTTTCTGAGCAATTGGGTCAACACACCGCAGCGCAACAAGAAGGGCCCGCTTTAATGCCCTTGAAGAAGGCTTCTCCTGCAGTTTGGGATCCAACACCCCATCTGGATTCCGATCACTCACCATTTTCTTTAGCCACTCGACCAAGTTTACCTGAGAATTACCACAACAAATAAATATATATATATATATATATATATATATATATATATATATATATATATATATATATATATATATATATATATATAAAAGGAAATACAGAGTACCGAATGATATTTGGTAGTTTAGAGCAAACCTCTCCAGGAGGTCGAGAATAATCAACTGGATTCCTTCCAGTGATTAGTTCCATTATAAGAATCCCAAAGCTATATATGTCACTTCTTTCATTTAACATGCCTGTACTTGCATATTCTGGAGCTACGTAACTACAAGCACAGCCAAAATATGAAAATATTACTCCTTCCATCCCAAAATGAATGACCAAAAAATTTTCAGATTCATTCATTTTGGAACAGAGGTAGTAGCACCACACACACACACACACTTATAGATGGTTTATGCAAGGGGATCTAGGACTAACCCAAAGGTGCCCATGACACGGGTTGTGATATAGCTACACTCTGCACCAAGAAGTTTGGCTAATCCAAAATCTGAAACCTTTGGATTCCATAGCTTATCAAGCAAAATGTTGCTTGATTTTATATCGCGATGAACTACCTTTGGTTCAAGTCCCTCGTGAAGGTAACTCAAGCTACATTTGGAAGTAAGTTCATTATCAATACGACAAGCATACAAATAAAAACATACTCCAAATTTAGTTACAAGATTACCCTTTTGCTGTTCCCAAGACAATGTTCATACGAATTTCCCACGTAAGAGGACTGCAAGGCCCTACGTCCCCATGAAGCCACTGCTCTAAATTCCCGTTATTTACAAACTCGTAAACAAGTATCCTGTAAACAAATAAATCATTATTCGATGTAAATTAGATTAATGAATTTGTATTTAAAAAAAAAAAAATTGACAATAAACCAAAATGATGACATTTTATTAGGCCAAAAACAAGTACCGGTGTGCCCCTTCCGCGCAATAGCCTAGCAATCTAACCAAATTCTTATGCCTAACTCTACCAATTGCTTCAACTTCAACTTCAAACTCCTTGTCAGCTTGTCCCCTAGCACCCGGAATTAAATAAAAAAAAAACAATTAATACAAAAGAAAATCCCCTCAATCCTTAAAAATTGTCATAATTTCTGAATAAACTGAAATAAAAAGCACTAGGAGCAATATAAAAGGGCAAACCGCAGTGCACCAAGCGCTCCCCGCCAAGCGGGGTTGGGAGAGGGAACCATTTGCTAGAGCCTTCCTGACAATTGCCAAGAGGCCCGTAACCTTATGGTCACCACCAAAGGAGCAACTTAACCGTTGCGCCAAGGCTCGCCCTCACTAGGAGCAATATATTAGTGCAAAAATGTTGAATTTATTGAAATTATAGGAAGAATGGCACCTATTGTTGAGCAAGTTCTTGACAGCAACCTGAGTGTTATCTTCCAAAACACCATGGTAAACAATTCCATATCCACCTTCACCAATCACATTCTCGTGAGCAAAACAATTAGTTGAATCCTCAAGCTCCCTAAGAGTATACCAATGTCCCCATCCCAAATGCGAAACCTGTGGACCCACCATTGCATTTCCAGCCGCCATCACCGGCTGATGATCGGCGCCTGATCGGACCTCATGATGGCCATGTAAAGACGACCCAGCCGGCGCCGGATACATTATCCGATGCCCTTTACCCATTTCAATATGAATCCTCGGCTGCTGCTGCTGCTGCTTAATCGTTCCACCTTCTTCATCAAGCTTCAACAGCCATGCTTGTTCCCCAATTTGGCCGGAATCTGGGACCGGGTCGGGCAGATTAGAAATCGGGTCTACACGAATTTCTTGAATATCGCGGGAAACAACAGGAATTGGGTGTGGTTGAGGCTGAATTAAATTGGGTTTGTGAGGTTTGGTTGTTGATCGAATTGAAGTGAGCCAAAGAGAGAGGAGAAAGAGAAGGAGAACAAAGGCAGCTCCAATGGAGATGCCAAGAACAACCCATGGACTTAACCCGAAGATTGAGGTTTCTTTAGAGAGCTGTACTTGGTCCAAGAATCTAGACATTGAAGGAGAAAAGAGAGGTATTTGGATCCGTTAATGAAGTGGAGATGATGAATGAGTAGCGTGTGAAGAGGGAGGACGGGAAGAGAGCTGGAGTGATGGGACTAGTGGAATTGGGAATGTAGCTTTTGTGGAGGCCAGGGAGTAATAATAAAAGGTTGGATTTTTGCTCACTCGGAGTCGGAAGTGTCCATTTATTGATTACCTCCAAGTTATGACAGTGTAGGATGTGGACAACCCAAATCAGCGTTAAATTTGGATTTGACTTCTGCATAACAGTAACAGTTCTATTAGAGCTTTTGATACGGTTTCGGAACCCTGTATCTAAAAAAATATCATAATATGTCTCGTACATTATTCAGTAATAATAATAATGTATACTTCCTCCGTCTCACAAAACATTACCTTTTTTACTATTTTAGGCGTCCCACTTTAAAATTTCACTTTTCTAAAAAGGAAATTTTTTAATACTTCTTTATTCATGGGACCCACTTGTCATACTCACAATACTTTTCAAATTTACTATTCTTTCCACTCATTCTCTCTCCTTCCACTCACAACACCTACTTTAATAACATAATTCCTTATTTTCCGTTCTTAACAGTAAAGGGGTAATGTTTTGTGGGACGGAGGGAGTACTGTATAAAATAATGCATAATATTGTATACTCTCTCCGTCCCGCTAATATCCGCACTAACACTGTTTGCGCGAGAATTAAGGAATATGATATTTTAATAAAATGTTGTGAGTGTAAAAGTAAAGTAGGAGAGAGAATGAGTGGAGTGTGTAATAAATTATAATGGTGTTGTGAGTATTAAAATAATGTAGGAGAGAGAATGAGTGGGGTTGGGTGAATATTTTATTAATATAAAGTTTCCTTTTTGGGAATGTGCGGATATTAGTGGGACGCCCAAAAAAAAAAGTGTGCGAATATTAGCGGGACGGAGGGGGTACTCATATAGTACATCATTGATGATGACATTTGACGCCGGCAATCGGTGATCGAATTTCAGCGATCGGTGACCTAGTTTCGGCGTCCGGTGACAGCGGTGAGCGACAGTTGCGGGCGGTGGTGGTGGTGGCATGATGCAATATTGAGAATGTTGTATCATAATTTTTAAATACTCCCTCCGTCCCACAATACTTGACACACTTTTCCATTTTGGGCGTCCCACTGATAAGTCACACTTCCTAAAATGGCAAAGAATCTTTACTATTCCCTCCACTCATTCTCTCTCCTACATTATTTTAATACTCACAACACCATTATAATTTACTATTCTCTCCACTCATTCTCTCTCCTACTTAACTATCTACACTCACAACACATCAACCTTTTTACTTTTTCCTTAATTCCCGTGCGGAACAGTAACTGTGTCAAGTATTACGGGACGGAGGGAGTATTGTATATCGAATGCAGTATAATATGATACTGTATAAAAATTTATGAGACATTTAAATTAATGAAAAACTTGAGGGATTTTTTTCTGAAATAATTCCTTTTTAAAATAGTAATTCCCAAAATAACAGTCTTTTAAACTATTGACTTGAATGTATCTTTTTTTGAAACCCGCTATTTCATGTAGCGATTAAAAAAAAAGGCTTAAACTCGCTATTTCGTGTAGCAAGTTCAATAATTTCATTTTTTACATAAACAATTTCGAGAATTTCACGTAAATTTTATTAAAATTGTAAATTCGCTACTGTTAATAGCGAGTTTAAATTAATTAAATATATTTTTAGATTAACTTAAACTCGCTACTGGCACTTAAACTCGCTACTGGCAATAGCAAATTTAAATTCACTACTACAATTAGCGAATTTACTGTAAACCTTAACAAATCAAATCAAGTCAGTTCACAGCCCAACTGTATAACAAAGTTATATCAAAAAACCTGTGAAAAACAAACACATTTAATCTGTACCAACCAAACACATTTCAACACCCTTGACAAACAAATACATTCAACAACATGTAAATAGAACAAATATCATTAAATGACCACAACCCGGTCACATATAAAATATCTCAAATGTTCATTTAGGGTTCATTTTTTTTCTACGCTTATATGTTTTTTCTTTATCGAAATATATCCCCTCGGCTTGCGTACCACACTCACCTGTGTATCGTGGGCTCGTGTGCTATGATGTGACTCACCTTGTACCTCGATCGTTGTCTGAGTCTCGAGAGGTGCATCTGTCTGTAATGGAGTCCCGGGAGGTACATCCGTCTGTAATGGAGACTCAGGATGTGCATCTGTCTGAGTCTCTACCCAAGCTTCCTGGTCCTGCTCCGGCTGTAGCTCTTGGTCCTCCTCTTGCTCATCCACTAAATGTTAATTGACCAGGTTGCATCTGTGTCACTCTTTGCACGCGACGACGTTGAAGCCGTGGTTGTCTGTGTGGAAGAGTTTGGACGCGATCAATTGGTATCGGGGGTGCTCGAGCATCAAGTCGATGTTGCTGTTGTATATGCGTAAGAGAAGATATAATGAGATGCCTCATTTGAAGCTTAGAGCTATCCACCTCCAACTCTTGGGCGATGCTTCCCTCGTTAATTTCATGCATTCGTTGTAAGATTTGCACATGTTAACATCAACAAGGCAAGAATGTTACTAACTTATTAATAAAATCAATAAAACCTAATATTAAAAGGTTTTTAAAATTATATTCACTTATCAAATCCTCAAACACACTGGCATGTGATATGTACCTTGTATCCTCTACATGGATCGGGTTCACAATTAATGTACGTGTAATCTTCTTTAACCAAAATATGTATGGATGGGTGTAATCCATCACCTCCTCACCCAACACACCATTCACCCAAGGGCTGCCAATATGTACGCATGTGTATACCTAATGGCCAAATCATGTGTCGCATCTTTTGGAAGCTGACCAAAATGGGGAAACTTACTTAGAAGCCACTTAAGCTTCAACAACCTTGTTTTTATCTCACTCTCCAGTGGTCTAACACCCAATAACTACTCACATAAGTCGCACCAACCCTGAAGCAACCTCGTGGTGTCAGAACCAATAACAAGAAGTTCATCAATCGGTAACCCTGCCAACATACTCATATCCTCTAAAGTAACGATTATCTCACCAATAGAAAATTGAAAACTATGGATTTTTCTGACGCCATCGCTCAACCAACGCTGTAAGCAAACCCCAATCATACGTGATTTTTCCTAACTTGTAAACCCCGTAAAATCCTGCTACTACTATTATCTCCTGGATCCTCACGTCCACCACTTCTGCCAGAGTCGAACCACGACGAAAAGATAACTTCTCAACATGTCTTCCGGCCTAGATGTATTCAGTTCAATGCTTATCCTGTAATCTCAAAACATCTCGTTGCAAAGGACCCGGATCGACAAAGGGCTCAAGAAGCTCTCCATGTTGATGTTCTACATTCATCTGTAACACAATAGAGAAAATAGATAAAATTTAAAATACAGATTTAACAAAAATGCTAATTGAACTAACAAAAAACATAACTGAACTAACGAAAAACTTAACTTAACTAACGAAAAACCTAACTAAACTAACAATACCATAGAAATCAAGAATAACTAATTAAGTAAAAAGAATAACTTATAAATCAATCAATTCGAAAATCCTAGGTTGAATCAATTTCAAAAACCCCCCAAATCAACCATTTAGAAAACCCTAGTTTGAAATAATGCTAAATCGATTCGAAATATATGAGGGAGTATGAAATAGAGGACTTACAATAGCGAATTTGAAGTCGTTGTTGCAAATCACGAGTTTTGCTCTCTCCTTTCTTCGTTGTTCCCAGTTTCTCCCTCTCTCTGTGTCGTTTGTTTGAGTGTATTGTATGAATTGTATGTGTTATTCGAAAACATGGTTCTCTAAATTCGCTATTGCCACTAGCGAATCTTTAAGTAAACTCGATAGTACGAGTAGCGAGTTACCTCTCCATTTAAACTAATTACAACCTTAATTAACTAATAGAAAACTCGATATTCACAGTAGCGAATTTAAATTTTAATAAAATTTCGTAAAATTCTCGAACTTGTTTACGTAGGAAAAAAAAAAGGGAAAACTGAACTCGCTACACGAAATAGTGAGTTTAAGCGATTTTTTTTTTGAAATCGCTACACGAAGTAGCGAGTTTAAAAAAAAGAGACATTCTAATTAATAGTTTGGAAGGGTGGTTATTTTGAGAATTATTATTTTAAAAAGTAACTATTTCGAAAAAAAAATCAATGGTCAATCATTAAGAGTTGCTCTTATGAAAAACTAGTTTTTCATAATGAAAAAAACTAGTTTTTGAACCGTTTTTAAACCATTGAACGCGTATTGAACCGGATACCGGTTCACTAAAAAAATTGATCTGTCATTTATCAAATCAAATCCAAACGAAAACACACAGTTAAACCGCCGCAACAGAGACATTCGTCGAGCAAAAACAGAATTCGATCGAAAATCAATACGTTTCAGCCGATTGAGGTAATATATGATTTACTGGCACACTTATAGACTATCAATCAATATATTTACAATCATTCCTAATTGTTTCATTCAAAACTGGCGATTTTTATTAGGTTATGATGAGCTTACGCGATTTTGAAGATGAAACTGTGGATTTTGAAGATTAAACTGGCGATTTTGCAGATAATGCTATTTTAATTGATCAAATTCCTCACACAGCTGATGATAATCACGATACATGTAAGCGTAAGACAATTTCATAATGCCAGTGTTTTTTTTATATAATGCCAGAACATTTGTTTTGTTTGTCTTTCCAGTTCCAATTTCACAATGCCAGTGTTTGTTTTCATATATGCCAGTGTTACTTATTTGAAATACTAGTGTTTTTTATAATATGTGCCAGTGAGTGTTGCTTGGGCTGTCAGTTTTACTTTGTTGTTTAAAGTACCAATGAGTGTTGTTTGTAATGCCATGATTAATTTTTGAATGTGCCAGTGTTTTTTTTTATATGTTCCAGTGATTGTTGCTTGGACTGTGATTGTTACTTTGTTATTTGAAGTGCCAGTGAGTTTGTTTTTAGAGTGCCAGTGTTATCTTATTTGAATTACCGGTGAGGAATGTTTGTAGTGCCAGTATTAATTTTTGAATGTGTCATTGTTTTTTATGATAAATTACAATTAGTGTTGCATGGACAGCCAATATTACTTTTTGAATGTGCTAGTATTTATTTTCGAATGTGCCAGTGAGTGTTGCTTGGACTGTCATTGTTACTTTGTTATTTGAAGTGCCAGTGAGTGTGTTTTAGAGTGCCAGCGAGGGATGTTTGTAGTGCCAATATTAATTTTTGAATGTGCCATTGTTTTTTATGATAAATTCCAGTTAGTGTTGCATGGACAGCCAGTATTACTTTTTGAATGTGCCAGTATTTATTTTTGAATGTGCCAGTGTTTGATATTATATGTGCCAGTGAGTGTTATTTGGAGTGTCAGTGTTACTTTATTGTTTAAAGTGTCAGTGAGTGTTGTTTTGAATGCCAATAATTCCAATATAATATGCCAGCACCTGGTTTGTCATTGTTATTGCCAGCACCTGTTTTGTCATTGTTATTGCCAGCACCTTAAGGAATTTCCACTGGCCCTTTCTCTCTCTGATCTCTCTCTTGAATACAAATGAAAATACGACTGAAAAAAGTCGGTGAAGATGTAAATCGATAGAAATTGATGATCGCAAATGACGAAAATATTCAAATTTATTGGAAATTGATGATAAACTACGAAAATTGTTCGGATTCCTTGAAGAACAAGTACGAAAATTCAAAATAAAGAGCGCAAATGACGAAATGAAATTGAATCGGACCAGAAAAGTGTGTGTTTGCGTATGTTAAATGAACTGCGGCTCAAAAAGACGTTTTTCCTTAAGTTTGTAAAAAACGCGTTTTTTACAAGATTTTTGTATTTATTAATTAATTATAATATTATATTCGTTGAAACAGTCAATTTAAAATTTGGGCCTTAAAAGGTATTCATTTTTAAGAGGGCCCTGATCAAATCAGTTTGGGCCTTACCAATGGGCCCAGCGACCCCAGCCCAGTTCATTACCCCCAACGGGTCTGCTATTGAACTACTGCTTAAGCTTTAAGCGAAAGCTTTTAAAATTTAAACAGATAGCTCAATAAGGCTCCAAAGTAAGAACTCCATTTTGGCGCCCAAAACAACGCGTCTTCCCGCCATTTATAGTGTCACATCCATTTCCGCCTGAATCGAGTCTCCGGCATAGATCTAGAGAGAGATCAGAGAGGGAGAGGGAGAAAATGCCGGACGAAGAGCCTAAGGCTACCGTAACGCGGAGAAGGAAAGGAGAAAATGCCGATGCGCGCGCGGATGCTCTCATCCGTCTGAAAGCTCTACGCAAAGGAGGCGCTGGAAGCGTTCAGATCAAAATAGAGGATCCAATCTACGACACAATTGATGAAGATGAGTACAAAAACCTAGTTGCCGAGCGACGGGAAGATTGTAAAAGCTTCATCGTGGATGACGACGGCCTAGGGTATGGCGACGAAGGTGAGGAAGAAGATTGGTCCAAAGCCGGTGGGCCTCCGTTATCGGATGATGATTCCGATGGTCAATTAGAAAGGCGTAAGAGGAAAAAGACCGAGAAGAAGGAACCAGCGCCAAAAAAGCCCTCGGCTCTCTCCACTGCTGCATCTTTGATGGGAAAGCAACGGATATCTAGTATGTTTACTTCTTCAGTTTTTAAAAAGGGGAAAGATGACAAGACTGCAAAATTGCTGTCATCTGATAGTATTGTAGATGACGTTATTGCGGAATTCGCACCTAATGAGGCTGATAGAGAGAGGAGAAGGAGGAGCAGTGCAATTTTGTCGACTGGTTGTGTGAAGGTTTCTCCAATTCATTCAATTACACCAATTGAGAGAGAGAAATTGCATTTGGACTTTGTTGCTAAGCCTGAGATAGCTGTTGCTAGTACTAGTACTGAAATTGTTGAGGAAAATATATTGTCAAAGGAAGTTTCGAAGGATTTAAGTGGTGAAGTTTTAGGGGATCCAGTAGAGTCTGTAATTGATGATCTGAAAGATGTCTGTGAAGTAAAGGTTGAGCCAGTGGTGAAGAATGAAGTGGCTTATGCTCTAAATGCAACAATTAAAGAGGAGAAGGCTCCGGCGTTTAGTGCAACTGCTGGACTGGAGGCAATTGCTCGCGGCGGAAATGGGAGTCTTGGTGGTAGTGGAGCTGAGGTTGATCTGAGTACGAATTCTGAAGAGAAGTCAGATATTGAAGTGGATTCGAATGGTATGCTGCCATTTTACATACTTGATGCCCACGAGGAGTTTTATGGCTCAAATGCTGGCAATATCTATCTATTTGGAAAGGTATGTGTAGGCACTCTAGATCTCATAACAGGACACTTCCTATTTATGACTTCCCTTTTTTTACTTCTGAAAATTTGGTATCAATTCTTGACACATACTCCCTCCGTCCCGGTAGTAACTTCACACTTACTTTTTAAGCGTAAATTAAGGAAAAATTTAGTGGAGAAAATATTGTGATTATGAAAAGTGAGGTTGGAGAGAGAAAGTGGGGTAGGATATAATGATTTGATTGGTGTTGTGAGTATAAAAGTAAAGTAGGAGAGAGAATTAGTGGGTAGAATAGTAAAGATTCTTTGCCATTTTAGTAAGTGTGAAGTTTGTAATGGGACGCCCAATGAGGAAAGTGTGCAGGTTGTAGCGGGACGGAGGGAGTACTTTGAAATTGGTGTGTTGCTTTTTTTTTTTTTCCGAAAGATACAATTAAAGAAGCATGTTTCTATTGCACAAGGGTGGTTGATTTGTGCAAAGTTCCACTTCAGATTTGATTCCATTATCTGGATGTTGCCCTCCTGTTTATTCAGCTGCTATCTCGGTAGCTAGATGCAGCTTAAAAGTAGTAAAGGGGTGAGTTGAACATCTATAGCGTTCTATCCCTAGTCTGCCAGCTATTGTTTTGCTTGGTTCTTTTCACCTTGTTGAAAAGCAATAAGAGTTTTATGTTTTGGGCTCAAATTGTGTCTGAGTGTCTTGGAAAAATAAACAGATATGTGTGCATAGATGCTTGATGCCCTTATTTTGCTATCCATCAAGTTGAACTTATTGCCCTATTAATTTGAACTTAAAGAAGATCTTCTATAATTTCCCATGTGAGGCTCTTGGTTTCGTCCATTCATTTTCTTTTCTTTTTTGGGAACATGGTATCTGAGGTGCATATTTTCTGCTTTTATCTTGGGCATAAGCACACTTGTTATCTTAATCCTTTACATTTTCTCTGACAAGGGTATTTGTATGTTTGGCTTGTACTTCAATGCATTGTTGTTGCCTAACAACTGATTTGGGAATCACGAGGTTGAGAAGTGCCTTTATAGTGTAAAACCCAAAGTTCAAAGCATCAATCTTCAACAACATGCATTGCAAATAATAATCATCCCAAATTACAGCTGTAGAGATTATTGACTACTTTTTTTACCTTCAACTTGTCTTATTTATACGTTGATTTGTTGCTTAAGAGTATCATAGCTCAAAGTTTTCAGATGCACAGAATGATTGTTTTCTTCCTTGCAATTAAGGTCAAAGCAGGAAATATATATCATAGCTGTTGCGTGGTTGTGAAGAATATGCAGAGATGTCTATATGCAATCCCAGATGGTACTGTGTTTGATGACTCAATGATTTTTAAGCACAATCAAGATAGTAAAGAGTCTAAAATATCTCCAGCTCTCCAAGCCAAGCTTCATGTAATTTTCTCACTGTCTATTGCTATTTACATGGTACTTTTCCCATTATTGCTAATAACCTGCTCTTGTTTTCTTAGGAGATGGCATCTGGATTAAAGGCTGATATAGTAAAATATTTACTTGATCAAAATGTCACAAACTTTACCATGAAGCCTGTCAAGGTCTGCTCATTAACTTAATGACAATGACTGCAGTTCGCATTAAATTTATAGTAATTTACTCAGCTAATCAAGTTCTCTTTTCCATTTGCCATAAGTAGCTGATGCTTTTTTTTTTACCTCACAGAGGAGTTATGCATTCGAGCGGTCCGACATACCTCGTGGAGAGAATTATGTTCTTAAGATCAGTTATCCATTTAAGGTATATTGTCAGCTTGTGAAATGGGTCAAAGAGATGAGGAACCCAAGTCTCTTTTCACTTCATGTTTATTGAGCTACCACATGTAATTATAATTGGTTTTAAGAGATTTATGCATTATTAACTTGTTCTAATGTTATATCCTTGTTTGGCCTGATGTCTTCTGAAAATGCAGGACCCACCACTTCCATCAGATCTCAAGGGAGAAACATTCTCTGCTTTGCTTGGCACTCATAGCAGGTATGAGTAGTTAATGTTTTCCTGGAGCTTGTAGGGGTAGGAAGGTTTGCTTTACTCTTAGTAAATTAGCCTATTTTTGTAGCCAATTGACTGTATTGTACCTTTCCAGCATAGCTTAGTGCTTAGTGACAAGTTCGATAAAGAGGTCACCCGTAACTCACAATGAATTTTTTCACTTTCAGTCTGATTGCTATCCTTTTACATCACTTTCCTCGCTCAATATTTGAAATTTGTGTGATATAGCTGTTTCTTGAACAGTCTTTTAAGATCATGGAAATATTTCTTGTAGCTAATGATGTTAATCTAAATACTACTCCCTCTGTCCCTAAATGAATGTCCAATTTCTAAAAACAGTTGTCCCTAAATGAATGTCCATTTTTGAAAAAATGATTTTTCAACATATATTATTTTATATTCCATTGTATACTTATAGAATTAAAAGTTTGTAAAGTTGATAGTAACGATATTTATGCATCTTCGCTAATAAATATTATCACAAGTCCACTTTTTCAGATCGCCCTTAAAACAAAAGATAGACATTCATCTAGGGCGCTGGGAGTAGACCTTTATGTGTTAGTTCAGTTTGAAACTACTCAAAGCAAGTCATTTTGGCACCTCCCTCACAAGCTATGGAAGGAAATATCAGATTCAAACGTCATTAACCAACCACCAGCTCTAACCAGTTTAATCAATTATATCCTCATCAACAATCTCTATTCGAAGGCTTTTCCCCCTCCTAAAGATACCCACCAAGATGGAAAAAAATTCTCGTTGATATCTTTGCGGTATTTTGAATTTACTTGTATCACAACTGCAATTTATCTCGCTGTTAGGAAAATTACTTACAAAATCAGTAAATAGAAAGAAAACAAATTACAAACAGAAACAAAATATTAAATAAACCGAATTTTCAAAACTGCCCGAGTCGTGTGAGACCACAATCTCCTTAAGACAATTTACGCCCCCTCACCGAGTCGTGCTTGAGTTTGATCGGACGGTTGTCTCCCAGGATAAAACGGAGCAGACCGGAATAGTTACTGCACAATAGTACTTCCGGCGAATTGAGAATAAGCCTAGACAGTATCACCACGGGTGTAGATGCAAGAGGCCAAGGGAACGGATTTATCAATATGCAACGAACAGGAGATTGTGAGGAACTGATGAATTTTTCCGTGTGTTGCAAACTGGTTTGTGTCTCCCTTTTTATACTGCTCAAATCGTTAGAATCGAAGAGACTTTCTCAATTAAATTGAGAAGCCAAAGTGTTTCAGATTCCAATTAAATTGAGAAGCCAAAGTGTTTCAGCTTCCATGAAACTGCCAAATGAAATGAAGGGACTGGACTGTTCGAATTCTGTCTGTTCTAGTCCAGTTCAAATAAAAAAATGGGCTTGCGTGGACAGGCAATTTCGGAGCTCTATTCTTGTCCGCAGGACGCGCTCGGTATCCCGAAGGCAAATCCGGACCATGATTTGCACCCCCCTGCGCACATGTGCGCAAGAGAGAGCCTCTATGCTACTTAATCTTACTCCCTACTAAAGTGTAAAAGTATATAAACTAGCCCACTTTTCCATCTTTTTCCAATGTGGAATAACCACATTTTACCATTTCCAACCCACTCACTTTGAGCCTTCATATCTCATTCATCCCTTAATCATTTTGGACAAATGAATATTCAATCTCTATCTCCTCATGGGGTAGAACACAAATCCACAATCAATTTGTCATTTTAACAAATAACTCATTAAACCTAAGGCTGGCTTTGTTGTTCGTGCAAGGAGTAAACCTAAGGCTGGCTTTGTAGAATAAATAGTTTTGTTTCTATCCAAGGCTTTGCTTGTTGATTCTGGGAGATAGGATGGTTCCGTTCCAAAGAAGCATATTGACCCTTACTGTCTGAGTCCTAGAAGCCCAAGCACTTCTCCAGTACAAGTATGAAGTATTTGAAGTTTGCCAGGAAATAAGATTAAAGAGCTTGCGATCCATTTATATGTATTTATATGAGTGGAAGAGTTCATCTTTAGGAGTAGTGGGGACAGCTAAATTCCTATAAACCTATGCATGCAACACATTTCTATTTTTAAGGAAATGTGCATATCTGACAAGCATTCTTGTATGCAGTGCTTTGGAGCTTTTTCTTATCAAGCGGAAGATAAAAGGACCTTCCTGGCTGTCAGTTTCAAAGTTCTCCAGCTGTCCTACTCCTCAGCGTGTGAGGCATCCAACTCTAACTTTCTCCCATATTATTGAATGAAACATATATCTTACAAGTGCATCTTGTAATTTATTTTGTTGAAATGACTGGGTCACTCGTTTTGGCAGGTGAGCTGGTGCAAGTTCGAGGTTGTTGTTGATTGTCCAAAGGAAATTCACGTTACAAATAACACTATAAAAATACCCTCTGTAGTAGTTACAGCCATAAATCTGAAAACTATTATCAACGAAAAACAAAATGTCAATGAAATTGCCACTGCATCTGTTATCTGCTGTCACAAGGCAAAGGTAAATAACGTTCTGTTTCTTAAAACTGTTGGTTTCATATCAAAGACATTAAGTGTCAGGTCTCTGGACTGCTTTTCTGGTATAATAATTTGCTGCCTTTATGCATTCTTCTTTATCTCCAATATTAAAAGGGTTCTGTACCAGTATAGAGATCTGATGGGTGTTCAATTGTTGGATATTCCTGAACTCTCATCTTATTGAGGATACATATGTAATAGTTGAATATGGATGTATAAATGCAACTAAGCACGTGATACACAAAATCATATTCAATAATGGAGCAGAAGTAGAATCTTGGATGGGTTATAATTTATTCTAAGAGAAATTTAGGGATTGGTACTAGGCTGGAATACAATGTTCAGGATCAATGATAGTTTAGTACTCCCTCCGTCCCATTTGAAAAGGCACAACCCCTCCCCCCCTTTTGTGTCCCATTTGAAAAGGCACAATCCCCAAATGGAAAGTTATTAATACTTCTTTATTCATGGGACCCACTTATCATACTCACAGTAACTATCCAATTACTATTCCCTACCCCACTATCTCTCTCCTACCTCACTTTTTATACTCACAACACTTACTCCACTATACACATTCCTTAATTCCCATGCAAGACCCATTTTGTGCCTTTTCAAATGGGACAAAGGGAGTATATGTTATAAGATTTAGAAGTTGGAAGAATGTTCTTCCTAAAGCCTGATTGAGTGACTCCTTAATGGCTTTTAGCTACCAGAGTATGACAGGACCTGAACATGTTTCGGCACCAGCATCTACTAGATTTCCAACTCTATTCTCCTTGAAGTTTCCATGCTATGGTTTTCTATGGAGGGTGAGGTAAATCCTTTCAATTGGCACGTGTGTCATGGGATGACATCACATCTTTGTCGGAGTCCCCTGAATACATAACTCATACAGTCATTCTACCTCATTTGGAAATGAATGTTACACATCATGAACAAAAATGGGTATCCATTCGGAATGAATACAGTACATATTACCAAGGTAGTTGAAATTGGAGACAACTGGGAAAAGAAGATTTAGTTATCTTTGTAAACAAGAGCAACAAGAAATGGATTCATTCGAAACAAGTTTGTGGAATTCTGTCTTAGTTCATTTATATGACACGGTAAAGGAATCTTCGTTCTCAAGATGGGATTCTCACTCTTTGCATGCCTAGAAGTTTCCATGCTATGTTTTGCTATAGAGGGTGAGGTAAATCCTGCCAATTGGCAAGTGTCTCGTGGGATGACATCACATATTCGTCGGAGTCCCCTGAATACATAACTCATACAGCCATTCACCGTCAGTTGGAAATAAGTATCCATTTGGAATGGATGGAGTACATATCAAATTAGTTGAAATTGGAGATAATTGGGAATAAGAGATATATTTCTCCTTGTAAACAAGATCAACAAAAAATGGATTCCTTCGAAACATGTTTGCAGAATTCTGTCTTAGTTCATTTTATATGAACATATCCAAGATAAAGGAATCTTTGTTCTCAAGATGGGCTTCTCACTCTCTGCTTGCCTAGAAATCTGAGCTGTAACTTTGTAATGGGATTGGATACAAATTCCATGCCATAAATTATTCATCTTGTGACAGATTTTTTTGGAGTTTGGGAATCAATCATTGAAGTTTCAAACATGTTATCTGGCAACTCATTCTTGGTTTCTTTATGCCATAAATCTGGAAAGTCATTTCTACTAGCATCGTGCATTTGGGATTTTACTGGGTAAAGTAACATTTTGGACCATACTGATGTGAATAATAAAAAAATTTGTCCCCTCCCCAGATAAGTGTATGGATGCAGTTTTCGTGAGAGGTTAGATGTTTAGTACTCCCTCCGTCCCGGCCCAAATGTCCCAAAATGGGTTCGGCACGGGAATTAAGGAATAAATATATATAATGTTATATAATGTAAAAAGTGTATAGTGAAATAAATGTTGTGAGTATGAAAGTGATGTAGGAAAGAGAAAGTGGGGTAGGGAATAGTTAGTGGATATTTATTGTGAGTATGACAAGTGGGTCCCACAAATAAAAAAGTAATAAAAAACTTTCCTTTTTTGGGTTGAGACATTTTAAATGGGACACCCAAAAAGGAAAGTTGGGACATTTGGGCCGGGACGGAGGGAGTATAAAAATAAGCTTTCTGATGAAGCACAGAATATATCACTTGTTAGGCAAAACATTACTTTCATTATTTCCAACTTTAACTCCCAAGTTCAGACTAACTACACATCATCTAGATACAATTGATAGTTTGCTTAAATTCTACATCCTCTATGTTTGAATTCACTATTGAGGTCATCAAGGCCAGTCATTGTTGGATGCGAATGAATATCATCATGTTTTAACTATCTGCTGAGGGTTTTTGTCTGAACACAAGCATTGTTTATTTTAGCTTCACATCTTTTAATTCTAATCTGTACTTTAAATCAACAACTGATTGACAACCTGACCTTTCAGATTGATATCCCCATGTTAGCATCGGAATGGACGAAACCTGGTTCGTTGAGCCATTTTACTGTAGTGCGTAAGCTAGAGGGAGGCATATTCCCAATGGGATTTACCAAAGAGGCAGCAGAGAGAAATTCAAAGGCTGGCTCAAATATTATTTGTTCTGAGAGCAGGTGCGTTTCAGTTGTAATGTATGCCCTTAAACTGTATCTTTATGCTTGTATACAAGGGGTCAACTTCTCTGGCAATAACATCTTATTCCAGGTTCAGTCGCTGAAAATGCCTTAATCATTCTGTCTATTATACATTATTGCAGTGAAAGAGCTTTATTAAACCGATTGATGATTGAACTGCATAAACTGGATAGCGATATTATTGTTGGCCACAATATATCTGGATTTGATTTAGACGTCCTCCTTCACAGAGCTCAGGTTTGACTTGGACGTCCTCCTTTTTTTTCCTTAATGATTGAAAACGAAAAAAAACAAGTGCAAGCAAACATGGGACATCATTAATTATAGTCAGAGCATTTATACCTTTATGAGTTATGGTTAGAGCATTTGTATCTTTATGATTGTAACTAAATTTATTATTAGCATTATTATACTAAGGTTTGAAGATAAATTGCTGCTATGGGAAGCAATATGGTCCCTCCCCAAATTGTGAAACAATAAAATAATACTTTTGCCAATAGTATCATCATGGGATTGTCCCCATGCAACTTTGATGTACTATCCCTCAAAATCATCTGCAAATTGTTGACATCCAGCTAATACAATTCTGCAGGCTTGCAGGGTTCCTAGCAATACGTGGTCAAAAATAGGCCGTCTCAAGCGTTCTCTCATGCCTAAGCTTACCAAAGGAAGCACCATTTTTGGGTCTGGAGCAAGTCCAGGAATCATGTCCTGCATTGCAGGCCGGCTCTTATGTGATACTTTTTTGTGTTCCCGTGATTTGTTAAAGGAGGTACCGTATTAGTTGTTGTACTATATTAGGAGCACTTGGTAATTGTGGGGTGAATTTTTCTTATCCTCAAGTAAGAATTCTGTTACTCCAGGTTAGCTATTCTTTGACACAACTTGCCAAGACTCAGCTGAACAAGCTTCGGAAGGAGGTTGCTCCACATGATATTCCCCGGCTATTCCAAAATTCTGATACCCTTATGAATCTTGTACGGTTTTGCTGCTCAACTTAGTTACTTATTGTGATTATCATGCTTATTTTTCACAAATAAAACAGACTTGTAACTATGAATAATGCTGCAACTTAAAAGGTTGACCAAAAAGAAAGACAAGACTCACAAAGTCTTGTCTGAAACTATATTTGGGGATGCACTGGTTTTCTTCAAAAACCTGTTTACCAAAACGTTTATAAGAAGGGGGTGATGAGACGGAAGCTATGGACAAAACTAAATGGCAAACAAGAATTTATTCAACTGTTTTGCAGTATTTGTCGAGTGAATATGGTTAACAGTGGGTTCATTAAAATTGTTCGTTTTGTCTGCAAACAAGCTGTATTATTGACATCCGCATCTGCTTCTCATAGTGACCCCAGTATTTTACTGGTGAACTTCTATAGTATTACTCTTACGTAATAGTTTTCGTTGTGGTAATGTTTGCAGATTGAATATGGTGAGACAGATGCATGGTTATCATTGGAACTTATGTTTCATTTGAGCATTCTTCCTCTCACACGTCAGCTGACTAATATCAGTGGTAATCTCTGGGGCAAAACTCTTCAGGTGAATCATTGAAATGTGCATCTAGTTTTGTCTTTTTGCCAAACCACATCGGAAATAAACCGTTTACTTATCTTATTTCATGTTTCCAGGGTGCAAGGGCCCAAAGAGTAGAATATTTATTGTTGCATGCATTCCATACAAAGAAATTTATGCTTCCGGACAAGTCTTTTTCTCACCCAAAAGAGACAAAATCAACAAAACGTAAATTGGGTGGCCTAAAGGAAAAAGTACCTGATGATGCAGTTGCAGATGATGCAACATTTGAGAATGAGCCTCCACCAGAAGCTCAAGAGAAAACTAAAAAAGGGCCTGCATATGCTGGTGGATTGGTTTTAGAGCCAAAGAAAGGTTTATATGACAAGTATATATTACTTCTAGACTTCAACAGTCTCTACCCTTCTATTATTCAGGTTAAAAATACTTTCTCCCTTCACCACCATCTAACCCGTACTTCTGTTGACTCGGTCATTATATCTCTGGTCTTTCCCGTCTTCTTGAGTTGGTCATTTTGTGTTACATGTCATGGTCACACATTCTTGTTTTAACAGGAATATAATATCTGCTTTACAACGGTAGAAAGA
Organism: Adenophora triphylla var. japonica; assembly: GCA_022495995.1. Classification (NCBI taxonomy): domain Eukaryota; kingdom Viridiplantae; phylum Streptophyta; class Magnoliopsida; order Asterales; family Campanulaceae; genus Adenophora; species Adenophora triphylla. The sequence continues at coordinate 334,622 of JAFEMH010000029.1, forward strand.
TCTCAAGATGGATCGGCTCCTAGTTTACCGTCAGCTAAAGCACCTGGAGTACTGCCTGAGGTAAAACAGCTTCTATGATAGACTTGTTACGGTGATAGTTTTTCAGCATCAAGATCTGATCATATAGGCTGCACATCCTCTATCCTAAACCTCCCGATAGTCTCTCTTCGAATGAATATCATAAAAATACTACAGAAGAGAACATCAAAGCTTAAGAGGTTGTGACTGTTTGTCGATTTGGTCTGATTTCATTCTTTCTCTAAATAGTTAAAAACGAAGTGACCCAATAATAACTGAAGTCCAATTCCATTATTTCCATCTTAATGCTTCGTCATCGTAATGATGTTTCCTTAGTTTGTAAATTAACAGGTCTTAAAAAATCTCTGGCTGACATAGTGATCCCTCTCACCGAAGGTTATAGTTTATGGCTGAATACCACGGTCTGGGAACACCCCCCCCCTCCAGGCCCTCTTTTCTCTGTACAGTCAAATGATACTAGTTCCTACACATTGATCTCTAACAAGGAAATTTTCTCTTTACACTATCATCGACTTTTTGTAGTTGCTTCGGAATCTAGTTGAGAGAAGGAAAGGCGTTAAAAGGCTGTTAAAGACTGCATCTGGTCTGAAGCTCCAGCAGTATGACATACAGCAGCAAGCACTGAAGCTCACAGCAAACAGGTTTCTTGTTTTTTTTTTCTTGTTGATTCTTGTATCACCCTAAATGAAGTAATATTTGTTTCTCTAATGGATTTTTGGTTGCTCCCTTCTTCCTGCCACATCAATTTTGCTGCAGTATGTATGGATGCCTGGGATTTTCCAATTCCAGGTTTTATGCAAAGCCGCTAGCAGAACTTATAACATTGCAAGTACGAAATCTCAACTTTGTTTCTAGAATTGATAGGGATGTCTTACACAAGTGGTATGGAATGCCTGTGGACTAATTTACACATTCTTTCTGCAGGGGAGAGAGATTTTACAAAGTACCGTTGATCTTGTTCAGAATAATTTAAACTTGGAGGTCACATAATATATTGAAAGAATTTTTATTTTCTGGCCTCTTTCCACCTGAGCTGTTAAATTATGGATACTAAAGTATGCATTGTCTTATTTCTAGCAGGTGATTTATGGTGACACTGATTCTATTATGATCTATAGTGGTCTTGATGATATTGCAAAAGCCAAGTCTATTGCAGCAAAGGTCATCCAAGAGGTGCGATTTCAATGAATAAGCTAGTATATTTGAATTTTGAAGGTTCAACTATTTAGCAAATGAAATCTGAAGATATTATTACTGTGATGGAATATTACACTTGATTTGTCCTGGATTGGTTGATTGGGCTGGAGTACATTTCTGTATTCACTCGAACTTACAAAATTTAGTTGGAATATTGCTGTAACGTTTGTTCATCGTTTCTCTCGTGGAGCTATATTGACATTGACTTTTGTTTTTGTTGATGTTAGGTCAATAAGAGATACTCCCGCTTGGAAATCGATCTTGATGGTGTTTACAAGCGGATGCTTCTACTCAAGAAAAAGAAATATGCAGCTATCAAGGAGCAGTTCAGGGATGGAAAAGTGTACAAGGTGGGTTCAAAATACAATTTCCCCAATAAGATGCATAGTGCAACTTTTCTCAAATCTGTATCCAAATTCTTAGAACATAAAAATCAACTGAAGTTCTTCCAAAAGTAGAAATCAACTGGAGCTCTTCCATTACATCCAAAGAGCGTGTTAGCATCTTGTTCATTCTGTAGGTTATCGAGCGGAAAGGTCTTGATATGGTACGTCGTGATTGGAGCTTGCTGTCGAAGGAAACTGGAGATTTCTGCCTGGACCAGATATTATCTGAAAAGTACATTTTCTAGCAAATTCACTTTTTCCATCAATGCTCGTCCTCTTGTGGTTTTGTCTAATTCCTCTTATGCTGGCAGGTCATGTGAGGATGTTGTTGAATCAATACACCAAGAACTCAAAAAGGTGTGGTGATAAACTTAAGAGGCCTTCATAGCGTAAAAGCTAATTCTATTTTCTCAACTCTAGGCATTGTGTTGCGTGACCAAGTTGCACAGTTGGATGAAAACTCTCACCAAAACAGGCTCAACTGCAGTTACTTTGAGAATACATTAAAAGTGGATCAGCATTTTTTTCATTTACACAAAATTAAATGCAGTGGCACAATTGAATTAACCTGAATACTCCCTCCGTCCCTAAAAGTTTGTCCCATTTAACTTTTTTGTTGAACTTTGACCTAAAATTTATGAGAGATTAATCATGTTCATGAAATTTTAAAAGTTGTTGTTGATAATATTATTAATGGTGAATCAATAGGAATTTTTAGAATTTCATGAACATAATTAAATTGTCATATATTTGTGGTCAAAGTTCAACTAAAAAGTCAAATGGGACAAACTTTTAGGGACGGAGGGAGTACAATATTCTCCAACTATCTCCTCTCAATTGAGCTGATACTGTTTCAACTGTATCTTTTGTGTGTACATTAAGTGCTCAAGTTAAGAAGATTTTAAGTTTGTCCTTGGCTGGTTTGCACGCTACACTAGTTGACGATCAAAATATCCATCTTTTTCAAAAATCTTTTTAAAAACTGAATAGTTTAGTATTTCTCGTAACAGGTACAGGAAGACATGAGGAATGGACAAACAGCTTTGGAGAAATACATTATCACAAAGTCATTGACTAGACCTCCTGAAGCTTACCCAGATGCTAAAAGCCAGCCACATGTTGAAGTAAGTTTATGAACAATACTTCGATGTGTTCCGCTTGCAGCATCGTTCCTTTATAATGTCTCTTTCATCATTTATACCACAATTCAATTTCCTTGTTATATGTATTTACTTTTACTGACCTTATTTAGGTAGCACTCAGACTGAAGAAAATGGGTTACATCACCGGTTGCTCAGCTGGCGATACAGTTCCATACATAATCTGCTGTGAACAGGTCTGTCATGATTGTTTTTCTTCCCCCCTTTTCCTCTATATTACTTCACGGGTCCAGAAATGATTCCCATTTTAGAAGTCCAGATTTCTTTTGTTTTTCGCTTGTGTATCCTAAAATTGCATTAAAATTATATGGGTTTTTGTCGTGACGTCAAAAAACAAATTCATGCTTTTGGAAGAAAGAAAAAACAAATGGGAAAACACTGTAAAGTCAGCTTAAATTGAGACATGCAACTCCTTTATTTTTTCCCACGAACTAAATAGCAGGACTCCGTTTATGGGGATGAAGGGACTATAGTATCTTCCATACTCACACATCAGTGAATTCTCATGATATGTTCTCTTGGATATGAGAGATAAACCATGTTTGTTCATACTATTATCACCAGGGGGATAGTTCAAGTACATCAGCAGGGATTGCTCAGCGGGCAAGACATCCTGACGAGCTAACAAAAGATAACGGAAAATGGATAGTAGACATTGAATATTATCTGGCGCAGCAGGTACTATTTCTGTTTATTGATCCTTGGTAGACGTGTAGCATGGTGTGAGTTCCTACAGAAGTCCATCTTCTATCTTGAAAGCTTCTTTATCTCATGCAGATTCATCCTGTAGTATCACGTTTATGTGCATCAATTGAAGGCACAAGCCCAGCACGCTTGGCTGATTGCCTAGGGCTCGATCCTTCAAAGGTGCGGATCCTCTTGAAGATACCATAATATTAGTCCGTAATTTTATTTTATTTTATTTTTCCGCTGCTGCACATTTGATATATTTCAATAACAGTTGTTTTTGTTTTTTTCAGTTTCAAAGCAAATCATTTGAAGCTGTTAATAATGATCCTTCTGGCTCTCTTCTATTTGAAGCCAACAATGAGGAGAGGTAACTATTTCCCCCTGCAATTATCTCTAACTGGTATCATGTGGATTTCAGACCACATGTATTCAGCCTTCCATCTCTGCTCTTTAAAATTTCCCTAATAATTATAACTGAAGTAATGTTAGATTGCTTTTGCATTGCAAATAAATCCAAGTGCATTGATATTCATAAGAGTACTCAAAATTTTAAAAAGGGCAAACCCCGGTGCGCCAAGCGGGGGTTGGGAGAGGGAACCATTTGCGAGAGCCTTCCCCTGACAATTGAGGGCAAGTCTTGGCGCAACAGTTAAGTTGCTCCTTTGGTGACCATACGAAAAAAAAAAATGAGAATACAACAACAACAAAGCCTTAGTCCCAACATGATTTGTGGTCAACTAATGTGAATCGTCGCAGGGACTCGTCAAAGAAGAGGTGAGAAAACAATAAAAAAGTAGAGAAATGGTAAAATAAAAACTAAAGATTTTGAAAGCTAAGAAAATCAAGAGAACCGGAATACAAAAACATTTGAAAAAAGAAATAAAAAAATAAAAATAAAGATCTCCAAAAGGTCTTGGTATCAGGGTGGCTCTATTGGCAAAAATAAATAAATCTAGTTTTGCCAATACAGTTCGCAACGAATGATGAACAAAGTAGGGCCATTCACTATTACTCTTCCATTGGCAAAATTGATCTCTGCTTGGGTATAAAGCTATGCTCACCAATGTAGTTGTAATGCTGTTTTTGTTCAGTACACCAGCTTCTTTTTATGTAATCCTGAATATTCTATAAATAATACCATTGGATAATAGATGAACTTCACTGAATAAATACAGTTTAATGGATACCTGTCTTGCAGATTTCAGGGTTGTGAGCCGTTGGTTTTGTCATGTCCCAGCTGCTCCAATTCTTTTGATTGTCCATCTGTCTTCGGTTACATTTGTTCATTGCTTAAAGAAGACCCTACGAATTTGCAACCTACAGCTTCAAGTAGCAATTTTTGGCACAATGTGCGCTGCTCTAAGTGTCCAGAGGAAGGTGACAGTGGTAAACTTTCTCCTGCTTCCATAGCCAACCAGGTAAATCATGAGCTTCACTATATCATCAACTTGGTCATTTAAATCTGATGCAAATCCATCACGAGCACAAATTCTTGTCATGTACTCCCTCTGTCCCGGAATATAGTCCCACTTCGATTTTGGTGGTCAACTTCATTGAACTTTGACCAAGAGTTTATGAAAATCTAACTATCCTAATGAAATTTAAAAGTTGTTATTGGAAGTATTTTTAATGGTGCATCAATCACAACTTTGAGAATTTCAATAAGATAATTAAATTTTAATATTTTTTTTTTGTTGAAGTTCAATCAAGTTGACCATCAAAATCAAAGATGATCTTTTTGTGACAGAGCAAGTATTCAACTAGAGATCTTTTGCCTTTTTTGTGTGTGTGTGTTAGTTTCTTGGTTGTACTGCTAAACAGCTGATGCATGTTTGGTGCTTTCAGGTCAAAAGACAAGCCGAGGGATTCATCTCAACTTACTACAAAAACCTAATGACGGTATTATCAGTTAGATAACATTTATGAATAATAGTCCTTGAAAGCCATAGTATTTAAATCTGCTAATGGTTCATTTTATTTTTTTCAGTGTGATGATGAAACTTGCAAATATACAACTCGGATTTTGAACTTGCGGGTGATGGGAGACTCCGAGAGAGGAACTATATGTCCAAACTATCCTCGTTGTAATGGTCATCTTGTGAGAAAGGTTTAATCTATTCCTTCAACTCTGAATTTTTTGTTATTTCTACAATCTACTTTTGCTTCGGACGAAAATTTCTTGGGAATTTGCCCCATAAGTTCCTTTTGGAACAAATAACTTTCCACTAAGTTCCTCATTGTAATAAAATGGCCCATAAATTCTCATGTTGTATTATGTATAATACAACATTTAGTTATGCAGTAGTTTAAAATCATAATACTGCATCAGCACCACCCCCACAGCCCAGCTCCGCCGCCGCCGTCTGTTATCGCCGCATGCCGGATTCCGGTCAATTTTCACCGGAATCCGGCAATTTTGGCCGGAATCTGGCCGCCGATTGCCGGAATCCGGTCGCCGGAGGTCGGAATCTGGTCGCCGGTCCATGGGCTTCGGACTCAGGTCACCGGCGGCCGCCGGAATGCAGTATTATGGCCTTAATTGATGTAGTATTTTCGAAACATAATACAACATGGAGAAGGAACTTATCGGGCATTATGAAACTTTTTTAGAACTTATCGGGCATAGTCCCAAATTTCATGCAAGTGATAACTGGCAGATCTGTTTGTCAACATTCCATCAGTATACGGAGGCTGATCTTTACAAGCAGCTAACATTCTTTTGCCATGTATTAGACACCATTCGCTGCATTGACAAGGTTAGATAAATAATGTCCTTTTGAAAGCTTATGCATAGTAATCCCTACATCTCATAAATAAAAAGATAGTCTCACTTTGAATTTGTTGGTCAACCTGATTCAGTTTGCTAAGAATTTTGTGACAAATCTAATTATCTTAATAAAATTCTAAAAATTGTTGTTGATAATATTTTTAACGGTGCATCAATAACAAGTTTTGGAATTTCATTGATATAATTGAATTTGATGGCCAACTTGATTAAACTTTAACCAAGATTTTATAAATCTAATTATCCTAATAAAATTTACACTTTTGTTGATAGTATTCTTGATGCCATAATTTTACAAAAAACACGTTTTTCCTTAAACTTAGAAAAAACATGTTTTGATTCACCCGCTAGTGCCAGTGTTAGTAACAAAGTGCCGGTGTAAAAAGTGTCAGTTCATGTATTATTAAGTGTTGGTGTAACAAAGTGTCATTGTTAGTATAACAAAGTGTCAGCATGTGTTATTAAGTGACAGTGTTAGTGTAAAAAAGCGTCAGTAGTGTTAGTGTAATAAAATGTACTATTAAGTGCCGGTTAGGGTAAAAAAATGACAGTGTTAGTATAAAAAAGTGCCAGTGTGAAGAGTGCCGGTGAATATATTATTAAGTGCGAGTGTAAAAATGGTTTTTCCTTAACATTAGAAAAAACGCATTTTTTATAAGACCAACTCATTCTTGATGGTGTATCAATAACAATTATTTAGAATTCTATTATGATAATTATTTTTCATGAAATCTTGGTCAAAGTTCATACAAGTTGGCCATTAAACTCAAAAGTGAGACTCATTTTGGAACGGAGAGAGTATTATTAATATGAAATAAAATGGAAATTAACTCTTGAGATTCCATGTTCTTGTTTGTGAGTTACAGGTAGAGGCTAAAGTCAGAATACCAGTAGAGAAAGAGATAGCAAGAATCAGACCTTTGATTGACGTAGCTGCATCAACAGTGCAGAAGGTTAGGGATCGGTGTGCCTATGGTTGGGTCCAGCTCAATGACCTTACAGTCACAGTGTGATATATACATGGAATCTTGGAACATTTAAGCTTAAGGTCAAGGCTCCGGAAGGATTGGTGTTCCTATGGGAGGGTGCATCTCAGTGAGCTTGCGGAACTTCTGCAGTTTGATTGGTATTGTGAATATCCGGAGATTTATGCCAAAATTAAAGCGATTCTTTAGTTGTTGTGAATAATAAGGATCAAAGTCATGCACAAGTTTGGTGTGATGATTTTTTCTTTTACGGTGAGGTATTAAAACCCGAACTTCTATTGCGTTAGGCTTGATTTTTTTCACTGAGCCACTTCTTTAGAAGATAGATGTAGCTCATGTTATAAAGTTGATATCCATAAAAGTGGAACCTAATCTTAATTGTTAGCAAATTCAAAGGTCTTTTAAATTACAGTCTATCACACCAAACTATCCCTAAAGAAGTGGCTCAGTGAAAAAAATCAAGCCTAATGCAATAAGAAGTTCGGGTTTTAATGCCTCACCGTAAAAGAAAAATCATCACACCAGACTTGTGCATATGACTTTGATCCTTATTATTCACAACAACTAAAAAATTGCTTTAATTTTGGCATAAAACTCTTCTCCATAAAACTCTTCTCCAAATTTCTTTAATGTCCCATACAATAAAATTGTTCAAAGTAAATGCAGTAAAAAAAACAAAAGGCTAGTACAGAAGAAGTCACAAACTGTGTATAATTCTTGTCCAAAAAGAGAGCAAATGGATTATTATGTGAATCAACATCCTGATTACCTGACTAATTTTATAAACTTCTCTAACTTGACTGAAAATATTTGACCAAAGCTGGAGTACGATATTATCCACTGCATAAAATGTGCCTCCTCATTGCAACTCCCCGACAGGTGCCTCATTGAGCCATAGGAAATGGATGAAGTCATACAGCTTTGCACTTACACTAACCTGCGCCATAATCAAAATTTATCTTTTCAATGTTGCTTATTGCAAAAGTCAATAGCAGAAGAGAAATGCTTTCACTACCCCACCCCACAAAAAAAAAGGACCTCCCAAAGCCCCCCCCCCCCATCTACTAAAAGAGGACTGCCATTACCTTGTAAGGAGTTGGGTTCAATCTCCTCATGTGATCAGGCCGCATTTTGTCCAGTTGATTGATGCAGCGCTCTCTGATCTCCTTAAGCGGTGGCAACTCTTCTCTTGCTTTACCTTTATAATTGCATTGCATACATAAACATCGTCAAAGCTTGTTCAAAAGAAATTTTGGGCTGCAACTTCCACTTTAGCATATAAACTATGAAGGGAAGTATAGCAAGACAAATGATACTCCCAAGATCCCAAAATAAATGTCGCTTTTGACTTGTCAACGTTTTTTGAGGAAGATGTTTTATTAGTTTGTACATTGCTTGTACAATGATAAAATTGTACTCCCTCCGTTTCATAAAATATGTCGTTTTAGACTTCTTTACACATTAAGAAATGCAATTAATATATGCGAAAAAGATTCATGTACCCCTATAGTCCAATTACCTAGGTAATTAAATGCATGTATAAGAGATGTTTTACAATCATAAATAAGGGTATAATTGGTAAACAAGAGTAAAATTTTCTAGATAATAGCAAAGTGTCAAACATTGTGGAACAAAACCTCTAAAACGACATTGTATTATGAAACGGAGGGAGTACTAAATTTCTTTTCTTATTTAACAATGCGACATTTATTTTGGGACAAATGAAAGTGCGATATTTATTATGAGACAAAGAGAGTAATTGATAATGCATCAAGATAATCAATGACCATATGATAAGGCATCAAGATAATCAATGACCACACGTTCGGGAAAACGAATTTAGAACCCCTATCCCACCTGCACCAAGTTACTTAATCTTTACAGTAATGTATATGGGCTTTAAAAACTACTAAACCTAGTACCAATTGGTTTTAGGATGAAATCTCCAGTACAATCTTATATCTGGTCCGGGCCAATCCCACACTTGCACTCGAGTGTCTCTCTACTTCCTGGCCTTGTCTAATTCTCTCACAAGGAATGCCACTAATGTCAGATACTCCCTCCATCCCAAAATACTTGTAGTTTTAAGACTTTTCACAAATATTAAGAAAAACAATTAATACATAACAAATAGACTAAATTACCCTTTGAATATTTCAAGTACCTAGGCAATTAAATTTTTTTACAATGACAACTATCTATCATAAATAATGGTAGTTTAGGCAAAGTGTGTCAAAGTTTTATAGAAAACTGTAAAACTACAAGTATTTTGGAACAAAAAATCTCTCATAAAATTGCATGTATTTTGGGACGGAGGGAGTAATAAGTATGAATAGCCGCTGAGATGTGGATAATAGTAACATGGTTGGTACTGGAAACTTGCGAAGGTAATTTCAATCCTTTAAGAAAAGGGTATTGGTGGAATGTAAATGTGAACTTATAACATGTTAAACTTTCAAAAGCAGGATTTCTTCAAAGGAAAGGACGGGGTGATTGGGTTCAGCTTTGGCATATTTCAAGGTGAAATATTTAGTTAACAGACATTGTCTCTCACCTGAGATCCCAGGCCAATAACACTTCATAAGCTCCTCTACTTGCTGGGGCACCACATAAGCTCTCTTCGATTCACTAAAGGGGTGACGGCACAGAATTCTTTCGCCTGCCTGCAAGTTCAGCGTAAAAAGTAGATGTTACATGTTACTACAACTACAACAACAACAACAAAGCCTTAGTCACAAAATGATTTGGGGTCGGCTAACATGAATCGCCATATGGTCTCGTCAATGAAAGAGGTGTGAACACAAGGGGAAAAGAGGGAGAGTTGGTAAAATTAAAAAAAAAAAACAAAAAGTGAAAAACTAAAATAAAATAGTGGTATATTACACTTAACTAAAGATAACAAATTTACATGGGAGAAAACAGTACTTAATAGCAGGTTGTATACAATTTCAGTATATGTCTTGTAAAAGGAATCAACTAACTATCTTGAATGTGAGCCTTTCACACATTCAACTACACATTATCTAAGTAGGTCAGTTCTGTGAGTAAGTATTTTAACTGGTGTTCTTCCCATCAAGAAAGATATTGAAGAGTTCTTAAAGTGCTACACTTGAATTCTACTTAAGAACCAGATACAACTCTATAAACCAAGTAAAATCGGGATTGTTTACTTCAAGCGACTCTAGCAGGAAAACCAAACTCAAGACCTTTAATAATCCACAAAGAGTTTAACGTTTGTTTAGAGTTCTAGCATAAAGAAAAAGAAAATAATGAATATATACTCGGGACAACAATCATAAAACATGTAGCAACTATGTTGATAAATTTAAATTCTTTCAGTGAATAGTTCCCAGTACAGGATTCAAACTAGTTTTCTCCCAAACCTGTAGAGATTTAAAAAAATCAACATTTTATAATCAGCCTATTATATTGTGCCTTTGTAATAACTATGCCATTTGCAGAATGTTGAGTTAACAGCTAGGTACAGGTCACAAGAGATAAATTTAACATAAAAAAGAGATCAATAACAAACGATGTTAGGAAGACGCTCAGACACGCATTATAAATGTGAAAAATAAAACAACGACAAGATCAGTAACAAATGCTAGGAAAAATTCACAGGGAGATAAAATACGAATCAGTTATGAGATACATACCTTCGGAGGTGGTTCATTCTCCCCTGACATTATATCTACAAGGGCATAACCTTCCTTCCCATATAGTCTGAACGATCTTTTCTTACACGGGATAGAGACCTATAAACAAAAACATGATGAACCTCTGTGATTAAAACAGAAACCAAACGAAATTTCGGAGCATAGGTTAACCTTTGAGACATCTTCCGACAGCTTAATACGAGGCTGCCCATTTATTTCAACTAGCTTGAAAACACAACCAAGAGCAGCTTGAGCATAGCATGTCACCAAGTAGGTTCCGATTCCGAAGGAATCAACTTCATGACCCTGAGAAGGAAAAGTAAACCAACATACAAAAGTATTAACTTCATGAACCTGAGCAGGAAAACTAAACCAACATACAAAAATAGGTTAACGCTGAATAAATTTTCAAAATTGGTAGTAGCTTAAAGTGGCGCTGAACTAAGAACCCATTAAGCTAATAAACTCAGATTTACATGGCAATTACATCTGTCAACTGTACTTTATAATTACTCATGATTTCATTAATAATCATATAACTTAATCAGTTAAGCCAGATCCATCTAGATGGAACAAAGGTCTTGATCCTGGAAACTCATGAAAGCATGCATCAACATTCAAATATGAAAGATTTTACAGATAAAAATGGTAAGTAGTTCTTCTTAGAAAAGGCTTTAAAGGATTGATGTCGTTATGAACATTGTAAGGACAGATAGTGGCACAATTTGTATGTACACAAAAGTATGGAAGTATCCACCTAATTATAGCAGTTAACATTCACATGCATCGCCACATCACTACTCCCACCCTTTTTACGTAAATATTACGAGCCAGTATAGTAGCTACTCTTTGTTAATTCTTCAAGGTTTGGCTCCAATATTGGGGGATTAAGTATTCAGTAGAAGGTTTGAAGAAAATTATCCTATTTTATATAAAGGTGCCATTCAAGTGAATGTCAACTGCAAACTATGCTACCACTGTTATCCATAGCTTCCTATAGGTGCCAGGTGTTGACATAATGTTTTAAATGGACAAAAACGAAACAGAAAAATTAGTAAGATGATGTTTCCGTGTAATTTCTGATCAAACAGCTAGAAGCTAAAATCATATCGGGATAACATGGTAAAGGACCATCCTTAGAAGATGATGTTTCCGTGTAATTTCTGATCAAACAGCTAGAAGCTAAAATCATATCGGGATAACATGGTAAAGGACCATTCTTAGAAAAGGCTTTAAAGGATTGATGTCATTATGAACGTTGTAAGGACAGATTGTGGCACAATTTGTATGTACACAAAAGTCTGGAAGTATCCACCTAATTATAGCAGTTAACATTCACATGCATCGCCACATCACTACTCCCACCCTTTTTACGTAAATATTACGAGCCAGTATAGTAGCTACTCTTTGTTAATTCTTCAAGGTTTGGCTCCAATATTGGGGGATTAAGTATTCAGTAGAAGGTTTGAAGAAAATTATCCTATTTTATATAAAGGTACCATTCAAGTGAATGTCAACTGCAAACTATGCTACCACTGTTGTTATCCATAGCTTCCAATAGGTGCCAGGTGTTGACATAATGTTTTAAATGGACAAAAACGAAACAGAAAAATTAGTAAGATGATGTTTCCGTGTAATTTTTGATCAAACAGCTAGAAGCTAAAATCATATCGGGATAACATGGTAAAGGACCATCCTTAGGAGAAACCTATAAACAGTATGTTAGATCAAGATAGAAGGGCCAAACTGCTATATCCATGAAGCAATTCAAGCATTAATGATAGTGATGTATATGAACAGAAAATTTTTGAACTGCTTTACTCAGTGATGATTTCACCTGTTTGTTTAATGCATCTAAAGTTTCCTCATTGAGATCATTACTAGCTGTGATGCCGATCTTTCCAAAACCAAGCACCCCAAATTCCTTCTCGATTGTGCAAAAGAACTTCCTGGTCTCACAAGACAGATATGCAAGGTCGCCTGAGTCTAATCTAATGCCAACTGCTTTGTACCTGCAAAACATATTATATATAAATTAAAGGCAAGAAAAGATACACAAACATGCAAATATAGATGAAATTGAGCTCCTGAAAAATCACAAGGACATGGGGAAGTACAAAAACAATGATCAATCACGATATAATGACAGGAAAAAGTCATAGAGACAATTCACTGTGAAGTTCTATTCACAACGACCACCAAGTCTCAAAAATGCACCTTACTGCCTGCCACCAAGTCTTCAGCTATCATTACAGAAATCTACAGAACTTCTTGCCCATCAGTTTTTTGTTAATACACTGAGCATCATTCTCACGGAACAAGGAGCTCCAAAACCTTGACATTTAGCAAGCTGAAAGGCGAAGCTGCTTGAAGGCTCCTGTGAGTTTTGATATTCTTAAATAGCTGCTGTGCTTGGAAAGGGGATGCAGTCCAAAAAGTTTTTTTTTCCTCATTCTAACTACAGAGACAGGCTATTGATGGTTCATTACCAGGAGTGAGGTGAACATATTCCAAATACTGTGGTCATAGGCAGGGTTTGGAACTCTCTTGAAAGTTACTTCAACTTCAAAAACTAGATGACTGATATTCTTTATGACAGAAGTGTTCTTTTCAAAATGATCCTATAGTAAGATTTCAGATATAACCTGCCCACCAGAAGGAGTTTTGTCTTACTAGTTGGTGAATGAGCACATGTATACAAGATATATAGGTTGACCAGTTATCCACAACTTAAGTCTATTGCAATGAGACATTTATCAATAATTGATTCCTACAGCTTACACTTCAATCTCAAGGGATAACAAAGTAATTATCCAAACAAGCAAGGATGTAACATGTTAGCACTTGCATCGAATACAGTGGAAATATACATGAACTAACATTTTACACCTACCCCAGATCGTTTAGCGCAAGAGCCACAGCACAAAAATTAGGAACCCCACTTCTCATGACCTAGCAAAAGTGAATGCAAACTTAATTTAGATAAGCAAAATATCACTGGAAGTGAATGTAACCATGAAGTAAGAGAATATTACCCCAAAGAAAGTGACACCATGACTAATGTTCACTCAGAAGTGCAAAAGGCCATACATAAAAATAGAAGCAATGCACTGGGGCCTCTTGCTTTACCAATATGTAAGAAACTTAAAGCTTCAACAAGTTATCAGGATAAAGCTGTTAATCTTACTAAGGCTCAGCAAAACGAAATTTTCCTTCCCCCGGGGGAATTTAGTTAATAAATGAAAGGAAATAAAAGAGTAGATAAGCAACAGCGTAAATAGATACTCCGTAGCATGCAAGGATGCAATGTAACTGCTAACTGATATTTAAGATCCACAGCAGAAGGAAAAATAATAACAGTCATTTATTATGGAGATATATATGTATATATAATATATGAGGGAACAACAAATATTTCTTCCACTTAGATGGCTTCTGATTTCCCCACTTGGAAGCAAGCTTCATACCAAACAAACTACGTATACGATGAAATTTAATGCTGTTATAACCAAACACTGATCAAACATAAAGAAAGCAGGCAAGTAACATCATAATAAACCTACAGTAACAAAGTTCCCAACGGATTCCATATATAAGCAATACTAAACAGAGTTTAGTTGACTGTTATTTACATTAAGTATATATGTGCAGATCACCAATGACAAAAATTACAGAAAAAAAAGTGGGTGGAGGGGGGAGAGATTTGAACTTACATCATAAGTGTCTACCAGAGCAAGAAAATTGTCGGGAAATGCCAGGGCATATGATACAAAAGCAGCCAGCTCACTCTGATTAGTCTCACCAAAAATGCCCAGTAATAAATTTGAACTCTGAATAGGTATAGAAGTGGACAGAAACATAAGCATATGAAAGTAAAAGGATGACAAGAATAGAAACATAAAACTAAAAAAATAAAAATACCAGCTTCAGGATGCATACAGGACAAGGAAATGAACAAAGTGCCAAGTGTAGTATTTCAAGAACTTTTCAAGAGTTTTAAGTTTTTCTACCCTATAAAGCATCTAGTAAAATCCTATCCAAGAGGCACAAGCTCAAATCAATTAAAATATGTTAAGACGCCTATAACCTTTGTCATTTTGCATTTATGATGTCTCTGGAAACTCCAAAAGCCAGAGATTCTCATCACTCAGAACTTTGAATTGGAAAATGGAGATACATTTAATGGTGTAATCTACTACTCTCTCAGTCCCATAGAACTAATCCCACTTTCCTCTTTGGTTTGTGCCAAAAAGATAGTCCCCCTTATTAAAAAGGATAAAACTTCAGTGCAGTGCAATGTAAAGCAGGTACAAACTAGTAAAGCTACTCTAAAACTTTGACTCGATCTTTTCGTTTTTGGGACGGATAAAGCATTAAACTCCAATACAAAGCACCACTTTTCCATCTTCAAACTGGAAATAACAAGGAGATATGCAAGTAGAAAACAAATATTCAGCTTATAAACAAGAGAAATCAACTTATGCAGAATCTCTGTAGTTAATTATTTTAACATGAAAACACTGGGACATGATGTTTAGCAAGATCGAAGCCATAAGACATAGCAGTTCTTAGATCATACAATACGATGGGCTACCTGAGTTCACTAAGAAATGCTTCAAGTATGACAATTCATGGGATCAATTATGACTAGTTTAATAACTTGTCAATATCTGCATTGCAAATTAATTAGCATCAAATACTTCAGTACATATCTTACAAAGCCTCACAATGGAAGTCTGAAGCTCAATTTCCAGCCTACTATTAAGTAATACTTAAACAAAGTTTGTCTCAAGCGCAAGACCACGCTCAAGGTGAAAAAAAATTACAATTCACATGGAATATAAGAAACAAAGAACTGCTGCAGCTGTAAGCAATTAAGTATGACATTCATAAAATATTAGGTCAGCTTAGGTTAATCCAAAGATCCATGCAACTTGGCCTATTACTTATACAATTTTGAAACCATAATAAATCAGATTATTCAGATAGAGCAGCGGTAAGAGTTACTGCACCTTCATTTTGCTTAACCATGTCTGCACCAGACCAACAAAATCTTCGCACACTTTTGACCCATCACGACTACGGAGAGACTTGTCAATAATCTCATCAAGGCTCTGGACATGAAGAGAATATATAAGATGATTAAAAGATATCAAGCAAGAAGTGCCAAACAACGTACAGAGTTTTTTTTAGAAATATGTTTTTAACTGTAACAAGAAAGTCCAAAACAGAACTACAGTAATGGCTCTTGATACAGGACACGGTACCTTTCATTAAGAAGCTTAGAGACAGGTTACTGTTAGCGATGAATGGTACGCAGTGACAAACAGTCGTAGTTCAAGTCACAACAAATATCAAAATTAAAGAATAAACGATCAATTCTACAGGGATGTTAGCTTATAGTTGGGACAAACAGAAACCCAAGACATGAGTCAGACTCTCCAGACAATTCAAGATCCTTAAAACAGGTACTTGGCAAAACGATGTCATAATTTCATAATTCTTCCTATCATACATCTTTATCACTCCCATCAACTTCTTCCGGGCAGAAATACTAATGAAAATCCATGTCACCTGGATCCTTCAATGTCAACAAAGAACCCATGCTGTAAAGGCACAACATTGGTTCGGCGCGCGGTTGCAGGTGTTGTAGTTTCACGCTATTATATGATGTTAGGTGAATCTGACACCCGGATCCACACGTATACCTATTCCTAGTGGCCAAACCCAGGTAACAAAGATGAAAATAAATGAACATTGCAGAAAGAATCGCGGGAGAGAAAGCGAAGACCCCAGAAGACATATGTACCACTAAATCGAAGGTAGACTTTCCAACAGATCTATCATCTATAGTTGCGGCAACTACAGCTAGAACTTCTGAATTTATTAATACTACAATCATTACTAAATAAAAATGGAGAATCACAAAAAAATCTTTGGAAAATTTTAAAAAGAAGAAAGGTTCGATTAATAAATAAATTTCATTATTTTCATATTAACGAATTTCAAGTTTCTACACGAACCAACCATGAATGAGCTGACAAAAGCATGAGAATGTGTTCCACGCAGAGGTATTCCGAATAATCTCCCTGCTGCAACATTACTGTAAACACACAACCAATGGACATGAGCTGTATGATGCAGTTATTCTGATCAATGTGAAACAAAAGAAGAACATTTTGTTAATGAATCCATGGCTTAAATGCATGAATGACACAGAACATAGAGATACTGAACGTGTATGACTAGAGAAAAAGATATATTCAACATATATCAAGTAAATTATCACTTCATAAGTTATGCATAAGCTTAAGTTTGTAAAGTAAAAGTGACGAGAAAACCCTCTTTCTATCAACTATTAGAAGTAAAAGTTTGCATGATAAAATATTTACCATGATGTTCAAGTTGTGATATCACTGAGAAGTAACTGATAAATATGAAACTACCAGAAGTATGATAATGTCACTCCACCACCTCTCTCAGTAGTCTAATTGATTCGAGAGAACAATTCATTTACTTCTCGTTAACAAAAATATAGCTGTCAAATTACTAGAACATGCAATTACTTCCTGTAATGCATTTACAAGAGATTGAAATGTTTTTGATTTCGTAGGGAAATTTTGCACTCTGCAAAAAAATGTACCCTGCATAATGTTTTAATCAGCTAGCAGTCTCTTTCTGATAAGTTACGTCATTAAAACATTTTGGAGAACAATGCAGAATGTATTCTGGAGCAAGTTCAAAAACAAAAAACCTGACAACTAGATGCAAAATCACCAATTAAAAGATAATATATTTTCGGTAAGGTCACCTTGTTGCATCGAATCCTCCCATGTAGCAATATTTTGATGCACTTATACCACCATCAGGACCCTATAGGTGCAATAAACAGAAAATTAGAACCCCATAACCTTGGCAAGCAAACAAAAATAGATGAGAACTAACAACCTGTGCTCGTCGAAGTCCAAATTCGAGAAGACTTTTGGACTTTCCAGCAACAAAGCGATGTCTTGCAGCATTTGTAGTGACAAGTGATGCATAATTAATAAGATTCACAAAGGGCGTTTCCAGTAATTGAACCACCTGAAAATTGTTAATAGATGCTTTTCAGGTGATGATGACACAAGTAATACTGGCAAAATGCAGGAGTCAAACACCAACAACGAAAAAGAAGCACTTTGATGAATTAACTCATGATTAACAACAATATTGCTCCTGAAGAACGGCTGATTAGAAGAGTTATAGAACTCACAGCGACTGGTCCTTCAACCCTCAGCAAGGGTACCTTTGGGAAGACAACGGACCCCTCAGCAATAGAATATACCTCAACATCAGAGCAATCAATTCCTCTAAGATAGTCATAGAATCCATCCTGAAGTCGTCACAACAAAATTGATTATTAAACCACTTACTTGTGAAGTCATGGAGGATATAGTGAATATCAATGGTAGCATTATAGTAGTATTAGAGCAATGAAAGCAAGAGAGATATCACAAGAAAGCTTTGGAAAATGGTCTTTGTGAGTTCTTACTCCAGTAAGATAGAGTGCTTGACTAACAAGGGTAAAATTTGGATAAATGGTGTAAAGTGCAAGGGTACAGCAAAAAACATGCATAGCACTAATTATTTCATCATATTTAGCACAGTAAAATGCATAACTGCCCATGGAAAACTTGAAATGAATGGAGTAAATGAACCATATCAAGGTCATACTTATTGGTTATCAAGACCCTCAACAACTATAACTGCTCATACTTCTATACTTACTAATTTTCTTAATGATTCAGAAAGTCTAGATGTGAAGAAGTAAATTGCAGATATTTATTCTTTAGTCAGTTGTGTTTTTTTTTTTCAACTTATCATCTTCACAAGATTATCTACACCTAATTTTACCACTAATACTTCTGATATGATAAAATGGTTACCTCACATGCAGGAGACAAGGATTTTCGGATAAAGGCAATCTCTTCCTCATTGAGTCTAAAATTAGCAATCAACCTTATGCATTCCTCTAGACCAGCAAAAACTGTATATTCACCACCAAATGGGTTCTTCCGAAAATATAAGTCAAACCTGAAATATATTGAAGATAACGAAAGCACCAATTATGTTTTGCGCAACTATACACCTTAATAATGAAAGCCACGACACTAAATCAATGCTAACAGAAGCTCTACGACAAACCAATATATATGAAATTATTTCCAAGTTACAAGCTTCCATTTGCTGCTATGTTATTGAAGTCTGCGAACAAACAGTATCTTCTCATAGCCCTCAAAATTCATTTAATCGGAAGAATATGACACATATTTCAGTAACAAATGAGTGAGGTAACATGAATGTATCCACCAAATTCAACATGCAAAAACTCCATATTGAAAGACTTCATAATCAACTCATCACGCCAGCACAAAGCAACAAGGCAATAAAATATAGAGTCTATCTGTACTTCCACAACTGATATTAATAATAAGCATACAACACAAATCAATTAAAATGCAGAAAATTATAACTCGACAAAAGTATCCACAAATTTATTAAACAGACATTCATCCAAACATTGGTATAGCCAATTCCCAATTCTATGGAAACAGCAACGTCATCAGATTTCACTACAATAATCAATCCACAAATGCAGCAATCAGTACAAAATCAACAAAATTAACTTCCAAATAATAACATGACCAAAATACATCGTTAATGATCGCGATAGCAACTCATCTATACAAATCAAAATCGAAGTCAAAATCAATGCAATACATGATAAACAAACAACGCAACGAATTTTGAACGCAGAAATGAAATAATCCGCAAAAATTGAGAGAGTGAGAAAGGCGTAGAAAAACTTACACAGCACGTTCACTCTGCTTGCCGGCTTTCCAGTAAGCATAAGCCATAGTGAACTGATAGAGATCATTGAGGAGAGGCGTCACCATTGGATTGGTCGGGCCACTGATCTCCGGCGACTTTCGATTGCCATCCTCCTTAACGCCATTAGTTTTCGCTTTCTCCATGAATCTATGATTCGATAATTCTAGGGCTCAAATTTTGATACTCTCCCTCCGGAAAAACAGTTAATCTAGTTGTTGGGTTCTTGGTTGTTCTTTGTAGCATCCAATCTAAGCCAGCCGACTTATATAGAAAAGAGATGAAAGTATAATTTATCCAGGAGAAAAAATAAATTGTTTTCCCATTTTGATTTTGAGGGGTTTGATAAATACCGAAAAATGCCTTCAACGAAAAATATTTTTTGGATAAATGGAAAATTAGTTTAATTTTTAAGGAAAATGACTTTCTTGCCTCTACATAAGGAAGTTGTTTTTCGAAAAACATTTTCCTCATTTTCCTTAGTTGTATTGATTTTACCTTTAGAAAGTTGTTTTAGCAATGAAACTATCAAACATCGAAAAATGTTTTCCGAAAAATATTTTCTTAAGATTTATCAAACATCGAAAAATATTTTTTGGGAAGCATTTTCATTTTCCAAAAAATATTTTCCAATAAATCATTTTCCATATAAATTGCAATTAGACTGTTTCTATATTTGGAAATAGAACATTTAATTTGATTTGAAACGAAAAAGAAAATGAAATTGTGAAACATTAATATAATGTTCTTCTAGTCCCAAAGACTATATTTATCCATATAAATATTTTTTTGAGTAACTAATGTAAGAAAAAAACGCAATCAAATAAGGACATATTTAATATTTTATTCATAAAATTATAATAATAATAATTTTTTTAAATATTTATAAAAATTTCAAAACGACGTTTGATCGTCATTTGTCAGTGGCTGTTGTCGTGTGCGTTGAAGTCCTATTTTTGGTTTGACCATACCACTAATTAGCCCAAGTATAATGTTGTCTGACAATGTCATTGCTGATCATGGCGTGCTTTGTCTTACTTAAATCAGCGGCCATACTTAGGTTACATTTGATTTTTTTTTAAGTGTTAAAGTGCTGAAATCTGATTTTGCGTCTTAATTAAACTGAATTGATAATAGATAGCGTCTAAAAACTGATTTCTGAATTACTCAAACTGTTTGAATATTCATCGAAATTCACATCTGAAATTAAAGTTACGACATTTAATGGAGTAGAGAGATGAGATGAATGGTATTGATCAAGTGTTTGGGTTGAGTATTTTTAAAATTACGTTTATGGAAAAGATATATATGGAAAAAAATCAATTAAGAGACACATAAGTGATAGTTTACATCTGAAATTAAGTGAAAAATAAGAGGCATTCAGATCTGAATGGAGAAAAAAAAACAAACAGACTGAATTGCATTATGTCTGATGCACTCACCCATTCAAATCTGAATAAGAGATGAAAATGAAAAACAAGTGAGACCTTAGCATACTTATATACTCCCTCTGTTTCATTATAAAAAACACAAAAGTCTCATTTTTGTATTTCATTTTAAAAGACACAAGTACAAAAAAGGGAAATTTTAATACTTATTTATTCATTAAACACACTTGTTATACTCAAATCATCTATTCACTTAGACCAAGTCCAATAATTCAACCATCAAAAAATATTCAACTACCCTAATATCACGACACCTCATCTTCTCTCTCCATCCACTTAATCATTCAACTACTTTCTCAACTACCCCCCACAATAAGCTAGTTTAGTTTAAAATTCAACTCCTCCCAACTCATCATTCTATACCCCACCACTTTTTATTTTATTTATATTCTCTGTTTTTGAAAAGTGAGTGTTTTTTTTTTGTGTCCAAATCAAATGAAACTTATATCAATTTGTAGGAAAACAAAAATGATGAATTTTGGTGAAAAAAAAATTCAAAAAAAAATTAATTTAATAGGTGATAATTAAGCTCAAATTGAAAAATGAGTATTTTTTTTTGTGCCCAAATAAAATAAAACTTATATCAATTTGTAGGGAAAAAAAATGATGAATTTTGGTGAAAAAAAAAATTAAAAAAAAAACAATTTACTAGGTGATAAATAAGCTCAAAGAATTGGGATTAAAAAAAACAGTAACCAATCAGAATGTGCTAAGTGTCGATATCAGGAAAAAAAAATTCATGGCGCCTCAACGCGCCTCAACGCGCCTCTTCCGCGCGTGTAGTCCAAGCGCCTTCTCCAAGCCAATAATCGCGCGACACGTGTCTCAGGCGGGCCCCTCCTTTTCCTCTTCAACCGGGTTGAACATTTTCAACTCAAACCCCTCAACTACCCCCTCTCAACTACCCTATTAAACACTCTCAACTAACTTACTCCCTCTCAACTACCTATTCAATCCCCCTATTGTTCGTGGCCTTACCATTCTCTACCTCATTTTCTCTCTCCTACCTCATTTTAATACTTACACCACTTAATTCATTACTCCCTCCGTTCCACCCGAAAGGGCACAAATTTTCTTTTTGGACATCCCATTTGAAAGGGCACAACCCAAAAATGAAAAAAAAATTATTACTTCTTTATTTGTGGGATCCACTTGTCATACTCTCACAATAAATATTCACTAACTATTCTTTACCCCACTTTCTCTTTCTTACATCACCTTTCACTCACAACATTTATTTCACTATACACTTTTCTTTTTCCTACATCACTTTTCTTAATTCTAGTGCAAATATACAAAATTGCCCTTTTAAACGAGACGAAAGGAGTATACACTTTTCTTAATTTTTGTGCAAATCCCCTTTTATATTTTCTGTAGTGGAATGGAGGAAATATACTCCATTAACTTAAGTGGTGTGAGATAAATGTATTTTGTTTTTTCTCTATCATCATTACATAGTTTATATAAAATATTTTGTCTAGATGGGCAGTCTTTTTGTTAATTAAGCAATTTTTAATTAAACATGAATCCAAGCAGGTGTTTGTTCAATAGATTAAGGACAAAGTTGTCATTTGCTCAATTGTATATTCAATGAAAATGGTCAAGACCAACGACAAAATATTTTTTGTTTGAAATAGAGTACCAAATTGGCTTCTCTAACCACAGATATTTTCAGTTTTGCCTTGTTTAATTTGGCTCTTCAAAAGTGCCCCTTCCAATATTCGGACGGGGCGGACACAAAAAGGTTAAAAGGGGGTGTAAGTGAACCCTTTTAACCTTGAATTTCAGTGAAATTTTAAATTTAACGTGAGTTTTTAGATTTGTCACGTGGCCTAGAGGCCTAAAGGTTCACGGCCCTTAAATTTTCATTATTTTTATTTATTTGTTTTTGTCAAAGTTCAATAACCGCCTCCTCGTTTGGTTGGAGTGTTGCTAAGCCTGAGAATGATATCTTGTAGCACTCCTTTAGCATATAAAGATGCTCGAATTTATGGCCGCCATGGTAGGGGAGGAATGTATCAAAGAACTTTAGTTACGATGGTATTTTATATTAGCTTTTTTTAGTGGAGGTAGTGAGTTTGAATCATATTAAAGACACGTGTTAGTCTATTTATAGGTCATTGGATGTAATATAAGGACAAGTTATCTATCATTAATAAAAAAAATAAAAATTGGACGTACTACTTGCAGCAACCGATGCTTACGATCTGCGGGTGCAAATGATGTTTCGCACCATTCAGTAGCTAGTTGGGTTGGGCAAGTCAAGGCTAGCCCAATGGACTAGGAGAGTAATTGATTGCTATCTCCTTAAATAATGCTCACATTAATGAACTCTTAATACACCCAAAATTGATTTTTGAGAAAATAATATATAATCTTAATCTACACTAAATGTAGATTAATTATTTGCAACTTATTTCCATTTTTAGAAAATGAATTTTCCTAGAAACTTGGTCAAATATGATGAATTTTTTTCATTATACAATAATTAATATGAATCAAATCATTTATGAGTGTTGAGTTGAAAATTTGATTAAATTTAGATGCAAGTAATTTTTTATTATCAAACAAATTCAAGTGTTAAAATTCAACAAATTAATAATTTCAGCTCTTCATTTTCGGAGCTTAATTTTCCGTTTTACGAAATACTCTTTCTTTCTGTCCCGTATAAGATTTCATTTTTGCCATTTTAGACGTTCCATTTAAGATTTCGCAAAAAATATTTATTATTCCTCTCACTCATTCTCTCTTTTACTTTACTTTTATACTAACGACACCGGTCAATCTCGTAAATACCCAGCAACACTCCAAAATGAAATAATCATCCAAACATAGCCTTATGTCATGTCTATATCCCATTTCATCACATTCCTTATTCTGGCCAAACATTGAATAAGAAGCTTCTTGGAACAGCAAACCAAAAGCAAAAAAACTTGCAACATATTCCTTCCCAAAACAACTTTCTTTAAAAGTATGGTATGGGGAAAAAGTGAATAGTCACAGCTTTTTACAAAAAATGCTTATTTTTCTACCCAAATGGACCACAATTCGATCCGTCCTCAGTTCCATCCAATTTAAAATTTTCTCTTCCAACATCAATACACGTGGATTAAGAAATACTAATATAATAAAAGAAGAGAGAATGAGTGAAGAAGATATTGTGAGTATAAAAAGGAGAATAAGAGAGAATAAGTGGGAGGAATAGTAAGGGGAAATTGTTGTTGTGAGTATGACAAATAAGTCTCATTGAATATAAAAATAATATAAACTTGACATTTTGGGACATTATAAGTCGAGTGGAACGCCCAAAATGACAAATTGTCCTAAGTCGAGTGGAACGGGGAAGTATTCATCAGTTCAAATATACAAACAACTATGCCAAAAAGAACATAGGGCACTGAAGTATTCATGGGGCAACCTAACCTCACAAGGAATTTGATTTTCATCCCATCAAAATCTTACTGCCTCCGTCCCAAAAATGAATCTCCAAAAATATTTCAAATTTGCTCTTTATCAAGAACAAATTTGAAAAAAAAAACTGACTATCATTTTGGGACGAAGGTGGTAGTTGTTCTCTACTTACTTGAAAATGATGAATATTCTACGCAAGTCATTTTCAATACAACCAGAAAACAACAGAGCAAGTCTAAAAGTCGCGCTAGAAAACTAGCAGTCGACATGGACACATTGGCATTGCAATGTTGAATACTCCGTATGTAACAATACTATCTTGCTTTCTGAGTCTCATAAGAGATTATGTAATACAAGCACCCCCGAGGGGGCAGTCATCGTCTAATTAAATTTGCGAATATTTAGGATTCAAACCCCGTCTCCAGTTTTAAGGTTAAGACTATATCCTAAACAACTACATAATAAACATGTGCCTGCAATGCTAAAAACCAAATGCAAAACTCAAAGAGTTCTTCCTTGCACTCTTTGAAGCTTGATAAGGTAACTTCTAGCGTGAATGCTGAAGGAAAACACATACTTGGAGAAATTACGTGAAATTAGCAGCTAATTATAATAGTTACCCATCCAAACGAGTAGAAAGAATTGTCCCAGACTCCGAATTCATTTGTTGCAAACTCTCTTGCCGATCCCTTCCAGTGACGCTAGCTTTGACTCCCATTCGAAATTCTTGAACCACAAAAGCACACTTATCAGAAACTAGCTTAGAGCCGTCAATGTGAAGTTTTATAAGCCTTGGCTCAAGTAA
Source organism: Adenophora triphylla var. japonica (assembly GCA_022495995.1). Lineage (NCBI taxonomy): Eukaryota > Viridiplantae > Streptophyta > Magnoliopsida > Asterales > Campanulaceae > Adenophora > Adenophora triphylla. Next base: position 360,053 of record JAFEMH010000029.1, read on the forward strand.
CTCACCTGATGAATTCAGCCGATGATTATGGTCAACATCTATTTGCGGATGAGGCAACAAACCCTCCGTGCAAATATCCTTCAAAGAAAACAAAAACGTTAAGATGACGGTCCCATTACATTTTGTTACTCAGATTATTCACAAAGTCATATAGAACTTACCTCAGACGACTTGTGGAACTGGAACGGTCCATGTTGAGATGGAATTGAAGATCCCAATCTGAAAGTTTCTGAACTGATTATATTTGTAAAATCTGATAATGATGGTTGGCCCGGGTTATTAGGATTAGTGCATTGGATTGGTAGATTATTAAGCAATGTATTTGCAAGCGTCGTCCCCTGGTTTTGAGAAATCGGTCCTGTCATATTCATATTTATAGATCCATTTTCCTCGTTAAATCCCATTCGTATCTGGTTTGGCTGCAATGCTCCAGGTGGGCACATAGGATATAAACTCAGGCCATTCCTCATTGTTAGCATCTGAAAACATTATCGCCGTGTTATATATCAAAAGATAATGTACATTTCTATATACCTAATAAAATAAAAACAAACAAAAATGTTTTAAAATAGCAGAGATAAGAGAAGAATGGTCAAACATGACAGTACGGAACATATCTTCAAGTGATTCATCAGATAATGTTGGCATTATCATTGCCGGGGGCGGATCCAGCCCTATTTGAGGTGGGCTTCAGCCCACCTCAGAATTTTGAAAAAAAAAATATTTTTTTTTACCCAAGTCTCATGTAACTTTTTTTATATATGACATGTGTAGAAGTCTGTGGATCCATATCAAAACGAACCGGCTTGGAGTGTGGCCCCAAGATCCTTATATTTTAGGCATGAATTTGTAAGGTAACAGTTTCAATCCCTTCTAAGACACCATTAGGTCAAAAATAAAATAAAATAAAAAAAGAGCTCGTTCACTGTCTATCTCAGCAAAGATATAGCACGGATGAAGCTCCAAGAGACTAGCATGAGTAGATTTACAATCCCTTTCTCTTGCAACGATGTATCCAACGGGCCATAGTTGGTCGGAGTCAAAGAGCTCTTGCTCAAGTGACATCCGATATTACTTTAAATACGAGAGGTCAGGGGTTCGAACCCCACCAACAACTGCAATTTCTAGCACTTTGAAGTGTCACTTTTATAATAGATTAAATCATTCATTAATAAAAAACCCGATCAATCCTTCAACCTCACTCGGAAATGCTTACCCTTGGATGAAAGGGGTGGCATTTCAAGCATATGGAGAGGGGGATCTTGTCAACCACCCATAATAATCCATCATTATTAGCCTTATGTAGCTGCATATACTTATCCTCATCCTTTCCAGAAACAAACTAATTTTAACCCTAGTAATACCTTAAATCAGAAAGATATCTTTTCCTTGACCATAGAGGATCACCATAGAGGATTTGAAACTGAATGCTCCCAGGCCCTTGTTGCTACTGCAGCCAAGGGTGAGGATGATGACACGCCCCCTTATTGATAGATCAAGGGCTATTGATATATTGGCCCATGTGGGACCCACATCACGTCGTACTAACCCCAGCCATTAATCAACAAGCGGGGGTCCGTAGCTCCATCCCCACCCTTGGATGGGGGCAAGGGATGGGAGCAGTGGCCCCTGTCCATTGATCTTTAATTCTAAGAAAGGAAAGGGTACCTGTACTTGAAGCTGAAGCTGCTTGAGATACTCAATGGCTTCATCCAACATTGAAGCCTTGTCTGTCTGTAATAAAGAATTCCCCCATAAAATCAGAGAAATCAAACCTTAAAAATATCAAAAATTAAGAATCCATGATATATATTTACCTTGTTCGAGTTGGGAATTAATTTTTGTAACGCCTTCATTTTTTCATTAATTCGACTCCTCCTCCTCTGTTTAACAGAACCCACCCCCTCCAAAAATTCAGCTTTTCGGATTACTATCAAGAACACACAAAAAAAGGCAAACCCCGGTACGCCAAGCGCTCCCTGCCAATCGGGGGTTGGGAGAGGGAACACACACTACAAGAAAAATGCAAGTTAAAACATAGTATACACAAGCTGACCTTTTCGGACAAGTTATGAACTTCAGCAGCCCGACTTCTCTTGGAAGGATTACGTTGAGAAGATGGCTTTGCCGCCATTTCTTCCCCCAAATTTTCAAAACCCTCCTGTATGTATAAATACCCAACAGCCCCATCACCATCCTATCTTTCAATAATCCATTAAAATATATTGTAAATTTAAGTAAATAAAAAGCAAAATTACCTCGCTTTCGCAATCATACTCTTCGGGATCATTATCAATCGTCCCTGCCGAAGAAGAAGAAACATTAGGCGCAACAGTCGGAATATACGCTCCGGTAGGCGAAAAAACGCCCAACCCGGATGAGATCCGGTCGGAGACGGGTAATCGAATAGTCTGATGTTGATTTTCAGGCGGAATATGAGGAGGAGAATGTGATTGGGTTATATGGGGAGCAAAGGCCTGCGAAGATGAAGAAGAAGAAGAAGAAGAACGGAGGAGAATTTGGTGGAGGAAACGGGAGATATCGTCTTGCTCCGGCGGAGGAGCATTAGGAGGAGGAGAAGAAGAAGAACAAGTAGTAGTTGCAGTAAACATGTCCGCCATTTAAGCTTTCACTTCCTTATATAATCATCAAAATGCCATCTTTACAACATTACAGACAATTATAAGCCTCTCTCTGTGTGTTTGTGTGTGTGAAAAAAGTACTGGGGGAGGTGGGTAAGGGTAGATGGAAGTAGAAGAAGAAGAAGAGTGAAATTGTGGGCGGGGTTTTAATGCAGCAGAATGTGAATAATGGGGTTGAGCCGTTGGGGTTGGGCTAAGGGCTAAACGGCTAAACCTTCACGCGCATGAGTGCGGTTGTGGACTTTATAAAAGATACTCTCTCCGTCCCACAATTCTACGCACTTTTTGTGTCGACGCGGAAATTAAGGTAAAAGGTGATAAAAGTAATGTGTTGTGAGTGTAAAAGTAAAATAGGAGAGAAAATGAGTGGAGAGTATAATAAATTTGAAAAGTGTTGTGAGTAGAGAGAAGTGGGTCACATTTTCATTTTGAAAAAGTGCAGATTATTGTGGGACGTTCAAAAGGGGTCTTTTTACGAATTATTGTGGGACGGAGGGAGTATAAGTTTAAAAATAAAAGTTTTTAATACGTTTTCTTATCATCACGTCGAAGGATATTAGCCGGAGATCAACCCGACTAGTAGCGTGTTCGTGGTTTCAGGTCTGTTAGCTGAAGATCAACCTAATTACTGAAATGAGGCTGATCTGAAATGTTTCCTGCATCATCAAATATATACTCCCTCCGTTCCAGTCATTTTAAGAATTTTTTCATTTGGTGTGGGAATTAAGGAATATTATTATAGTATTAGGAGAGAGAATGAGTGGAAGAAGTGTTGTGAGTGTGAAAAATTAAATAGGAGAGAGAATGAGTGGAGGGAATAGTGATGGGATTATTGTTTGTGAGTATGACAAGTGGGTCTCATTTAATATAAAAGTAATATAAACTTTCCATTTTAGGAATTTTTAAGATTAGTGAGACGCCCAAAATGAAAAGTTTTCTTAAGATCGATGGGACGGAGGAAGTATAATTTTTATGTAAAATTTATTTTATATTTTTTGTAATGAACTGAGTGAGTTTGTAACGGATTGGAAGGAGTATGTGATAGTGGAGAATTTCAACTATCGAAATAGTGGGCGGGGGAAGGAATGAAGGCATTGGCGTGGGAGACATTAGCTAGAAGGCATCAGAGTTAAACGGCTCATGCACGTGACCCTCACTAAACTACCCGTACTTGCTTTCTTTGGCAAGCAAAATTTAGAGCATACAACGATCTTTAAAAAAAAAAAAAAATTGTTGTTTCACTTTCATTTTTTATTATTAACAACTCACTATCAAATACATTTTCTTAGTTTCATACTCCCTCTCCCTCTCCCTCTGTTCCATATTATCTTATCCAGTTGCTACAGTAACAAGTCAACAGAGATGAACTTTGACCAAATATTAATATCAATCTATTCATTCTAATAAAATTTTAATAATTGTTATTGATAAATCATTTGGTTATTTTATGGATAACAATTTTTAGATTTTTATTATGATAAGTAAATTGATATTAAAGTTTGGTCAAAGTTGAACTTGGTTGACTGAGTTCAGAACAACTGGGTAAGCTTTTCTGGGACAGAGGGAGTATAAAATTTCACTTTTGTTATTTTGGATATTTAATACTCCCTCCGTCCCGGACCTACATGCCTAGTTTGAATTTTCACGTAAATTAAGGAGAGAGTATTATATTGAAAGTGTTGTGAGTGTGAAATAAAATAGGAGAGAGAATGAGTGAAGGGAATAGTAAATTATAATGGTGTTGTGAGTATTAAAATAATGTAGGAGAGAGAATGAGTGGAGGGAATAGTAAAGATTCCTTTCCATTTTAGGAAATGTGCACGTAGGTTTGGGACGCCCAAAATGGAAAGTGTGCACGTAGGTATGGGACGGAGGGAGTATAAGATTTTATTTTCTTAAAATTGCAAATAATCTTTACTATTCTTTCAATCATTCTCTCTCTTACTTTACTTTTATATTTACAACAATAATCAACTTACTATTCCATACCCCACATATTCTCTCATACCTTACTTTTCATACTCACAATTCTTATATCACTTGCTCCCTCTGTCCTGCTACAAATCGCACACTTTCTTGTTAGGATTTTGTATCTCAAACACAATTGTTAGATTGATAAAGATGCAAGCACAAAATAACAATAATAGCAAGAACGAAACAAAATTGAAAAACAGATGAACAAAAGAGATTTTACGTGGTTCACCAACTTGGCTATGTCCACGAGCGACGGAGAATCAATCCACTATAATCAAGAAGAGTACAAGGAGAGTACAAGGAGAATCAAGGTGAAAACCTTTCACACAATCTCACAATCTCTCACAATACAATAGTGAATAACCTAGCTTTGTATCAATCTCTCTCACACAAGGCTTAAGAACGGAACAATAAACAAAAGAAGTATTTATATGGCAAAGGCAAACCACAAACTGAACCCTAACACACGGCCCAGCCCAAGACGTCAGGCCTTGAGGCGCCCGCCAGGCCATATCTCAGGCGCCCGCCTGGCGTTGATCCATACACGGCCAAAGCTTCTGTTGTCGAAGCGTCCGCCTCACCAAATTCATGCGGCCGCCTCAAGAACACCACCAAGGCTCACCAATTCGGCCAATGAGGCGCCCGCCACAGCCCAGGCGGGGCGCCCGCCTCACCACCAGACGTACCATCCTCCTTTTGTCAACAAATTGAGAGTCACACCCAACAATTCTCCACCTTGACGATCAATCCCGAAACAAGCTATCTCCCAAGAGAACATCTCTATCTCCGCCGCCACGCCCCGAAGGGCATCAATGACTAGTAACACCCACTAAGTCCAAGAACTTCTTGAACTTAGAAATCGAAACCTTCGAACCCGGCTTTGTCAACATGACCGCCTCCGTTATAGTCATAACATACCCAATGCAATCATCACTGTTCTTGCCATACACAATGCCCACACAAGCATTTGGATACGGAACCCGTGACACATCATCTTTAGACTTGGGACTATCTAAAGAATATAACCATTTCACCTGGTAAGCATCATTGATATCTTTCGCAGCCACAAGAATGCCATCGACATAAACAAGATAAATCAATGCGTCGTCACTACAAACCATCAAGTAAACACAACAATCATATCCACTTCTAGCATAACCATGGGTACCAATAAAAGTGTCGAACCTTGTATACCACTGTCGAGTTGACTACTCCAAATCATACAAGGACCTCTCTAACAGGCAAACGTGATCCTTACCCTCGACAACAAACCCTTCAGCTCGGAGCATGTAGATCTCCACCTCAAGCAATAGATCTCGCATTGCCACAATGCTCAACAAGCTGTGAATAGATAAGTGTCTAACAACCAGTGAAATTATTCCATTGTAGTCTCCTTTGAATTTGTAGACCCACTTGCGGCTAACTAATTCCTTCTTTGGTGGAGGTCTATCAAATTCCCATGTCTGATCTTCCATAGCAACCAACAACCTTGCAGAAACAACACACAACATAGCTTCCTTGTAGAAGACTGCTTCATGCACATAAACAGATTTCGCAGCGGACAAGACATAAGCAACCATCTTCTCAAAGCCATATCGAACAGAAGTACTATCATTCCTTCTTCCCCTACCAAGATCACTGGTAGTCTCCACCTGCTTGTTGGTCTCCTCCTTCTGAACTGGAGCATCAGTCGGAGTCACTATATCAGACAAATCAATAGCATCCAAGTCACGTTCCACCCCTTTTGAGTTATCTCCATCTAACTCCACCTGTTTGTATACCCGTTCTGCAGAACAGTTCTTCTCTTGGAGACGTAGAGCAACATCTCTACCAATTAGGAACTTAAACGCAATAGGACTCCATAACTGAAAACCACTCACTCCAGATAGTTCTGTCAATCCCTTCAAGCCAATGTGACCCAATGTCATGTCCCATGGTTGAGTAACCTCTACCTCAATCGTTGACCCCGTTGCAATAGATACATCACCAACAACCGTAGACCCAAGAAGCTTATACAATGTCCCCACCTTCTTTCCCTTCAATGCCACCAAGTCACCTTTAATAGCCGATTATTCGCCATTCGCAATGGATAAACTATACCCAAGACTATCCAAGGTGCCTAGAGAAATCAGGTTCTTCTTCAGTTCAGGAACATACCTGACATTCTGCAATTTCCGCACTACTCCATCAAACATCTTAACCTTAATAGCCCCAATACCAATAACCTTGCATGCAGTATTATTCCCCAACAAAACTACTCCACCACCAGCCTTATATGAACAAAACCATGCCCGATTGGGACTAATATGATAAGAATAACCCGAATCCAAAATCTAACTATCACGAATTTCGGCACCTGAATCACAAGCGCAGTGCATCACGCCATCGTCATCACTGGTGTTTTCAAGCACCACCCCAACTTCACCCTTGGCCTTAGCGGTTGTATTATCATCCCTTTCACCTCCTCGGTTAGGACAATTTCTCCGAATGTGTCCCTTCTCCTTGCAACCATGACATACCACATCTTTAAACCTTGAACTTGACTGACCCGAATTCCTTGAATTCGATCCCTTCCCTGCCTTCTTACCGCCTTTAGCAATTAAACCCTCACCTTGAGATTCAGAACTTGGGGAAGTCAAGTGCGTCTCAATAACCTCACGACTTAATAAAGCGGTCTTGATCTCTTCCAAAGCAATTTCTTCCTTGCCATACAAAACTGTCTCGCGAAAGTGCATGTATTCCGAAGGTAGAGAACAAAGCAATTTTACCGCCAATTGCTCATCATCAATCACGACATCGACATTTTTCAAGTCCATGACCAAGCCATCAAACTCATCAAAATGTTTCTCCAAGGACTCACCTGATTTGAGTTTACACTCCTCGAGTTTCTTCAATAGTAGCAACCTGTTACTAACACTCTTAGTCATGTACAATTGCTCAAGCCTAAGTCAAAGCCCTGCCGCAGTCTTCTCTTCCACAACCTCTCTCAATACCTCATCTTTGAGGCTCAATTGTAAGAGAGATAAAGACTTCTTTTCCATGTCATCAAACCGTGCATCCGTCAAGTTTGCCGGTTTCTTCGCCTTCCCAAGCAAAGCCTTGACGCAATTTTTACCCACCAAGATTGCTCGCATCTTTACTTGCCATAGCCCAAAGTTAATCTTGCGATTAAACTTCTCAATCTCGTACTTTCCAGACATCATTACCAATAAGCAATACAAGATCCACAAACCGGGCTCTGATACCAATTCTTAGGATTTTGTATCCCAAACACAATTGCTAGATTGATAAAGATGCAAGCACAAAATAACAATAATAGCAAGAACGAAACAAAATTGAAAAACAGATGAACACAAGAGATTTTACGTGGTTCACCAACTTGGCTATGTCCGCGGGCGACGGAGAATCAATCCACTATAATCAAGGAGAGTACAAGGAGAATCAAGGTGAAAACCTTTCACACAATCTCACAATCTCTCACAATACAATAGTGGATAACCTAGCTTTATATCAATCTCTCTGACACAAGGCTTAAGAACGGAACAATAAACAAAAGAAGTATTTATATGGCAAAGGCAAACCACAAACTGAACCCTAACACACGGCCCAGCCCAAGACGTCAGGCCTTGAGGCGCCCGCCAGGCCATATCCCAGGCGCCCGCCTGGCGTTGATCCATACACAGCCAAAGCTTCTGTTGTCGAAGCGTTCACCTCATCAAATTCATGCGGCCGCCTCAAGAACACCACCAAGGCTCACCAATTCGGCCAATGAGGCGTCCGCCACAGCCCAGGCGGGGCGCCCGCCTCACCACCAGACGTACCATCCTCCTTTTGTCAACAAATTGAGAGTCACACCAAACATTTCTATTTTGGGCGTCCCATTATAAATCGCACACTTCCTAAAATGGCAAAGAATCTTTACTATTCCCTCCACTCATTCTCTCTCCTACATTATTTTAATCCTCACAACACCATTATAATTTACTATTTCCTCCACTCATTCTCTCTCCTATTTTACTTTTACACTCACAACATTTATATCATTATTTTTTTCCTTAATCCTCGCGCAAACAGTAACAATGCGGTTACTAGCGAGACGGAAAGAGTACATATTTTCTTAATTCTCGTGTGTGTAAAACTCATTTATTAAATTTTATATGGGACGTAGGGAATATAACATTGTGAAGATATTGACTTACATACGTAGTTATAGTAGTTTATAGTAGTATATTTGAAGAATAATGAATACTTCTTCCGTTTCACATGCAATATGATTTTTTTTAATTGGACACGACGATTAAAGAAAAGTGTTAGTACAGTAAGTGTTATGAGTATGAAAAATGGAGTATGAGAGAGAAAGTGAGGTAGAGAGTAATGAATGAAAAGTTGTGAATGTGAAAGTTGATCCTGTTAAATAAAACATTTCTGTTTTGTATTTTCCTATTTCTGATATGAAATTTAAAATGATAAAATGTCCTAATTCAAATGGGACGAAGAGAGTATATATTTACGTGAAACATGAGTAACTAAGCTTTTGATATGCTAGAATGACAATTGCCAACCCAACCTTTGGTGACCTAAGATGTACTTAATTTGGAAGAGTTTGGACAATAAATGGCTTCAAAAGCAAAAAAGGAGGGAAGGGATTAACTAATTTCAGTTTCAGTCCTCTTCAATTTTGATAATGACACATGACTCACAATCAACTAAATTATTAGAAACACATGCTATCTACTTTCCCAATAATATTATGACAATGTGGGTTCTAAACACAAGAAATAATGGATAAAAATACTTAATTAGGAAAGTGATTAGATCATCAAGGTATAATGTGCGCTTTTGACTTGTCACTCTACAAAAATTTGACTAATTTTGTTAATGATTTGGTGAGCTTAATTAATGAGGTGTATGAGCGAGATTGATTTGTTTGATCAAGCAGCTGATCAAATGAAGTTGTCAAAATCTTATTGTACATGGCGTCAAGGGCCGACTTTTACATGGTGCAAGAGGGTCCTTTGCACAAGATCTCAAATTTTGAAGGGCCCCCATTTTATCTAGGCTCATAAAAAAAAAAATTGTGTCGAAAAGTAATGATCAATGTAATAAATTATTTTTTAATTTTATTGCTTAATTTTGTAAAATTTTAATCTGTATATAAAAATTACATATATATATATATATATATTGTATTAATTTTTTAATATTAGGGGTCCAATATTCCCATTTTGCACAGGGCCCCTATAATTATTGAGACGAGTCTGATGGTGTCCTGAATACTATATTGTCAATTCTTAACTATTAACCATAAAAAAAAAAAAAAAAAAAAACCTAGTATCATATCATATAAAAAATTGAAGTTTCGAATTGTGTTTCACCTGTTCATACAATGTTTATATCATTGATAAATTAAATTAAAAATGATTTTTTTTAAAACACAACTTATTTGGGAAGAACAAATAATGCATATTTATAAACAAAGGTGTAAATTGTACTCCGTCCCTCACGTAATAAATATCGCATTTTTTTATATGTGACAAAACAAATATTATGTTACTCAATAAGTTAACAAGAAAATAAATTTATTATAATTGTATTATTTTATAAATATGTACAAATTAATAAAATATTTTTTTAAAAAAATATTGATAATTTGAATGTGATATTTATTTTAAGATAGAAGAAAATAAGTGTACTTTTTATTTAATAGGGTAATTAAACTTTAGGAGTATAAAATTTAAAATTTTCATGAAATGTGAAGAAAATTGTTAACTATGGATAATATTATACTCCCTCCGTCTCGGAACAATCTTCACAAACACTGTTTGCACTGGTTTTAAGAAGGGAGTATTATATTGAAAGTGTTGTGAGTGTGAAAATAAAATAGGAGAGAAAATGAGTGGAGAGAATAGTAAATTATAATGGTGTTGTGAGTATTAAAATAATGTAAGAGAGAGAATGAGTGGAGGGAATAGTAAAGATTCATTTCCATTTTAGATAAGTTTTAAATGTGTGAAGTAAGTTTTGGGATGCCCAAAAGGAAAAGTGTGAAGATTGTTCCGGGACGGAGGGAGTATATAGTGAGAACGTTCAGGAAAAAATCATATAAAAAACGTGTAGTTCGTTGGATTGAAACAAATATTTGTGTACCCATTAATATAAATACACGTTTACGTTATACTCCCTCCATCCCACTTCAAGGGTCATGTTTTCCCTTTTAATCCGTCCCACTTCAAGAGTCCCTTTCATAAATGACAAATTTTGAATATATTTATACCCTTATAATTTAAATATATTTACAAAAAAATCATTCATTATACCCTTATAAAGTTAATATAGTTACAAAAAAATTAATCATTAACTACTATTTCCTATTCCACATTTAACTTTTATATTTTCTCTCCTGTAATCTTCTACCCACTTACAATTTTTTATTCATTTTTTAAAATTTTTCTAAAAAAAGAAACGTGAAAATTAACTCGAGGACTCTTGGTTTAAGACGCAGATAGTACATTTTTTGGGTGTCCAATTGTTAGTCAGCCAAACAGGCCCTTGGTAGTCAAGTCCGACCCGAACGTCACCTTAACCAGAGTAGAAACAAACACTATTACACTAATTATCAATATCCTTGGCGCGGCTTTTCGTGCAGTTACACACGTGGCTACATTTCATTGGTGTAAAAGATCACGAATCAAGCCCCAATAAATTTTCTATACCCTACATGCGGGACCACTGGAGTATCAACGTCTCCATCATCAGTCGTCACACATCAATAAAAAAAACACAAACTTTCCCACACACGGCAAGCAAAGTGCCCCAGACTTTTTGGATAATTGGACGTGTCGAGAAGATGCAATGCTGCGCCCCTAGGGATGCGTATTGTGTGGACCACCTATTTGTAATCGGACGGTGTTGAAGTGATCAAAGGTCAGCAATGATCTGTACTACACATTGATTGATTTGTATCAACTTCTTCCTCGTTTCTTGACTTTCTTCCTTCTATTTTATTTTACCGTAGATTTCGTCCCACTTTAAAGGGTCCTAGATATAGTGAATAAAAAATTAGAAGAAAGAGAATATAAAAGTTAAAACATTTATTTATGATAAAAAAAAATTTAATTGATTTTTTTGTAAATATATTAATATTATAAGGACATAATAAATAATTTTTCAGATATATTTGCATTATAAAGGTATAAATGTCAAAAACACTTTTCAAATTTTGCCATTTAAAAATTAGAAGAAAGAGAATACTCCCTCCGACCCACCAATTGCTTCACCATTTTCCTTGGGCACGGGAATTATGGTAATGGGAGGGAAAAAAAATGTTGTGAGTGTAATTTGAAAATAGGAGAGAGAATTAGTGGAGGGAATAATAAATTATAATGGTGTTGTGAGTATTAAAATAATGTAGGAGAGAGAATGAGTGGAGAAAATAATAATATTTTATGTCCAAAAAAGGAAAGGTGAAGCTTCTAACGGGACGCCCTTTTGGGTAATTGGTGAAACTTTTATTGAGACGGAGGGAGTATAAAAGTTAAAATATTTATGATAAAAAAAAATTTAATTGATTTTTTTGTAAATATATAAACATTATAAGGACATAATAAATAATTTTTCAGATATATTTACATTATAAAGGTATAAATGTCAAAAATACTTTTCAAATTTTGCCATTTATGAAATGGGATGGTTAGTCTTAACGGACCAAAAGGAAAAGTAGGACTCTTGAAGCAGGACGAAGGGAGTATTTTGTAACAGAAAATTTTGGGAAAAACCCGTTTCTCCATAAATTATAAAAAATCATGTTTTTAAATATATCAACTTGGTGTTTTAAAGCCTAAATTCACTGTTTTAAGGCCTAAACTCGCTATTTTATTTTCTACCTTAAACTCACTGTTTTAACGCCTAAACTCACTATTTTATTTTCTAAGTATTTTAAGGCCTAAACTCAATGTTTCAAGGTCTAAACTCGATATTTTTAAGAATGAAAGTGAATTTTTTATAACTTATGGAGAAACAAATTTTCCCTAAAACTTACTCATTTTGTAATCGAATGACACTTTTTTTACGCTTTTACCTTTATATTTGTATCAATTAATTTATTATTATTTTTTCTTATTTTTTTTTCTCATTTTTCTTTTTATATCTACAATACTTCTATCCTACTATATTTTTTCTTAATTATCGTGCCAAAATAATTGATTCTATTTAAAGTAGATAGTGAGTATTTATCATTTATCATTTGTGTCTTAGACCAAATGGTTAGGATCATTTTGGAATAATATGAGAGAAAGATAATTTAATTTTAATTTTGATAATCAAATCAATCAATTAAATTTTGATTAAATTTCACAAAAATATTTAATTACCTTTATAAAATTAAAAAAAAATTGTTTTTTATTTTTGTGTGGCATTCTTTGTGAATCAAATACAACATAGACTTCTCGTCTCAAAACTAAATTATATTATTAAGGGAGAATATGCTAATAAGATGGATGTAAAGGTAAATTTTAAAATAGAGATATATCTTGTGAACCTCTAAAATATATTGCATTATACTGAATTATATATGCAGTATTATATTATACTGCATTTTATATTTTATATGCAGTATTTAAAAATTATGATACATTGTCCTCAATACTGCCTCCTACCATCACCACCGCCGTCAGCAGTTGTCACCTGCCGAAATCCGACCGGGATCCAGTTGCCGGTCACCGACATTCGGTCACCGGTCGCAGGTCGCCGCGCCACCTGTCATCATCAATATTCTATTATATGAGTCTGCATATATGAGTATGCAGTATTATGCATCATTTTGTATACAATATTATTACAGAATAATGTAATATGATAATATAAAAATGAACTGAAACTTATAGATCATTATGAAATATTTTTAAAATTTATGGAACATTCTCCTTATTTTATTTTATTTTATTTCCAATGAGATTCAATAATAAAAGGCAGGTTTTGCGGTGTCGACCCCAAGGCCTAGGCCCAGAGTGAACAAAATAAAGGCCCAGCCTTATACTCTTAGCGTGTGGGGTCAGGGACCAGGCCTGCATCTTTGGTTAACGTTGGTGGTTTGGCAAGCGTTTGGACATCTCCGCCTCCGGGCGCAGCATTGCATCTTAAGATCATTTATTTCAGACAAAAACTTATCAAAAACTTATGTGTTATGTGTGAGAACACTATATGACCTGTCTTATGGATGAGATGGGTCATTTTCAACCAATGACCCAGTCAATTGAACCAGCTCCATGACTCAGGGGGCGACCCTGCCACGTGACAGCCTCTCATAGGCCCAAGAGACGGGTCGGATCCATGACCCGCCTAAAAAAAAATTTGCTCCAGGACCCATGTGTCCGACTCTGACACGTGGCAGCCTCTCATAGGCCCAAAAAAAAAAATTTAAAATTTTTATATTTTGTTTTTTTTTTTCGGTTTGTGAAAAGTAATAGTTACTATAACATAATGTAATAATTGTATGCATATAAAGTAATAGTTTGTATACATTAAAGTAATACATATATACAGAAAAGTAATATTATTTTTCCCTATGCATACAGGGGCGGAGCCAGGGGGGCATGGGGGGCACTTGCCCCCCCAGCGGCGGAAGTGCAGTGAAATTTTTTTTTTTTTTGCCTCCCCCATATTTTTTTGTTATATATAATTAACTTCAAGATTAACACCAATGAGTGGTGCGGTTCAGCGGTAGAAGTGGTGAAGTTAAAGCCTTTGGTGTTTTCTTTCAAATCCATGTTCGAGCCCTGCTATCTACATTTTCAATTAATTTTATTTGTCCTCCATCTTTGCTATTCTCTCTCTCTCTCAATTTCTTTCTCTTAACAGTTTTGTTTTTCTCTTTCTCCTAATTTCCTCACATTTTTTCAATCTTAATTAATTACTTAGACTTTTCCCATTTTTTTTGTTTTTGGTCTTTCTTCCTATTATCCCAAGTTTAATTAGCAAATTTGAATTTCTTTTTTGTACGAGTAATATATTTTAATAAATTGTTTGCTTTAATTACTTCAACATTATTTCAATCGTTCTTTGAATTACTTACTTTTATCATTTTTGTTAACTTTCTTAATTCTTTACATTTTTAACTAAAATACATTGTATTTCATGGACCCGGCCCATTTTTTACTTATCCGACCCGAATTTTTTTTTTCGGGGGCACCCCCCGTATAATCTTGCCCCCCCTCGGGCAATTCCTTGCTCCGCTCCTGTATACATATAAAATAATAGTTTGTATACATTAAAGTAATAGTCGGACCTATGAGTTCTGGAAAGAAAAAAAAATTGGCCTATAAGAGGCTGCCACGTGACGGATCATGCCCCATGAATCATGGGTCAACCCGTCTCATGCATGAAACGAATTCCCTTGTTCTCATGGGAGACCACCTCTTTATTTTATTGGATCCAAATGAATCTAACCTAATCTTAAATCTCTAAGACATGAAAGAATGGCATTGGTACGTGTAGAGTGGTTAAGATCTTAGCTTTAGTTGTAATGGTACTAGTTTAACTCCCACTACTTGTTTGAATAGGACCACGGGAAAATGGAAAAGATAGGATCATGGTATGCCAGGCGGGCCAAGTCGGACTTGGCTCGCGGGCGGACACAGTCGGGGCGGGCTTTATTCGTCAAAATAACGGGTCGAAGCATGGGCAGGCCGGCCCGAACGGAATCAGGCTGATCCGCTATCCATCATTATCCAAAGTTGGAGAATAGTGAAAAATAGAGCCTTTAAGAATAGATAATACTTCCTCCGTCCCACCCAAAAAGGCTGATCGATGGATTCGGCCCTCACCTTTTGAGGAGTTAGATAAGTTTTTGTTATCCATATATCAGTTGGTGAGGGAGAACCGGAGGACAGCCCGAAGTCAAAGGAAAAGTTGGTGAGAAGGCCCCACAAGAGAGCTTACCAACTCCCTACTACTGCTTGTCCCACATACCAAATGGGACAGAAATAAAAAGGAGAAAGACAGACTGCCCCATGAGATTTAGTCTTTTGCAGTGACACCCCTATAGTTAATGATGAACTCTTCTTGTTTAATTTTCGTTGGACAAAGTTACAAATGGATGACTAATATTAATTTGATTATATTAGACTCAATCCAAATCAAAATAATATCAAATACTCATTTTGAATGAAAAAAAAAGAAGTTTACGTAATACCATAAAGAAGTTTACGTAATACCATAATATTGGCTCAATTGATGGGATAAACAAATTTCAGCTTGAGCGATTTCGGTCCTATATTTAAGCACGTGTCATCCTCTTTTAATCTCAGTGCGATAAGTGTGTGTCAAAATTTGATGCTCTTATTATATAAAATTTATTATTTATTTCGTTTGAGAGATCGTAGTAATAGAAGGTATTGATGTGGTCAGGGGCGAATCCAGAATTTTGAAATCACGTGGGCTTGATATAGAGTGGATTGTGAGTGGGGATTTTGACAATTGCGTGTACTGACTTAGGTAAAAATAAATTATCAAAATTCTGACGTGGGCTGAAACCCACGTCAATTACTCTTTGGATCCGCCCTTGTGTGTGGTGATTGAGATAGTCACTGTGCTTGTATGTGTAATCACTAATTAGTAATTGACAATTTTGTCTTCTCTCGTATCGGCTATTCTCATCTTCTCGTGTATCAGATATTCTCGTCTTATTTATTTGAGTTGAGGGCAATCTAAATACTGTATTTAATAAATTTTCATAATTTATGTGTTTAGTCTAGATCTTCATTTGGGCGAAGCAACTCTAACCCTTAAAATGAAGCAACATAACATAATTGGACCACATAAAGTCTTAGGGGGGCATTTGAAATAGGTTGAACCTCAGGGAGCTATAGTCTATCATTTCACCAAAAAAAAATTGTGTGTGTGTTTTTTTTTTTTTTAAGGGAATTCGCCAACTCCTACAACCACCATCACCACCAAACCCCCACCCACTATCCCACTACCTACTTCTTCTCGGCTTGGCTTCTATATATATTGCAATTTTCATCTCCATTCATTTCAGGTTCATCTCTTCTTCTGATCTAATTCAATTCCAACAATTATTTACTTATAAAATTAGGAGCAATTTAAAGGGGAAGGAATCAAAAATGGCGACCAATGGAGAAAATCAGCCGATGAAACACCAAGAAGTTGGCCACAAGAGTCTCCTTCAAAGCGATGCCCTTTACCAGGTTCATTTCCAAAACCCAATTTGATTTTTCAATTTTTTTTTTCATTTTATTTTATTGAAAATTTAAACAGTTTTTTTTTTTTTTTTTTTCCAGTACATTCTAGAAACCAGCGTTTACCCAAGAGAGCCTGAATCCATGAAAGAGCTTCGTGAGGCTACCGCTAAGCATCCTTGGTGAGTTCCTCTGTTTAATAACAATATATTTTTGGTTATGGTAGTCTTTTCCAAAAGCCTCCCCGAGGTTTTGTGCCCGCGAACGGTTATTCAAGGGCTTTCCTTCTCGTTACATCTTTGTGTCCATCTTGATTTGAGAATTATATTCCATTTGTGCCCAAAGTTCTTCAATACAAGTTCAACTAGTTGAAAATTGTCCAAAACTATATACTCCCTCCGTCCCAATAAGAGCTTCCCTTTTTGCCATTTTGGGTGTCCCGCTAATAGCTTCCACTTTCTTTTTTTGGCAAAGAAATCTTTACTATTTCCTCCACTCATTCTCTCTCCTCATTATTTTAATACTCACAATACTATTATAATTTACTATTCCCTCCACTCATTCTCTCTCCTATTTTCAAATTACACTCACAACATCTTTACTTCCCTCCCACTTCCTTAATTTGCGTGATTTTTAAAAAAGTGGAAGTAATTGTTGGGACGGAGGGAGTATATATTTACTGCATTTGCTGCTAATTTAGATTTCAAGCGTCTGTAAAGAACACATGTTAGCCTACACTTGTTATCCAGACCTGTTAAGAAACTTAGGTCCCTGAGTGAGGATGATTATTGCTAGGATTTCTTTGCTTTCGAGGCGATTAAACATTTTAATTTTATTTTTACTGATAAAAATCACTGTGGAATGAGGGGCTCCTCCAATTGATTGTTAGTGATGCGGGAAAGAACCACCTTGATATCATTAAGATTCAGTGTTGATAGAGTTGAGTTATATAAAATATATCGAGTCTTTGACTTGTTTAAGAAGATAGATTTCTTCTTGTTATGTTTTATCCCTTAGGTTGGGTGCCTTCGGGTGGTGATTTTGCTCATATTCTTAGGTGGATTCCTTTGAATATCGAGTTGTTTACCCTGAAGAGTGTACACTTGTGTTATCTCCGATGTCTTCTCCACTTTTCCGGCATCAGTTAGCTATTCAAATTGAAAATCCATATGTAATACACCCGTCCCAAAATGAATGTCTGTTCTTGATCTCGAACAAAACAGAATTTACGACTCCGTACATTTTAGTGAAATTATGTTAAATTTGAGATAATTGCTTGAAGTCATGTGCATTTTGTCGAAAATCCACAGAGATCTCGTATCATCTACTTGGATCTTGTTGGATACCCTTTTTTACCTGATCCGGGAAAGAGTTTTCGGTTTAAAACTCAAATGTGAAGTATATCCTTAATTCCTGCCAGCTCTATCAAGTGCGATTCCCTCGACTACCTTCTAACCTCATACTTAGCAGCATTGCCAGTTGCTCCGATCCCTTCGAGCTTGTCCCTAGTCAACCTCTAGCCGATATGAGAAAATCTCTGCTGTCTACCGAGTCAATCATTTGCCAATTATCGACCTAATATTAGGTTTGACTATATTCTTGAAAATAATCGCTGTCAAGTCAGTGATGGCGATCACAAATTCGCACAGAACAAAGTAATCATGCCGGTTATGTCTCCAAAATTGCTTTTAAGGCTCATATGGGGTCCTTGTGTTTGATACATGCGGCACCAAAAGAACTAGGCTCCCTGAGAAATCAACAAGTTCCTTGTCCCGAGGCTTTATTCTACTGGAGTCGCCTATTGATGCTGAGGCTTCCGTTCTGTTTTGGCAACGTTTCTCTCTTCCTATGTAAGAGAAGTAAAAAATATTCCATCCATCCAAAAAGATAGTCTCACTTTGATTTTAGTGATCGACTCAATTAAAATTTGGTCAAAGTTCAAATAAGTTGACCACCAATGTTGAAGTGAGACTATCTTTTCGGGATGAAGGAAGTATAACATAAGAGACATGCCAATATGCGATTCTCGAAATAAACCACATTCATATCTATTTACAGAATGTCAAGAACGGGCAGTACGAAAATAAACGACGTATCTAACTCGATAAGTGGCATTGCTCTACCTCTAGTGTTCTTCGTGATGGTTAATCATCTCTTATTTTATTTACTTTTTACATGTACAACAGGAACCTCATGACCACCTCAGCTGATGAAGGTCAATTCTTGAACATGCTTCTTAAGCTCATTAATGCCAAGAACACCATGGAAATCGGTGTTTACACGGGCTACTCTCTCCTCGCAACTGCCCTCGCTCTTCCCGAAGATGGCAAGGTATCCTTTAGGATATTCATTAGCAAATAAATTAATTTCAATCTCAAAGATCATTATTTTTGTAAAAATCAAGAAAATAGTGACTAAATTTGTTTGATGATCGTTGTTTCAGATATTGGCTATGGACATCAACCGTGAAAACTACGAAATAGGTCTTCCTATCATTGAAAAGGCTGGTCTTGCCCACAAAATCGACTTCAGAGAAGGCCCTGCTCTTCCTGTTCTTGACCTTATGGTTGAAGATGTACGTGTCGTAAATCCCTTCTTGTAGAACATACCTATTTTGAATCTTAAACTGAAAATTCAGTTTTTCCTTATGGTTGGAAAAATGAGATTTTTAAGTACTTAAAACTGTCAGATTACACAAATTTCACGGTTTTAACTGACGGATTAACAATTTTAACTCGTCCTCAGACTTGAAACAACAAGATAGTATAAACTTAAAATAACAAGATAGTAACGCTGGTAGTTTTAACTGACAGTGGCGCACCGGAGTTTGCCCTTTTTTTTGAAAGTTGTGTTAACACATTTATATGCATACAACAGGTGAAAAATCACGGGACATTCGATTTCATTTTCGTGGATGCTGACAAGGACAACTATATTAACTACCACAAGAGGCTGATTGACCTGGTCAAAGTTGGGGGAGTGATTGGCTACGACAACACCCTTTGGAGCGGATCCGTGGTTGCTCCACCGGATGCACCACTGAGGAAGTACGTTAGGTACTACAGAGATTTTGTGATGGAGCTCAATATTGCCTTGGCGGCTGATCCAAGGATTGAGATTTGCCAGCTTCCGGTGGGCGATGGGATTACTCTGTGCCGCCGTATCAGCTGATGATCAAACTGATTGCTGGAATTTCATTGTGATTTTAAATGTTTGTGGTATTATATTTTCATTGTAATCTTCCTCAAAGGAATGAACGTCCATCTGGAATGGATAGAGGTTGATTTTTCTGTCTAGGTTTCTTAAATTGAATAATTTGAAAAGCTTGTATTTTTATGCATTTTATTCGACAATTTAATCATTAACAGTTATAAAAATGATATTCACCAAATTTAAGTGTCAAAATCCTAAAAAAAAATGCGTTTTTTCTTAAACTAAGAAAAAACGTGTTTTAATTCCCCCGCTAGTGCTACTGTTATAGTAACAAAATGACAGGTTGAAAAGTGTCAGTGCATGTATTATTAAGTGTAGGTGTAAAAAAGTGACAATGTTAGTGTGACAATGTTAGGGGTGCTACTATATACAAGGCATGGTTTTACAAGGCATGCACAAAATGACCAAAATACCCTCATATAAATACTTTTAAAAAAAAATTCTTCCCCTCCCTCTCCATTTCAAACGCCGTGTCCCTGTTCATTCTCTCTCTCGCTCTCAAAAACTAAAGCAAAAAACGACGGTCTCTCTTCTCTCTCTCACAAACGCCGCCGATCACCACCACCACCGCCGACGATGAAGACAAACCTCCCTACCGGTGGAAAGTCCGCCTCTTCCGCCGCTCCAAAGAAAGTAATTAATTTTAACCTAAAATTTCAATTTGAAAACCCTACAACAAATGTATGCCTAAAATGGATTATATAATGCTTAATGTTGTTTAAACGTATCCTAAATGGTTCTAATTGCGATTTCGTAACATTAATTTGGGTTTTTTGTTTGAATCGGATACGAATTTGTGTGCCTAAAATTTGAAGTTGTCGGCGTGCGTTTCGTATGAACACATACGAATGGTTACCAACATATCGGGTATTGGCATACGAAATGTAAAGCGATTCATCGGTTTACATTTCGTATGCCAATACAAAATGTTGGTAACATTTCGTATGTGTTCATACGAATGGTCACCAACATTTCGGGTATTGGCATACGAAATGTAACCGATGAATCGGTTTACATTTCGTATGCCAATCACGAAAGGTTAGTCACCATTCGTATGAACACATACGAAATGTTACCAACATTTCGGGTATTGTCACACGAAATGTCATCGAATCTTGAATATTAAGCTGTCTCTTATTTAATTTTTGTAGGGACGTAACCTGCGACGGCCTCTAATAGAAAGAGGAAGGCCGAGGAGGCGGCTGCGGCTATGGCGGACAAACGGTCCAAAAAGAAGAACGACAAGAATGTCGTGATTCTTTGAGCCTGGATGTGGTTGAGGAGAGTGATAGTAGTGAGAGTAGTTATTCTAGTGAGGATTCATCTTCACGTACTATGTCCCGAGGTGCATCGTGCGGGAGGAGGCACATTTATCTAGTGAGGAGGAGGCGGAGGAGGAGGCGGAGGAGAGTGTATACGTGAGGCCTCGCAAGAGGCGGGAGGCACGGGCGAGAAAGGGGAAAGGGGCAAGGATGACGAGTGGCGGTGAAGAGTAACCCGGTGGCGGCCGGAGGAGGTTCGGTTGTTGTACGGGTTTGGTCATCATCGAGCCCGTAAGATATGGGAGAACGCCACTTGTGAGCCGGTGTTGAAGCGCCAAACAAGGCGGCGAGATTTTAGATAAGTAAGTATATGATTTTGTTTATTATTAAATAGTCATTTGCAAAACATTATCAAGATTCGAGATGACATTTCGTATGCCAACATACGAAATGTTGGTGATATTTCGTATGTGTCCATACGAATGGTCATCAACATGTCGGGTATTGGTATACGAAATGTAAGCGATTCATCGGTTACATTTCGTATGCCAATACACGAAATGTTGGTCACCATTCGTATGAACACATACGAAATGTCACCAACATTTCGGGTATTGGCATACGAAATGTCATCCGAATCTTGAAACGAGGGAGTATTAATTATAATTTTTTGTTTGGAATCAACGGGTTCTCCCATGCTTCTTTCTTGGGAGGATGATAGAGCTTGGTGGGCTCGTGTTGAGGGTACCGGCCTCCATTTTCTTCATGATGCTACCATTCGCCGGCCTAGCATGGCGCTCTCCTAACGACGTTTGTGGAACGGTGGTCTCCGAGACTAATACCTTCCACATGCCGTGGGGTGAGATGACGATCACTATGCGTAGCGTCACTCATATCCTAGGTATATTCTTGTTTGTTGTCTATTTTTTATAAATTTCATAAATTTTATCAATTTTATTAATTATTTCATTTTCAATTTGTAGGCATCGGTGTTCGGTGGCCCTGTTGGGAAGGCGGTTCCGAGCCTGACGTAGCCGCTATCGAGGGCACGCCTTGAGACATGTCGGAAGGGGACGACCTACTCTTTAGATGGCCTCCGCCGTTCCTTTGAGTCCCCTTCCGACATGACCGACGATGGCGCGCTGCTACGTACATCATGTTCCTCACTGGGCTCCACGCTGTTCGTGGACAAGACTCGGGATAAGATGCCCTCGACTACCTTTCATTGTGCGTGGATATTGACGGAGTGGGGGCTCTACATCACGGGGGCAGCTGGGTTGGCATATCTATACGGGAGTTGGGGAAGGCATCTAGATACGGATGCAAGCAGATTGGCGGTTGTTTGAGTCTTTTGGAGGTAATATTTAACAATCATTTAATAATTACAACATGCATTTATGGTTATAACATTGTTAACTTATTTATTTCATACATTTGCGGGCTGGATATACGAGCACTTTCCGGTTTTCCGGAGAGAGATTGACCCGTTATGGACGGAGGGCCAGTAGAGGGCTCGTAGATGGGTACGTGCTTGATACGGGTGGTAGGGATATGCCCCATCTATTGAAGTTTCGGCATACCACTGGACACGATGACGGTTGATAGGGTGAGTTAGTTATATTTAAAGTTTTACAAATTATTATTTACGTTGACGGTGTCTAACAAATTCATTTTTAGGTTTGTTGGACTCCTACGGCACCACCCAGGCGCTTTTACCGGTCTCATACTTTCGTGGGGTTATACGCTTCCGGGATATCACGGAGGCGTATTTGCACGACCGTGTTACACGCCGGTTTGGGATCCGAGAAAATCCCCAGAGACCCCATATCTTGCTCCCCCAAAATTGTTCATTGATAGCAGGTCAAAAGGGGTACAAGAAGTCCTATGGAGGGCGTGATGATGTATGGGAGGATTGGTTAGAGGACGGCTTGGGGGTTTCGATCCATTGCGTAGATGGGGCCCGTCCGTGAGCACGTCGATCTGTTATTTCCACGTATATGCGGTGGTTCTGGCTAGGACTCATGTTCGGATTACTAATCCGAATCATGATGCCCTAGTTAACGTTCCACCACCGCCTAGGATTGTAGAGGCACGAGGCATACTAGTTTCACTTTGCTCACGGATGACGGTTTATACGCTCTGTCAAAGATAAGATTAGACGGGCCATTGGCGATCGGAGACGCTTCATGATTATTATGTTCATTTTGGTTGTTTATGTTGGTTTGTAAATTTTGGATGCAATGTTTGTTTTGTAATATGTTTGAGAATATGTAAATTTTGGATCTGATGTTTGTTTTTGGAATATGTTTTGAGATATGAAAATTTTGGATACAATGTTTGTTTATGGAATATGTTTGGAATATGTTTGGGATATGTTTGGGATATGTTCATTTTGGTTGTTTATGTTTTGGAATATGTTTGGGATATGTTCATTTTGGTTTGTAAATATTGTTGGTATTTGTTTCGGTTTGTGTTTCGGTTTGTTGCTCTCGAATGACATTTCGTGTGCTTATACACGAAATGATTTTGCTCATCTCGTATATATACACACGACATGTTTTCTTTTATCTCGTATAAATACACACGAGATACATTCTTGGGTAGTTATTGTATTTCGTGTAATTTTCATACGACAAAAATGAAATAAGTCGTGTATATATATACGAGTTATATATGACATATCGTGTATAAGCACACGATATGGTAGTCTCGAGAGCAACATCTTCTCGAAACACAAACCGAAACAAATACCAACAATATTTACAAACCAAAATGAACATATCCCAAACATATTCCAAAACATAAACAACCAAAATGAACATATCCCAAACATATCCCAAACATATTCCAAACATATTCCAAAACTTCATACAAAAAATAATCAATACGCTATACACATAAACTATGGCCTATTTTACGCAATTCGTGCTTCGTTCGCCATAATTGAGAGTCGGTTGAATGTTTCTATCCGAGTTACGTATGGCATGATCGGGTTACTTGCGCTTGGATCACGTTTCTCCCCAATATAGTGCTGCGATGGTATCGGGTAATCACTATCCGACATGTGCGAGCAAAAGTAATAAAATAGTCAAATATAACAAATTTAGAAAATATAGTTAAATGTAACAAATTTAAATAAGATAGTTAAATATAACGCATTAAAGTATCATACCAATATAAAATGGTTTCCCACATGTCCCAACACAAGTGTGTACTGTGGGTGGTCACTGTTCCTTGTGGTACGATCAGCTGGTAGGCATGTGAAGCCGGCGGTTTGCGAGTACGAGACAAACACCACATTATACACCGTGGCTATGATGTGCCCTATCTCTGGGAGTATCAACCAATAATATTCCGTACAAGGGGAGGCATAGTGAGTAATGCGACTATAGAGCTCGTCCATATCTCGCCAAGGCATAACTCTCTCATAAAGCTCGCGGCGATGAAGCAGCTCCTTGGCACAATCTGAGCGCACTCTTTGCCACATCTCCTCTGTTCCGTATATTTGCGCTGCTACTGCTCTATATCCACAATTTCCATCACCCATCACATCTGTGAAGCCATCAATAAATGGGACAATGAGAGGGGTAAGCAACATCCTATGGACAGAAGTATGTATATCATTGACTTGTCCATTTCCACGACCCCGCCCCCGTCCCCGTCCCCGTCCCCGACCTCGACCTCGACTTCGACCTCGACCTCTCCCACGACCTGAAGCAGCTAGTGGTGGAAGAGATGTAGGAGTGGTAGGGCTAGATGGTGTAGTGTTTGAAGCTGATCTCGACATCAAACCTGATTGGGTTGATGCAATAAATGAAGATCTAGACTGCGCTAGTGGAGGGTGGTGTAGTAGGGACTCCAAAATGTACGTCGGTGCGCTCCCAATCTGACGGTACTCTACAACCGGTGGTCGGGGTTTATTTGCCTTTGAAATATGATCCGGCTCGAAGCATCTCCGGTTTGTGGATGTAACCCTTCATTTATCGTTTGAAATAACCTTCTCTTTACAGTCCAGTGCGTTACGCGGTTCATTCAACACAACTTCAAAATCGAGGTCCGGTGGGACGGTATTCTACTTCAATGTCCAACTTCTTCCAAAAATCATGAATCGAGGACAACTCAATCCGGCCCCCGAGTTTTGTATGCATGCAATCTCGTGACTACATGGAAGTCCATGTGTTCGCCTCGAGGTAACACCCACTGAAGGATCCATGACATTATCCCCACAACGACTCCGCTCTTCTTTGATGATGTCCAAAGCTGTCTTTGACACTCGACCCAATATGTCTTGATACAGATCACATGTCTTCATATCATTTGGATTTCCATAATCTCATGAGCCTTTTTGAATAATGTGTCAAAAGTAGAAGAAGCACTCCCCAAGGCCTTCTTCAACCTGTTATGCTCACTCTCAGCCCTGTTCGTGGTGTGGGTTCCGAAGTGCGATGGCGATACGTGTGCATCGACAAAATATTCGTAGAGTATGGAGCAATCCAAGTCTCGCGGAGGTAGGTCAATAAATCAGGATAAGATCTGAAATGATCGCAAAACGATTGCCAACGGGTGTCCCACTCTTCGCGAGTAGCGGCTAATATTGCTTTATTAAATCTCCTCATGAATGATAGTGCAAACTCATTGCTACCAGTTTTAGCCAACGCTCTCTTTTTAACATTGACTTCGATATGCCTTCGACACAAATGGTGTGCGGTCTCGGGAAATACCATTTGGACAGCATTAATGAAAGCCAAGTCACGATCAGTTAAGAAAACTTGGTTGGCATGTGGGGAGTATGAAAAAGACTTTGCAAATTCTTGAGTGCCCACGTGTAATTATCGGTCTTCTCATTTTGGAGGAACGCATAGGCAATTGTGAAATTCTTCGCCGTTGAAGTAAATCCTATAATCTCAAGTAATGCCATTCCATAGCAGTTGGTGTTGTAAGTGCAGTCACCTTGTATCAATAAAAAAAAATAAAGTTAGAAATGAATAAAATTGCAATTCAAAAAAATGCATACGACTTGTGGAAAACGAGTCAAAAACGAGATTCAAAAAAATCAAAAATTTACCTTGTACTACATATGGAAAACGATTAAGCATATCCGATGCTCGTGGGTGAGAGAAGAATATGTCACCGATCATGTCACTCTCGTTAGCTTTCCTCATGAAGAAGGTATATTTCTTATCCTCGAGTGCTTTTATGAGCTGTTGAAGCGAGGATCTCCCTTGTCGTTCTTGTGACTTGCATTTTGTGAGGGCATTGTGGACGTGTTTCGGAGTACTCACGTTCTTCTCATCCTTCCTCTTTAACATTGTTAGAATGTTATTTGGGCGCTTAGAAGACCGACTTGCGCTACACACCTCCTCATATTCGAACTAGTCAATTTACCCAACGGATGACCTTCGGGATACGTTGGAAAGTCGTGATTATGAGAACCATGCTTCACAACGTAACCCCATACCCCATCACCCCTATCTTTGGCCCGTATTTCAAAATTGCACCCAATCTTCTTCGTGCTAGTCAACCTCACATCTTTAGTTTTTCCGGACTGTACTTGCCACCAAAATGGCATACAATCTTCGCGTAGCCTAGGATCTTGCCACTTGTCTTCCTCGAATCCACTATAGAAAGGGTTATATTTTGACGGCCGCGATATCCCGTACGTGTTTAACAAGATCATCCCTATTTGAAAATAATAGGGATGTATCGAATTGATCACCGACATCCGGTCCCTACAACATCAATTAGAAAATTGCCTGATAAGCAACGAGAATTTGTATGACATTTCGTGTAGCATTATACGAGATGTTCCTGGAACATCTCGTGTAAATGTACCCGACTTAAACCCATTTATCTCGTGTCATACAATACGAGATAATACACCATAACTCGTGTATAAAAACACGACAAATAGCATAAAACTCGTATAATATGACACGAAATAGAGTAATATCGAATTTAAAAATCCAATCTTGAAAAACAATTTCGTTTCAAGATTGGATTTTTATTGCGACTTTGATCAAAACACCAAATATAACTTTAAAAACTTACTTCATTGCTGCTTGGATTTTGATTTTGATGTGGAGAATTTGGTGGCAAACCTTCTTCTTCAAAAATATATTCCACAAGCTCAAGATCAATATGATCATAAAAACTTGGAGAATGTTGTGGAGAATCCATACTATGGTGTTAGATGATATGAGAATTAATGAAAATAATGGGCATAAATTTATGGGTGTTAAGAATAGGACAATGGTGTCACAATTTGCATGGGAGTACAGCAGCAACGGTGTTTCTCTCTGTTGGGCCGTTGTCTGCGTGAATATCGTTTTTGATGTAGGGTTTCAGGGTGTATCTCGTGTGTATATACACGAGATACTATGGTACATATCGTGTATACAAACACGATATAGTATTTGTTTCTAGTAATTATATCG
Source organism: Adenophora triphylla var. japonica (assembly GCA_022495995.1). Lineage (NCBI taxonomy): Eukaryota > Viridiplantae > Streptophyta > Magnoliopsida > Asterales > Campanulaceae > Adenophora > Adenophora triphylla. The sequence goes on from JAFEMH010000029.1 coordinate 387,772, forward strand.
TATGAACAATACACGAGATGCACCTTGATTACTTTCGTGTATTGTTCATACGAAATGCCTCGATAAATATCGTGTATTTAGACACGACACAACATATAATAAAATAAAAAATGGTATACGGCTACCTCATTTATTTATTTTTAATTTTTTTATACATTCTAAATGACATTTAAAGTGTTTTTCATCTACATCACTTTCCTCAAAATCCAAATGGAGATTGAATTAGAAATATTTGCCATTATTTAGGGTTTTTAGGGTTTTACATGTCCCGATCTTGCCAAAAATGGTATACGGCTACCTCGTTTATTTTTTTAATTTTTTTCTACATTCTAAATGACATTTAAAGTGTTTTTCATCTACATGAGTTTCCTCAAAATCCAAATGGAGATTGAGTTACAAATATGTGCCATTATTTAGGGTTTTTAGGGTTTTATGTGTCCCGATCTTGCCAAAAATGGTATACGGCTACCTCGTTTATTTTTTTAATTTTTTCTACATTCTAAATGACATTTAAAGTGTTTTTCATCTACATGAGTTTCCTCAAAATCCAAATGGAGATTGAGTTACAAATATGTGCCATTATTTAGGGTTTTTAGGGTTTTATGTGTCCCGATCTTGCCAAAAATGGTATACGGCTACCTCATTTATTTATTTTTAATTTTTTTATACATTCTAAATGACATTTAAAGTGTTTTTCATCTACATCACTTTCCTCAAAATCCAAATGGAGATTGAATTAGAAATATTTGCCATTATTTAGGGTTTTTAGGGTTTTACGTGTCCCGATCTTGCCAAAAATGGTATACGGCTACCTCGTTTATTTTTTTAATTTTTTTCTACATTCTAAATGACATTTAAAGTGTTTTTCATCTACATGAGTTTCCTCAAAATCCAAATGGAGATTGAGTTACAAATATGTGCCATTATTTAGGGTTTTTAGGGTTTTATGTGTCCCGATCTTGCCAAAAATGGTATACGGCTACCTCATTTATTTATTTTTAATTTTTTTATACATTCTAAATGACATTTAAAGTGTTTTTCATCTACATCACTTTCCTCAAAATCCAAATGGAGATTGAATTAGAAATATTTGCCATTATTTATGGTTTTTAGGGTTTTACGTGTCCCGATCTTGCCAAAAATGGTATACGGCTACCTCGTTTATTTTTTTTTAATTTTTTTCTACATTCTAGATGACATTTAAAGTGTTTTTCATCTACATCACTTTCCTCAAAATCCAAATGGAGATTGAGTTACAAATATTTGCCATTATTTAGGGTTTTTAGGGTTTTACGTGTCCCGATCTTGCCAAAAATGGTATACGACTACCTCGTTTATTTTTTTTTAATTTTTTTCTACATTCTAAATGACATTTAAAGTGTTTTTCATCTACATGAGTTTTCTCCAAATAAATAAAGTGGTATCACTTAAATGTGATAGGTTATATGATATTGTATGATCCAATATGACGTTTGTTCCTTGTCATGTATAAGTGTATAAATTTTGCTCAATTAACAACACAATTCAATAATATAACATAGAATATGCGTATCATTAACATCGTGTCGCAAATCATCGAAGAACACCTTCATTATGATATGTCGTATGGATATACACGATTTTAGTACATTATATCGTGTTGTTGTGTACGAAATTAATGACAGAGTAAATTTAAATTTCGTATAATTTCATACGACCTATTATTTAACCCAATTAGTTTATGTCGTGTAAAAGTACACGACATGAAGGCTTCTTGTTGTCCTTTCGAGCACGACAGACGAAGGGTAGTTTGGGAATTATTGGTGCCTTGTATATAACATGCCTTGTATATAGAATTTACCCAATGTTAGAGTAACAAAGTGCCGGTGTAAACTGTAAAGAGCGTCGGTGCATGTATTATTAAGTGCATGCGTTAGTGTAAAAAAGTGCCGGTGTTAGTGTAACAAAGTGCCAGTGTAAAGATTGTCAGTGCATGTATTATTAAGTGTTAGTGTAAAAAAGAGTCAAGGTTAGTGTAACAAAGTGCCGGTGTAAAGATTGTCATTGCACATATTATTGAGTGCCAGTAGTGTAGGGTAAAAAAGTGTCAGTGTTACTAGTATAAAAAAGTGTCAATGTAGAGAGTGACAGTGAATATATTATTAAGTGCCAGTGTAAAAATAGTTTTTCCTTAAACTTAGAAAAAAACGCTTTTTTTATAAGACCAAGTAGGCATATTTTGATACCGTAAAGATATTTCTATTTTGTTTGTTCCCTCCGATCCATAATAAAAAGAATAAGAATCTTCTAATATAAAGGATTTGAATTGTTGCGGCGTTTAATCCGCTGCAGCAATCGCTCCAAATTTTGCCACGCCTCTATTGGTGGATCATCGAGCTGGATTAAATCAGGCTCCGCTTATGTGACACACACTTCAAGTCAAATTAATCTCAATCACTTGTTGATAAACCAGTCAAGAGGAGTGGCAAAATCCAGGACGTTGGCTTCCAAGGCCAATAAGAGAAACTAGGTATTGTGTTACATAGAGATTTTGTTGGGCTACTCTTAGAAATCGGGGAGTATGAATGGAAAGCTATAATGAAAGTTAGCTGACTCCATTCTATCTACGACTTGACGATCATGTGTGTGTGGGACGGTCGAGCCATCACATGGTCGAGTCACATCAAGGACAAAGTGAGGCGCAACGAATGTTCGGTGCGTGTTAACCATAAAACCCAGGTTGAAAAGCAGGTTGAAATTGATGCTCCTAAAATAACAAATAAATTACCATCAAACAAAGGAAGAGGGTAAAAGAACCATCCTTGAAGCTTTTATAAATGACATTACTAAAGAACTAGAATAATGTTAACAAAATTACGTCTTTAATTTGCTCTTCACAAAATCTCGGTGCATTTGCTGGGGCCGGAACATTTTCCTGCTTTGGTAAATACAACTCGTCTTTCGAATAAGCACTTGGCGTTAGAAGCCGGTAAGTTCTCAATGGAGAAGTCTATAGTCTCTCTCTCTCCATCAAGAAAATGACTATAAACCTACTTTGGAAAGTAAATGAGTAAGAATGAATACCAAAAGAATGTTGGTTATCGAAATTAATGGTCAAGCAAGCTTCTTAGCGCGACCAGTTGAAGGTGCAGCAGTATCCTCTTTCTTGGAACCAGATGCCTCAGGCTTCCTTGCCCAAACAGGAGCTCTGTCCGGCTCATAACGATAATCATAAAAGAGTTCTTCCCCTGCGCAGATTCTTTCCTTAGCAAATATCCCTACCCTGTGATCTCCAGCTACCATGATAACCTGCCAATGTTTATAATTCATGTATGCAACTTAATGAATGCGGCCATTATTGTTACCTCACATATTTTCCCTTGAAGTGAAATAAATACTCCCTCCGGTTATTCTGCTTAAAGAGCCCATGTTTGGAAGTCAAACTTGTCAATAAATACTCCCTCCGTCCCATTTGACTATTCAAACATTTTAACAACCTATTTTCATTTCCATCACTAACCTTAATGAGGTTTACTTATTACTCCATTACCCCTTCTTCCTTGGTGGGGAATTTCGGAAGTTAATGATTTTAACCTAGCAATTTTGGAAATGGGACCGTCTTTTTGGGACAAACAAAAATAGCAAATGGGACAGAGGGAGTATCGATATATTAAAAAAACATGGTCTATCTACCCCTGCTTTCAAGCTGGACCTCAAGGGGGGTCTTTAGGTTTGATGTGTTCTTTCAACTCTTGGTTGTCTGAGTCTAATGTTTTTACAAGCATCTAAACAAATGAATCTACTTCCATAAGTACGAAATCAGATCCTAAAGTTTGCAACCATGAAGTAAGTACCTTTGCATAGCAATTTGGATCTGGGGAATGATTGGCAAACTTCAATTTGTCACCCTTTCGATAAGCATCAAGAACATACTACAAAAAGGAAACAGAAATGCCAGCGAAAATGATCAGTCTGACTTTAAAAGTCAAATGGCGGAACTCAATGAAAACAGAAGTTTGAATAACTAAAAAAGAATAGATTTCATAGATCAATTATACCTGATCATTAAGATTGAAGAGAAATGAAGAATTTTCACGGTCATAGATCTTGCCGCGCTTATCAGCTTCACGATGTGAGATCAGCTCTCCGGTATACTCACCCAGGTACTCGTGTTTGGCTACGCTTTTCTGGAGAAATTGGAAAATATTAGGCACATGCAAGAGAACGACAAGCATATTAAAAATGTCTCTTCTAAAAATACCTTTAAGAAAGCACCCCAACCAGATATGTCAGACCTTCCAAGTAAAACCTGTGCATCAATGAGTGACCACTAAATATCAAAATCAAATTGGCACAATTATCAGTAGATTTTCACAATATATAAGGTCCATTACAGGCTTGTGTTTTGGATTGCAGCCCAAAAGGACCATTTGTATAAAAGCAGTTCAGTAAAGAGAAACAAATTCATCCTGTACAAGAGATCTTATTGTATTAGGACAGAAAATTGTGTTCCTTCCTCCTGCTCGAGACCATTACTGTGTTTCCCAAGCTAGAAATCACCTCGAGGGTATGTTTGGCAACCTCAATTCCAAGACTTGGATTTGGAATTGGAAGAACAAAATGAATTCCGTGGAATTAATTTAACCCTTTCAATTCCAATTCAATGGATTGGAATTGAGTTGCCAAACATACCCTCAAAGAAATAGAAAAGACGTACTTTGAAATGAAGTTATCGATAGCAGTTATGGCCTTGGATTATACGGAGTAATGGAAAAAAGATTGAATAATAAATGAGTGGCCCAGCTTGGAGTCTTTGAATATGAGTTAGGAGAGAAGACAAAAGGAGCAAAACATATTTACCCTTTGCTGTTGTTTGAGAAGAAGCTTCATATTCCTACACTCGTAATTATCACCTCTTTGGAAAGGAATCCCAAGAGTGCCATCACCGCAGCTGCAATATAAAGTGCAAAGGCTTCAATTGTACAATAAAAGGGGAAAGTAGCAACTCTTATAAGCAAACGAAGAACATTAATAACCAGCATTCAGCAATAATATCTTACCTGATCCAGCAATTTCGGCAAACATCTGGATCACATTCTCTGCCAGCAGCAAAACATGGACATTGTCGACTTCTGCACTGGCTTTTGGCACAATGACACCCTCTAAAACGATTTTTGCAAGTCTTTGGACATCTATATGGTATAGATCATATATAAAAATATTAATAAAACGAGAACCATTATTAAAGTAATTACGTATAAATTCAAGAGCTCAGAAGGGAAGATATCAGTCAGGTAATGGAGAGAGAAGGCATACCCACAGTACTTTTCACAGCAGGTCCCACTCACAGAACAAGAACAGTCTTTTCCACAGGCAGATTTACACCCACACGGATTATATTGGCGACAAGGCATATCTTTCTTGTCAGAGATACGTTTCCTCATCGAATTATATCCAGTTGACTTCCATGTATACTTTAAGCGGCGAACTTTACCTCTCCTACGTAAAAATCTTGATCTTCTTCTAAGTTCAGAACCCTAAAGTACATTTGATTATTTAAATAAAACTACTCACACTATATCCTAATTAATCAATATTAACATTTACAGAAATAAGTTGTGAAACACTAAAATACTAACCATAACTTCATTACCATCAACTTTGGATACACCATCGATCAAAGTATTTGTGCCATCACCCCTTAGAGAAGATAACTTACTTTCGGCATTCATGGCATAGAATACTTCAGCACATGTTTTCATTCCATTCATAAGATTTCTGGCTATTAAACAGCTGCAATGATGAATGGAAATCACAAATTACAGAAAGAGTGGATTGCAAATAATAAATTATCTCTTTCTTAAAGCACTCTGAAAAGAAGATGCCCAAAGAGTTTCTAGTAAAAAAATGCACAACAAAGCTCAGTTTCTTCCAATTTGGGGCTGGCAACATGACCAGACGATTCTATCCTAAGAAAGACCTTTGGATACACCAGGGTCTAATACCCTTCTTAATTACAGAAGAAAATTCCACTTATGGTATACCCCTACCTTTAGCACTATTAGGGGATCAATGTCATGGTTTGTGCACGCACAGTCTATTTCCAGTGTCCATCTCTAGTGCTTTCTCTTTTCATTGACATGTTTCTTAGTTTTTCTTAATCTGTGCAGAAGGTAATCACATTTAATGGCTGTCTTTTGGAATTTTCTCTCAATTTTACAGGCAAACACCAGTCAGATAGAGGACCAACAGCAGTCTTTACTTCATCCATCCAATGTAATATCATTCTTCGACCCATATCTATGAACTTGGATGACTTCTTTTTGGTAGGTATTGGCTTCTAAGTTCTAACTTGAATGTGTCTCCATTAGTAATCCTTCAACACTTATTTTAGAATTGAAATCCCACCCTTTTGTAACCGGCACAAACAACACCAGCAGAATGAACCATGATATGCAATCTTGTAGATGTTTAGTACTCACAAGCTTCTCTTCTTGTAGTCCCCGCTGCAGTCACAGCTTTACCACACATGTATTCCATGATTTCCAGATATTTCACTTAAACTGTTGTTCTTACGTATTTACCAAATTATTCCTCTCAGTGCTCAAAGATAAACTTTTAAGTTACTATTTACCATAGAGAGATCCTGACAGTAAAATTTTCCATGAATCTTATAGAATAAACAACTTCCATTGTTGACCTGCCAGGCATAAGTTAAGCTCATTCTCAAACACCAATATTTCATGTCATAATCAGCTTTCAACTATTCTCCCCTAAGCTACTGTAGAAGATTAAAAATTTAATCCCCCATAGTTTGTATAAGCTATGAGTTCTTTAATGATTGGAATACAATATGCATTATCTTCCAAATGCTTACTATAACACTGAATTTACTGAGAAAGTTATTAGCTCAGATCGCTCTTAAACATAATCATCATGCACAATTAGGCAAGAACTTGCAATCTTAATTGAATTGAACAAAAAATTGAAGTTACTAACCTGTTCCTGCCAAAAATCTCCACACCTTTCTCGAAAAGGGATTTTTCTAAAGCTTTCCAACAATTAAAATCACGAACTTCTTGTTTACAGATGTTCTCCCCCACAAACTCTTCTTTCTTTGATGTTTCATCACAACTACTTACTGGCTGGCCAATAATAATCTCCTTAGATGAAAAATTAGGAGCTTCACCATCTATAGAATTATCACCACTTGGAACAGGAGATTTCTTCCTAGACCTTCTAGCATTTGATGATTTAACTTTATGTGAAGATGAAGTAGCATCTTCATTTTCTTTACGAGAACTAGATCGAAGATTCACGTCCCTTGAACCAAGACTACCACTTGCCAGAGAATCAGAATCAGAAGCGGCCCCTTTCTTCTGCCTTTTCTTCGCAGCGAGTAGAACGTGCTCGGCAATGCGCTTGCTGTTCCTTTGACGAGTACCACATTTGTCAATACGTTTACTTTTACGTGGTGATTGAGAGTGAGTCATTTCACTTATGTCATCTGTGGCTCTTGTCTCTGAGTCGCTGCTTTCATGCACATTTTTTGCATTCGATGAAGCCGCTTCGCTTTGGCAGGACTTCAGTCTCCTTCTTAGAGATGGACCAGCGGATTTTTTCTTTGATATCATGGCACCATTACTTTCAATTGTAGGAGCAACTATCCCTTCATTAACCCCCATAGGAGAGGTCAAGTCATTGTTCTCTGACATTAGGAGCTGAGATAAGTAAAAAAGAAGGCACTCAATATGTATTTTAATCCAAAAAGATAGAGAGAAATGGCTGCTAACAAGGTAAACAAAAAAATAAAACAGTGGAGAAGTTAAAGCGTTGGCTAAATTGATTTAAAAAAATCAGTGTAGCAACTAAAATATGAAGTTTGACTCAAATGTAGTATCTTACACTGACAGTAAGTTAAAAACAGCAATAAGAACTTAAACAATTACCAGGCGATAACAGTGTGGACCACAAGGTACATTTTCTTCATTTGGGCAGTTCCATGGAAGTGGTTTTTCAGCCTAATTAAAATATCAAAAGAGAAGGTAAGGTCCTATGAATCTAGGCAACTTTAGACACTGTTAGAAGATCTGACAAACTTACAGGAAATATAAGGTCCTGTGAACACCCATGTAATTTACAGTCAAATACCTGCATCAAATACAGATTCCAGGAGTAGAATAAGGTATGGGACGAATATGTACAGGTCCAAAGCAATGAGAAAATGGACAAGTTAAAGGATAGAACTTACGAGGCAACGACGACAGAACAAGTTGTCAAACGAATCCAGAGCTGTATCAAGATCTTTATCAAGCAATAAATTTGGATTGATGCCAATGTCCCTAGATGTAGACCCCTTAACAATAACTTCATATCTTGCCTGTATAAGATGTTTGATGATGATTCATATCTCTGTAAAGAGCGCGAAAAACTCGGCGAACAGCTGGATCAAAGCTTACACTATGACCAGTTTGTGAAAGATACTCCCACCGTCCCTAAATGAATGTCCAAATTTCATTTTAAGGGACACTCTGAAAATGTGTGCTTTTTATATACATTTTAATGGGAAAGATGTACAAATATTCTTGTTATCCACTTTCTAAACTTTTGGTTTTACAAAATGAATAGCGAAAAAAAAACTGGTAAAAAAGCGTTTAGGGACAAAGTTTTTTACAAAAATGAAATTCAATTTGTGAAAATTATTAAATTTGGACATTCATTTAGGGACAGAGGGAGTAATAAATTATACAAACTAGCATAACAGGGTGATTCCATGTAAGTGCATACCTTAAGTTCATTAGGTTTTCGAGATAGGCGCTGGGCCAGTACATCCAACACGACATCAGATAGGCCAAGCTCTTCTATTGTCATTCTATCAATATGAATTGAAGCAGTGTAAGATTGCAATATTAAGATTCTTTCATGCATCAATCATGTGAGCTAGCAGACAGAAAAGGAGGGAAAAAAAAACACCACCAAAGCATATTACAGAATAGAATAAAACGAGTAGTATGAAACCCAGGCTGTAGGAAGCTCTACTAAGTAAAAAAAAGACACTCAAAACTCAAAACTCTTCTCAAACTTCATCCATTCACTTGACCCGATATGAAAATTGGTTAATTGGCTTTTGGTAGTCAGAAGTAAATAAATAAGAAATGGGAAACGGAAGAGAATACTAGGAGTTAAAGCGATCAATATTGGGTCATAAAGAAAACTACTCCCTTCCCCCCCCCCTCCAAAAAAAATGTAGCGTTTCCTGATTTCATCTGTCCCAAAAAAGAGTAGCATTTCTCAGTAAGGAGAAAAATCCAGTGCAATTTAATAAAGGTACAAACATATAAAATTGCATCCTTAAAAAGCGTGCAATGTACAATATGAGACAATTTTTCTGGGACGGAGGGAGTAAACAAGAACATGTCATTTCTATGATGTAACCAGAATCAAGTGCACAAACCTAAGAATGTTATCTTCAGATTCAATGAATACTTTCTTTTCTTCTTCTTCGTCCATGACTTCTTCTTCACTATCACTGGCAATTAGAGCTTCACCGCCATTTTGATCGTAATAAATTCTCCTTCTACCCAGCACAGATTGATCTTCTGTCATTCTTTGATTTCTGAATTGTGGACATAACAGAAAAGGATCAGGGCTATCTCACATACGCTTCAATAAGATTTACCAAGAGCTGCCTACTGATACACAGACATTGGCAGATGGTAGAACAAGAAGCAAGTTTATTCTACTTTCTACAGAGAGGTTGCATGAAAGAGTTCGTCAATCATATCTGCACCTTCAAGGTAGCAAATAATTTACCTCTCTGTAGCAGCCAATTTGATTCATTGAAAATTCATCTCAATAATCATTGAGTGAATTGATAGAACTCGGAATTAAAAAGTAAGAGCACTTATTGCCCCTTACTGAAGTAAAATGTATTTGAAGGACAAGAGAATTAGCAACTTTATGGTTCAGGAGTAGGAGCCATCTGTGAAACCAAGAGAGCAGTGCCAGGAAGATGTCCAAAAAAGAGCCAAAGATAGTACCATGTTTAGTATTTAAACGAAGTGTACAATGATATGAAACCAAAGGCAGCAGAGAGGTCGATGCACCCACCTATTTTAAATCAGTTGACGTAAAAGAACATATGACTGAGACTGTATATGAGAAAAGTGTCAAGTGCTCACACAAACAAGTTACATGACTTATAAATCAACTATAGTCTGGCTGGCACATTAGTGCTAATACCCCCTTAAACCACAATATTCGAATAGGATTTCCACTACAACTACAAAAGTACAAGAAACGAGAAACTAATAAATATTCCCTCCGTCCCATCCGAAAAGGCACAAAATTGGTCTTGCACGGGAATCAAGGAAAATGTATAGTGGAGCAAGTGTTGTAAGTATGAAAAATGAGGTAAGAGAGAGAAAGTGGGGTAAGGAATAGTAATTGGATAGTAATTGTGAGTATGACAAGTAGGTCCCATGAATAAAAAAGTATTAAAAAGTTTCCATTTTGGGAATGTGCCTTTTCAAATGGGACACTCAAAATGGAAATTTGTGCCTTTTTGGATGGGACGGAGGGAGTATATCTTTGATAACGAATGAATGAATGAAGGAGGAACGCTTTATGTAGAATTAGTATCTATCAATTTTGAAACAGCAAGAAAATTCTAATACATGTGAATACTGAACACAAGGCAAGCTTACCTATCCAAGAAAATCCATGTAGTATAGGGGGGTAATTTCTTTATTTCTGGAAGCTTGATCGGTCGAACAGCATTCTTGACAGCAATGCTGGATCCTAGAAGAATTGCTGAAGAGCCGTTTCCATCTTCGTGGGAACTGCTGCTGTCATTATCACCGTTGCTTGTATTAATGCCATTTTGCATATAGATTGCATCTTTTTGCCTCTTTGTCAACATATCTACAGTTTTATCAGCATCGCCGATGGTTAGGTTTTTCCTTTCAATAGACAATTTCTGGAGACTGCTAGTGACATCCCCCAACTTTTGCCGATTCTCTTCCACTTTTTTCTGCAATAGAAGCAAAAAAATAAAACATTACAGGACATATAATTCATTACAATCCTAGGAATTTCAAGATGTGAAACAGTACCATTATATACACACAGCGGTCAGCATCAACTCGTTGCTGAATTGAGTCAATAACCAAAGAAATTTCTGAAGTTGCTTCAATCGGTTCTTGCACTCCCCCAATCTGTGTATATGTTCAGTATATGAAATATATTATGCTTTACCCACAAATAGCAAAAAGATAAAGGAACAAGAAGAAGGTGATTTCTGTTTTACAACAGGCATAGAATCCCTTTGGCAGTAATATGTTTGGAAACTAAGAGAGAAACTACGCATTTACAAGAAAATAATATAAATGGAAGAGGAAGAGCAATCAAGACCCTGATATTTCATATTCAAGCAGCAGGGTTAAAAACAGAGTTAACAACAATTAAAGAATGCATAAATACTTAGGAAACCGGATGAAAATGGAATAGGAACAAATCCTTGATGTGGAAATCTGAGTAAATAGAAAAGTGAAATCACAATCACCATACAGCTGGGCAACAACATAACTATAGAACCTTGGAATTTCAGGATGAAATGCACTCTACATTGCCTAGTCTAGGTTAATCTGCTGTAACTATTTAGTAGATATTATCAGAGGTAGTAGTCGAGGTAATTCCGTAAATTTATGACTTTGTTAGGACAAGATAACCAGCAGGAGTTCATGAGCATAACTATGAACTTATATGATCCAACTGAGTTTAGATAATTATCATTTTACATATTCAAGGAGCTATATTTATATTTAAATATTTTTTGCTCATTACCTTCATTTTTGGATTTAAGAAAAACCAGTAGCCACATGCACAAATCCATAACCATAAAAGGTAATGATTCCTCCGGTCTCATTTAACTAAGAAGAAAGTTATCAGAGGCTTCATGACCTTTGTAAAGACTGAAGCACAGCAGTATGTATTCTTCAAGTTTATTCTCCTTATTTTTCTCTCCTTTATCTCAAGCTACTATTCACAACCGCTTGATTAATTTATAGTTCCAAGACATCATGAACTTCACTCTTGTGTTTTCTTTCAAGACCTAAACAACTGGGATCAAATTTCTGAAACTACTACTCCCTCCATCCTTAATAGAGGGTCCATTTTATTTATTTAAAATAAATGTCTCCAAAAGACTGTTCTCTTTCGAGGAAATAACTCGACTCACCTTTCACAAATATCATATTCCAATGTATACGTGCAATGCTAAGAATCTGTAAGATGGATAGTTTTGCTACTAAAATTGCTTAAAATCAACTTTCTAAAGTTTCACTCAATCATTTAGGAATGGATGGAGTAAAACATGACTTTGAAAGGTAGGCCATCTCTAATCGCCCACCATCAAAGGGTTGAATACTACTTCCATCATTTGAATAAAACATATTCAAGGGACCATCCTCCTTGTCGTTCCTATAAAATCAGACTTCAGAAGTTTCCATAGAAGCCAAGTAAGGGTCTTCTTGACCAACAAATATACATAGTACATCCTCGTCTAAGAGGACTCTTAATATCACAACCCTTCACATGCTTTAAATTTTTATGGTAATCTCTTAGTCTGATCAACTGAAACATATTTATGTTTACCTAGGTCATTGCATTTCTGAAAATTAATCACCATTTTAGGAAATATTACCCCACTCCTTAGCAAAAAACTTACCATTTCTTTCAAGTTACACATTAAAATGTACGCCCAAATGCCTCTGTAAAGTGTCCATTTTCGTAAAGTGGTAAGACTGCTGCAAACAGCTTGATGGGGCAAAAAACCAAAATCAGCACTATCCAACAAATTGCAGCAGCAGATTTTCCATCTATACATTCTACCATATATTATATAGGCATTAAGAATTAAACTAACCAAATCTAAAGTCTATATTTCCGGCACTCTGTCTCAAAGGAAATCATATGAGTGACAGAGTGAGTATACGAAAACTTCAAGAATAGCTAAGCCTTTGTCAACGACATATTCCATCCCATTCCACTCAACGAAAAACATTATCAAAGAGATGCTTTACTATCCTTGCAAGTAATTTTAAAGGCTTGATCATTTGTTTCATTTCTACGACAGCATGTGCCCTTAGGGCATATGACAAGATGCTTAATATGGAAGTACTATTACTTGGCATTTAACCTTTGCCCAGTGGCAGATGGCACCTGTAAGCTTAAAATTATCATTGAACCGCAGACTTAATATTAGAAATGGAACATCCCATAGGGAAAATAACAATCCTGGTTATTCTATTTCTATGGAAAAAGTTAACATGTTCCATTATGGTACGATAAAAATCCTTATTATGGAATAAATTTTATTGGTTTCATCAAATTCACGATTTAACTATTAGTAGGTATTAAACAAGTGTTTGTAGGGCACACCAAAACCATCACTAAAGCTCGCGAACTTATTTCAATGTGACTAGTAGAATAGACAGGCATCAAATTCCTCCCCATTCTAAAAAAAAGCTGAATTTTTTCCTAGAAGCGCATTATATCCATCCAGAAGGCCAAATCCTAAAACCGACTTCTTAAAGTGCAATGTAGCCACAATTTTGTAATCTCTCTCCCTATTCAAACCAATTATATACCTAATAAAGAAAAACATGCCTGATTAAGAGAATCAAGTTGAACACGAATTTTTAAGAAAATCGAAAGTCGTCATTGGTGAAATCTGATACCTGCGGTTCATCTGAAGGACCCGATCTGGTAGGAACTGCAGAAGAAGAAGGGGAGACCTTGGATGGTGCCATTGCTGCCCGATAAGCTCGTGAGCCTTATGGAAGCTCAAATCGGCAATGGAGTAAGGGGGGATTGGATTCATGCACAAATGAAGTGAGAGATGGATGGGAAATTTTGGAGGGGGTAGCGGCACGGTTTCTAGCCCTCGATTGGGAAATTTAGGAAAGGGGGGAGAGCAGAGCGTTCTATTCTTTTGGACCGCTCTGGTGAGACATTATTTGTTAATTTCCAATTAAAAGTGTTTACCACGGTCAAACATACTGATTCACGTAATCTTTTTCTCAATTTTGTCGAAAAATAACTCTTTTTGTAATTATTTATGTTTTTCAAAACCTGTAAACACCAGAGCTATTGGTTAACAGAAAAGGTCTACCCTAAAACACTGAAATGGCAAGAAAAAGGAAAAAAAATAAATTTACGCTGATAGCACCCATTCTGAAATTCACCAAAGGCTGAATATATAATGCTAACTCAACCTAACATCTTTGAATCACTTAAGATCAGAGTAACAGTTAGATATCCGAATTAGATTATCTGTCTCGATCTTTGTGGCAAGGCATTGAATGGGTGAGAAATGACATCACCTAACTTCGGGTATCACCGATTACATGTTTTTTGCCCCACATATTAGGTTGAGTATAAAAGAACAAACAAAAAAAACTTGAATTCACGAGTACCAAACAGCTGGGCAACATTACATAATGAAACTTAAGAGTTCACACAAAATGCTCGTCTTACATTTCATAGTTTTGGTTAATTCATCGATACTGTTTACTTTAGATATATGCTATAGCAGATCGGGGAATTCTAAAAATATATGGATTTGATAGATATGGGATCCAGCAGAATTTATGAGTTTCAGTATGAAGTAAGGCTATCTAGTTGACTTAATATATTAATCAAATTACTTATTTAGAGAGATAAGTTATTATGTATACTGTTTTCTAGTATTTTACCCTTCATCCTTGGATTAGAAAAAAACACTTTCCACATGAAAGCATAATACTCCAATCCTAGGTAACTAAGAACTAATATTCAGGGGTAGCTTAACCCTAGTAAATAGCGAAGCAATGCTGGAGGATATCTTTAAATTGTTTCTACAAATTTCTAGCTCCAGATCAAGCTTATATCGAGCATCGGCAACTTAATTTCAGACTTCCTTTCAATATTCATATAGCACAGAGAGAGATGGATCACATATGACCAAATTTCTGGGATTAAATTTCTAAAACAGCGACAACATTTGACTTTCAAAGGTAGACATCAAGCCATTTATAATCCTTCACAACCAACAAGCCTTTAATCTTATTTCTACCATTTGGATCATAAATCTACCAAGGACCTCCCTCTTTGTGGTTCCTATAAATGCATACTTCATATGTTTCCACTAGTAACCAAGCAAGTGTCTACCACTTGAGCATAAATATATTACTAGTTCCTTGTTCAAGGAGGCCTACTTCTTATAATGATGGTTGAGTTAGTGGGCACAAGAACTTAATATCAGAAGTGAAATACTTTCAGTAGCAAATTCATTACAGCCATGATGTGATTGTACATTATTCTGGTCTTCCCTAAATACTCCCTCCATCCCATAAAGATGTTCTCATTTGTCATTTTTATTTATCCCACAAAGATAGTCTCATTTCCAAAATTGTTATGTTATAATCAATGAATCACATTAAAGTTAGAAATGGAAATGAAAATAGGTTGTTAAAATGTTTGAATAGACAATCGAGACTATCACTGTGGGATGGAGGGAGTATTTTTATCATATTATTTCAACCTAGGTTATGTTGTGCAAGGAAAATAATCACCAAATAAGGAAACATTACTCCAGTCATTAGTGAAAATCTCCAGTTCTTTTAGGTTAGCATTAAAGGTAGGCTAAATGCCTAAAATAAAGTATCCGTTTTTGTAATCCAGTTGATTGTCTTGGCAGTCAGCTTTGTAGAGGAAAAACAGAATCAGCACTGGCAAATCAATTTAACCAGAAGTTCAAACTAGACAATCTTAGACACGTTTAACGGATACCAAAATTAATCAAGCAAAACGCAAACAAGAATCTCTAAACTTCCCACTCTCAACTCTCGGAAATGAGTTTTAGCTATATGTGATAGGAGAAACAACGTCGAAAATAGCTAAGCCTTTATAAACAGTGCATTCCAGCCCGGAGCACTCAACAACTACATATTTCAAGGATGGTTTTTCTAGAAAACACTTTACTAACGTTGCAAGTAACCAGATAAGAGTACTTGTCTTGTTACTACGCTGAAGCTAACTTGAGTCCTTAGTACTAATGGCCTATGATAATAGATACTCGATATAGAATAACTTTAATAAACTTCATCAATTTAACAAGTTCCAATACCACTAGGGAAATTGTTGATGCTGTATCAGCATGTAAGTTAGAAACCCTCGTCAGTATTGTAAGTTCAACTTTCAGTCAGACTCTTTGAATGGAACAACTCAAACGGGATGTAAGACCAGATGCAATGTAGGGTATCAAAACACTGCAATCCACTAAACAATAGCATTTGTTACTTAACCAAAATCAAAAATTATCCTTAAAACAACATTGCATAACTACCCAGCAACAAATTATCCTAAAACTACCTTCATGTAGCAATGTGGCAACATAATTGATAATTTATCTCCCCTGTAATACCATACAGTCGCCTAACCATAAAAGTATCAACCAAAAATTAATCTGTGAACTATGAATATAGATATGAGGGAGTGACATTATATTATGTGTGTTTGAGTGTGTCCCTGTGCATATACAGATCAATGCTACCATCACAAAATGCGCAAATTGCGGCATCAGATAAGTCATATTGGCTCTACTTTTAGATCACTCAATCACAAATGCGATGACATAGAGAATGCCACAACATCTTGCCAGCATTACAACTCAAGTGTCACAATACACAAAATTAGTTGACTTTGTTCGAATACTGTGGCATTAATTTCAACATGATTCAGCATTTCTCTCCTATTGGTAGAATCCGAGTACCTGATGTTCATTTGAAGGCTCCGATCTAGCAGGAGCACCAGAAGAGGAAGGGACGACCTTGATTGAAGCCATTGTCGGCGGTTGACCTTATGAGCCAGTGAGTAGCTCGAATCGGCAATGAAGGACCGTGGGAAGATCTGATTCATACAAGTTTTTGGCGGGTGGGAAAGGTTTGAAACCCTAGATCGTGGAATATGGGACGGTGCGGGGCCGAGACCGGCGCTTTTTGGAATTCCAAGGCGCTCTTGAAGAGGAATTATTTATATTTTTATTTTTATTTATTTTAAAGATAAATTATTAGATTGATTAATGAAGATGATGATGGTGGCAGCCGTTTACGTGATGGGTTAAATTTGTAAATTTGGACTATGTGATGGATAAGGAGGTAAAATAATTAACACGTGGCTTTTGATTATTTGAATTGGTGATGACGTGGAATATTGACCAGTCTCAACAAAATACCTATTTTGATATCCCCAACAATGGAATATACTTTTCTTTTACATTATCTTGTCACAATTATGTGTCAATTTTCCGAGCAATATTATTTTATAAATAGGATATTCATTTTGCGACAAATATCAAACACAAAATTCGGAGAAAAATGTATTTTTTTCATATAGTTATGAAAAAACGTGTTTTTTTTTTTACCTATACGCGATTCAATCTAGGGATGATCAAACACGGTTTTTGTGTTTCTGTTCCGAAAAATGTCAAATCGGAACCAACCGTGTACTAGGAATATAAACTAATTGAATCGAATTCATCGTATTCGATTTATATTCGTGAAAATATCTGAATATTCGTATTCGTATTCGTTTGTTATTCGAATATAAAAATTGATTCGTGTTCGATTCGAAATTGATATTCGAATTATTCGATACTATTCGAGTATTCGATTCGAAATTTTATTTCTGACTTTTTTACAAAATCTGGTTATCAAATAAAGATTCGAGTATTCGATTCGATACTATTCGACTTTTCAATTCGAGTATTCGATTTGAGGCCCAATACCCAGCCCAGCTCCAAACCACCATAAAACCACCAAAAATCATATATAATAGTATGTCTCAAATCAATTACGAACCACATAGCATCCGAAATTATCGAATCTCAAGGCTTGAATTACATCCCCGCGAAGATCTCTAGCATGCAAATACTCAGAATGTTGACGATAATTGGTCATTACAATTCACTTTAATTATCAAAGTAAACCAAAAAAAGCACAATAATTATCACATATAAATAGTTGTTTTAAATACAATTCACCAAATCAAAAGCTTTCATAACATCCACAATAATTATCAAATACATAAATAAAAAAAATTCAACTGTCAAATTCATCAAAAAAAAAACCTTGCAATAAAATTTTGACTAGCATCCAACCATCAGATTTGTAATATGACATGAATCGGCTCTTCCTCCTCCTAAATAAAAATAAAATCAATTAGATATCAATTTTATTGTCATAATCATGAAAACATGCAAATATCTCAAATGAATTTAAAAAAATAGAACTCACATGTGACATAATCGGCTTCTTGATCCCATGAAGTTGGCGAACCCAATCTGCTCCACAAATCAAAACTTGTACCATATCAGAAGTTAACCTTGAACGATAAGGATCTAACACTCGAGTTCCTGCACTAAAAGTGGCCTCTGATGCCACACTACTAATAGGAATATCTAAAACATCACGAGCTAACTTGGATAAAATATTGAACTTTAATTCTTGAGATTTCCACCAAGCTAAGGCATCAAACTCAATGGCTACGCCTGCATCCCCATTTGAATGTCTGAAATCCCCTTCCTCCAAATAAATATCCGACTCTGATGTTAAAGGAGCAACATCTTCAACAGTGTTCAAATACTCATCAAACATAGATAAACCATAAGGCACTATTTTTCCTTTTGATGTGGAGTCTGCAGTACAAGTAGAAGAACGTCCTTTTGAAGTAGAAGAACTATCCTTTCGTGACCTTGCCTGATCAATTTCAACATACTCAAAGAACAAGTCTGATTTTTTGAATTGGTGATGACGTGGAATATTGACCAGTCTCGACAAAATGCCTATTTTGATATCCCTAATGGAGTATACTTTTCTTTTACATTATATTGTCACAATTATGTGTCAATTTTCCGAGCAATATTATTTTATAAATAGGACATTCATTTTGCGACGAATATCAAACACAAAATTTGGAGAAAAATGTATTTGATGATGTAAAAAACGTTCGAAATAGCCCAAATCTAGCGGCATGTTGTATCATAAATGATTGAATAGACTGAAAAACATGAACAAACACGTAAACTAAGTCGGGATTTCACCGGCGAATGCCCTCCGGCGTGAGAGTAAGTATTTGTATTTAGATAGAGAAATCAATTGACAATACTTTAGAGTCAAAAGATGTGTTACCAAAATAGTGTGAATTATGACATGTATTTATAGGCATAGCATTGTAGAGTCCTTGTTGGATAAGAAAGCGTATGAGATAAGGTTATAATCCTAGGAGGACTATATCTGTTCACAGTCCTTATTTGAATAGGATTAGGCAACATATTATGCACGTGCGCCTTGTAGGAGATCTCCTCGTCGTACATGATCTGTTCGGCCCAAATTGTGCCGAGGAAGAGGGTTGTAAAGGATAGGGAAACCCATTTCCTATTTTGTTGACAACCGAGTAGGTGCTCCTCGTCTTCAAGGGAGGCCTTGATCGGCCTTAATATATGCCTTGATCGGCTTATATGATTATGTCTTTTCGGCATGCAGTTTTGGTGGGCATTGGTCATTATTCGCTCTACTATGTCTAGGTCGATACAGTGGGAAATGACGAGTAGGCACAACGAGCAAAAATAGGAAAATCCCACTCCCTTTGTCGTACTTAAGACTTATATGTATTATATTTTGGGCCCAATCCATTGGTCTTTACTCGGCTTGATCCACGTTCGTACCTCGGTTTATACCGTTCATTGGCCCCCGACTTCCTAGCTCAGCCATGCCGAGTAGGAAGTGTTGCTCTACCTCGGCTTAAATGAATACGAACAGGCTCTTACGTGTCATGAGGCACTTTATTTTCCGCCGGATAATTCGTACAATGATGGGCGCGTCGAACAAAGTCTGACATGCACCTTGGGAACCCTCTAGAGCATTTATTGCGAGGGAAAGGGCGGCGTCTCAACCCGGTTTTTGTGACATACCCGTTTTAGATTTTGGTATAAAAGCTAAACCCCACTTCCTTTTTTTCTCTTTTATCACCATTTCGACTTGAGAGAGCATTATAAGGTTGTAAAAACTGTCAATCATTTTCTTGATTTCTTGATTCCTTGGACAATTTTTGGGTTGTTTTCTCCGATTCTTTCGAGTTTCTCACCAACAAATCATCAAATCAGGTATAATTTATCCTGTTTCTTCTTATTTTGCGCTTTTGATTTGATTATCTGGGTTTAGTGTTTGCTGTTTTTGGCGTGTTCTTGAACCACCATTGTTATGCTTGTTTGAAGCTTTTTCCTTGAGTTTCCTTTGAATCAACTTTTGTGCCTTCCTCATCCTTAGAATGGCGAGGATGATGTGGTGGATTTTGTATACATTATTTTCCTAATTTTCTAGACATTTTATTATTATTGTAATGTAATTTAGACTAGTTTTGATGTAATTTTGAGTAGACGATGAATTAGTGAGTTTATGAGAAATCTTTGTAATTGTGAGACATATTTTGAGTGATTTTGTGTTCTTCCTGCAAAAGTTTATTTATGTGGAGGATAAATTTGCTATTATCAGAAGAGCAGGGATCAAACTGCAATTCAGCAAAGTTCAGTGACCAGAAGGAGATCTTGGAAAGTTGAAGGAGCAAATTGGAAAAGGAAATTGAAGAAAGATTAATTTGGCCAAGGCATGAATTTAGAAGGACTTTTGGAAACTGCACATGGAGTCAGTTTAGGCAACCAAGAACACCAATACATTAAATCCAGCACGTGGACCAAGGTGTGAATTGAGAAGTAGGATTTGTTTTGGAAAGTAAATATTCAGTAAATTTAGGAATTTGAATATCCATGGGAGGAAGGGAAAGAAATTATACCGATGATATTGAATTGATAAACGGGGACGGAGACAAATCTGAAGTGTTTCCCGTTAATTGTTTACAACTTAGTTTTTTTAATTTCTGTTTTAGGAATTTAATTAAAATCAATTAAACCCCCAATCTTGTCAAGTGACAATTGTGCAATCGAATAACCGTTCTTCAGTGGATCGACCCTGGACTTGTCATAGCTGCAGTTTTTGTAAGCCGAGTATAGTCTTGGTAATTAATTTGTAGGCGTGCGACTTTAGACCTATCAGAGGACGTGGAGAAGTAACCCAAAAGCCCTCTACTGCTACTATACCCAAAATCTTAGAATCTACCAAAGGATTAACGGGCCATTGTTGATTCTAAGTCTGGAGAGATAGGAGAAATATTGACGAGGTACCAATCTCCTCGGATCGACGTGCACTACCCAAGTCGGTTTAGGATTGACCGAGTAGATGTAGAATCCCCCAATGTTGTGCTATTCCATGGTTGGTCTGAGATAATCAACCACATCAATTTGTATTACTTGAAGTCCAATCACTTGGAGCGTCCTTTGTTGGGTAAGAATCCCTCCTCGTTTTGAGTTAATAGGATGGGGAGGGGTACCCTTCCTCGTCTTCGCTCTTCCCTATACCTTAGCCAAATTCTGATATCTACTCTTTACTTGTGCAGTTATAACGGGAAGAGAAAGACACGTTGCTCATCCTACCGGTCCCTCGACTTCGGGGAGGATCGTAGACGCATTTGCCGAGGGAGCCCAATCTGGAGGCCGAGGTATGACTTATACCCTTAGGCCTAAACCCATAAAAGCAGGAGAATCCATGATAGAGGAACTCCATTCTAGGTATGAGATATCAAGGGATGAGTACCGACTTAGTTACTTCCCCGATATCCCACTCAAGACCGAGAAAGTCGTGGTTGACTTCTACTATAGTCTGAACTACGTTCATTTCTTTTACAAGCAGTTCCATTTGGGCGTTCATCTTCCCTTAGACCCCTTTATAAATGAATTCCCTGAGGATATGCAAGCAGTCCCTGCTATGCTAGGTGCCAACGCCGTGAGGTTCCTCACCGGCTTCATTGTCCTTTGCCTTAGCTTAGGTTTTGAACCTTGTCAGTCCGTCTTTCATCACTTTTTCACCGTCATCTATTAGGAGGATTCAAGGCTTGTGGTGATAAGGAGTGATCCAAATCAACCCAAACTAATCTACCTCATGCCGAGCAAGGTGTCCGGGTGGAATAACCACGTCATCAGAGTGGAGAGCCGACAAGGCTGGGAGTTTGTTTCTCCCTCGAAGTACCCCTACATGCTCGAGCAGGTATGGAGGCCTGAGTGGAGCGGGCAACTGATTGATCGCCTAAGGCAATTTGCCGAGGTGGGTTGGTCAAGTTTGGAGACCGACCAGAGGTATTATGTTCAGGCTGTGGTTATGCATGGTCCCTTAGACGGGCTAGTGCCCATGGCCTCAGTGATTAGGGGAAATAGATATCCTGATTAGAGGGTGCATCCCGGTCTTGTCTTCCATGATGAGTGCGATGTGTGCAATCTCCACGAAAACCGGTGTTTAACCGTTGATGACTTGCCCGGCTGTAAATCTCTTTCATTCTCATCTTTAGTACTTGTAAAAATAAAAAAATCTTTTTATAATTCTATTGTCTTATCCGTCATTTGCTGATTTATCATTCTCTTCTTTTACAGATCTGACTGTCGAGAAAGAGAAGAAAATGTCTAAGGAAGTACTTGGCCCTCAAGCCCTCATGAAGCTGAGAAGGAGGACTTCGCGCTCCTCGGCAAAAAATAAGAGGCATTCAGATGCCGTTGATAGGCAGGCCATCTTGGCCTCCAAGGAAGCTGAGGCTCTGCCCCTCAAGCCGGTGGGGGGGGGCACTGAAGCCTCTATCAAGGAAACCGATGACGGCCAGGCATCCCAAGCCGGGGAGGAGCAGACCTCTCAAGAAATAATTGCTCCCCACGCCGAGGGGACACTTCAACAGACCGGCCAAATTGATGCCGAGGAAGCAAGGTCTTCAGCCTCAAGCGGCCGAGTACTGACACTGAGGTGGGGGGCTCCTAAAAAAGGCTTTTCGTTGAATCTTCTCTCCCCACCCTTACCGCTCGGCATTTAAAGACTTATGATGAGGTCGAGCAGTTTGTGAGTGATGATAGACAAGTCCCCATACTGGGGTCATGGATCTGGCTGCTCGTAGGGGTCTCCATCTAAGGGTAGGTCGAGTTGTTCTTCATCGGCTTTTAATAAGGAATACTTGGACCAACTTATTGAGTCCAAGTCGTCCATGGAAAATCTGGTCAATAGAAAAGGCATGTTGCTGAGCGAGGTATGCTTCCTCGTTTTATTCTTTTTCTTTGCTTGGTTTTTCATGCACTTGTACTTTTTCTAACCATTTTTCTTTTCTTTTCTTTTCTTATGTACAGCTTGCCACGGTCACTGCCTATGAGGCAATCAAATTCAAGGCGATCGAGGTCCACAAACAGAAGCTTGAGAAACAAGCTGAGAAAGACAAGGCCGACCTAAAGAAGGCTGTGGAGCTTCTCAAGAACCTCCGAGTTGACGCTGATGCCTACAAAATGGCTAAGGCAAAAGCGGAAGAAGAAGGGATGGCGGCCAAAGAAGCTCTGGCCAAGGCCGAGTAGGCAGCTCGGCTCAAGGAGTCTGAGCTCGAGGGGCAGAGGAATGAAGCCCTTAAGAAGGCAGAGGAGGTGATTAGCCGGTTGCAAGAGTTAGAGGCCCGCATTCCCTCTAGGGAATCACAGGCCGTAGCCCGTTACAAGGCTAACTCGGCCTTTAAACAAGCAGTGGAGTAGAAGACGGCCACCATGTACTTTGACAGCTTTTTACACTTAGCCAGAAGAGCCATGGTGGATCATTCTTTTGGTCTCAACCTGGAGGGTCTTGCTCGTCTCATATGCCAGGACTCATACGATGAAGCAGCTCGGTCTGTACATCCTCTCGTCCCCTTCTCAAGTAATGCCTTGAAGCTCATTGCTTCCTTAGAGGCTCAAGCTGATCATCCTGCTTTGGTTCCTCCTCCTCTTGATCCACAAAACATCTACACTTTGATAGAAAAGATACAAGATGAGGCATCTGACGAGGAGGAGGATGCCAGGGAGGTGCAAATCGAAGAGCCCCAAGCTAATCAAGTCATCATCCCAGATGCTGCCGTCGATCAAGATGAACTATTTAGGGGAGACGATCAAGCTTAGGGTCTTCTTATTTTGTTTGAACGATGTAATAGAATAGGCTCTTTGTATTCAACGATTATCAATATAATGCCTTTCTTTAACCCTTCGTCGTCTTTTTTACTACTTTGATATTAACTGCCTTTGACTTGAATATTTACTAGCAGCAAACCCGTGCGATGCATGGTGATTATATGTAGCCATACATGTACTGAAATAGTAAATCGAAATACTAAAGTGTGAATACTACTTAAACATTTCGAAATACTTCCTGAAACAAAACATTCGTAGTAGATTTAGTACTTGAAGAACTATCATCTTCAATATAAAATATCCCAATATAAAGACTCTTCTGATTAGTAACTCTTGAAGAACTTTATTCAATAGGAACCGCAAATAATATACATCTCCACTCCTCGGTGGCACATAATATATTCGACCAATAGCAAAACCCTGTTCCAGGGAACCCATTCGCGACAATTTAATTTCCAAACAAACTTCGTATGATACTTTGCATACATAAGATTTCGTCATTCGGGATATTTCTCATTTGCATCTATAAACGCCAAAAACATAATTTGTGCAACTGACTCCCTATTCATTCATAATTGTTGTAATAGTATCCGAATCTGAGAAGACTACACTATGTTCATTGGGAAGGTAATATAAGACGTTTCCCCTGGTTCGAATCATCAGTATCTCCCCTCGAAAAGGAATATTGCAAACCTTTATATATCTCATATATTAGTTGTTTTTTGTTTAATCGACTATAATTCAGACGCGAATATTCGAACATACTATAGGCATACACGAAGAATTGTTGAAGTAATCGACCCCAAAACAAAATGGTTTTTGGTTCAGATTCCCGTTCATGTAGGTTCGACGCAAAAAAATCTCTCATACTACTGACCTTCTTGCGTCGATCAACATCACTCCTTTTATTTGAGAGAGGAATATCTTCTCGACACCCATCTTCACCATAATGAAACAATAATGGATATTGCAAACCCAAATAAGTCTAATTCAATTGATTAATCCTCTTAAGCAATTCAGATTGAGTCTCAACCAAACTATCTCTCTCACAAATGCAATCTTCAACATCTCCAACAATCCATATTGCTGCTACGAACACATGGCCGGATAAGGTACCACCAATCAAACAATTATATATAATCCGTGTAATAAAAAGTGGTCTCTTTACTAAAAAAATATAGGCTTTGTTAAAAACCTAAATAAACTATACTTTTTGCTTAAATTCATATAATTTTAAGAAGATATAAGAATATAGAAATAAATTTACATATCTAAAAGTAAATTAAAAAAAATTAAAAAAACCTAATTACCACCAAAAGCTAAAATCAACATCAAAGTGAAGTGAAAGAAAATAATATACTCGTTGGTGTCAAAACCAAATTACTATTCTCATCTAAATAGATGTTTTAGTAGACTTGGTCAGTTATATGTCGTGGAGATTCTCGTTCTACTTTCTACTTTGTATCATCCTTCAACCACTAATAATAATTTAAGTAATAAATTATGTATTTTATAAAACACTAATGAAAAAGATAAGAACAAAAAAATATCGCATCTAACAACAAAAGGTATTTGCTACACAGTTAATTATTTTCCTTGATATTGAAAATTGAAATTAACAGTTTTCAAAATTATATACTCCATACTCCAACTTCATTTCATTTAAAATAGCATTTTTTTTTTTGTCATTTTTAATTTTTTGCTTAAATTTACAAAGCCTTAAAACTTAAAACGATAAAAATTTAATAATTTTATATCAATTGGGCTGAGACCCAGCCCAATTGATAAACGTAAACCCAAAATAACCTAACCCAACCCAATTACCCTTAAACCATGTATCACTACCCTCACTCATCTCACCCATTTTTCAATCAGCTCAATTTTTGAACAACTCTTCTTTCTCTCTTCTCTTTGTTCTTCTTCCGATGAACACAAACACTTCTACGCAGCATCAACAAATTTTGTCGCCCCGACAACCACCCACAACGGCGACTGCCATGCAAATATAACTCAGTCTTGCATTATTTTCATTTTACATTTTTATCTCTACTTTAGTCTCTCTTGTTCCCCATCAAAGATCACAATAATTTTTATACTTGAAGTTGAAAATCAATTTTTTTTGTAATAAAAAATATCTTCATGAGTCTCTGTTTTTTTTTCACTACTCACACACACACACGTGCACGCACAAAAGCGCCTAGGAGATAAATACTAGGGAGAGAAAGTCTTCCTTCTAACTTCTGGGGGGATCGAACCCATGACCTCCAGGTTGGAAGCCATGAGCTCATGCCAGCAGGCCAAATCTCCATGTGCATGATTCTCTGTGTTGATTACATTTTTTTTTGCTTCTGATATCTATATTTTTTTTTTCTTTTCAATTTCAATTTCATCTTCTACCTTATACTCTCTTGTTACTGTACTTATCGGAATTCATTGTTTGCTTAAAGAGCTTTTATTCAGGAGGATCACCATAAGCAGATCAAGTTGCAATCCGCATGTAGAGAGAGAAACTGAGATAGGGAGAGATGCATAAAGAAATCCTGACAGACACTACTAGAAACAGGCCTTTTATCGACGGAAATTTTCGTCGGTAATTTCTCAGATCCGTCGGTAAATGGTCATTATCGACGGAAATCGTCCGTCGAATTCCGTCGGAAATAATTGGTTGGTAATACCGACAGACCATTTCCGTCGGTATTACCGGCGAATAGTCCGTCGGCAAACAGAAAATTCTGTCAGAAACCGTCCGTCGGCAAGCAGGTTTGCCGGAGGTTATCGACGGAAATGTCTGTCGGTAAATATTAAAATAATAAAACCCATTACCGACGGTTAAATCCGTCGGAAACCTTAAGATTTACCGGCGGATATGTCTGTCGGTAATCTATAACGTTACCGGCGGATATGTCCGTCGGAAATGAATTTTATTTTTTTATTTTTAATTATTTACCGACGGATATATCCGTCGGTAACGAGATTAATTTAATTTTTTTATTATTTTTACCGACGGAAATTTCCGTCGGTAATTTGTCCAGATTTAAAAAAAAAAAATTCTATTTTATTATTAAACCACCTGTAAACCTGTCAAACCTGTTTTAAACAAATCCCAACATAAAAGAAACATAAACAACACACAAACAACCTGTTTCACTTGAAACAACCATCCAAATCAAGCGAAACATGAAAGGGGTAATGGGAAAGGGAAAGGGAAAAGGGAAAGGGGAAAAGGGGAAAGGGGAAAGGGGAAAGGGAAAATGTTTTGTTTGAAAATCAAATAAAGGGAAACTGTATCCAACAATCTAAAGCGAAACGGGAAAGGGGAAAGGGGAAAGGGGAAAAGGGGAAAGGGAAAGGGAAAAAGGGGAAAGGAAAACTGTTTCGCTTGGGGAAAAGGGAAGGAAAAGGGAAACAAAATATGTTTATTTGATTACATGCCAAATAAAATGAATGTTTAACTACCACGACCACGACCACGAGCGCTGCCGCTACCGCTACCACCGCCACTTCGCCTAAGGTATTGACCGACTGACTCATCAGAAGCATTACCGCTATTACGTGGCTGTGGTTGCAAATTCATGGTAGCCAAGTATTGTTGCATCTTATTGCTGTTTGTTGCTCCAATATGCTCTGCACCTGGGTCTGCACCTAGGCCTCCACCTGGGCCTGCACCTGGCTTTGGATCTGGTCCACTCGCCTCTGAACCTCTCTGTTGACCCGATCATCAAATGCCTCTTGATTCACATGCTGACTGTCGGAGGAAGAAGATGAAAAGTATTGCGTAGTAGGGCTGCAGAATGGCATGTTAAAATATCCAGCACCATGTCCTCCGAATCCAGGCAAGCGGTCTCCCTTTGGTTGCTTGTCTCGGAGGACAATGGCCGCCCAAAGCTTTTCACGAAAGGCGGGCCGCTCGGTGCTCTCAGGCGCCATACTTCCTTCTTCAATAGCCTCGTCAAGAGCCCGCCTATCATACTCTTCCTGAAAAAAAAATATTATACACTATGGTAGAAAATAATATTTCTTTAACTAAATAATTTATAATTTACTAATAGAAAATACTATAAACACTTACATAAAGGGTCTGGTAATAAGGGTTGACCCATTGTGGCCCTGAGCCATCAGGAGCCTCCGCAGTATGTGTGGCCAGAAACACAGCAGCAGCATCAGCCTCATCATCTCCGTGTTTCTTTCGCTTAACATATAAAAAAATTAAAACTTCAAAATTTCATCAAATAATAACAATATATGAATCAAATAGAGTATTGCTTAATTTACAAACGGATAATAAATGAAGTAAGTTTACGATTCGGGACCAAGTCTCGCTGAAGTTAATCGATCCTCCAGTGTGCACACTCCCCCGCCCCTCTTGTGAGTTCCTATTATTTTTTGCAATTTCTGATTTTTTTTGCAATTTTTCACTATTTCAATAGGCTTCCCACTGCTCCCACGCACTATTCGAGAAATTAGCTGGAGGCAAACCATCCCTTAGCCACTTTTTTTTCATATCATACACCTTGCCAGCGTACCGCTTAGCAACTAGTTGCTTGAAAGCCTTCTCTATTTGTAGGTCGGAATGCCCGGGGCAATAATATACGTGCTACAAAAATAGTAAAAGTAGTTAAATAAACAGGAAGTAAAATAGTTGTTGCTAATTAATTATTAAGCGTAAATTAGAACATAAAGATGAACATGGGACTAGTCTGCAAACTTTACAAAGGAAAGAGAATTAAGTAATTTTACCCGAAACTGGCAATACCAGATATCGTACACATCTTTTGATATTGACTTTGGGGTGGGATAAAATTCCTCAAAATTATACCCACTGAATAAATCCCCAAACCATCTAGCAGGATCTTGACAACCACCATGTATAAACCTATTAAGATATTAATTGAAAAACAATATATCAATATATATACAAATAAAAAGACAATAATAAAATGTAAACATTATATATATGACATTTACAATTAAATAATACTTACTGGCCACCGGGAGAGATAGATATTTCCATTTTTCCTTCCTCATTAATAATTGCATCTAAATTAACCCGTCCGGATGGTTCACTAACAGGAACACTAGAGCTATCAATACCTGGACTGCTCAAATCATCATCACTACGTCCAGAACCAGAAGTAGAGCCCCTCCCTCCCGTCCTTGGTGAAACAAGACGATGGACAAAACCCGCAACCTTCCCTCTCTTTGAACGATTGCCACCTCGACCCGACATATCTAAACTAGTATATTATATATGTAGACAGAAAATATTATCAAGTAGAACAAAATTTAAATAGTAGGAAGCATTCAAAATAATGACTACATGTCCAAGCAAATTATAGAGTAAGATGTTTGCAGTCAATATACACTATTTTGGATTAGGGTTCCAATTAAACTCTGGGCCAGCCGCATTTCGAATCATATCATCCAAACCGAAAGACGGCTCCTCTTCATCAATCAAATGTTCAGGTTCCATTGGCAGACCACGTGATACAGTAGGATGATTGCAAACACTTGTTTCAACCACATAACGCTTCCCGTGCGCTACCCATACCTTGTAACCATCAACAAACCCTGCCTCCAAAACATGTTTCTTTACCCATCCAACACTCAGATATTTTCTATTTTTACACTTTTTACAAGGACACCTAATCTTATCATCACGCATGCACTGGGGATGCGCTCTAGCAAACTCCACGAAATGTTCTAAACCTTCTAAGAATTGAGGTCTGACACCCCTTCTACCGGGATTACTACGATTATCCATCCAACTACGATCTTCTCCAGACATAATTAACTCCTGCATTTCATAATGTATTAACAGTTTAGATGTAATTAACGCATTACAATTCCCTAAATTTGGATTACAAACTTAAAAGCAACAAGACACTACATTTAGGTTTAGAATTGGGGTTGGCTTCTATCGCACACATCTATTACATTTTTTTAATTATTAATATTTTGAATAATTTTAAATTTTAATATTTAATTCTTTGTTGTAAAGTATATCATTTCCTAGGATGAAAGGACAATTCATGTCCATTAGGTTTAGAATTGGGTTGGCTTCTATCCCATCCGGAAATACACGTATGAATTGCAAATATCACCTTGTCTACTTGCTTTATAATCAAAAATCAAGAAATTTCGGCAGCATAACCCCATGGTCTCCAAGTGCATGACGTAGACTAGGTCAATCAAACACTATCGATTAGAATCGACAGTGTGTAATCAACCATATTGTAGCGATGCGTGATTTTTGAATAACAGAGTCGCCACTTACTATTTATTAAGGAAAACAATAAGAAAAACCTTTTTGTTTTGAAAAGAGATTTGAGGGTTCGGGGGTTAAGTTATGGAATGGGTAGGTCGAGGAGCATCCATTCCACCCGATCCGAAGATCGGTCTTGCCAATTGAGTATTATCAATCTTTTTATTTTTAACAATAAAATAAGAAAATCCTAATCAATTTCTTGATTAGGAATGTCGGATTGTATGCTTCGAGATCGCCTTCATCGATTGAAGGGACTCTAGGCCAATCCTTTTGATGGGATTACACCACTCTAAAAGCCAATCGAGAGAGATTGAGAAGAAAAGAGTAAAAGTATAGGAATTT
Source organism: Adenophora triphylla var. japonica (assembly GCA_022495995.1). Lineage (NCBI taxonomy): Eukaryota > Viridiplantae > Streptophyta > Magnoliopsida > Asterales > Campanulaceae > Adenophora > Adenophora triphylla. The sequence goes on from JAFEMH010000029.1 coordinate 418,467, forward strand.
ACCTAGCGTTTGGGGAGTGTTTGATTTAGAACGTGGTTCTAAGATGTCTTTTCGGTCGAGAAGTGATTTGGACAGAGTTTCGACTCAATATGAGAGTCAAATCTTGATGCGGACAGAGCTTCGCCTCAATCCTTGATTCGGGTTTGGATGTTTGTTGATTAACAAGGTTGATAAACAAACTTTAGGTGATTTTAGGGAGGTTTTGTAAGTGATTTGAAGGAATCTTTCGTGGAGAGAAACCAACAAATTGTGTGTGTTGTGTGGAATTCTGGACCTCTGAAACAATGGAAGTCACCAAGTATTTATAGGGGTTTAGGAGGTAGAGGTGGAGAGGTAAAACACTCCTAGGAAGCTTTCAGAACTCAAATTTGATTGGAGAACCGGATGGGATAAGATTTTATCAAGAAAAAAGGTTGAAACGGAGAAGGAGAGTGATTTCTGCACATCCTGTCGAGGGGATATCTCGCGCGAGACACGCTATTCCGCGCGAGATAACTAGTCATTTGACTATTTTGTCCTCTTCAGTTATTCCGTTAGTCAGTTAGGTCCAAAACTAACGAGGTTAGTTAGAAACTTAACGAAACATGACGAAACTGATATGCTTTCATCAAAACATAAAAGAGAGACGAAGAGTAGTGTAATCATGATTTATTGGTTCAGAATGGGGTGTCTACAGAGCCCCTCGGCGACAGGTCTTATGAAAGAAGAAGTGTCGTCGATAGAAAAGACATCATTCTGAACATTGGGATGGTCGTGCCGCACGGCTGCATACGTATCTCTAAGAGAGAATCAGACCAAACGTAGTTCGACTCCAAAACACTAAAAAGGCTATTTTAGGTAAAAGCATTTTTTGAAAAGCAATTTTGAAGAGGGATTTTTTTTTTTGAAAAGGTAGAATCATACTGAGGAATCAAAGACTTGACCCAATGTGATGAAGTGCCACCTAAAATTTTCTCGCGGGAGAAATTCGATTTTTGCGTTTCTTTGAAAAAACCAAATAAAACCCGGAAAAAGAACGGAGTCGCCACGCCATTTTTGTTTTAAGGGCCAAAACTTTGAAAAATGCCCGAGATTAGAGATTTGGGTTCGGAGGTCATGTTACACGCCGGGAAGGACGTTAGTGTGCACCCGGAATGCCTCGTAAAACGAGTCTTCCAAGCTGAAAATCATTTGTGTGTGTGTGTGTGTGTTTTGGCCAAAATAAGTTGAAACTCAGAAAAGTAAAAATTGGGATGTCTTTTTAAGACTTTAAACTGATCCCATGATTTTTTGGAAGATTTTTGGGTTGAGATTTGGTACTCAAAAGACCTTTTGAAGTTGAGAGTCACTTCTGCCAGAATGAAAAAGGCAGTGGACACTTAATTTTGAAATGGACTTTAGGGCTTGAAAACTCCAAAATCTGGGAAAAGTCCGAGAATAAAAAATGTTCAAAACACCTTAAATAAGGTTTTTGTAAAAGAACTTTTCATTTTGGAGATGATTTGAGGACCCAAAACCTTCTGGAAATCTCAGATGTGAAATCTGGACTTCCAGAGACTGATGAACTGACCTTTAAAGGAAAATTTGAAAAAGGGAGTTTTACTCACGCAAAAAATAAAGTAAAAATATGCCTGGAAAGCTCTGGATGTTGGCTACAAAAAGTGTTTTGTAGTCAAAAAATTAGACCATGGACTGGGGTCTTAGAAAATTGCTACTGGACAGCAACTTCTCAAGAAGGAAAACATGATTTTAAAGGGGGTTTTGGCATCCATGCTTGTCCCCATTTCCCTAGGTTTTGATTAGTTATCGCTTGACATTTTAGTGGTGAATCAACTATATCAAACCATCCTTGGGGTACATTAGGACTAAGCACTTCATTTGCTTGGGAAAGGGAATTTTATCCTTTGAAAATGAGATTTGATGCATGAAAATGATTTTTAGGGTTTTGAAAATATGTTTTCTTTGCAAGAAAGTAAGAACACTTTAAAAATAATGTAGATCCTTGTAGAAGATCATCCATGGAGATGAACTTCCATGGTGATCTTCTTGGATCTAAAGCAAGAAGATGAATGAACTACATTTTGTAGCTTGAAAATGCATGCATGGATGAACTTTAGGGTAAGGAGAGGGAGGTTATACCTATCTTCCTTGTGTTTTGTGTTTGAAGGCTTGAATGTGAGAGTGTTTGAGGGTGTTTAGGGTTGATGATTTGAGTTGGTTAAAGAGAAAACAAGTAGATAACAATGAAGTCCTCTATGTTTTCTCTCTAATCCTCCTCCTAAAGGGTGATTTGAGCTTGAGTTAGTGTATGTATGAGAGTATGTATGAGAGTGATTTGAAAGTATTTTGAGTGAGTGGGATTTGGGAAAGATTGGAGAGAAAATGGTGGCAATTCAAGTGAATTCCCACTGTTTTCTCTCTATTTTTCGCCAGTGTGCTGTTGCTGTGAGTGATTTGTGTTGTTTAAACTGAGAGAGGAGGGTTCAATTTATAGCCCTCTGAAATTGACAAACATGTCCGCGCGGATTGGATTGTAAATGTGCACTGTTCATTAAATGCAGCTCCAGGCTTTGGACAGGAAGAATAAAATTCAAAAATCCAGCAGTTTATGTTTTTCAACTTGCCCAATTCGGATTTTTCCAATTTCTTTTGCTTTTTGAGATTCTTTCCTTGGTTTAACTTTAAATGGCAAACCCTAATCTACCCTTGGTTGGTTAGAAATGTTATAAATGTTAGGAATGTTAGAAATGTTAAAACTTTCGTTAATTTTCTAACGAAAATACTAACGACTCAAATTGGAGCACTTACAGTAGCCCCTCGGCGACGGCGCTTTCGAAGGAAGCGGGGTCGTCGATAAGAATAAGGCTCCAAATTTGACAGGATGATCAAGTGATCGAGTGGCTGAACCTAGCGATAGGCTACCTACGTATCCTTAAGAGGAATCAAGCTGGCCGTAGTTCGGGTCTTTGACCCTGGAGGGACTGTTTTAGGATGTCAACCTGGTGAGCGAGTTCTGCAGTCGATTGCTTGGAAGAAAACTCTGCTGGGGATAGGAGACGACCATTTTTGGTCAGGTGGCTAGAGTCGTATATTGGCTCTGCTGGGGATAGGAATGACCATTTTCGGTCGGGTGGCTAGAGTCGTACATTGGCTCTGCTGGGGATAGGAATGACCACTTTCGGTCTGATGGCTGAACCTAATGATAGGCTACCTACGTATCCTTAAGAGGAATCAAGCCGGTCGTAGTTCGGGTCTTTGACCCTAGAGTATCGTTTAGGGTGTCAACCTAAGATTTGACTATTTTTGGGAAGTCGCCCTAAGATTTGGCTATTTTTGGGAAGTCACCCTAAGGTTTGACTATTTTTGGGAAGTCGCCCTAAGATTTGACTATTTTTGGGAAGTCGCCTTAAGGTTTTGACTATTTTGGAGACGTCGCCCTATGACTTGACTATTTTGGGGAAGTCGCCCTATGGTTTGACTATTTTGGGGAAGTCGCCCTATGACTTGACTATTTTTGGGAAGTCGCCCTATGACTTGACTATTTTTGGGAAGTCACCCTATGATCTGACTATTTTTGGGAAGTCGCCCTATGGTTTGACTATTTTCGGGAAGTCGCCCTATGATCTGACTATTTTTGGGAAGTCACCCTATGGTTTGACTATTTTCGGGAAGTCGTCCTATGATCTGACTATTTTTGGGAAGTCACCCTAAGATCTGACTATTTTTGGGGAGTCACCCTAAGATCTGACTATTTTTGGGAAGTCACCCTGGTAATGATTTCGGTTTATCGAATTAGGGGATGATTGCGATTTATCGCTTTCCTCGTGTTGTGTGTGATAGCGTTTTAGGTGCCTCAAACCTTAATGATGGAGTCTTAGGTGCCTTGAACCTTGATGATGGCGTCTTAGGTGCCTCGAACCTTGATGAGGGCGTCTTAGGTGCCTCGAACCTTGATGATGGCGTCTTAGGTGCCTCGAACCTTGATGATGGCGTCTTAGGTGCCTCGAACCTTGGTGATGGCGTCTTAGGTGCCTCGAACCTTGATGATGGCGTCTTAGGTGCCTCGAACCTTGGTGATGGCGTCTTAGGTGCCTCGAACCTTGATGATGGCGTCTTAGGTGCCCCGAACCTTGGTGATGGCGTCTTAGGTGCCTTGAACCTTGATGATGGCGTTTTAGGTGCCTTGAACCTTGGTGATGGCGTCTTAGGTGCCTCGAACCTTGATGATGGCGTCTTAGGTGCCTCGAACCTTGATGATGGCGTCTTAGGTGCCTCAAACCTTGATGATGGCGTCTTAGGTGCCTCGAACCTTGATTTGAAATGGCCTTTCGGTGGACTTTGTCTGCTGCCGAAGGAGAGGGTGACCGTTTTGGTCGAGGGGCTGGACCTAATGATAGGCTACCTACGTATCCCTAGTGGGAATCAAGCCAGTCGTAGTTCGGGAACTGCTGGGGATGGTTTTTGATGGTTTGACGATATTTGGGAGTCACCCGAGGTTTGACTATTTTTTTGGGAAGTCGCCCTAAGATTTGACTATTTTTGGGAAGTCGCCCTAGGATTTGACTATTTTTGGGAAGTCGCCCTAAGGTTTGACTATTTTTGGGAAGTCACCCTAAGATTTGATGATAATGTTCTTTTAGAAAAATAGTTGACTAAGATATGCTTTCATACCTATACGGTCTTTGTGCTTACCTGTAGGCTCGCCTGAAGGACCGAGGCTACATTTGATGTTGATGAAGAGTTGTTGGGTTGCCGTTCGTGGGGCCGGTTTCGACGATTTGTTGTCTTTGGAGGCATTTTGACCTCGAAGGAGGAGTTTGGTTGAGTGCGGTGCTTGCTGGTGATCGTCAACCTTGTAGAAGTTGTTGAGCTTGTCTTCACATTGGGACTTCTTGCTTTTGAGAACTTGGTGTCTCTGACCGATTTGCATTTGAGAGCTTGGCGTCTCTGACCGATTTGTATTTGAGAGCTTGGCGTCTCTGACCGTATTGTATTTGGGAACTTGGCGTCCTTGACCGATTTGCATTTGAGAGCTTGGCGTCTCTGACCGTATTGTATTTGGGAACTTGGCGTCCCCGACCGATTTGTAGACACTGGAGGCGGTCTTCATATGTTTGTGAATGTTGGGGGTTGTTTTCATCCATTTGTGGACATTGGAGGTTGTCTTTGCCAAGCTATAGACATGGGGGCTATCTTTGCCAAACTGTAGATGCTGGAGGTCGTCTTCATCCATTTGTGGACATTGGAGGTCGTCTTTGGTGGAGACCATTCTTGCTGCGGAGAGGCTTCGGGTAGTGATGGAAAACTGATCTTTCGTGCTTGAACTGCTACATTTGTTAGTAGAGGGACAAAATGCACATATGATATTCATGATGATGGATGCATGAATGGAACTAAAAATGATTCGCAATAGCTTAGGTTTTTTTTTATATTGATTCATGTTTTGCATGTTACATGAGCCCTGGGGAGATTTTTGTGGGGATGCATGTGGTGAGAGGGTTTATATGTGTTGTGGATTGTTTGGGACAAGCTTTGAGCTGGTGGGGTGATATCCTTTGGTCATGTCATTGATGAGGTCAACTTTGATCTTGGGATGAAGTTGGATTTGAACCCCGGGTCTCGATTGAAATTTCTTTTCAGTCTCGGACATTTGAAGCTGATGCTGACAGGCTCTAGCATCAAAGTATGTTGATATGAATGAACCCTCTTTCGCTTGGGTTAGTTGTGACTTGACATGACTTGGCGAAATGCTGATATGAGGAGATTTCCAGTTCTCAACCTTTGATGATGCAGGGAGTTGCCATATACCAAGTTCTAAAGCTGAAACTCCAAGATAGTTGTTGAGGTGACTAGGCCTTTCTTCTGAAGATAGGTGTGACTTGATAAAGCCCCATTCCGTGGAAGAGACATGGCGAAGGCCACAGAAGCTTTTGATGAAGCCCCAGGTTCGACAAAGCGTCACTACAGGAGGTCCGGCCAAAGGTTTGGCCCGCAAAGCGACATGCGATGAAGTATCGAGCTGATCGATCAACGTGGGAGACCTCGAGGTGAAGTTGATGTGACCCCAGACTCATTGCAGCATTACGTCATGGAGTGAGAAATCCATCTTTGATAACAACTATGCAACTAGAATCCTCCCTTCGAAGGGTGACTTTCATATGGGAACTGTTAGCCATAGTGGCACTTGGCTTGTTCATGGCTTTAATCATATTCACCCTATGGTTTTTCTTAGGGAATGGATTGTTGATTGTGATGGGCCCTTGGGGTATCCTTTTCGATCAGTTCTCACACCGCCCTTCTTCGTGCCCATGATACTAGTGGGAAGCACAAAGTTTAGTTGTGTCTATCGGGATCCATGGGCTGATGGTTGTCCAAAGGTCTGGTCAGACCTTCCTTCACAAGTCCTTGAAAGACTTTGCTCAGAGGCATCTTCGAACTTAAGGCTCCGCAGCTTGAGCACATCACCTTTCCTTGGCATGATTGAAAGATGTCCAATTGTTCCTCATTAGAAGGAGGGTTGGTCATTTCACTCAACTTGAGGTTTCAATGCTTGTAAAAGTCATCGATATTTTCCTCGAAACGCTGCACTGTTGTCTACAGGTCAACTCTATTTGTTTCCCACTCCAAATTAGCTTAATGCTTCTCTGTAAAGGCACTGGTGATCTGGTCCCGTATAGCCCTGGCCTCGGGTTTTAAGCGGAAGAACCATTTTAAAGCACTGGATTTCAAGGAGAGACTGAAATAGTCAGCCAACTGCTGATTGGTGCACCCTTTGGCCTCCATTGCCAAGGTCTATGTGTCCAGATGAGTCTTCGGGCATGCGATCCGTCGAGAGGTCCAGTTAGGCATCACGAATTTGTGGGGCGAGGAACAATGGAGTCCGGGTCCGTAGGCGGAAGGCAGACTTAGCGGTCAATCTCAAACATCGCGCTTTCATTTCCTTGTGTTGTTCCATGAACCAAAGCCGGATGAGGATCTTGTGGCGGAGCCATTGCCCAAACTAGTGGGTGAGCTAGAGAGAGGAGCTACATTTGGCGGCAGACAGAGGTGGAGGAACGGCCGATCCGGGGAAGTAGGTGAAAACTTGTCCTTGGGCTGAGTTACCCTGGGGAGCATGAGTAGGAGCCTGGGCGAAGGGATAGAACCTTGCGGCCTGCTGTTGATTTGTAGCCGAATAGCTTGGATTTCCAGAGTGGGGCCCATAAGTAGGCTTAGGTGCGGGCTGCTGTCCCTGACTGTTGAATTGCATGGCTGGCTGAGGCGATGGTGTATAACCCGGGGGGTACTGCGGTCCTGGTGATTACGATGGCCCGGGATGGAGGTTTGGTAACCCATCGAACCTGAGTGAGGAATGGGTTGGTGAAAATTTGTGGGAGGAGCGGGCGAGCTAACATCATTTTGTTGTCCCGAACCAAAGCGTGGTGGCATCACTTATTCTTTGTGGCACTCTAGCTGTTGTTGTGAAGGTTCGGCTTGATCGTTTCGGCGAGGCGGGATCCCAATTTCTTTGTGGCATTCCAAGAGTACCCCCAACCATGAGAAGACATTCCGTGCGATTTTGTTCCTCTGCGAGGCTGCGATCGGTCGTCCGTCGAGTGCGTGGATCCGGTGGTGTAGTTGGGGAGGCTGGGCGACCCAAAGATCGAGAGATAGTACCATAGGAGGCCGGGCGGTGGCATCACGAGTAGTGCGGGCGACCGAGAGTGGGATTGGGGTTTCTTTGTCCCGTTAAGGCGGTCATGAAGGGATCTTGTGAGATTTGTGCGGTGCGGGAGGCGGATGTCTTGAGGCCCAGGTTCTTTGTCGAGGCATTCAAGCTAGCTGAAATTTGAGAAGTTCAAAGCGATCCATAGTTGACCGCCGTCAAATCAGCCCAGAAGTCATACCAAGGCGATGTGCCGAAGCCCACGGCCGATCTATCGTCAGTCTTGAGGCATACCAAAGCTAGCTTTGCGACATACCGAGGGCCGACCCAATGTGTATTGAGGCACACCATGCGGCCCAAATCGGGTGAAATCAATTTGTTTCCCCAAACGACTTGTCCCAGTGCCCAGCTGTGAATGTATACCGGGCCCGAAATTTGAAAGGATGAGCGATCCACGGGTTGAGAAGAGTGTGGCCGGTGGAGGTTCCATGTGAGGAAGGTGGTGGCATTCGGCGGTAGTGCATGCGGCCAAGATAGGGATAAGGATCCTCTTCCTCTTCTACCGTGAAAGTCCCAAAATTCTGACACCTTCCGGGGATGAACATCGAAACCTCATTCGATTGGCACAAGGAGTCTTGTGGACTCGGATTCCAATATTAGCCATGGAAATATGATGAATCTCGAGTCCTGGTTAAAATTCCGTCCTCATCCTTGGACATCAGAAGCTGCGCTTGACAAACCCATGACCAACATGGCGATCAAATCTCACTTTGCTTGGCAAGGCCTTGGTCGAAGAGATGTGTTTGCGAAGTCTTGATTTTGAAGAAGTGACTTGGTAGAGCCTTTGTCTCATGATTGTGAATCGCACAAACTTGGTAGGCATTGCGGGCCCGATGCTTGAGATGAGTCTAAACAAAGACCCATCCCATCTTGTAGCAAAGTGAAGAACCGGCGTGACCAAAGAAGCCCCACTCTAAACAAATGGCTTGACGAAAGTCCTCCCTCAAAGAGTACGGTGGAGCTCTAATGCAACTTGAATTGTCATGTAGCAAAAGAGGCAACCCATCCTTCTATATTTACTTTATTATTTTCTTTAGTCAATTAGTCAACCGGAAGAAAATGTAAAAGAAAGACAATTTAGAAATGTATACTGCGGGGGCATATTTTCGAAAAGTGGGGACGAATCCCGATTTGTATTATTCGTTGGCCTCATTTGATGAAGGCCTGAAAAGAACTCGCTTTAGGTTTGACTCTTTTGAGAGAGCATAAGTGTAGAAAGGTTTGTAAAAGTGTATGGAAGCCCCTGGCGACGAGAAAATTAGTGTTTAGCTCTATTTTTCCTATAATGTAGAAAAAGAAGACTTGTCGAGACATACTGAAAACATGTTTTATTCAAAATGATCACAAGATTGCTTAAAACCCTTTATTAATGTTGGGTTATTCACACCCCTAATCTCGATATGAACAAACATTTAGATTAATTGAGAGGAGAAAGTCAAGCGATTCCAAGAGTCGAAGTTGGCGAATGGTGAAGAAAGATTGTGTATAGGAGAGGCCATCGATGAGACCGAATTTTACGGGATTTGGATGTGTTTATGGCCAGGACCATTTACGGTTGCCTACGTTCCCCTTAATATAAGGAGCTCGGAGTCGCCGTAGTTCGGGCTTGAAGCTGTGTTTGGCTTTAGGAAAGGGGTATGAACATTTGTGATACTTTTGGTGAAAAGGCTCGGATAGGAAATTTGGATGATAAGGTATGGGCCTCGAGATGTTTCCTTGACAAGTCGTTTTTGACGGCTTCTTAGTGATTTCATTGCTTCTTGATCACCATCCTTCATTGGGGAAGAAAAGATTTTGAATTCGGCTTAAGGGCTTATGATGTGTTTTTGCCGTTGCTTTAAGCTTGCTCCCTTGTTGTCGACAACTTTCGTTCTTCGGGCTTTAATTTTGCCCATATGTCGAGCCTACGATCGGCGGTCTTTGGGTCCTTGGCCTCGTTTTTTTGAAGCTTTTGTTGTTTTTTTTATTTGAAGCTTTTGGTTGAGCTCTTTTTTGAAGCTTTTGCTTGAGCTCTTTTTTTTTTTTTTTTTTTTGCTTGAGCTCCTTTTTTTTTTTGAAGCTTTTGCTTGAGCTCTTTTTTTTTTTTGAAGCTTTTGCTTGAGTTTTTTGATGATGAAGGCAAGCCTCTGCTTGAACTTTCTTGATGCACGGGAGGCGGAGGCAAGCCCTGTTTTTGTCGACATGGGGTCAATCTTAGATGGTGAGTGACCTTTTGTTGTTCTTTGATCTTTGCGCCGTCGTTGACTTGGTCAAGGTGATGATGGGGACATGTTTTAGAAAGTGTATGGCTTGATGGAGGCCTTTGTGAGGTAAGGAAAGTGTATAGGAAGGGCATTAGTTGACTTTCTCGCACCAATTAATTAAAATCTTAATCATTTCCAGAGATTATTTGTTGAGCAATGCGAGTGATCATTTAAAATAAAACCATTTCATTAAATGTAATGTAGGTGTGCAAATAATGTCTCAAGTCTAGCAAGAAAAGAAGAAGACTTTTTTTTTATAGAAAATTTAAGATTAACTACAATGTCCAAGGAGGACTTGATTGAACGAAGAAAGAGTACTAGAACCTACGAAGGTTGACTAAAAGCTTGTTTTAACATTTTAATTTAGTATGAGGATAGGTAGCCCCTAGTCTAGCTACTCTTCATTGTTGGGTTTGCCCGAACGCTTGAGCTTTCCCTTTTACATTAGCAGAACTCCATATCGCGGCCAGGGGTAGTGATCGGTTATGTGCCCACGATGCTTGGTGGAAGTGGAGGGATTTGAGGCCGTGGAGCCATTTGGAGCAAATCTGAGTTGTCAGAAGAAATGGGTCGGAAAAAGTCACGGGAACGAAACTTGATGGCCCGAGCATATTGAGAGAAGGAAGTGAATCTTGGAGGATTTTGATGGTTATCTGGATTTGTTTGAGAGGGTTGAATGCGGCTGGTTGTTTTGAATGAGAGTGATAGAAGCCCGACTTCAAACCTTTGTTCGAACCGCTTGTGAGACGCCGGAGTTACTTGACTGTACCATTACGAGGAGGAATACCCGGCTAGCATTGAGAAGCGGCTATATGCGGCATCCACGTCACATTGCGCCCTAGATCAAGCGTGGCTGCGGCATTCCCAGGCTATTCTTGGGAAGACCCAAAATGACCTTTACCAAAGCTGAGAGCATCCTAACTTCTTTGTGGCATTCCAAAAGTCACCGAAAGGTTGACGTCGTTGTCTAGGGGACCAGCTTTGTATACATAGCTCGTTTGCATTGGCCCGCTAGGGCACTTGAGCTTGCCTTCTTTAATCGGCCCCTGAATTGCCTTTCTCAAAGGCATGCGGTTGTCGGTTATATGGCCGTGATGCGGTGGAAGGCACAATGCTTAGTGGTGTCCAAAGGGATTTTAGGATCCTTGGGGTGATAGTTTCTCGTAGGTTCGAGGAGACCTGCTTTAGCAAGCTATTTAAAACTTTGCTTAAGGGAACACCCAAATCCTCGGGATGGGGTTTCTCCTTTGGGGAGAATAAACTCTTAGTGCTCTTTGATTCGAGATTTGGTCATTGACTTGGTCACCACTCTGAACAGGGTTTGCCGGTTTTGGTCCATTGGGGCGCTCAATCTTGCCCGCTTCGATCAACCCTTGAACCGCTCTCTTCAAGACGGTGCAGTCGTCGGTCGTGTGGCCATAATGATCATGGAAGGTGCAGTGCTTACTCATGTCGAGGGGTGCATTTGAGCTCCTTGGATGGTAGTCCTGAGAGGCTCAGGCCTTCCCTTACTAAGCCCTTGAAAATTAAGCCCATGGGCATCCCAAAATCATCAAAATGTTCTTGTTGTCTTAGAGGACCACCATTTCTTGGTTGCTTTTGGATGCCGTCAACTGTACACAATGCCTTCTTTCCTTTACTGGCTGTCGGAGCCGTGTTGGAAGGGTAAGGTTTATAGCGATGGGACATGTTCCGACCCGTAGTGCTTCCCCGTGCACGAACCCTTTTGATGTAATCATTGATGTAATCGTCGAGATTTGACCTTTTGTAAAACTCATTCGTGTCAGATACACAAGATTGGTATGGTGAGATGGCCCGAGTCGAGCGATCGTCGATACTCTCGTTGCTAGGCTTTTCTTGTACCTTCTCAATTGGATCTTTCAATAATCTATTGGACGAGTCAATAGGAACACTAGGACTGCACGACACCGCCACAAGACTGGCATCAGTAAATGAAACCACAGTAGGAAGTACTTTGGTGGGAGGGATGACAATCTGAGCATTAAAATCGTGAACGTAACCCTCCTCATAAGGCCTGGCAGTTGCCGAAGATGAGGATATATGGCTCGTAATGGTTGGATACCAGGGAGCAGTGAGTGTGGATCCAAAAGGCTGTTGAAGATATGAGATTTGAGGCATCGTAACAGTAGGGTGAACGTGTCTTGACCACATTGAGGAACGTGACTACAAGGGTAATGTGCATACTGTACTTGATGAGCGGGAGCGGCTTGCGTAACAGTAGGGTGGAGAATTTGATGAGGAGCATTTGACCTTGTCGGACTTTCCAACCGGAGTGGCGAGGTAGAGCTTGGAGGATGTTGTGAATACGGTAATCTGATGAAGTGGTGATAAGAGCACAGTGGCCCATGTGATCTTGCGATATCATGGGGCAAGTGTGCCTCGAGAATTGGAGGAAGCAAGGCGGCCCCCTCAACCATGGAGCACGAGAAGCGAAGCGTCCCAAAATGGCTTGCGGAGCCATGTCAAGCTCTTTGGGCTTGAGAAGTCGTGGCGACCCATTCGAGATGATGACCGAACCGGGTGATGTTGTGAAGTAGTAAAGCGGCCCCTTCCAAGCCGTGGGGCGAAAGGCAGCTGATTCAATCCTGGTGGTGAGACACGAGAGGCACCGGGGGCGGGTTGACCTAGATCGGGTTTGTTGAGGAGTATCGAGTGTAGGGGCGAGATGTCTTGGCCCGACCAATTCCGGCGATGGCCGAGGTCCGGCGAGGTTTTGGAGTAGCGAGCCCGGCCCATTCCCAAGCCGCTGCGAGGCGAAACAGAGCCCGATTGAAACCCAGAGGTGAAAAGCCGAGAGGTGCCGGGGGAAGTTGACCAAGATCGGACTGTTGAGGAGTATCGATACGATGAGGCCGAGAGGCAAAGGCCGAGTGATAGGTGGGGATGCTTGGCCCATTAGTAGTTCCACACGAAAGGGAACGAGGGCATTTGACGGTAGTTGGCATGCCGGGAGGGTAATTAGTTTCAATCTTCGCATCAACCTTAAAGGTTCCATTAGGGTTGCGAACAATTGTTAGCCCACAGGTTACGATATTTTCCAATAGCGGCGATGCGAGCCTCTTGATGTTGTCTTACTGTTCCAACATCGATTCCCTTTGCTCGGCATTTTGCGGATTTTCGGGGTGCGGATGCGTCCTCACCGTTCTCCTACGAGTTGGCCATTCTGAAACTTTGAGCTGAAGCGAGGAGGAAACCGATGACGTATCGACTCCGGAATGACCGAAATTTGAACAAACGATGACCGGGGGCTTGATCCAAACTTTGCTTCTTGTGGAAGGCACGAAAGGGTGTGGTTCGAGACTCGGGAAGCGGAACGAGGTTGGTGTTTGGGCTTAGGGCTCATGCAACATGCGATTATTTGTTTAAATTTACTTAAAACATGTTTTATTAAACCTAATCGGTTGGAAAAGATTGCTCTTCTTTTTCACAAACTACTCTGGATCTGGATCGGTGGGCCCCGTCACTACGTCTATAAGCCCCTCGTATTCCACACGTATTTCGACCTCCCGGGGTGGACGGCCCGGGCGAGGTCCTATAGGGCAAGCGGGTCCCACCGAAGCCGAAAGAAAACGATCCTAAAAGTCTGGCGGGTAATCGAGTCTGAACGAGCATTCAATGTAAATTACGGACAAAGGCGACGTCAAAGTCAAGATCATGTCCAGGGGCTCGACGAAAAGTCGGCATGATTTGGGCTGATAAGCGTCCACAATTGATCTTGACTTGTCGTCGGTTAAGCCGTAATTAGGCATGGAATAATCATTAATCCTTGATGACTCGGTGTCATCTTTGGGAGTCGGTGTATAATTTGTGCCGATCGTAGCCGAAGTCAAGGCGCCGGTCAATATCTTGGTCAAAGTCTGCGGCGGAAAACCGGCGAGACTTCGGCGATTAGGGTCCCCGAAAGATATTGAGTCGGTATGCCGACAAAGGCTTGAAAGGAAAGGTCTATACACGAGACGGGGGCATGACACGGACCAAACTAAAAACCAAGCAGGGTCTCGGACAAAAGTGTGTCACGGACAAGTGCATGGTCGACACGAGGCTCCATGGGATGTTTGGGTAGTCTTGTGCTTGCACCGAGAGGCGTAATAAGACCAAACGGGCCGCGACAAGGATTTCCCCGGGTTAGGGACGTAGTGTGCAGTGTACGGTCACGTGCGCGGAGTGTGCAAGCAGTCTATTTTCTTTTAGAGTAAAATAGAAATTTTTTATGTGTCTTAAAAATATGATGCATGATGATTTCTTTTTTTTTTTTGAGGATTTTCTTTTTTTTTAGGACGTATTCCGATTAGGGACATGAGTCAAAATTTTGACTTTTTCCGAGGCGGCCAAAATAACACGAAAATGTGCAAAAATCAACACACACACACAAATGATTTTTAAAGCCGGGACGGAAGCTTGACCCTCCAAATCTTTTCCTTTTTTTTTTTTTGAAAACGGTGATACCGGTACGTGGGATTGTTAAACCACAATTTATCCCCGACTCGTGTTAGGAGGCGATAACGGGAAGTTTAATGGTTTCCACCAATATACCAAATATCATTTTTTTAAGAAAAAGCTAAGACCCCAGCGGAGTCGCCACTGTGATGATGTGCCACCTAAAATTTTCTCGCGGGAGAAATTCGATTTTTGCGTTTCTTTGAAAAAACCAAATAAAACCCGGAAAAAGAACGGAGTCGCCACGCCATTTTTGTTTTAAGGGCCAAAACTTTGAAAAATGCCCGAGATTAGAGATTTGGGTTCGAAGGTCATGTTACACGCCGGGAAGGACGTTAGTATGCACCCGGAATGCCTCGTAAAACGAGTCTTCCAAGCTGAAAATCATTTGTGTGTGTGTGTGTGTTTTGGCCAAAATAAGTTGAAACTCAGAAAAGTAAAAATTGAGATGTCTTTTTAAGACTTTAAACTGATCCCATGATTTTTTGAAAGATTTTTGGGTTGAGATTTGGTACTCAAAAGACCTTTTGAAGTTGAGAGTCACTTCTGCCAGAATGAAAAAGGCAGTGGACACTTAATTTTGAAATGGACTTTAGGGCTTGAAAACTCCAAAATATGGGAAAAGTCCGAGAATGAAAAATGTTCAAAACACCTTAAATAAGGTTTCTGTAAAAGAACTTTTCATTTTGGAGATGATTTGAGGACCCAAAACCTTCTGGAATCTCAGATGTGAAATCTGGACTTCCAGAGACTGATGAACTGACCTTTAAAGGAAAATTTGAAAAAGGGAGTTTTACTTACGTAAAAAATAAAGTAAAAATATTTCTGGAAAGCTCTGGATGTTGGCTACAAAAAGTGTTTTTTAGTCAACACCAAATTCCAAGTTTATCTGTGTCCAAAAAATTAGACCATGGACTGGGGTCTTAGAAAATTGCTACTGGACAGCAACTTCTCAAGAAGGAAAACATGATTTTAAAGGGGGTTTTGGCATCCATGCTTGTCCCCATTTCCCTAGGTTTTGATTAGTTATCACTTGACATTTTAGTGGTGAATCAACTATATCAAACCATCATTGGGGTACATTAGGACTAAGCACTTCATTTGCTTGGGAAAGGGAATTTTATCCTTTGAAAATGAGATTTGATGCATGAAAATGATTTTTAGGGTTTTGAAAATATGTTTTCTTTGCAAGAAAGTAAGAACACTTTAAAAATAATGTAGATCCTTGTAGAAGATCATCCATGGAGATGAACTTCCATGGTGATCTTCTTGGATCTAAAGCAAGAAGATGAATGAACTACATTTTGTAGCTTGAAAATGCATGCATGGATGAACTTTAGGGTAAGGAGAGGGAGGTTATACCTATCTTCCTTGTGTTTTGTGTTTGAAGGCTTGAATGTGAGAGTGTTTGAGGGTGTTTAGGGTTGATGATTTGAGTTGGTTAAAGAGAAAACAAGTAGATAATAATGAAGTCCTCTATGTTTTCTCTCTAATCCTCCTCTTAAAGGGTGATTTGAGCTTGAGTTAGTGTATGTATGAGAGTATGTATGAGAGTGATTTGAAAGTATTTTGAGTGAGTGGGATTTGGGAAAGATTGGAGAGAAAATGGTGGCAATTCAAGTGAATTCCCACTGTTTTCTCTCTATTTTTCGCCAGGTGTCTTTATTCTTTGTGAGTGATTTGTGTTGTTTAAACTGAGAGAGGAGGGTTCAATTTATAGCCCTCTGAAATTGACAAACATGTCCGCGCGGATTGGATTGTAAACGTGCACTGTTCATTAAATGCAGCTCCAGGCTTTGGACAGGAAGAATAAAATTCAAAAATCCAGCAGTTTATGTTTTTCAACTTGCCCAATTCGGATTTTTCCAATTTCTTTTGCTTTTTGAGATTCTTTCCTTGGTTTAACTTTAAATGGCAAACCCTAATCTACCCTTGGTTGGTTAGAAATGTTAGAAATGTTAGGAATGTTAGAAATGTTAAAACTTTCGTTAATTTTCTAACGAAAATACTAATGACTCAAATTGGAGCACTTACACCCAATTCTGAAGATACCTATTTGTTGATGAAGTTGTTGAAGTATGCCGCCCGAGATTACTGACGTTGCCGTTGTTGTTGCCGAGGTCACGGACTTTGAAGTTGTTGCCGAGGTCACGGACTTGAAGTTGTTGCCGAGGTCACGGACTTGAAGTTGTTGCCGAGGTCACGAACTTGAAGTTGTTGCCGAGGTCACGGACTTGAAGTTTGCTGCCATCACAGACTTTTTAGTTGATGCCGAGGTCACGGACTTGAAGTTTGCTGCCATCACAGACTTTGAAGTTGTTGCCGAGGTCACGGTTTTGAGGTTTGCTGCCATCACAGACTTTGTTGATGTTGCCGAGGTCACGAACTTGAAGTTTGCTGCCATCACAGACTTTGAAGTTGTTGCCGAGGTCACGGTCTTAAGGTTTGCTGCCATCACAGACTTTGTTGATGTTGCCGAGGTCACGGACTTGAGGTTGCTGCCATCACAGACTTTGTTGTTTTTGCCGAGGTCACGGACTTGAAGTTGTCGGTTGAGGTAGAGGTTCTGTCGGCCCCTGTAATGCAAGGATATATGCATGATGGTCTCGGATAGACCCGAATGATTCTTACCTTTCTGTACCTGTCAGCACATAAAGATTCCAAGTAGATTTTCCAGATTTTAGTTGTTCAACTAGACTTACGTGGTGGTGCTCACGTCTGTTTGTGTAAATGGCCGGTTGGTCATTTTGGTGGTGAGTTTATGTATGAGTATAGGGTGTATGGAAATGTAGGGACATTTGTATGAATTTGTATTTGAGATGGGTGAACTGTATGAGAGTGAACTTGTATTTGACAAGTTGGGACCAAATCAGGTTTATGCAGAATTTGTTGCTAGTCAGCAAGGCTGTACTATTTCTTCATTGTTGTAGGATTTTGATGAGTAACCTTTTGTGAACACATCTAGGCTTGTTGAGAATATTCATTCTTACTTCTCCCTTGAAACGTGTCTCTAGGAGGCAAACGACTACAAATCTGTCGACTGTCGTAATGGTTCTATGTCCAAGGCCTTTTGCTGTCTCAAGCCCCAAGTTGCTTGCAAGTGGTAGATGACTTTGTGAACATGCTTAGAAGGAAATTTGCTCTCTTGATTTGAAGATGATCGAAGAAGACTCTCCTTGTTGATTTGATTTGAAGGAGATCGAATGATGCTCGATGAAGAAGGTTGAAGAATACTCTCCCTTTGACCTTTGATTTTTTTTTTCTTAGTGCGCACCCTGGTTTTTGCCTAGACCGCCCTTTCGGGTTTTCAATCTAGCGGGCATCTCTTTTGCGTCTTTTTTTTCATTTTTTTTGAATAGTATGTAACTCGAAGAGAACTCAGAGAGAGAAAATCTTATTGAGGAGAGAGAAATGAGATCTCAAGTTAGTTTAGGAGAGACGGACTCTATTCATTGGAAGGTGATCCAAGCATTGACTCTTTGAAGAAGTGTATTCTCTAATGATGAGAGTGAGAAGCAAAGAGGAAAGCCCTAATGCAGATTTAATTGTTTTGAGGATTTGAAGTATAGATTGACTGGGGGAGGAAAGGTTAGGAAGCTCCAGTTTTGATGCTTGAATTTCAAGAGTGTGTATGAGAGTGGCTAACAGGAAGCCCCTAGACTCAACAAGACACGCTACTTGACTCAAGGATCTAGAAAAATTGTTCTACCTTTTAATGAACCGTGCATCATCTAGAAGTTTCTAAATAAGTTTGAGGAGAAAGCCAATCATTAGTATGACTTAAGGGTAAACATTTTTCTTGGTACTGAAAGTCTTCTTCACTTGATGTAGGAGGATGTTGAGGAATCCTCTTTTCTTTTGTTGGTATCACTTGACTCCTTTTCTTTGTGGGAGAGTCCTTCATGCCTTTGAATTTTCACCTTTGTTGTGGGGGTGATGAAAGCATGAGAGTTTTTTTTTTTTTTTTTTTTTTTGTACTCTCAAAGCTTTGAATTGAGTAGCCCCCACTCTTCTTGGAATAAAGGTTGACAACAGCGCCTTTGGCTTTCTTCTTTTGTTGACCTTTGACTTTCAGTAGGGGTAATGTTTAGCCCTTAAGCTTCCTAAGGACAATTTTCTTCTTAAACTGACTTAGAAGTCTCTATATTTTGCGATGATTTAGGGAATGGAGGGTCCATTATTTTTCATGAATTAAATGATAATTTTGAGGTAGAACAACCTTAGGGAAAGTGTTTAGGAAAAGAAATGACTTTGATTAATTGAAGAAATTAAAACAGACTCGATAGTTTAGAGGACACAAACTAGAGGAGGTGAGAGGTACTAGAAAGACAGAATGACTCTTCGAGAACATACTAGGAAATTTAAAACCTAATCTACTTCTATAAAAGGAGAAAGGGAGATGATAGTGGTAGCCCCAAAGTGGTAAGTGTAGATTTCTTTTTGGAGCTTCATCTTCTTTATGGAGTGCGAGGAAGAGGATTGGTGATGACGTTGGGACGTTCTAGATCTCTATTGTCAAAGAGGTCTTGGATGATGTCCTTCAAGTGGTGGCAGGAGTTGGTGTCGTGGCCGGTGAAGTTGTGGTACTTGCAGAATAAGTGATGAGCATGATTCAGACCCATATCCTTAGGAGGACCACCTTCCCTTGGTTTGATCTTTTCATTCTGGACAAGCACATCGAAGAGTTCTTCTTGAGTGATTCCTTCAATTTTGTCATAGTGCCTCTTTTTCTTTTCGGGAGGAGGGACAGCAGAATACTTGTCGGTGTTGGTGCGGTTTAATGCAATAGCGTTGTGAGCACCCCAACCCGGGACCTAACGCGTGTCCCGAGCTTGAGAAGCTCAAAGTAAGAAAACCCATCTTATATTTTTAAAACTTTTATTTGCCTTTATAAGAAAACCAATTCTAAATTTTTTTTCATAAACAAAATCAAATAAATATATCTCCACTTGGAGGAATTTAAACAAATACTCTAAGAACCATACTTAATTAATTACATTGAGAACTCTAATTAACATTGTTTAACAAAAGAGTTTTCCTTACAACTTATAAAAGAGTAATACTTAAATATGACTCCCGACAACCCACATATATACCTATCTTGACAAGTCCCAAAAGCAAGAGTCCAAACAATTTTCCCGGCCTCACTGGTTCAGGTCACCTGTCTCAGCACAATCTAAAGCAGTAAAAGGGAAGGGGTGAGAATAAATCTCAATAAGCTATTATGAATGCAGCAAGATGCCAAACAAGATGCAACACATAGCATAGTAGCACATAACACATTATGAAAGCGTAAACACCTTACGTTACCTCATTTTACCTTTCCCGTCTGAACAATAAGTCGTACAACGTGGGAGTAAAACTCCGCTCTTTGGTGAATTGCCCCCATGCACATTCACCGCTTATAGGTCTCATACCCCAGAGGTCCATATAAGAAAATAGGATACTTATATGACCCTTATTCGTAGTATCATATAATATCATCGCTCTTGTAAAGCTTTTGGCTTCATACAGAGCATTCCACCGGTACACCAAATTGCAGCGACATGTAAGGCTTTTGGCTCACATACGGCGGCTAGCACTCCCACTATGTGGCCACGAGAGGGTAGTCACGAGTATAATGAACCTCCAATCATTTATAGAACAAATCAATAATTGATTGAATTCCATTATACCCCCTAATCATATATACTCGTTCAAGCACATGTAGATACTTGAAATAAATCCACAAAGGGGATAAGAACATAACAACATGGTAATGTATACTCATGTGAAATCAATACTATAGTGCAATAGTTCATGTAATACACTATGCATGCTATCATTAACGAATATACATTCAAGTAAGGTATCCATATAACCACATAATCCACACCGGGATACAATATAATCAACATGTCATATAATCCACAACTGGGATACAATACAAGCAACATGCCAAATAGTCCACATATGGGATACCATACAACCATATACCAAATAATCCACAATTGGGATACAATATATTGATGTAACACATATATATTCCTAACCAACACAATAGTGTGATTATAGTCTCTACACTGTTCAACTAATCACCAAGGTATGGGAGCAAGTAAGGCCACCCTAAACCATAAACCATTATTACGAAGTCATTACTCATCCTTGAATAATATTCATAACAGTGCAAGACCTACTTCCAACAATTCCATCTTGATCAAATAAGACATCATGGCCTAGCCAAGGTATTCTACTTTAACTTAGGTTAAAAAGGATTAATTCATATCCGGGTTGGACTAGGTTCTACTAATTTATAAGGGTTGGGATTCAAGCCACGAGGTTATTGGTGAAAATCAACAAGAAGGGAAACTGAGGAAATTCTGGTGACATGGGCGACCGCCCAAGTCACTATGGGCGACCGCCAAAGAGGGTCTAATAAGGGTTACACTTTCTGGTGGGTTGGGCGGCCGCTCAAGGGCCTATGGGCGACCGCCCAAGGGAGATTTCAGCACTTCGAAATTTCTAACTCCTTTTCACATATTTTCTTTCTCCCATTTATAATCTTTCTTAAAAATACCCAAAAGGATTTTCTAACTTTACAAACCTCATTTTAAATCATTAAATCCACAAATAACATAACCCTAAATCATTTACCCCTTGATTCTCCACCCATTTCACTACCACAATTCAAGTTTAACCTCCTTAATCTAACTTAATCCATTTTCTTGCACTATTGATCATCTTCCTTAAACAACCACATCATTCTATAACATAAACCCATTTCTTAACTACAAGAAAATTTCCAAAGCATCTAATAACCATTTTAATAATAATAACAACACCAAATAATTCATGAACCTTAATTAGAAGAGAAAATCATAATAACCCCATTCAAGTCATTAACATATTATTCCCATTATACCCTCCTTCTTTCAACTTAGGCCCCATCTCATGACTAAAATCAAATCAACCTTAAATAATCCATTTTACACAAATAACATCATTTAAAATTTCCAAAATCATTTTCTTTCATCAAAGCATTCATTTGCACATAAAATGGCAATATTTAGAAGGAAGTCATAATAACTTACTTTAGGATTTTTGGATGAAAAGATGATCTTCTTAGCTTGATTGATTCCTCTAGTTGTCCCCACCTTAAAAGTACTCTTGGATTTGAAAATGGATGAGAAATGGACTTGCTAGAGATCTTGGAAGTGAGGCTTTCAATGGAGGTTTTCCATGGAAAATGGCAAGGGAGAAATGAGGAGAAGAATAATGGAGGAGGTTAGAGGAAGTATGGAAAGGGTAAGGGTAAAAGTGTAGGAGGTTTGGGTTGCCTTGACTTGGGGAGGAGAAAGGAGAGGATTTTAGGGAGATGGTCCCCTCCACCCTAAAATGCAAGGCTTTCAACATTTTAATTAAACTCCACTTTTCCTTTATTTATTTTACCCATTTTAATCTCCTCTTACTATTTATCAAATTCCTATTTTTATTTTCTCCTAAAGTTCTTTATTTAATTTCTCTATCATTTTATTCTAATATAAGAAATAAAGTATATAAAAATGGACACATAATATTAACAATAATATTAAAAGCTCACAATATGATATTAAAATTAGGGCCTAGGGTTAGGGTCGTTACACTCACTCTCCCTTAAAAAAAATTCGTCCCGAATTTTAAACCTGATTACCTTAATGATCAATAACAAAGGCTACTTCCCCAAGCATTTCAAATTACAACCTTCAAATAGTTTCCTTAATGTCATGATTCTTCTATACATTCTCACAACCCAAATATTCTAGAATTTAATCTCGAAATTGTAATTCTAATAACTCTTCAACGTTTTCCCCACATAGGTCAAATCCGCCTAAACATCATTAATTGAAGAACTCCATACGTACGAAGGATCATACAAATAAATTTTCCATATCACGTTTTATACAGTACCCCTTCAATGCTAAACCAAAACTGCTATTATACTCAGCTCCACTAAGATTAATAAAACCTTTCAAGTGGAAAAGAAATCTATCACTCCACATACCATCTATTCTTCAAGAGTTTGGATAGTTTTCTCATTTTGAAACTATCCTCTAATCCTATTAAATTCTGAATCACCGCTGAACTTTCCTTAAAGTCTCCACATTCTATGGGTCTAACTTGACTATTTGCACAATATCTCACCTTACGACTCAAAGGATACACTTGACGACACCTAAGCCTTTCAGCTAATCGCATTCGAAGTCACAATAACTTTTCCGGATAATATAAAATGGCCAACGATTAAAATCTTTTAATAGTTCCACCCATCGCTTCGGCTTGTTAATCTCTTCCTTTCGAATAACTAATTTCTCCAAACTCATAGGGTCGGTCACAAATCCCAAAAGGAAACTTCAAAAAGATAAGATTCTTACTTAGATAATGCAACACAATTGTAGTCACTCTCAAGTGAGGAATAAGAAAATTTCACTTATCTAAGTTAAATTCCTCGAAGCATACGTTATCACTTTCCCATTTCGCATAATATCATAATCTAATCTTCCTTTAATACACACTTAAATTTTCACAAAGTCCTCACATCCCCTAGGTAATGTAAGGGCCGGATCTATAACCAATCTATTCTCCATCTCTATCAATATAATTCATTCTTATTACATCCCACACCATTCATACATCCATTAGAGTTAACTAAAGCAACGATTGTTCAATTTTCAAGAACTCCTTAAAAATTCCTCTGATAATACTTACCAACCCAAAGATCACCCAAAGATCACGGACTCAATCCTTGTAAGATTCATGGTAACCTTCAAACTCAAGACTATATAACCCAAAATATAAAATCCTTGCGAGTCAACTCACATTTGCTAAACTTCTCAAACGATGAATTTCCACTAAAGATAAATAACACAACTCACAAATTATCTTCATGATCCTCTCGAAACTTTAAATAAACAAAGAGGTCATCAATCATAATTGTCATAAAGCCAACAAAATAAGGATTTAAAATTTTGATTATCATACTTAGAATCAACACATGAAATATTTTGATGGGAACACAATTACCATCTACTCACAACTAGCACGTAAAATTTCTGAAAAGACTTCTTATGCAAGTCTAACACATACTAATATCCTTCACACTTTTAACCAAAACTTTCTGCCTTTAATGCTTACATAATAAGAATACCATATAAATGTTTATTTATATTAAATACCCACATAATCAATTTAAGTATAGAAAAGGAGACTCACTTCTTATGATAGTCTACCAATGCTCAACAACTACTTCACCCTCCAGGTCAAGTATATCTCATAATTACACATCGGTAATCATACCAAATTAACTGGCAATACATGCCCAGCTATAACCACATCACCACCGTGGTAAACCAAAGAAGATTCGAGGTATTCTCTCATAAGAGCAGAATCCTCTAACAATAAAACAATTTCTCAAGTAATGTATGCTACATAGAAGCAACATGATATGCCACACATAATGATATGAAACAAGATCTATAAAATATGACCCCTACTTCTGAGACAGGGAATATACCTCTAGTGACCTTAGAGGGAGCTATCTCTCCTAGGTCTGAAACACATACTCGACCTTAGACCTTCACTTTACAATGCCATTTTAACCTAGATAATATTGCTATTACTAAATCTTTCTTCAAATCCTTTCATGATCATTATAACTTAACTAAAATGGACACATAATTCCCAATAACTTTGAATATCAACCTTACCACATTCATTCCAAAACCACCCCTTTCCTGTTTATTTCTAAAGCCCTTTTAATTGACTAACCATTACAACCACCATGCATATCACCTAATACATCATATACTATATATGATCACAATTCAACGACAACTATACCACTTAGTCAATTTTAAGCATAAAGTTCTCAAACGATACCACATACTGTCTCCAAGTCCTATAACCCTATTACTCTATCTTCCCACATTAAATCATATCTTATTATCACTATTCGATATATTCATTCACCCACTACCTAAGTTATTTTCATTATTTTTACACATCACAAACCACACAACAATATTCTCTCCACCATATATCAACCTTTATAATACCCTTTTTAATTACCAACCCATATTTTACCAAGCCATCACTTTACTCGTTTCCAAACCCTTTTTCATTATTTCAAAAGCCAAGCAGATTGTCAAACTTATCAATAATCATTTACACAGTACCTATAGCATCATATAACATTTATAACAACAACTTTACAACTTAGCCAACTTCATCAAAAGGACCCGAAATAATACCACATACTTAAATCATTTTTCTTAACATCAATACTATACCAAAACTTCACTATACCACATCTCAACTAAATTAACAATTTCAACTCAAGTAAAATGTACCAACTCACCTGTAACATTTCCCATATTCAACCCAAAACCATTTGAATTTATTACTAAAATACCATGACTGTGAGGCTACAATTTAAACATCCTTTATTTTCTAGAACTTTTCGCTGGTCATCATTGTTTTCAGCCATTAAAACAAACTTCTGCACTAACCACTCGGCGTCAATTACTACACACTCCCCCTTAGTTTAGACATCTACCCTTGACCTCTAAACTAAGCTCTGATACCAATTGTGAGCACCCCAACCCGGGACCTAACGCGTGTCCCGTCTGAACAATAAGTCGTACAACGTGGGAGTAAAACTCCGCTCTTTGGTGAATTGCCCTCATGCACATTCACCGCTTATAGGTCTCATACCCCAGAGATCCATATAAGAAAATAGGATACTTATATGACCCTTATTCAGAGTATCATATAATATCATCGCTACTGTAAAGCTTTTGGCTTCATACAGAGCATTCTACCGGTACACCAAATTGCAACGGCATGTAAGGCTTTTGGCTCAATACAGCGGCTAGCACTCCCACTATGTGGCCACAGAGGGGGCAGGTCACAGGTATAATGAACCTCCAATCATTTATAGAACAAATCAATAATTGATTGAATTCCATTATACCCCCTAATCATATATACTCGTTCAAGCACATGATAGATACTTGAAATAAATCCACAAAGGGGATAAGAACATAACAACATGGTAATGTATACTCATGTGAAATCAATACTATAGTGCAACAGTTCATGTAATACACTATGCATACTACCATTAACGAATATACATTCAAGTAAGGTATCCATATAACCACATAATCCACACCGGGATACAATATAATCAACATGTCATATAATCCACAACTGGGATACAATACAAGCAACATGCCAAATAGTCCACAAATGGGATACCATACAACCATATACCAAATAATCCACAATTGGGATACAATATATTGATGTAACACATATATATTCCTAACCAACACAATAGTGTGATTATAGTCTCTACACTGTTCAACTAATCACCAAGGTATGGGAGCAAGTAAGGCCACCCTAAACCATAAACCATTATTACGAAGTCATTACTCATCCTTGAATAATATTCATAACAGTGCAAGACCTACTTCCAACAATTCCATCTTGATCAAATAAGACATCATGGCCTAGCCAAGGTATTCTACTTTAACTTAGGTTAAAAAGGATTAATTCATATCCGGGTTGGACTAGGTTCTACTAATTTATAAGGGTTGGGATTCAAGCCACGAGGTTATTGGTGAAAATCAACAAGAAGGGAAACTGAGGAAATTCTGGTGACATGGGCGACCGCCCAAGTCACTATGGGCGATCGCCCAAGAGGGTCTAATAAGGGTTACACTTTCTGGTGGGTTGGGCGGCCGCTCAAGGGCCTATGGGCGACCGCCCAAGGGAGATTTCAGCACTTCGAAATTTCTAACTCCTTTTCACATATTTTCTTTTCCCCATTTATAATCTTTCTTAAAAATACCCAAAAGGATTTTCTAACTTTACAAACCTCATTTTAAATCATTAAATCCACAAATAACATAACCCTAAATCATTTACCCCTTGATTCTCCACCCATTTCACTACCACAATTCAAGTTTAACCTCCTTAATCTAACTTAATCCATTTTCTTGCACTATTGATCATCTTCCTTAAACAACCACATCATTCTATAACATAAACCCATTCCTTAACTACAAGAAAATTTCCAAAGCATCTAATAACCATTTGAATAATAATAACAACACCAAATAATTCATGAACCTTAATTAGAAGAGAAAATCATAATAACCCCATTCAAGTCATTAACATATTACTCCCATTATACCCTCCTTCTTTCAACTTAGGCCCCATCTCATGACTAAAATCAAATCAACCTTAAATAATCCATTTTACACAAATAACATCATTTAAAATTTCCAAAATCATTTTCTTTCATCAAAGCATTCATTTGCACATAAAATGGCAATATTTAGAAGGAAGTCATAATAACTTACTTTAGGATTTTTGGATGAAAAGATGATCTTCTTAGCTTGATTGATTTCTCTAGTTGTCCCCACCTCAAAAGTACTCTTGGATTTGAAAATGGATGAGAAATGGACTTGCTAGAGATCTTGGAAGTGAGGCTTTCAATGGAAGTTTTCCATGGAAAATGGCAAGAGAGAAATGAGGAGAAGAATAATGGAGGAGGTTAGAGGAAGTATGGAAAGGGTAAGGGTAAAAGTGTAGGAGGTATGGGTTGCCTTGACTTGGGGAGGAGAAAGGAGAGGATTTTAGGGAGATGGTCCCCTCCACCCTAAAATGCAAGGCTTTCAACATTTTAATTAAACTCCACTTTTCCTTTATTTATTTTACCCATTTTAACCTTCTCTTACTATTTATCAAATTCCTATTTTTATTTTCTCCTAAAGTTCTTTATTTAATTTCTCTATCATTTTATTCTAATATAAGAAATAAAGTATATAAAAATTGACACATAATATTAACAATAATATTAAAAGCTCACAATATGATATTAAAATTAGGGCCTAGGGTTAGGGTCGTTACAAGCGTTAACTGAAGCATCCTTACTTGTAGCGGGTTTGTTGTAGCGGAAGTTACTTTCCCTCTTTTTACTTTTGAGGAAGTCGTCAACCCTAATTCCGGACTCGAGGAGTTCATTGAAACTAGGAAAGTAATTACCGGTGAGCTTCTCTTGAAATTCATCACGGAGGCATTGGGGGAAGATATGGATTTGCTCTTTGAGAGTAGGCCTTTCGACGATTTCAGTGAGTTTGATTCTCCATCTTCTAGCAAATTCAGCAAAGGACTCATTTGTATGTTGTTTGGTTTGTTCAAGATCCCTCCTAGTAGGGCGGTAAGTGGAGTTGTCTTCAAACTGTCTTTGGAAGATTAAACATGCAGACGACCAATCAAGCCTTGTAGTCGTAGGAAGAGACATATACCAATCCCTTGCAGCACCCTCTAAGGTTTGAGGAAAGCATTGAGCCAAGATTGTGTTGTCAACGCCCATTGGAAGCATGGCCCAAGTGTTGGTTTCAACATGAGCTTGAGGACAAGTAGTACCATTAAACTTGGCAATGTCGGGTGTCTTGTACTTGCGAGGAAACTTGGCGATGGATTGTTGAAGAGCATCGGGATCAAATGGAACGAATGACCCTTTGGAAGTGTCAAGAGTCGCAAGCTTCTTTTCGAGGTAGTTCTTAGTAACATGGTCACCAAGTTTAGTAGTTTCACCACTGCCTTCTTTCTTGGTTTTAGCACCCTTGGAGGTATGTTCCTCATCATCGGAGGAGGATGAGGAAGAGGAGGAATCTAATTCTTCCTTTTTCTTGCTTGACTTCTTGGTTTTTCTATTTACTTTGGTGTAGGATTCCTCTTCGTCGGAGGAGGATTCCACTTTCTGCTTTTGTTTTCTGCCTTTCTTGACTTTCAACTCGTGAAGTTCTTTCATGAGGGCGGCCATTTGGGCATTTTGCTCATCAATTTGCTTACTTTGTTCATCCAACCTAGTCATATCTTCGATGAGTTGGGCCTTAGCGTCGTTGATATCGGCTTCGGTGGTAGAAGGAGAAGCAGACATCGTGGCGAAGAACCTAGACGTGTAGCAACCGAGTTAAACTATGATCGAGTCCCAACAAGTCGGCTGAATAGGGTGAATGAAGGCTTTGAAGGTTTGAAAGTTTTGGCCAAAACACGAAAAGATCGAACACTTATCTCGTACGGGACAAGTAGTCTCCCGCGAGACTTCACCACGAAAAGTCACAATTTTTCTGATTTTAATCCTAATTTTGGTCGGACGAAAAATCCGTTTTGGGGGTTTCTAACGTTCAGAATCCAAACCTAAGGACCTAGGGGTCGAAGTAATCTCAAGTAACATCAAGTTTTGTGCAATAAGTTTGGTGAGAAATTCTTCTCTTTTAGGGGCAAATTCGAAGGGACAATCATAGGGACATTTCCGAAGCGACAATTTTTTTTGATTTCTTTTCCATGAATTATTGCACAAAACGATCTTGACAAGGGATTACAAGGACTCCAAGATCAAACCGACCGGTCACGGAGTGTCTTAAAAAGTCAATCTACATGATATGTGGCGATGCAGGGCTGGAAGGCTAGGCTCCCCGCGATATGACAATCTAGATGTATTGAATACGTGGAGTGGGATGATCCAACTTCGGAGAGACCGGTGACTAGGTGGTTACCGTCATCCGTCCTTCGTGTGGGTCCCGGATTTATAGAGGGTATGTAGTGCAATGACAGTTATAGTATGAGTGCGCGTGTGTGATAGTCAATCTATGTGATAGAGTAAAATAGAGAGTTTTTTTTTAAAAAAACTAAAAGAAAAACAGATAGTGGCCGCACCAAGTGGTTGCCTACGTTTCTCCCAATTTAGGAAGACTCGGGCCGTCGTAGTTCCACATAAAAAGAGAGAGAGAAGTAATTGAATTAATTTAATTTACAACTCCCGAATCCTCCATGGACCGGACTTTAAATTAAAAAACCAATCGCACGCAGGTATATAGTTCAAGTAATTAAAATTATTCTACCCTGCAAAATAAAGTTAGCACAAGCAAAATAATAATATTTATTTTGATTTTTTCGGAATTTTTTTTGAAGTTTTTTTTTTGAAACTGTTTTCGATTTTTTTGATTTTTTTTTTTTTTGATACTCGGTCAAACCCCTAAAAGAAAGTCAACTGAGCCTTTTTTTTTTATTTAACTGCAGCCGCCAATGCAAGGGTATTTAAGGACATTCCCCACCTTTTTTTTATATGGTCAAAGGTCAACCAACATTGAGAAAATTAATTGACCTAGACCTAGGCTAATCATTTTTTTCCAATCCAAGCCGCCGCCAACTACAAGGAACATAATTTTTTTTTCTTCCGAATACTAATCTCGCGCGAGATTAGTATATCTCGTGCTGGATAAGTATTCGGACAGTTTTTTTTTTGAAAACAGTGCCGAAAAATTCCAAAAAAAATCTAGAAAAATCAGATTTTTACAGAAAAATAAAAAGATTGATAATACTCAATTGTAACGCAAGTCTAACCCTCTTAATTAATTGTCCCCAGCGGAGTCGCCAAACTGTAGCGATGCGTGATTTTTGAATAACAGAGTCGCCACTTATTATTTATTAAGAAAAACAATAAGAAAAATCTTTTTGTTTTGAAAAGAGATTTGAGGGTTCGGGGGTTAAGTTATGGAATGGGTAGGTCGAGGAGCATCCATTCCACCCGATCCGAAGATCGGTCTTGCCAATTGAGTATTATCAATCTTTTTATTTTTAACAATAAAATAAGAAAACCCTAATCAATTTCTTGATTATGAATGTCGGATTGTATGCTTCGAGATCGCCTTCATCGATTGAAGGGACTCTAGGCCAATCCTTTTGATGGGATTACACCACTCTAAAAGCCAATAGAGAGAGATTGAGAAGAAGAGAGTAAAAGTATAGAAATTTACCTAGCGTTTGGGGAGTGTTTGATTTAGAACGTGGTTCTAAGATGTCTTTTCGATCGAGAAGTGATTTGGACAGAGTTTCGACTCAATATGAGAGTCAAATCTTGATGCGGACAGAGCTTCGCCTCAATCCTTGATTCGGGTTTGGATGTTTGTTGATCAACAAGGTTGATAAACAAACTTTAGGTGATTTTAGGGAGGTTTTGTAAGTGATTTGAAGGAATCTTTCGTGGAGAGAAACCAACAAATTGTGTGTGTTGTGTGGAATTCTGGACCTCTGAAACAGTGGAAGTCACCAAGTATTTATAGGGGTTTAGGAGGTAGAGGTGGAGAGGTAAAACACTCCTAGGAAGCTTCCAAAACTCAAATTTGATTGGAGAACCGGATGGGATAAGATTTTATCAAGAAAAAAGGTTGAAACGGAGAAGGAGAGTGATTTCTGCACATCCTGTCGAGGGGATATCTCGCGCGAGACACGCTATTCTGCGCGAGATAACTAGTCATTTGACTATTTTGTCCTCTTCAGTTATTTCGTTAGTCAGTTAGGTCCAAAACTAACGAGGTTAGTTAGAAACTTAACGAAACATGACGAAACTGATATGCTTTCATCAAAACATAAAAGAGAGACAAAGAGTAGTGTAATCATGATTTATTGGTTCAGAATGGGGTGTCTACACATATATGTCTAGTATACACTCAGAGAACAATAGGATTAATGCAACCAAAATATATCAACTATCGACTATTCAAGCAATTTTAATAGACAATGATGATATTTACAAAATCATATAATCGTGCATTTCAAGACTGTCCACACGGACAATTTAAGAATCGATGACTACATGTTGACCTCAACATGATAAGTTAAAGATTCTTAAACGGGTTTCTAAGCTTTTGTGTTTCAACCGTCACAACGTCACGTCGTAACATTAATTTTTATTCATTACCGTAAAATGCATAATTTTACAATAATGAATTAACACACACATCTATCATATTTTTTAAATTATTAATATTGTGAATAATTTTAAATATTAATTCTTTGTTGTAAAATATATAATTTTACAATCATGAATTAAATTAACATTTATAAACAAGATGAGAGTCGTTATCATCCACAACTATCAAAACCCTATCTCAGCTTAGACCAAAAAAGACAGAGCAAACAAGTTCTCGACTGTTTGAGCAAAGTATTTTCTGTTTAATAAGAGTTTTTCCAGTTTCACTGTCCTCCTTTCTAAGGATCTCAAACATAACAGCCATGTTTGTGACAGTGCCTGTTTTACTCTTCACTGGTGTTATACGGTCACAAGTAAAAAAAAGGTAACAGTATAACACCAGTGAAGAGAAAACAGAACTTTCCTCCAATTTTTTCAATCTCCACCTTCCATTTACCCAAGATCCTGATTGCAGAATCTTCCTCATGAGCTTGAGGGCAACACCGCCAGCTTTCAAGCTCATGAGGAAGATTCCCGCAATCAGATCTTTTTTTTTTTTCCTCTTTCTAAAAGAAGGGGATCAACACATTTCACCGCTCCCCCCTTGATGCACTTCACAGAGGCGCCTAGCTATGCTAGGGAGGGCAATGTCATTCCCTCTAACCACTGGTGGGGGAATCGAACCCATGACCTCCAGGTTGGAAGCCATGAACTCTAACCATCAGGCTAAGACCCCGAATGGAAGGTGGAGATTGAAAAAATTGGAGGAAAGTTATGTTTTCTCTTCACTGGTGTTATACTGTTATCTTGTTTTTACTTGTGACCGTATAACACCAGTGAAGAGAAAACAGACACTGTCACAAACATGGTCATATGTTTGAGATCCTTGAGAGAGTGAGGACAAAGGAAAGATGGCTATACTATAACCGCCAAGTTAATCTGCTATAACCATGTTAAAAATTTCGTTAAGTCCTAATCGTAACCTAACCGTTAACCGTGTACTAACGGTTACGGTTATACGGTTAACAGTTATACACGGTTACACGGTTATACACGGTTACACGGTTAAAAAAAATGTGCCTTTTTTCAGTTTGGTCCTTTTTAAACGGAATAGTTAACTGTTTTGGTTAACTTTTGTACTATATACCCCTTTTTTTTTTTTGAATAAAGAATACTATTTGAGATGTTACTTATTAATGATTTTTTTTGAAAAAAGTTATAAAAAAAAAAAGTTAAGAATTTTTAAATAAATGAAATTTTAACGGAAAATGTGTTTAACAGATTTTTTTTAACAGTTTTTTTTTTTGGTTAAGCAAAGCTATTTGAGAAATATTTATTTTAAAAAACAGTTTTTAACATTTTTTTTGAAGAAAATAGTTAACTTTTTAACAGATTTTTAACTAGTTCTATAAAAAAGTTAACTTTTTATTTTATTTTATTTTTTTGATAAAGAAGACTATTTTAGACTTTTGTTTACTATATACATTTTTTACAAAAAGATATATAAAAAAAGTTATGAATTTTAAAATAAATAAAACTTAACTTTTTTAAAAATAAACGAAAGTATATAAAAGAAAAAGGGACGATACCCTTAAATTTTATTAATTAAATAAAATTACAAAGAGGGGGACAACCAAATGGAAATTGAGATACAAATATGTGCCATTATTTAGGGTTATTAGGGTTTTATGTGTCCCGATCTTGTAAAAATGGTATACGGCTACCTCGTTTATTTTTTTTAATTTTTTTCTACATTCTAAATGACATTTAAAGTGTTTTTCATCTTTATGACTTTCCTCAAAATCCAAATGAAAATTGAGTTACAAATATGTGCCATTATTTAGGATTTTAAGGAATGTGTTCCGATCTTGTGAAAATGGTATACGGCTACCTCATTTATTTATTTTTAATTTTTTTTCTACATTCTAAATGACATTTAAAGTGTTTTTAATCTTTATGACTTTCCTCAAAATCCAAATGGAAATTGAGTTACAAATATGTGCCATTATTTAGGGTTTTAAGGAATGTGTCCCGATCTTGTGAAAATGGTATACGGCTACCTCGTTTATTTTTTTTAATTTTTTTCTACATTCTAAATGACATTTAAAGTGTTTTTCATCTTTATGACTTTCCTCAAAATCCAAATGAAAATTGAGTTACAAATATGTGCCATTATTTAGGATTTTAAGGAATGTGTTCCGATCTTGTGAAAATGGTATACGGCTACCTCATTTATTTATTTTTAATTTTTTTTTCTACATTCTAAATGACATTTAAAGTGTTTTTAATCTTTATGACTTTCCTCAAAATCCAAATGGAAATTGAGTTACAAATATGTGCCATTATTTAGGGTTTTAAGGAATGTGTCCCGATCTTGTGAAAATGGTATACGGCTACCTCGTTTATTTTTTTTTAATTTTTTTCTACATTCTAAATGACATTTAAAGTGTTTTTCATCTCTATGACTTTCCTCAAAATCCAAATGAAAATTGAGTTACAAATATGTGCCATTATATAGGGTTTTTAGGGTTTTATGTGTCCCGATCATATGAAAATGGTATACGACTACCTCGTTTATTTTTTTTTAATTTTTTTCTACATTCTAAATGACATTTAAAGTGTTTTTCATCTCTATGACTTTCCTCAAAATCCAAATGGAAATTGAGTTACAAATATGTGCCATTATATAGGGTTTTTAGGGTTTTATGGGTCCCGATCATGTGAAAATGGTATACGGCTACCTCGTTTATTATTTTTTAATTTTTTTCTACATTCTAAATGACATTTAAAGTGTTTTTCATCTCTATGACTTTCCTCAAAATCCAAATGGAAATTGAGTTACAAATATGTGTAATTATATAGGGTTTTTAGGGTTTTATGTGTCCCGATCTTGTGAAAATGGTATACGGCTACCTCGTTTATTTTTTTTTAATTTTTTTATACATTCTAAATGACATTTAAATTATTTTTCATCTTTATGACTTTCCTCAAAATCTAAATGGAAATTGAGTTACAAATATGTGCCATTATTTAGGGTTTTAAGGAATGTGTCCCGATCTTGTGAAAATGGTATACGGCTATCTCGTTTATTTTTTTTTAATTTTTTTCTACATTCTAAATGACATGTGTTTTCCATCTCTATGACTTTCCTCAAAATCCAAATGGAAATTGAGTTACAAATATGTGCCATTATTTAGGGTCTTTAGGGTTTTATGTGTCCCGATCTTGTGAAAATGGTATACGGCTACCTCGTTTATTTTTTTTAAATTTTTTTCTACATTCTAAATGATATTTAAAGTGTTTTTCATCTCTATGACTTTCCTCAAAATTCAAATGGAAATTGAGTTACAAATATGTGCCATTATTTAGGGTTTTAAGGAATGTGTCCCGATATTGTGAAAATGGTATACGACTACCTCGTTTATTTTTTTTTTAATTTTTTTCTACATTATAAATGACATTATAAGTGTTTTTCATCTCTATGACTTTCCTCAAAATTCAAATGGAAATTGAGTTACAAATATGTGTCATTATTATTTAGAATTTTTAGGGTTTTATGTGTCCCGATCTTGTGAAAATGGTATACGGCTACCTCGTTTATTTTTTTTTAATTTTTTTCTACATAATGGCACATATTTGTAACTAGGCTAGCCTAGCCTGGTTTTAAATATGTGCCATCATTTGGGGGGGGATTAATTCAAATTTCAAAACAACGGTTAGGCGGTTATAACCGCCGGTTAGTTAAACGGTTATAACCGCCAGTTATAACCGCCGGTTGCCGGTTTTTGAAAATCTTAACCTTAACCTAACCGTGTAACCGCCGGTTACGGTTTAGGCGGTTACGGTTAAGGCGGTTGACGGTTATAGCCGGTTACGATTACGGTTATTAACCTCCGGTTAGCCGGTTTCGGTTAGATTTTGGACACGTCTAACTGTGAAACTGGAAAAACTCTTATTAAACAGAAAATCCTTTGCTCAAACAGTAGAAAACTTATTTGCTCTATCTTTTTTTTATCAAAGATGGACGGATTTTGATAGCTGTGGGTGAGAAAGACTCTCATCTTATTTATATATATACATATATGTATATTTTTATTTTTATTTTTATTTTTTATTTTTTATTTTATTTTTTATTTTTTATTATTATATTTATTATTATTATTATTATTATTATTTATTATTATTATTTTATTTTATTTTATTTTATTATTATTTATTTTATTTATTTATTTTGTTTTTTTATTTTGTTTTTTTTATTTTTTTTTTACTTATTTATTTATTTTTTTCCAACAACCTTTTCACACGATGACATATGAGGATTTATGTTAGCCGACCCCAAATTATTTTGGGACTAAGGCTTTGTTGTTTTTGTTGTTGATTAGGAGTCTAATTCCTTAACAATACTTCCATCCAAGTCTTCCTAATTTTAGACATTCACCCCCCTCCCCCTTTGACTTTACACAAACCATCTAATACAAATTAAGAGTAAACAGTTGACTACTTGATCAAAAAGTGTGATCCGACCTAAGGTGCATCTAGGGTGCCAGGATTGATATCAGGCGCTCAAACGTAGGCGAGATACATCACCGTCCGCGATGCCGTCAATCGCCCCAAAATGGGATCTAGAACTAGTGAGGTAGTGTGCGGCAGATTATACATAACCCAATAATTCTAATTCAAAACAACATTTTCACCAAATTAGCCCCAACTTCTTAAATCTACATATACCCACATACATAAACATGGCAGCCATGAAAAAACAACTTACACATACCAAGTTATAGATTAAATTAAGAACAAAGATGGACATGAAGCATATAAACATTTATAAAAACAATCACAAATCCTTGTCCGGATAAACAAAATCATTTTTGATGTGTCAATTAAAAACATTTACATGTCAATGGTCAATAACTCCCATCAAAGAATATCCATTCAGCCATTTTATGCACCACTTCCAATTTCTTTACAATATATTACATTAATAGCAGCGTAGGACTCTTTATACACAAAAACTAAGAAAAAACAGTTTGGATCAAATCACCAATTCTGCCTCATGAATAAAAAGACAATGTTCAAACAATGGTTACAGTTTGCACAGAGGAGACAAACAGACCAAATAGCTCATAACAATAAGCACATATTCTATTATCTATATTACAATCAAACATAAAACTGAGCCTAAATTAATATGCTATTTGAAGTCCTTTGAGAAATCTTGTGATGGTCTTTGAGAAATAGAAAGGAGAAATCCTTACCAGAAATTAGGAAAAAATCGGCGGCAACGGCGGCAAACGGCGGCGAATGGCTGTGACAAATGAGAGAGAGAAAGTGAGAGAGAGAAATTGAGTGTTGGAATCCCGAAAATCTTGCTATTATGTTTAAGTAAATAAAAAATGTTTAAAAAATAACATTTGTTATGGGACGGGTACTTTGTTTTTCTTTTAAAAAATATTTAATTTTCTTAATCTCCAACCATCACGTACAGTATTATTATTTTATTTTTTTTACTGTTGAAATCCCGAAAATCTTGCTATTATGTTTATCACTAGTTTCTCTATTTAATCTCTCCCCAAACTAAACCATCCATCTGAATATTTTCATCCTACCTAATTACTTTCTTACACTCACTACACACAAATATTCATCCATAATTAGCTACTCGAGAACAACGGAGTCAAGTCTCAGTTAATTTTTATCAACTAAAATCAAGCAAACCCTAATTCTCTTTCAAAAACACTGATTACCAAATTTACCCAAAATAGTCTATTTGGGATGGCCAAAAAAAAAAAAAAACAGAAGTAAATAAAGGACTAAAATTGAAACCCATATCCATACTAAATTTTTTAACAAAACAAGTTACAAGCTAAAGGGGGAGGCAGAGAGAGTTAACCTTACCGTGGGTGATTTTAAACGGCTGAAGTTGAACGGAGGGAGGGCGGATGGCGACGGCAACGGCGGATCAACGGCGCTGGAAGTGGAAATCTGATTTTTAAGGATTTAATGAGAGAGAGAGAGAGAGAGAGAGAGAGAGAGAGAGAGAGAGAGAGAGAGAGAATTACTAACCTAACCGGTGAGAGACAATGACAGAATGGTGGCGCTGAACGGGGGCAACGGCGCTGCTGAGTTTCTGATTTTAATTTAGGCGTAAATGACTGGAAAAGGCGTAGGGTTAAGATTTATACCTCTTATTACCGACGGACGGAGTTCGTCGGTATTGCCGACTGTAGTTTTTACCGACGGAAATTATAGCGTTACCGACGGACGAAAATGAAAATTTAAAAAAAAAAATCCCGGCAAATGAAAATTATTTTTCCGTCGGTAACCCTTTGATGTCCGTCGGTAAAATTTCGTCGGTAATCGGGCTGTTTCTAGTAGTGAGAGAAGAAGATGCTGATGCAGTTAAAACTGCAGCAAAATGATATACTCCCTCCGTCCTATTAATAACTTCACCTTTTGTCATTTTGGGTGTCCCATTTAAAGCTTCACCTTTTCTTTTTTGGCAAAGAATCTTTACTATTTTCTCCACTCATTCTCTCTCCTATTTCACTATTACACTCATAACACTTTTCAAATTTACTATTTCCTCCACTCATTCTCTCTCCTATTTTACTATTACATTCACAACATTTTCTCCACCCTTAATTTACGTGCCGAAGCCAAAATGGTGAACTAAATAATGGGACGGAGGGAGTATACTCCTTCCATCCCACAATAATTTGTAAAAAGACCTCTTTTGGGCGTCCCACAATAATCTGCACTTTTTCAAAATGGAAATGGGACACACTTCTCTCTACTCACAACACTTTTCAAATTTACTATTCTCTCCACTCATTCTCTCTCCTATTTTACTTTTACGCTCACAACACATTACCTTTATCACCTTTTACCTTAATTCCCGCGCCGGCACAAAAAGTGCGTAGAATTGTGGGACGGAGGGAGTATATTGCTATAACAGCAACAAAGCCTAAGAAGGCTGGGAGAGGGGGAAAATCCCACAATTTCAATATTATTATTAATCAAAAACAAACTCCCTATGCTGAATACAAACACGGTATTTATAGACTACAATAGACTATCCATAACTCTCTGTTCATGCACCTTTTAATTCAAATCTTGATGTTATTAGCTAAAACCTTCCAACTACTAAGACCTTATCAAGAAAATCAAAAGACACAACCAGCCCCCAAAATATCAAAATACGCTTAAACTGAAATTCTTAATTAAATCAACGTATTTGGACTTTACGGATATTTCTGAACTGCATCAGATGCCATAATTTGTGGCTGAAACTCCATATTCCAACTACTAAGACCTTATCAAGAAAATCAAAAGACACAACCAGCCCCCAAAATATCAAAATACACTTAAACTGAAATTCTTAATTAAATCAACGTATTTGGACTTTACGGATATTTCTGAACTGCATCAGATGCCATAATTTGTGGCTGAAACTCCATACATTCATTAACTTGTTCTACATCCCTCTATAATACTATATGCTAAGAAAGGCGGAGCTATGAGCGGCAGCATATGTGGTGAACGACTTGGGAGCATGTGAAGAAGGAAGGAAAACCGAAAACCGACTATTACTATGAATGTAAATGTGAAAGGAAAAAATGAAACAAAGCCACCGTTCGATGTACTGATCAGTGGAGTGCTGGTACATTTCCCATGTGATGATTCTTCTATATCTCTTCGTCTTCTAAGTCTCCATGAGATGTTCCACGTCATTTTGGCCTTGCCGTTTTGTTGATTTATCGTTTATCTTTATGTTGATTTGCTATTTATCGTTTCGAATTCATTGATAATATTATGTCCACTGTTTAAAAAAATCTATATTTTCTAGATATCAATTAAAAGCACATTTGAACATGCTAGGGCAATGCTAAGTGTATGCCTTATGCCAAGGTCAATTTCATGGCCAAAAAACTTTTTGAATATCAAAATCAAGATTTTCTGGATATCAATTATTGCAAGCACATTTGACCAAGACCATGACAGATATCAAAACTAAGGTTTTCTGGATATCATTATTAATGAATTTTAGATATCAATTTGCAAGCACATTAGACCAAGGTCATGA
Organism: Adenophora triphylla var. japonica; assembly: GCA_022495995.1. Classification (NCBI taxonomy): domain Eukaryota; kingdom Viridiplantae; phylum Streptophyta; class Magnoliopsida; order Asterales; family Campanulaceae; genus Adenophora; species Adenophora triphylla. The sequence goes on from JAFEMH010000029.1 coordinate 457,721, forward strand.
CCAAGTTCATGTGCAAGGCCAATTCTTTGTCGCTTATGTCAAGGTTTGGCATATGATAACCCTGGTAACAAATCAGAAGAACATAGGAGAAAAATAAATGGCGAAAACAAAGCATCAAAACCCAGAAAACATCCCCATGTAAATTTCTCCACACATTACTGTAATTCAATTGATTCTCAGTTGTTCAAATCGAAATTGTCTGGGCAATAATTCATTTATTTATGCATGGTAATTACTGAGGTTGAGATATGATGGCGCCACGACCCGGGGTGGCAAAGGTTGCAGAAACGCGTCATACCTCGGGCAAAATCTGCAAAACAGCACCGTTAGGGGTGCGGGGGTTGCCCCCCTATAACCCTCGGGCGTAAGGATCAGTCTCGGTATATGAGAAATATAGAGAGAGTATTTTAGAGAAAGAGAGAGAGTATATGTGTAAATGAGGGAATAGAGATCAGACCTTTGCTTGGGAGGTTTATAGTATATATAGGGTGAGAGAGTGCATATGTGACACTTTATATGAGGGTCTACCGTATATATTTGGCATACGTATATATGTGATATATATAACTGTATTGGACTGTGTATGTGTATGTATAAATATATAACAAAAGTCAGGGTTCATCAAGATATGTATTATTTTGGGTGTTCGGACATGGAAAGCAGGCTGATATTTCGAAATATCGAGCTCAGCTTGATGCACTGGGATTGAAAATCATCCAAGTGACTGCCGATGGTAATTGGTTTGTGCCCGTGGATTGGATTGAGTTAGACCTGATCATTGATTGTATGGAAACAAGTTTAATTCTGGATTGAGTTAGACCTGATCTTTGCATAATATTTATAGGAAGGGGACCAAATCTAATGCTCCCTCCATCCCAAATTGAGTGTCCCTTTTCGGATTTTTGCTTGTCCTCGTAGGGATGCTCAATCGATGGACTTGAAAAAGAGGATGGATATCCTTTTCGACTTCATTGACTAGCTTTCTTGAAGGTTAGACCTTAATTAAATCATCTCTGCAACTGGGTATTAAGCCTTCTTTCAAGTTGAAGCTGATGGTTTTTAAATTCTTACGCATTGACAATTCTGCCAGGTTAGGAGTGAAATGGCGCACTGCCTTTTCATTTACTTTTACGCAAGTTGGCATAGCAAAAGGGACAGAAGTTTTAAAACAAATAGTCAATTTGGGACGGATGGAGTACTATCTACAAGATAATTCACTAATAAAGATGTTTTTGAGACTGCAGTTCGCCTGAGAACCCACACAATAGAGGTATTTAGTGGAAGAAATCCTGTTAGCAGATGTGGTTCTGCGGCAGATGGCTTGGAAAAAGAAAAGACGTTGCTGAACAGAACAAAATGCTGCAGTTGACTTGTCAACATTTTTAAGGTAGGTGCTTTAATAGTTTGTACATTACTTGTACAATGATAAAATTGCACTAAGTCACTTTTCTTATTTGAAAGCACGACATTTATTTCAGGCTTCGGTGCAATTCGAGTGCTGGTTACTTCAATAAATGTCTTTTTGTCAATCAAGAAAAAGATGCAGTCACTAAGAGCATCCACAATGGTAAAAGCTCAAGTGAAAGCTTTTTTATAATTTCAATATGACACATCATTCTTAAGTAATATATTAAAATCTCTAATATTTTCTCACAATGGTAGAGCTCTTTTGTTTGTCTAGGAAATTGATGAAATTTAATTAAAAACCATAAAAAAGTAGCTCTTTCTACAAAGAGCTACTCCTTAGTAAGGAGTTCCTCAAGATTTTTTACAATGGTAAAAAGCTCTATAAAACTTTTTCACAAAAATAAAAAGCTTTAAAAAAGCTTCCATTGTGAATGCTCTAATGCTAAAACCAGAGCCAGTAAGGCTATAATCCAGGAAGGAACTATCAAATTGGTAATGATTGGAAGTGGATGTCAAAACACAGAGAAAATTGAAGACTTGATGATAGTTCGAAGTTTGTTGTGTTTTCCTTTTCTTTTTTTTTTTTCCATCTTTATGATTTGGTCTCCAGATTCTCAACAGTTATCTGAGTTTTTAATGTGCTAGATTTACCTAAGAAGTTCAGTGACCCCTTTTACAGGAGATGGCCAAATGGGCGGCCGGCTCGGCCGGCCAGTTTTGCCCAAACCCGCTTGAGAAACAGATAGTAGCCCGTTAGTCCGTGTCACGAAACAGGTCTAAACCTGGCCGCCCCAACCCATATAACCCGTCCAAGCCCGCCTGTTTGACCCGAATATGAAAATCCATGGGCTTAAGCGGGTTTTCCTTTTTTTTTTTTTTAAATCAGAAAAAATCAGAAAAAGCATGAAAAAAATAAAAAGTAATTTAGTATTTAATAAACTATTTTAAAAAATATAAAATCACTTAGACATAAGAAAATTAGTTATTTTATAGTAATTATAAATTCATTTTGGATCAAATTAAATACTTAAAACAATAAAATTACCTTCAACTCTTACGATGTACTCCCTCCGTCCCACCGATCTTAAGAAAACTTTTCATTTTGGGCGTCCCGTCGATCTTAAGAATTTCAAAAATTGAAAGTTTTTATTATTTTTATACTCTTTCTATCCCACTCATTCTCTCTCCTACTTTACTTTTACACTCACAACATTCTCTCTCCTAACTATTCATCCCACTCATTCTCTCTCCTATATAATTTTTCACACTCACAACACTTCTTTCACCCATTCTCTCTCCTAATACTATAATAATATTTCTTAATTCCCGTGCCATTTCATTTTTTCTTAAGCTGGGTGGACGGAGGGAGTAATCACAAACATTCGTCTTGGAAATAATTTGATGGTTTGGGTTTGAGAGAATTCTATGATGGATTGAATTATTTTTGTGAGAAAAATGGTAAGACTTCCTCTTCTATCAATAGTAATTATAAAAAAAATTTGGACCAAATTTGCCCCTAAATATGGCTGTTGGGAGAGGTAATTATTTTCCAAAAAATTAAAAATATGATAAAGGAACCGTTTTAAATAAATTGTACGAAAATACCCTCACACGGATTTATTAACGAATATATTTGAGAACATTTTAGACATTTACAAAAAAAAAAGGTTCAACGGGCCAAGGACCCAACAAATCTTCTGATCCGCGGGCCAAAGCCCAGCCCGTCACCATAAATCCAATCCAAACCCGTTCCGTTTACGAAGCGGACTACACGGGCCACGGTCCATAGGCACCACGGGCACGGGCCTCCCACGGACTTCTGCCCAAAATGGCCAACTCCACTTTTTACTGTTGTTTTATATCAAATGTTATATTTTAGCACTGACTTCATTTTTTAGGTTCTAACTAAGAAGATTGAGGACACTGTCCTTATATGTTAGCTTTGGCTTGAGCTACATGTGTACGAACTACACTACTAATCTCTTTGGGTTTTTAAAGCCCAATTGTAGGAAGTACCCTCTCAGACCAATCAACTTGTGATTCTCCGTCGTCCCATTGCTGTCTGTAAAGCTGTCCTTATGCTGTCTTATGCATCATATCCTTCATCAGCTTCTCATTAATGTAAGTTCAATTTAGTTTGCATTTGTTATAAAGTTCCACTATCTTCTTGCCATCTGTGCAAATCTTTTTACTACTCTCCGTCCGTCAGTCCGTTTCAATAATTGTCAGGGCCCTGTGTAAAATGTGAACATTGAGTCCCTAATGTTTAAAAATTAATACAAAAAATATAATATGTATGTATAAGTGTTTTTATATAAAGATTAAAGTTTTACAAAATTAAGCAATAAAATTCAAAAATAATTTATTACATTGATCATTACTTTTCGTACAATATAATTTTTTTTTTGGAAGCTACTCCCTCCGTCCCATTAGTATTAGCACAAACACTGTTTGCGCAGGAATTAAGGAATATGATATTTTAATAAAATGTTGTGAGTGTAAAAGAATGAGTGGAGAGAGAATGAGTGGAGGGTGTAATAAATTATAATGGTGTTGTGAGTATTAAAATAATGTAGGAGAGAGAATGAGTGGGGTTGGGTGAATATTTTATTAATATAAAGTTTCCTTTTTTGGAGTGTGCGGATATTAGCGGGACGCCCAAAAAGGAAAGTGTGCTAATATTAGCGGGACGGAGGGAGTATATACCTAATGGATCTAGATAAAATGGAGCCCCTCCAAAATTTGGGGCCCGGTGCGAAGGAACCTCTTGCACCTAGAGAGAGCCGGCCCTGCTCTCCGTCCCAAAATAAATGTCCAAAAAAGTTTTCAAATTCATTCTTGATGATTGATCAAGAATAAATTTGATATTTATTCCGACATTCATGAATGTCCCAAAAAACAACTACTCCCTCCGTCCCCACTAAAAGTTGGAATGCATATTTCTGCTGACAAGGTTAAAGAGGATGAGGCGAATTCTGCTACGGGTCTCATTGGTAAGTGCAAGTTCCTTCGTTTCAATTCTAGTCATCTGATATATAGGTGCCTGCTCAAAGCTTAATACCCCTCCGTCTCTAAAAATTTGTCTCATTTGATTTTTTAGTTAAATTTTGACCACAAATATATAATAATTTAATTATGTTCATGAAATTCTAAAAATTCCAATTGATTCACCATTAATAATATTATCAACAACAATTTTTAGAATTTCATGAACATGATTAATCTCTCATAAATTTGTGGTCAAAATTCAACAAAAAAATCAAATGAGACAAACTTTTAGGGACGGAGGGAGTATGTCGTCCACCAGTGGCTAGTGGCAAGGGGGTCAGACCCCCTTCAATTTTAAAAGTTGTCATTTTAGAACCTTCAAATTTTAATTAATGTCAATTTACTACTTAAAATGATCATTTTATTACCCCCTTGATTTGGTTATACATAGATTTCCCCCCCTCCCCCCCCCCCAAAAAAAAATAACAGATTTGGATTTCGCAACTGCCATATTTATGCCTAAAGCAGATGGAATCAGTCATTCCATTAAATTTCGTTAAGTTTGAGCCGTTAAATTTGAAAATAATTAAATTTATCTAAAATTATTATTCAAATTATTTTTATCTTATTGATAAAAAATTTGGAAACAAAATTTCGGGACTGAGGGAATATTATAATAGAGGTTGTATAGGTTGTCTGATGAACAGGACTGAAAACAACATTTGGTTCGAGTTTCAACTTTGGAGGCTGGAGCCTTAATTTAGGAAATCACAGCTTGTGTCGGCAAGACAATTAATTTCCCAAATTACCTACCAACCTGTGCTCTATTATATTAAATTAAATTAAATTAATTAATAATAGTATTCACCTTAAACGCCAAACATATTAAAGGTATGATAGAGACATCCCCTTGTTGATGAGCAGAAGACTTTAAAGATATTCAAAGCCTACACAGATACTACTGCGAAAATGCTCGCTCCGTTCCAAAATCCGTTCCAAAATGATTTTTTCTTTTTTTTAGTGTTATTACGATTGAAATTTGAACAAATAATTTTATCTTTATTTGATTATCCTAGTGAAAATTTAAAACTTGCTATTGAGTAGTATTGTTTGTTGTGTATCAATAATAAATTTTAAATTTTCATTATAATAATCAAATCAAATTAAAATTATTGTTTACAGTTTATTCGTATTAAAATAAAAAAAAAGTGAGAAGATCAATTTGAAACGTGAAATGGAGGGAGTAATATTTATAAGATGATAAGGGAACATTAGCGAAAAAATGGTAAATCAGTTATGTTTTATGTATGTAAAATGTGTTGATGTGAAGCCTTGACCTGAATGAAAAAATATCTACTACTCCCTCGTCCCAAAACAAGTAGAGAGTATATTTAACTTTTTAATATTTTTAAGAAATAAGTATATCATCAATTTGAGATAATTTGAGTGAGATTTGGAGGGGGGTTGGGGCAGGGTGGTGGTGGTGGTGGTGGTGAGTGGAGTGGGGTGGGGGCAGGGATGGTGGTGGTGAGTGGAGTGGGAATTTGTTAAAAACCAATTTTAAATGATTTTTTTCCCGGGGGAGAGGGGGCGGGGGTGGGAGAGGGTGGTGGTGGTGAGTGGGGTGGGTAACGTGGGGGTATATGAAAAGTTAGGTGTGTGAGGGTGTTACCATTTTTCGAAAAATGTTTTACTTAGAAAAAATTCGTAAGTCATTTTACGGCGAAAAGAGCGTAAAACATTTCCCCATTTTTCGATGCTTACCAAACATCGAAAAATGGGGAAAACATTTTCCGAAAAATATTTTACTTAGAAATTGTCTTGTCTATTTGGACTTTTAAATAACAATCCCAATTCCCACGGAACAGAAGAGAAGAAGATGAGCTAATTTCTCCTAAAATTAGAAAGAAGAAATCCTTTTTGCCACTCTAGAAACCTATTCTTGGTCCATTTTTCCTATTTTTTTTTTAATTTTTTTATTTGCTTGTCTTATTCAACATTCCATTTGGGGTTTTTGTGTGTGATTTTACTACCTTTAGTACAAGGAAGACTTGAGGAGTGGATGATATTAGATCCTAACATCTAACCCTATTTTAATTCTTGATTTGGATAGGGTGCAATATATTATTAGGTATGTAATGTAACACTCATCAACATATTGAATTGAAATACCTTTTTTTTTTTTTTTTTTTTGTCACATAACAAGGGGCTTCGAACTCTAGGGCACCTCAGTCATACCAAAAATTCATAAAAACTTACTACATATTTAAAATTTCCATATAAACCCACACTTTCCGCTCCTTTACCTAAGGTATAAAACTAAAATTACTCTTATATCTTAGGTATAAGAGTATTTTTTTTTTACAATTTTCACATTTTCTTAAAATATAATAAAAAAACTCATATATTATTAACTAGTCCGTTTCTATATCTAAGATAAGACTAGGGAAAATGAAAAAAAATTTATTTTTTTAAATAAAAATAAATTATTAACTTGTCCGCTCCTATACCTAAGGTATACGAGCGGGTCAAAGGGGTGTTGGATTTATTATTTATTTTTTTAAAAAATCCTTGCAATAAAAATAAAAATTATTAACCAGTTCGCAGGTCAAAAGGGCATTGATTTATAAAGAATTTTGATTTTGGGTCTCGGATGTATGTAAGCGTCAATAAATTATGTAGATTTTTATAGATTTTGATTTGGACTGAGAGAGCCTTGAATCAAACACATAACAAGTGAGATTAATGGTTTATAAGAGAGAGAACTTAAATGGGAATCCCATTTAAATATTCACGTTTCCTAATATGGAAACGAGATATACTTGTGATACTTACAACAATAACTCATTTACTCTTTCAACACGTCACCATTTTCAACTTTTCTTTAAATCGTATGCCTAAATTAAATGTTAAACTTATAAATGGGACGGACGAAATATATTTTGTCATTTGGCCAACTTTAATTCCAAATTTAATGGTTTACAAGAGAGAGAAGAACAGTAGCATGAAAGGAATTGTCGTGGCCACTTGGATAACCTTATATTTCTCTCTTCAACCTTTCCAAACATGGAAAGTTTTGTTATGCTAGTACTACGTTGGATCCCATTACATTTATTTCCGGTACGTATTCTTAGGTCCCCCCCCCCTCCCCTTGCCCCCACTCTCTAATCTTATTATTACTCTCACATCTTTAAAAAAGAGGTTAATTTTTTATAATTTTTACTCTCATCATATAATTATTGTTTTATTACTTTTACTACGATGATTACGATCACTGGCGGATCTATGGTGGTGAGTGGGGGTAACTGACCCCCTGACTTTTGTGCTTATACCACTTTTACCCTTGAAAACTTTTGAAATTTTTATCTTGTCCCCTAAAAAAGTTACGGCTGACCCTCCTTAAAAATTAAAGTTGACCCCCTCAAACGCCTTGCACTCTTTCTTTTCAAATGTAATTTCAAATGTCGTGACCTTTTTTTGCCCCGAGAAATGAATGATATTTGAAACTTATTTTTCAAAAAACTTTATTCATTAATAATTTTTTACCAATCTTTTTATTAATATTATCGAATTAAAATCAACTTTTTCAGAACGATCATTAAATGAAATGGTTATTCATTTTGGGATGTAGGGAGTATATAAAATGATGCCGTCGCGCGAAACCTGGTTGTAGCCTCAGCGCCACCTCCGTCTGAATAATTATCTCTCTTTTTCCACCTTCATCATCAAAATATAAACAACAATGAAAAATATGCTTTATAAGTTTCGGTAAATTTATTATATTTAACAGTGCGATTTTATTATTATGTTAAGCAAAATATTGATCCTCTCAATTTAAATTCTAGATCCGGCCACTGATAACCTTATTTTTCTCTTCAACCTTTCCCAACATGGAAAGTTATGTTATGCTAGTACTACGTTGGATCCCATTACATTTATTTCCGGTAAGTATTCTTAGGTCCCCCCCCCTCCCCCTCCCCCTCCCCCTCCCCCCTCTCTAATCTTATTATTACTATCACATCTTTAAAAAAGAGGATTTTTTTTTAATAATTTTTACTCTCATCATATTATTATTGTTTTATTTCTTTTACGATGATTACAATCACCGGCGGATCCCAGTTCGTGAGTGGGGTTAACTGACCCCTGACTTTTGTGCTTATACCACTTTGGCCCTTGAAAACTTTTGGGAGTTTTATCTTGTCCCCTTAAAAAGTTACGGCTGACTCCTTGAAAAATTAAAGTTGACCCCCTCAAACGCGTTGCACTCCCTCTTTTCAAATGTAATTTCAAATGTCATGACCTTTTTTTGCCCCGAAATGAATGATATTTGAAACTTATTTTTCAAAAAACTTTATCCTTAAATAATTTTTTACCAATTTTTTTATAAACATTATCGAATTAAAATCAACTTTTTCAGAATGATTATTAAATGAAAAATGGTCATTCATTTTGGATGGAGGGAGTATATAAAATGATGAATGAGGAAAGATTGATTCATTGTTGTGCTAACAAATCTGAGACGAGAACATAAAGTTGCCGTCGCGCGAAACCTGGCTGTAGCTCCAACGCCACCTCCGTCTGAATAATTATCTCTCTTTTCTCACCTTCATCATCAAAATATAAACGACGATGAAAAATACTCCCTCCGTCCCAATCTAAATGTCTCAATTTTCCTTTTTGGGCGTCCCACTTAAAATGTCTCAACCCAAAAAAGGAAAGTTTTTTTTACTATTCCACCCACTCATTCTCTCTCCTAACTATTCCACACACTCATTCTCTCTCCTAACTATTTCACCCACTCATTCTCTCTCCTATTTAATTTTTCATACTCACAACATTTAAATTTTTTCTCTTTCTTACATCACTTTCCTTAATTTCCGCGTCGAATCCATTTTGAGACACTTAGATTGGGACGGAGGGAGTATGTTTTATAAGTTTCGGTAAATTTATTATATTTAACAGTGCAATTTTATTATTACGTTAAGCTAAATATTGACTCTCTCACTTTAAATTCTAGATCCGCCACTGATTAATTAAGACAATTAACTAGCAACGTTTTTTTGTTCCAACCACAATTCATTTTTGTGATTACAACCGGTGACAGATCCAAAAGTAATGAACAATCAATGAATGCACAAATAACACTACAAAAGCAAATTCTCAACCCAAAATCTTACTCATATTTTTAATATTATTACGTTAAGTAAAATATCGATCCTCTCACTTTAAATACTAATATTAATATTTTTAATATATTTGAACCTACTGCGTTTTTACTCCAATCTTCCAAAATGAATGTCAAATTTTATAAAAAAATATTTATTTCAACTACCATTAAGAATATCATTTTTTGATATATACTTGTATGCTCTAAGTTTGTAAGAAGATTTATTAATAATAGTAGGATTTCTATGTATATTTGCAACCCTAAATGATAAAAAAAAAAACTAAGCCTTTTAGATTATTATTTTTTTATTTATTTTTAGTTTAGTTTTTGAATGAATATTTCTCTTTGAGCCTAAAATTTTTCAATCACTCATATTTTCTATATATAATCATGAAAAAAAAATCGAATCCAAGCATGACATTTATTTATGATTGTTATATACTACTAACCCCCGTGTCAAGGGCACGGAGTGACGCATACCTACTCGCAATTTTACTAATTTCATTTTTCCATTCTTTAATCGAAATCGTCGTGATAGTAAAAAAAATCATGTCCCAAATAATAATTTAAACAAAACGTAAAAAAAATCATGAATAATAAATAGAAGGTGGGGAGTTATAAAACTGAGAGTGGAAAGGTGAAATATTTGGTTAATCCAGGCCGTTAGATCAATTTTTTAGATTCAATCTCAATCACTTTTTATCCCAATAGTTACAAACGATTAAACCCGATGTATATTGTATTATAGGTATCCGGGTGCGGATCATTTCGAAAGAGGGCATAAACCTTTTCTTTAACTAGGAATTATGAGTAGTAATTTTATTTTTTGAGTAGTAATATCATCTCCCCACATGTCTAACAAAATAAGTCTTGGTTTAGGATTTCATAGTTTTTTTTTTCAAATTGTTAAATGACAAAACAATGATGTGATATAATTAATCAAATATAGATATTGAAAAAAAAAATCACATGATTCAAAGGTGACATATTTTATTTTGCTTATAATAATCAACAATGGTTGTCTATAATTACTTGGCAACGATTGTCTATAATTATTTGAGCAAGTAGAAGAATCTATAGTATAAATGAGGGCGGTCTTTCTACTGTTCAATGAACAATTTTAACGGCGGAAATTTTCATTTTGCCTTCACTATTTTGTTTCTTTCTCATTTTGTCCTTAAATTTTTTTTTAATTAAAAAAAGAATTTAAAAAAAAAATAAATAAAAAAAAAATGTGGCCTTGGACACGGGCATGGGCTAGTTCAATATAACCAACGACGTTGTTAAAAATGTACGGAAAAAAATATACTCCCTACGTCCCAGGATTTGTGTCACCATTTTTAGCTCGGCACGCAAATTAAGGAAATAGGTGGGAAGAAAAAATGTTGTGAGTGTAATTTGAAAATAGGAGAGAGAATTAGTGGAGGAAATAGTAAATTTAAAAAGTGTTATGAGTGTAATAGTGTTTTAGGAGAGAGAATGAGTGGAGGGAATAGTTAGTGGGATAATAGAATATTAATAAAACTTTTTCATTTTAGGAACGGTGACGCTTCAAACGGGACGCCATTTTGGGTAAAAAGTGACGAATTTCCTGGGACGGAGGGAGTATGTGTGTATGTATTGTTAATGATGACGCTGTGAAAATCGATCCGTATATAAGGGTGGCAAAGGTTGCATAAAACACATCGCATCTTGAGCAAAATCTGCAAAATAGTACCCTTAGGGGTGCGGGGGTTGCCCCGCTATAACCCTCAGGTGTAAGAGTAAGTATGTATTTATGAAAGTAAACATGTATGGATATCTCTATAGAGAGTATTGTAGAAAAAGAGAGTAGATGTATGACATACCTCTTTCAAGTGAGGAGAGGGTTATAGTTTATAAAGGGAAATAAGGGTATAATTGGAATTTTGTGGTAGTCACATCGTATGTATTTGGTATATGTATATATGTGATATATTTGACTGTATGAGACTGTGTATATGTATATGTATAAATATATCCGAAAAGTCAAGGTTCATCAGTTAATAAAGTATAAGATTTTACCTTAAAACCAATTGGTGATAAAGGGAGTAACTCAGGTTTTTATATGTTATATACAAGTCTCATTTATTTTCGACGTCTGATAATGTTCTTTTACACACGTATACATATATGACATACCTCTTTTAAGTGAGGAAGGTTATAGTTTATATAGGGGAATAAGGGTATAATTGGTATTTTGTGGGGCTCCCACCGTATGTATTTGATATATGTATATATGTGATATATTTGACTGTATGAGACTGTGTATATGTGTATGTATAAATATATTCGAAAAATCTGAATTCATCAGTTAATAAAGTATAAGGTTTTACCTTAAAACCAATTGGTGATAAAGGGAGTAACTCGGGTTTTAATATGTTATATACAAGTCTCGTTTATTTTCAACGTGCGATAATGTTCTCTTACACACGTATGCGTGTGTTTGGAGAAATAAAAGACAATAACGCCCCCCCTCCCTCCCCCTTCCCCCCCCCCACCCCCCACACGATTGATGAGGGGGGAGTAAAACATAGGGGTGTGCAACAAAATCGAAAAATCGAAAAAATCGGATCGAAATCGAGAAAATCAGACCGAAAAAACCGAAACCGACAAAAACCGAAATATTAATGGTTTTAACCATTTAAAAACCGAAACTTTCGGTTTCGGTTTTGGTTTCAAATGAAAAACCGAGCCGATAAAACCGAACCGAACCGATCTTATTAAAACCACGTGTCATTTTAATATATATATAAATTTCATCTTCTCATCTTGCTTTGGAGTTAAAACTATGCTTACGGTAGTTTAACTGTTATTTGTAGTGACAGGTGGAACACTTAAATTTGTCTTAAAAATCTTAAATACTTTAGTATTGCATCTTCTCATCTTGCTTTGTTAATGAGGGATTAATAAATTTCATCTTGCTGAATGTAACTATCATAATCCAACCATCAATATATGCATTTTCTTCTCATCTTGTTGAAACCGAACGACACCGAACCAAACCGACACCGAAATCGAATAAAATCGAAATCGAATAAAACTGAAGCTTAATGGTTTTAAAATACAAAAATCGATATCTTTCGATTCGATTTCGGTTTTAGCCTAAAATCGAACCAAACCGAATCGAGCACACCCCTAGTAAAACACAAGATGAGTTATTTTTATGTGAATGAATGAAGAAAGCGATTTATCAAGATAAAGGGTGTGATAGTACCAAGTAGGTCTACTTATCACTATCACACATTTATTATTTTGTTATGTCCAAATTCAAACAAGAAAAATCTACAAGCAAATGAGTTTCCAACCGTTGAAGGAATACTATTTTTGGTAATTAAAGTTTTTTTCCTAAGATTCCCAAAAAAGCAACCTCCTCCACCCACAAACCTCCATCATCCACTCTCTTTATTTGATTCCATTCTTGACTTTTTACGCATATTATATATCCTTTTTGTGTTTTTAGGGTTCCGCCTACTCTTTCGGTTCGATATAACGGAGATTTATTTTCTTTTTGAGCATTTCGATATAAAAGAGATTTACCCAAGATAAACAACGAAACTCATTTGTTATATTTACAGCAGAAACTCTCTACCTCACTTTCTTTTTCATACTTTATTTTTTATACTCACAACACTTATTTTTTCTTTAATCCTCACACATACACATTTATTCTTTTTATATTGGAATGGTGGTGTGTGTTGGGGGAGGGGGGAGTATACTCCATTTAATTTGTTAATATTTTTAAACATGTGTGTTATATTTACATCACGTTTTCAATAATAAAATTGCACTAAAATTATTTCGTTATTTAAAGATCCGATAATTATTTTGAGACATACATTAGATAAAAATGCGCATTTATTTATCATGAGAGACGATACAATTTTCTTTTATTGCGTTAAACCGGACGAATGAGACCAGAATCATCAGAATCCATATTTTAGCTCTCACATTTATTGGATAGGTTCTAAATTTGAATTTATTTAAAATATTTGTAACTTGATAATGAAATTCAATCAATAAAATCGTAGGGTTTATTACAAAAAACTCACTCAAAAAGATGGCATTTACAAAAAAAGAACATGTAAGATGGAAAATTACAAAAAACTAATTTTTTTTCTTTTTTTACAAAAAACTTTTCTTTTTTTTTTTTGGTTTTTTTTAATCAGTTTTGGTCAAACAACTGATAATTTCAGTTATCAGTTGTTCAAACAAGTGATAATTTCTAAACAACTGATAACTGAAATTATCAGTTGTTTGAAGAGTAATTTGTGCTTCAAACAACTGATAATTTCAGACTTTCAGTTATTAGTTGTAAACAACTGATAACTGAAATTATCAGTTGTTTGAACAACTAACTGAAATTATCAGTTGTTTGACCAAAACTGATAAAAAAAATCAATTTTTTTTTTGTAATTTCGAACTTATAAGTTTTTTTTTTTTTTTTTTTGTAATTTTCATCTTTCTATTTCTAAAGTAATTTTTTGTAAATGCCTCAAAATAGTATTCACTTGTTTTCATCATGTTATATGTATCTATCAACATAATATGTCAACTTAATTATTCTATGTAATTATATGTGCATATATATGTATGTATGTATATATATAAAGGGGGGGGACCACCAAGGAGGTTTCTTGTAGATGGAACATTAAAAAAATTAAAGTACTAGAAAAAGGACATAAACCTTAAAAACAAAAAACAATTGAAGTATGTGTGGTGCAAAAAAGAACAACAAGAAAAGAAGCAAAAACAAAGGTTTAGGGTTTCATATGTACAACTACAACCTTGTCTTTTGCACCTAAATAATTAAATATTAACACTAGTTAACTATATAATAAACTTAATTATAAATTAATCATACTCTAAGTAAGACAGTGTCAACTAACAATTAATTTAATTCACCAATAATTAAAAAGTAAACAGTCTCTTATTATACTAATCTGTGAATGACGCCCCAAGTGACGACACGATGTTAAATATAAGCCGTTGATGATGATCAAACGGCTAAAAATGCTCGCAAAGTACGTTTAAATTTTAAACGTTATCGACAACCAAGGTCGACATGGGTTGGAGGATAATCAATCAAATTAAAGTTTGATTAGTTTAATGTAATAATTGATTGATCTGCACTTATATTCCTTAATATACATTGAAAAGATTGTCGACTATGAATAATTAAATAATGAAATAGAACAAAAGAAGGCTCCAGAAAGATCTGCAACCTTTAATTATAAATTATTATAAATAATTGTAAATAATTATAAAGTTGGTGAATGACGACCCTAATGACGAAAAATGTAATGGGATTTTTATAATGTGACACGTGAAGATGAAACAGCGTAAATAACAATCCTTAGGGTATGTTTGGCAACTCAATTCCAATCCATTGAATTGGAATTGAAAGGGTTAAATTAATTCCACGGAATTCATTTTGTTCTTCCAATTCCAAATCCAAGTCTTGGAATTGAGGTTGCCAAACATACCCTTATATTTTTTATTTCTATTTATCTCCTGGGGAACATATTATATATAAATGTTTACGTTAATTCAGGGGCGAATTCAGAATTTTTAAATTGTGTGGGCTTGATATTTAAAAAATATTGTAAACAATAATAACAGTGAAAAATAACTTCATTAATAACAGTGAAAAATAACTTCATATATAAAAAAAAAGTCACATATAGTCGATAACTTAGATAATTTTTATTTTTTTTGAGAATCCGCCCCTATCCATCATTCTATAATTATAATTTAAAACGGAAAATGTGAAGGGAAATAATAGATATGAGTTGGTCTCATGAAAAACGCGTTTTTCTAAAAATTAGAAAAGACGTGTTTTTAAATGTGAGTTAACATTTTTGTAAATAAGGGAACTTCGTTTGCGGCGGCATTTCTGAGTATCAATATTAAATATTTATGAATATAACAAATACTACCACTGACAATCATTTAACACTTCATAAAAAAAAACTTCTGCATATCAGTCTCAAAGTTTTTGAATATCAACCTTAAATGTTATAGATAACTAAGATCCTTTAACATTGATATATAAAATGTTTGTTATGCGTTGGGTAAATGGCCAACAAAACTCTGTATATCGATGTCAAAGGGTTCTAGATATTCAGAACATTTGAGTTTGATATAAAGTAGAAGGTTTATTGGTTATAGTATTGTTAAAATGTGCTTTTTAATTCATATGCAAATATATTGATATAAAGAAACCTTTAATGTTGATATTCAAAAAGGTTTAATATTGATATCTAGAAACATTTGAGCTTAATATCTAGAAGATTTGTTGGCTATGGACGTAGCGCGTAACAAAACTTCTGAATATCAATCTCAAATATTTTGAATATCCGAAACTCTTTTAGCCAGATATTCAGAAAGTTTGTTGGCTATGACCAAACGCATACAAAGTTTTACTTATTTACAAAAATGTCACCGCACCCTAGTTTTCACTTGTTTACGTAAATGTAACAACTGTAACATCATATTTAAAAATACGTCTTTACTAATCACGATAAAATATGCATCTCTCCCTAGAGTTTCTGACTAGATATTGATATAAGCTGGCAAAATCTAAAAAGTTGACACTAAATTACTATTCCCTCCGTCCATTTACATGGTTCATACTTTTTATTTTGAGCGTCCATTTACATGGTTCACACTTTGTTTCTTTCCTAAAATAGAAACTTTATATTATTAAAATATTAACCCTACCCCACTATAATTTACTATTCTCTCCACTCATTCTCTCTCCTATATTATTTTAATACTCACAACACCATTATAATTTACTATTCCCTCCACTCATTCTCTCTCCTATTTTATTTTCACACTCACAACACTTTCAATATAATACTCCCTCCTTAATAAACGTGTAAACAGTAACCGTGAACCTACTAAATGGACGGAGGGAGGGAGTATATTGTGTCTAATTACAAGCAATGTATTCATAATTTTACATAAAATTACCATCAATTGCAAAAATTGTTTATTGAACCCCATGTTATTATGCCGACTGAGTTTCAATTTATTTTTGTTCAAAAACAAAACAAATCAATTATGCAGTAATTCTAAATTCAAATAATGATGGGGAAATCCAAAAATGAAGGGAGTAATTCAATCTTGTGAAGGGGTAAGAGGTGAAATATACCACCCCACCCCCACCCCACAAGGTGTCCTTAGGTATATAGTTAGGAAAGTTGGAAACTATCCTTTCATCTCATTATTGATTTAATATTAATTGATTAAATTACTAAATTGTTATACAGTTTTGACTGCAGAAAATTATAATAATAATTTTGGGGTAAGAGGTGAAATAATATGTTTGTCCCCCGCAAGGTGTCCTCAAGCGTTTAGGTAAAGTCCCTCTCGTAATAATGAACAATGTCTGACTGGCTTCTTTCTTTTAGTTTAGAGAGAGAAGTATACTGCTTCACAGGACACCGACGATGGGGACAATACAATTCCTCCTCCTATTATTCCGCTTTATTTATTTATTTATATTTCTCACAATAATCTCAATACTTTTTTCTTTTTTCAATTTTAGATTAATGTTATATATATAATATATATTGAACGGAATAAAAGTGACGGGCTAGGCCCAACGAGCGAAGCCCAATTATTCAGACATTAATGCCACCACATCTCTAGTGGGTCGGCCAAATTATTACAAGGCCCAAGGCCAATCACCCAAGATCAATCGACCTAGCTCATTGTCCGACCTCTATGGTCCCGACCTAGCTCTGTCCGACATACGGTCGATATCTTTTACAGAGTATCATCCGGCTACATCAAGCAGTCAGGTCGACCTAGTCCCAACAGGCGACCTCGACCTACCAAGCAAGCGTCGACCTACAGAAGCAGTCAGGTCGACCTAGTCCCAACAGGCGACCTCGACCTACCTAGCAAGCCCTCGACCTACCTAGCAAGCGTCGACCTACAGAAGCAGTCAGGTCGACCTAGTCCCAACAGGCGACCTCGACCTACCCAGCAAGCGTCCACCTACAGAAGCAGTCAGGTCGACCTAATCTCAACAGGCGACCTCGACCTACCCAGCAAGCGTCGACCTACAGAAGCAGTCAGGTCGACCTAATCTCAACAGGCGACCTCGACCTACCCAGCAAGCGTCGACCTACAGAAGCTGTCAGGTCGACCTAGTCTCAACAGGCTACCTCGACCTACCCAGCAAGCGTCGACCTAATGGGTCTAGGCGTGCGCACCACTCTTTCCATAACCGGTTCCCTACAAATCAGGAGCCATTCAAGGACACATTCTCCAATCATGTAATTGTCCCTTAAATTACGGAAATCATGCAGTCATGCCAAAAATAACCGCCATCATCATGGAATTATAAATAGAGAACAACCACAACGGTTCAAAGGTAACTGCAATTTTGTCATTTGAATACAACTGTTCATTTACAATATTTGTTCTCCAAAACACAGATGCTTATTCTCACGCCGGAGGGTTTGCGCGGGGTAACTCCCCGCGCCCTAACGGTGTCTGTTTTGCAGATCGTCCGTTCGTTCGTCCAGGAATCCAACGCCGCGTTCCCGACTGATTAGGTACCCCCGGTATCACCCATTTTATGCATCATCATATATATATTGGCGGATCTACACCAAAACATTTGATGTTTCCTGTTCTTTACTAAAAAAAAAAAATTGACGCGAAACTAAAATTCAAAATGTTTACATACATAAATATAATAGACTTCAATACGTCAATATTACATAAAATAAACACAATTTACATTTTCCTAGGATTCATATTTTAAAAATAAGTTAAAATCTCATCCTCACTAATGATCATGAATACATCAATTTCTACAAAAGTTACCAAACGGTCATTTAACCATTCATCCCCCATCTTAGACCTTAAATCGCCTTTCACATGCTTCATAGCTGAAAACGACGGCGTTTTGCAAAAAAAAAAATTTTTTTTTTTTATTTGATTGCTATCTATATATACAGTTATGTTCTTAACCTTATATGTGCAACCTAGTATCTTTGATTTGGTGGATTTATTTGATTATGTCGTTTGTTGACACTCAATATTTAAATCACTCGCCCCTTCACAAGGCCTAAGAGAAACCTCGAAAAACCTTAACAATTGATTTAGTAACATGATCATGAGCGTATCAAGCGCCCGGCCGATATCTCTGACATTTTCTTACATAACATAATATTAAGGGCGAGAATAAATCTTATACTCCCTGTACTTACTTAAATAAAGGGATACGTTAGGATATTCAAAGTAGTATCTTGATAACTAATTCATTTTTTTGTTGTCTAAAATATTTCTTATTTATTTTTAGTTCATGTACAAGATAAAGGTGCATTTTAGTCAACAAAAAATGAGTTAGTTGTTAAGGTACTCCTACTCTACTGTGGGTATCCTAACATATCCCATAAATAAATGTTCGAATTCAAGAATTTTTTTCTCCTCGAATAAACGTTATTTGTAAAAAATTACGTCTTTACACGTTTTTTTACCATTTTTTTCGTTATTCATTTTATTATCGTAAAATAAATGTTTAGAAAGTGGATAACGAAAAAATATTTACTCCCTCCGTCCAGTTATATACTTCACACTTTCTATTTTGGGCGTCCAATTACATACTTCACACTTTGTTTCTTTCCCAAAATGGAAAGGAATTTTTACTATTCCCTCCACTCATTCTCTCTCCTACATTATTTTAATACTCACAACACCATTATAATTTACTATTCCCTCCACTCATTCTCTCTCCTATTTTAATTTCACACTCACAACACTTTCAATATAATACTCTCTCCTTAATTTACGTGAGCACAGTAACTGTGAAGTAACTACTTGGACGGAGGGAGTATACATCTTCGTTATTAAAATGTATAAAAAATATACATTTTTTATAGCACCTATTAGTTGGACTTTGCATGATTATTAAAAATTAATGTGAAATGGATCAACAATATTAGTGATTTAAAGACATAATTATTCCAATAAATATTTATAAAACAAGCAAGTGTAAAGTACATGACTAAATAACATTTTTTTTTTAATTTTACGAACTTTATTAGGATAATATTGCCCAAAACACTGATTATACTTTCCTATTAAATTTTAATTTACCGACAATTTTGACTATTAATTCACCATTTACAACATAAACAATTAAAGTTAAAATGATAATATAAACATAACATTAAATGAAAATAGCATTCAGACTAGCGATAATTAGTGGTACCATATATATAAATTATAATGTCAGAAAATTTGAGGAATAGATGTACAAAGTGGTAAGAAAATTGCTCATTTTCTAGCAAAGAACCCTAGTTAGATTACTAATCAACTGCTGGAACAACGAGCTCGTGTCGCGGGGGATCCCTAACGTACGTACGTACATAAATTCTCTAGAGAAAAATGAAGCATTAAGCATCGATCTTTACATGCTTATAACAACAAGGGTGACAGCCATTTCAATGACGAGAAATTAAAAAAAAAAAAAAAAAAAAGGAATTAGGGTTGATTAATTTTACGAAAAAGTGGTGTAGCCATTTTTCTGCAGCCAATTTGAAGGAGTTTGCCTAATAAATCTTTGCATTTGTTGTTGTACAGGTGGGAATGGGAATCCTGATGATGCTGCAGCAGCCGTTGCATATATTTGAGGCGGAGTTTGGGTTGCAACGTTGCTGTATTTTCGCTGATGAATATCACCGTTAATTGGCGAGAGAGAAAGGTCCCCTCCATTGCTGCTGCCTCCCGCAAATTGAATCTGAAAATTTTCAGGATTAGTTTATCCTAATTAATCTGCTACGTGAAACTCAAATGTTCTTGCCAAATGATAACTTATAACCAAGTTGAACTCAAGAGCATGCACATTTCTCAGTTGTCAGATAATTTCTCAGTTGTCAGATACAAGCATAGCTAGCAAGAAACTTCCCATTTTTGCTTTTTTTGTTTAAGGTTAATTTCAATAAAATTTAATATTCAAAAAGTGATCTTCCCCTCCATACGAAATATAATTATGCAAAAGTAAAAGTAAAAAAAAAAAAGAAAAGAAAAATCCCAAGAAAGAGAAATAGAAAATAGGTGCAACTCTCTCCGTCTCACTTTTTTATCACTAGACAAAATTAGCTTTTTGTTTAAAAATGCATAAGGGATTGGAAGGTTTTCTCACTTGATGATTGAAAGAGTTGAGTGGTGGTGGGAACATATGAAGAAATGACGGATCGCCTGCAGGTCTAATGAGCTGACCATATCCGCCATTCACCGACCCCACACCTGATTGAAGGTGTGTTTGGCTCAGGAGCTGCCTTGTATCGGGTTCACTGAACCCATCTCTTCTTCTAGCATCAAAAATGTCCATTTGACTTGGTTTCTGCTGCATTTAATTAATTTACATGAAATTATAGAAGACAAGATCAAATATACTAATTAGAAATGCAATTTGACTGAAATTTATGAAAATATTGTAGCGCATACTATATTTAATTAAGCACGTACCACTGGCCTGTATCCGAATTGGATTGAATTAGCTTGCAAAAGGTTATTATCATCCCCTAGCTCTCGGTTACTTTGCTTTGAGGTCGAACCTCCCAAACTCAAATCAAGATTGTGCTCAGTAGATACGTTACTCTTTGAACAATCTGGACAACAAATGCGACATATTTAACTTAAAATTTGCTCATAATTCATATGTAAAATGTGAGATAATTCATCATAATATCTTACCAGTAGAGTTGAATTCATTGTCGTAAATTTTGGGATCAAAGTTCGTAACAGCATCCTTCCCATTGCACTTAATCGCAGCTTTGTCGTAAGCCCTATACCAAGAAAATTAAATACCATAATTAAATTGGCAAAAACAATATATATACAGACTGAAAATTTTGTATTTATTAATATAATATATGAAAAATGTATAAGGAAAAAAAAAAGAATTACACACCTGGCAGCTTCAACTTCAGTATCAAAAAGACCTAAGTATACATACCTATAAAACCAAAAATATATGAAATTAAAGAAATAAATGAATAAATGAATTAATACCAGATACAGTATATATTGTTTGGTGAAAGCTAAATAAAATGCAAATAATAAATAAACTCACTTTTTGCCTAAGAATTGTCCCATTCTAGCTTCCCATCTTCCACATTTATGCAAGGTAACACCTCTATATTTTGAACTCCCCCTAGGGAACCCAGTACTTTGTCTCCTTAGTACATGCACAAACTCCTCCTTTGTCAAATTCCTCATCTGATTTAATTCAACATTAATTATCAAGAACGAATATTAGACATTTATTTAGAGACGGACGGACGGAGGGTGAGCGATACAAAAGCAATTCAAGAATTTATAACAAATATTAGACATTTATTTAGAGACGGAGGGAGGATGAGCGATACAAAAGCAATTCAAGAATTTACAAGATAAGGCTGCAAGTTCACTGTTGAAGATAAGGGGCAATCCAAACATGATGACACATCTTTTTCTCTCACTTACACACACAATTAGCTCACAATTTAGAGATTAATTAATTAATTACTTTCGTCTCAAAACAAATATCCGGAGCAAATTTGATTTTTTTTTAATATTTATTTTGGGTTTTTTAATATTTATTTTGGGACGGAGGGGCGGAGGGAGTAGTTAAGAACTGAGAGACTTACTTGTTTCAAGTCATCCTCATAATCATCAAGGCTAAAATTTATGTCTGCTTCCACTCCCCGGAACTTGATTGCTGCTCTATCATATGCACTGCAAACATAAATATTTATGAAATTCATTAAAAAAGGGCAAATTCCGGTGCGTCAAGCGCTCCCCGCCAAGCGACGGAGGAGTTTATGTTCTTTGGTCATATAAGAAGCTCACCGAGCAGCTGCATGTGCTGTGTCGAATCCACCTAACAATCAACAACACAAAATATCAGACTTTCTCTTCATAGTAAAAGACTAAAACAAAAAACACACACACACACAACACTGTTATTATTAAACATGATTAAGGAACTGACTTACCAAGATAAACCTGTTTTCCGCAATCCCTAAATGATGGGTAAAGTATAATGATTAGTGTTAATACGGATTATTAATCAAAAAATTTGATTAAATGGTGGAAAAAAAGGGAAAAGGAAAAGGAAAGGGAAAGGGAGCTAACCAAATATGTGATTCCCACCGGCCGGTTCGCCGGTAAAAAGTAACACCACGATACTGAGAGCTTCTTGACCGTGGTCCACGCCGGCTTTTCTTAAGCGGCTGAGGAATTTCCGGCACGGCTGCCGACTTCCCTAAAAAGCCGGCGCTGCTCCTGACAGTTGGTTCTTGTTGACAGAATTTGACTCCGACCCAGTGAGCTGTCGGGAACCCATCCGGAGTACTCCCACCACCTTCAACCGACGGTGTTGTTTCCATTTCCGAATCATCCACCGGAAAAAACTGTCGGGTCACCGGCGGATCGCTGTCGGATGAACAGTTATCGTCGTTAAAGTTACCCATCGAGAATCCGAACAGCTTGTTACTACCGCAGACACTCCGCTTCCTCGTACTTCCGATTTCACAATCTTCCTCGTCGTCTTCGATCACAACAGCTGATGAGCTGGAATTGGATAAAGATCCGAGCTCGACCCGTTTACCCTTGTCCTCGGCTTCGGATTCATCGTACCTTCTCCGATCAGGCGACCCGTTTAGATCCCACATTTTATTACAAGTAATAAAGTCTAATTCAGAAATCAGAACCTTAAAACTACGATGGAGAGTTCTTCCCTTTCTTTTCTCTCTCCACCTCCTCAAGATTTTTTTTCTCTCTCTACATGGAATATGATTAGAAGAAAGTAAAAAATAAGTGATAGACTACGAACGAAACCTAGGATTAATAGAGATAGGGAGTTGTATTTATATACTAAGCTTTTGTTTGAAAAATGTTTGCCTTGGACAACTAGATCTTGTTGTATGTAATGGAACTCTTTCCTCTCTCTCTCTCTCTCTCTCTACATGGAATATGAGGCCATTTTCTATTCAATTAATTTACCCCTTTCTCTCTCTAGATTTGTACTTCTATTACTTTACTGAATTCGAAATCTATCTACCATGGTGAGACAGTGTTTTTGTGTGTAGTTACAATCAAACCATGAATTCTTTAGGACATAACACTAATAAATTACTCTCTCCGAATTCGATTTAATGTTACTACTTTCCTTTTTGATTCGTCTCAGTTTACGGTTTCTAGCTATTTGCTTTATTTTTAAAATGACAAATAATATTTACTATTTCCTTCACTCATTCTCTCTCCTACTTTACTTTTATACTCATAACACCAATCAACTTACTATTCTTCCAACTTATTCTCTCTCTTATTTAATTTTTCATACTCACAATACTTTCACCACCTACATCTTCTTAATTTCTGCGCAAAGTCAAATGTGAACATTAAATCGAGAGACGGAGGGAGTACTAAAAAGATCGTTGTTAGTTGTTACGAGTTAATAGTTGCAATGTAATTTCATTTTCTTTTCTATAGTTATTACTTCAATAATCTAGGTGTAATAGTATAATATTATCTATAGTATAAATTAGAGTGGTGTTTGCTAGAGTAGAATGAATAGTGCCAATGGCGGAATTTTTCATTTTGCCCTCACTATTTTGTTCCTTTCCCATTTTGCCCTTAAAAAAAATAAAATTAAAAAAAAAAAACGTGGTCTTGGACACAGGCATGTACTAGTCTCTCATACAGCACAACAACGAGATGATTGTCGCAACTATTCCAAATTCATCACTTATTGAGTCGAGAAATAAAAAAGAAGCAAAATTGTTAATGATAAATGGCTATTTTGTTTATCATTCTATTTCTACCGTAAGTATTTTAGATTCATACGGTGAGTAAGGGCGGATCTAGACCTAATTGATGTGTGCTTCAGCCCATTTAAGAATTTTGATTTTTTTTTACCTAAGTTATCGACTATATGTAACTTTTTTTTATATATGAAGTTATTTTTCACTGTTATTATTACTTACAATATTTTTTAAATACAAAATTCACACGATTTCAAAATCCTGAATTCGTCCGTGATGATTATGAAGATAAAACTAGATATGAGTGGTGTTAAACATCCTTTTTTCAATGCTCTTTAAATTGCTTCATCTTGTTTAGTCCCATGGTTCATAATTTTATATTAACTGTAGAGATTTTATTTTAATTTTTAATGCCAACTCAATTAAATTTCAGTTATAATTAAAAAAAAAATCCTTATTTAATTTTAAACTTTAATATTAATTCTCGATTAGGCATATTCAGGATTTTGAAATCGCGCGAGCTTAGTATTTAAAAAATATCGTAAACAATAATAACAATGAAAAATAATTTCATATACTCCCTCCGTCCCAATAAGTGCTTCACCCTTTTGGGTGGGCACGCAAATTATAGTAATGGAAGGGAAAAAAAAATATTGTGAGTGTAATTTGAAAATAGAAAAGAGAATTAGTGGAGGAAATAGTAAATTTGAAAAGTGTTGTGAGTGTAATAGTGAATTAGGAGAGAGAATGAGTGGAGGAAATAGTAAAAATTATTTGCCAAAAAAAGAAAGATGAAGCTTCTAACGGGACGCCCTTTTGGGTAATTAGTGAAACTTTTATTGGGACGGAGGGAGTATATAAAAAAAAGTTAAAAAGGAGACAACGCCTTTTCTAATCATCAAAAAACGAGACATTTTTTCCACCTATATAGACAACTTGAGATCATATAGTCGGTGACTTAAAAAAAAAGTCGAAATTTTGAGATGGGGTGGAGGCCACGTCAATTAAGTCCAGATCCAAACTAAAAAAAATAAAAGAGGAAGGCATTTATTTAATTTTGTAATTGGTAGTTGAGGAGAGGGGAGGAAATAAATATTTGTAGGTAAAAGTTGAACCATCTCTTTCTTACACACAATTATCCCACGTTAACCAAATCGAAAAGTATTAGGTTTCATTTTATTTCCAACACAATTTTCTCTCTCATCTCACTTTCTCTCTCTAAACAAAGAATCCACTAATTATTTCCTACACAAAATTTTCTCTCTCATCTCACTTTCTCTCTCTAAAAAAATAATCCACTAATGGAAATAGACAACGCCAAGACTAGATAGATGACTAATTACACAATTGCCTTAATAAGGCCCATACAAACTAATTGCAATAATAATAAACATCACATATCACCTCAATGTCATTTCATTCATTCATTCAAAATCTCAACGTCACTTTCCATTTTTATACATTTTACTTTGTCCGACTATTTTTCCTCTTTTTTACCATTTGGGAATTGGGATGTCTTAATTTCATTCTACGCCCCCTGAGATTTAGATACTCATCACTATTCCCCCCTTCAAGTTTAATTTTGTGTTTATTCCCTTCTTATGTCACTGAATATAAATAGGGGTAATGACATTTTGGACCCCAAAGTTTAGGAGACATTACTAAAATGGGTCTCATTCTATCACTAATTACAATATAGGATACAAAGTTCATATTTTATTAACGTTTCAGGATTTGTAACTAATTTTATTAGAAAAATTCGTTAAATGATCACGTGCAAGGTGCAAGTCACGTGTCACTTAACGGAGGATGTTTTTTAACACAAATTCTTTCGTTGTTGTTTTAATACAAATTAAATGAAAATAAATAAACAAAATAGAAAGAGTTTATTACCGTCTAGTCCCTTATTCTAATCAAAACTTTATAAGATTTCAGAAATACCCTTGTACCAAAAAAACATTACCCCTCCTCTCCCCTTTCACACAAACACTTTGCCTCTCTCTCTCTCTCTCTCTCTCTCTACCCCCATCTTCTTCCTCATCTTCCAATCCACCCACCTCCATCAACTCACCCATCATCACCCCCACCTCCACTCCCCTCTAGCCACCCCAACCGGGTTAGACTTCGGAGTAAAAGGGAGAAATTCGTCGAGGGCTCTGTCGTGATGGGCGACCGCCCAGGTGATGATGGGCGACCGCCCAGTTGTACAGAAGGTTCACGTTTGTTGATCCTTGTTGTGGGCGACCGCACAGGGGGTCTTGGGCGACCGCGCATGTGTATAGAGGTTTTGGTTTGGGGAATTATTGGCTTGGGCGACCGCCCATGGGCACTTGGGCGACCGTCCATGTGTCGGGAAGAAGTAAATCTGGACTCTTTTTTTGACGTAATTTCGGGTTTCCTTGTCCATCTAGGGCTAGGTTTGTTCCCCTAATATATATTTAAGTTGTATTCCGCCCCCCAAACTCATTGTAACACAAATTTTACATACATAGTGCAAGATCCTGGCTTGGTAGTGCCCCCAGACGTAGCCAATTAAATTGGTGAACTGTGTTAACAATTTCTTGTGTTCTTTTCTGTTTCTTTGATTTCTTGTGCTTGGTTTGTGTGCTCTAATCGTTCTTGTAGGTTTCCTTGGGTTGTGGAGGGCCATATTCACAACAACTGGTATCAGAGCTTTTGGTTTCAAGATCAAGGGAGTTGTTCCAAGCAATCAAGAATGGGCAAGGACAAACAGGCGGTTGAGAAATTCGATGGGTCTAACTACGGATATTGGAGGATGCAGATTGAGGATCTTTTGTACAACAAAGACCTCTATAAGCCTCTGAAGGGTGTCAAACCGGAAGACGAAGATCAGGAAGAATGGGAACTCATGAATCGGAAAGCCCTAGGGGTGGTTAGATCTACTTTGTCAAAGTGGATTGCAAAGACTACCAGGAAGGCGGCAACCACCAAGGAGCTATTGAATTATCTTACTGAGAGATTTGAAACTCCGTCTGCTGCAAATAAGGTTGATTTGATACGTAAGATGGGTAGTCTCAAGATGCAAGAGGGAGGATCCTTGGCTAAGCACATCGATGAGTTTATGGATGTCATAGATTCATTGACAGCGGAGGAGATCAAGTTCGATGATGAGGTTCATGCGTGTTTGTTGCTAGCTTCTTTATGCAAGTTGGAGCGGAACGGTGACGGCAATCAACGCTTCGAGTAAGAAGAAATTGAAGTATGATGATGTTAAGGACTTTCTTTTGGCGAGGAAAATCGCATGAAGAAGTTGGGGACATCGAGTGCTTCGGGATCGGCTTTGGCTACTACTAGCAGGGGAAGCCGGTACTAGCAAACAAGGGAGAACCGAATCTAGGGAGAACGTGGTGAGTGGTAAGGGCAAAACTGATGAGACCAAGGACAAACCGAAGGTTGCGAAGGGATCTGTTCAGTGCTATCATTGTAAGGAATTGGGACACTTCAAGAGGGATTGTCCAAATCGTAAGGGAAATCAGGTGAATGTGGCAATCGAAGGTGATGATGTACTGGTTCTGAGTGTTAGTAGTACACTAGAATCATGGGTGCTGGATTCGGGGGCATCATTCCACTCTTGCGGGCACAAGGAAGAGATGGAAAACTACACTTCTGGTGATTTCGGGAAGGTCTATCGGCGGATGGCGAGCCTTTGGAAATCAAGGGGAAGGGGGATGTCGAGAATAGGAGCATCAGACGGGAAGGTCTTACATCTGAACGGGGTCAGACACATTCCGGGTTTGAAAAAGAACCTACTTTCAGTTGGGCAGTTGGACGAAGAAGGTTACAAGGTGACATTCGGCTGCAGAAACTGGGTTATTACCAAGGAGGATTGTGAGATCGCTCGCGGTAATAAAAAGGGAACTTTGTATTTGGCGAATAACACCAAGGACAGTATCGCGGTGGCAGCAGCCAAGGGTGATACGGATTTGTGGCACTGTCGATTGGGTCACATGAGTGAGACAGGGATGAAGGTGCTTTGTTCAAAGGGACTACTACCGGGTTTGAAGACAGTCAACGTGGGAATCTGCGAGGATTATATGTTTGGCAAACAAGGGAGAAATAATTTCTCGAGGACAGGTAGGGGTTTGAGGGAAGCAAAGTTGGAATTGGTTCACACGGATTTGTGGGGGCCATCTCCGGTTACATCTCTGGGTGGTGCGTCATATTACATGACTTTCATTGATAATTATACAAGGAAGGTTTGGGTTGTGGAGGGCCATATTCACAACAACTGGTATCAAAGCGGACACCACAGCTCAACGGGGTAGCAGAAAGGATGAACAGAACATTGAATGAGCGGGCTAGAAGTATGAGATTGAAGTGTGGACTTCCGAAGACGTTCTGGGCATATGCAGTTGACACGACAGCTTTCTTGATCAATCAGGGACCATCGGTACCATTGGGGAATGGAATTCAAGAGGAAGCGTGGAGTGGCAAGCAGGTAAATCTGTCCTTTCTTCGCATATTTAGCTGCGTTTCTTATGTTCATGTTGATTCTGCTGAGAGAACTAAATTAGATGCTAAATCTGTTAAGTGTACATTTATTGGGTATGGCGGGGATGACTTCGGGTACAAGTTTTGGGATGACCAAAATCATAGAGTTATTCGTAGTCGAGATGTGGTATTCAATGAACAGGTTTTGTACAAGGACAGAAAGGGGGCATCTGATGACACTAGTTCGGAACCGGAAATTGTAGAGGTGGATATTCCAAACTCGGGTGGGAGCAGAACGGTTCATGATGACCATGGTCAGGAGGTCACTGAAGATGAACCACGTACTTCGGAACCGGATATTCCGCTGCGTAGATCCAAGCAGGTTGCGTGGATCGCCCGACGTATACTCCATCCAATTATTATTTCTTTGTTGACGAGATAATGGGAACCGGAATGTTATGCGGAGGCTGTTCGTAGTGCACTTTGTAACAAGTGGAAAGCTGCGATGGATGATGAGATGGACTCATTGAAGGCCAACAAAACTTGGGAGTTGACTGAACTACCTAAGGGGAAGAAGGCACTGCATAACAAGTGGGTTTACAGGATCAAGGAGGAAGCAGACGGTATCAAGCGTTACAAGGCAAGACTGGTTGTAAAAGGGTTTCAATAAAAGTACGGTATTGACTACACCGAGGTATTCACTCCGGTTGTGAAGATGACCACTATCAGAATGGTTCTGGGGATAGTAGTGGCGGACAACTTATTGCTTGAACAGATGGATGTGAAGACCGCCTTTCTTCATGGGGACTTGAAGGAAGAGATTTACATGGTACAGCCAGAGGGTTACTTGTCTAAGGGTAGCGGGGAGCTAGTTTGCAGATTGACTAAGAGCTTGTATGGCCTTAAACAAGCTCCTAGGCAGTGGTACAGGAAATTTGATGGATTCATGCATGACATTGATTTTATCAGATGTGAGGCGGATCATTGTTGCTACTTCAAGAACACGGACAATGGGTATATTATCTTGCTGTTATATGTGGACGACATGCTAATAGCGGGCTCTAGCAGTAGAGAGGTAAACAGATTGAAGACTCAGTTGTCAGAACGGTTCGAGATGAAGGATTTGGGAGAGGCCAGAAAAATCTTGGGCATGCGGATTGACCGGAATAGGGAGTCGGGCAAGTTGGTTATTTCACAAGCAGAATACGTTGAGAAGGTCTTAGCAAGGTTTTATATGGAAGAGGCGAAGCCAACAGGGACGCCATTGGGTTTGCATTTCAAGCTATCTGAGAAGGACTCACCTAGGGGCAAGGAGGAGCGTGACAAGCTGGAGAGAACTCCATATGCTTCAGCGGTGGGGAGTCTCATGTATGCAATGGTGTGTACAAGGCCGGACATTGCACATGCGGTGGGAGTAGTCAGCCGGTTTATGGGCAATCCAGGAAAGCAACATTGGGAAGCGGTTAAGTGGATCCTACGATACTTGAAGGGTACTGCTGGTAAGGCTCTGTGTTTCTCGAGCAAGGAAGTGGTGTTAGCGGGATATGTTGATGCGGACTTGGCATCGAGTGATCTTGATAAGAGGAGAAGTACTACGGGTTATGTGTTTACATTGGGTGGTACGACTATCTCCTGGGCTTCTAAATTGCAAAAGATCGTGGCGCAGTCGACTGCAGAAGCAGAATATGTGGCAGTGACAGAGGCGAGTAAAGAGATGGTATGGTTGCAGAACTTCTTTGGTGAACTTGGGAAGACGCGAAGTGGTAACGTTCTCTACAGCGACAGTCAGAGTGCAATACATTTGGCAAGAAATCCGGCGTTTCATTCGAGGACGAAGCACATTGAACTGAGGTTTCACTACATCAGACATTTCTTGGAGGAGAAGAACTTGGGGCTAGAGAAGATATTGGGATCAGAAAATTCGGCTGACATGTTGACAAAGGTTGTGAACCTTGATAAATTGAAGCTGTGCAAAGCTTCAATTGGGCTCGGAGAGTAGAAGAGGAGAATGGCACTACCATGATCGAGGTGAGCACTAGGAGAACACCAAGGATGAGTTGAAGACGGATACGGGGCTTATATGTATGGTTGATCTCTAGGTGGGAGATTGTTGGGATAGAAGACCAACCGAGTTAGACTTCGGAGTAAAAGGGAGAAATTCGTCGAGGGCTCTGTCGTGATGGGCGACCGCCCAGGTGATGATGGGCGACCGCCCAGTTGTACAGAAGGTTCACGTTTGTTGATCCTTGCTGTGGGCGACCGCACAGGGGGTCTTGGGCGACCGCGCATGTGTACAGAGGTTTTGGTTCGGGGAATTATTGGCTTGGGCGACCGCCCATGGGCACTTGGGCGACCGCCCATGTGTCGGGAAGAAGTAAATCTGGACTCTTTTTTTTTGACGAATTTCGGGTTCCCTTGTCCATCTAGGGCTAGGTTTGTTCCCCTAATATATATTTAAGTTGTGTTCCGCCCCCCAAACTCATTGTAACACAAATTCTACATACATAGTGCAAGATCCTGGCTTGGTAGTGCCCCCAGACGTAGCCAATTAAATTGGTGAACTGGGTTAACAATTTCTTGTGTTCTTTTCTGTTTCTTTGATTTCTTGTGCTTGGTTTGTGTGCTCTAATCGTTCTTGTAGGTTTGCTTGGGTTGTGGAGGGCCATATTCACAACAAACCCTACCCACCGCCACCTACTATGTCTCTTTAACTATGCACTCAGCATAGTCCTGCAGCGCATAAGACACCCACCATTACAGGGAGTCAAAATTTGGAAAAGGTATTCTTTATGTGGTCAAGTTTGAACGCCTTAACTTTCGGTCAACATTAAACAAGATTAGTGTTGTTTCGCTAATGCTCCTCCTTAATATGCAGTTGCAGTTGGAGAAGGGAGGAGATGAGGGGTACCCCGACGTTGTTGGAATTCCAAGGAGAGATGGCACGTCGGACAACTAATTAAGGGGCAGATCTGGTAATTTTTTTAGCCGAAAAGAAGAAGCCTCTGAACATATCTTCCGGCTCCGGTGAATACGAAAGGGAAGGACGCCGAGATCTAGTAATGATATGGCAGGAGATGATGATCGAATTGCAAATAACGGTCGCACGTCGGCTGGAATTTCATAACTGGTAGCTCGTATGGTGTTGGACAATGGTGCTAGGCTTGCCGGTAGAAAATGAAGAATGGGAGATGGAGAGTTGTTAACTCCCATGAAAAATCTGTTAAAGAGACATAGTATGTCACAATCCTAAACCTAGGCACCATTTTGATCACGTGTTGGGCACGTAGGGGTGGGGTTCATTGCATCTCATGTTAGGCATTATATGATAATTTGAATGGTTATGGGTTTATTTGGATATTTTGATAACTTATGTGATTTTAGAATGTTAATAAATTAATTTTAATTATTTGGATATTTTATTTATTTATTTTTTATTTTATTTTATTTTATTTTATTTTATTTTATTTATTTATTTTTTTATTTTTTTATTTTTTTATTTTTTTATTTTTTTATTTTTTTATTTTTTTATTTTATTTATTTATTTATTTATTTTTTATTATTATTATTATTATTATTTTATTTATTTATTTTTTTCACGATAACATATGAGGATTCATGTTAGCCGACCCCAAATTATTTTGGGACTAAGGCTTTGCTGTTGTTGTTGTTGTAATGTCTAAAGGAAATAAATAGGAATGTTGTAGTAAAGTTATAATATTGGAAATTTTAAATAAAAGTTTATAAAAGTTGTTGAGGAGCTTTAGTGTAAATGTGAAATTAAGGTAGTTGATTGTAACAATTCTATACTTGGAGGAGCTAGAGTGTAAATTGTTTTATATAAATCTTAAACTTTTCCCAGAAGCTTCATTTCTTATCAGCTTCTTTCTCTTTTTTCTCTACGTTCCCAGAAACATCCTAACCTAGGGTTACTTTCCTAAAATTCCCATAAATCAACCGTTAATCCGTTCTTCGATTTTAAGTGAGTATGGGGAAAAGGTTGGTATAATGGGTTGGTTTACTTGAAAAGGTTGATATGTTGTGTTGTATGGACTTATGGGAACATTTTAAGTGAGTTGGAAATGATATACTGATGTTAAGGTATAAGGAGATGAGCAAAAATGGCATTACTTCTCCTTGGCTGCTGATGTTGAAACATCCGTATGAAGTTCTGGGGAAGGGCACGACTCGTGCCCTGGAGCATGAGTCGTTCCACCCTTTTATCAGTCGTATCACTAGTCGTGCACAATAGTGCACTCATGTTGGGGAAGGGCACGAGTCGTGCCCAGTGCTGTTCAATCGGTATCAGTTTTCAAGCAACTTAAATCTAATCAACCTAGTATGGATTTAATCCCTTTTTGACTCCAATCCTAGTACAATATTAGAGTTTTACAATGAAGTCTTGACTTGTCCAAAATGATATAGGGAAGGTCTTTAAATATGGTCTTGAAATGGGTTGAAAGGCATTATGAAAACTTAACCAAAGTTGTCAAAACTTGATAAATTAATCTTGGACCTTTATAGAAGGTACTCAATATTGTGTAATGAATATGTAGGGCTTACTTGTGATATATTGTGCCCATATTTGATTACATATCCATAGTTGTTGATTTAAATAGTGTATGAAACATATGTTACACTATTGTGTTAGTTTGAACATGAGTATTAATACCATGTTGATATATTGATATCCCAAGTGTGGATTTATTTTAAAGTATCTATTATGTGCTTGAATGTGTTTCAATCAGCTGATGTTTAGGGGTATAATGGAATGCGATCAATTATGAGAAATTGTTCCATAAGGTGATTAGATTACATTATGAGTGGAGTTTTACTCCCGATGTTGTACGACTTATTGTTCAGACGGGAAAGGTAAACTGAGGTAACGTAATGTGTTTACCGCTTTACCAACGTGTTGTGAGCAACCTGGTTATGTGTTGCATTTTATATGGCATATTGTTGCATCTATAATAGCTTATTGAGATTTATTCTCACCCCTTCTCCTTTTACTGTTTTAGATCCCGCTGAGACAAGTGGACCAGACCGGTGAGGACGGGAAGGAGTTTGGACAGCGTTCTTTTGGGTTGTCAAGATATGTATATGGTTTGGGAGTTAGGATTAGTTGTGGATGTTATTCTTTTGGAGAGACTGTTATAAAACATTTTTAGTTGTGACTATGTTGTAACTAAATTTGGAGTTGGTTTCTGTTAAAGCTGGCTTTTGTAAACCTTTACATTTGTAGTTGTTTGTAACTAAAACAGGTTGTGACTTTTTAAAGTTGGTTTATGAAAGTTTGATTTTACTTTTCAAGTTAAACAAAAGTTTTTTTTAATGGAGGTGGTTTGGGACCCTCCCGCTCGGGGCACGAGGCAAGGTCCCGGGTCGGGGTGCCCCACATAGTAGGCGGCGGTGGGTAGGGTTGGGGTGGCGAGAGGAGAGTGGAGGTGGAGGTGGGGGTGATGCTGGAGGAGGTGGTGGGATATGGGTTTGTTTAGTTGGTGGAGATAAGTGGTGGTGGGTTGTTGGAGAACATGTTGAAGATGATGGGATTCAAAACAATTAGGCCCATTTATCTTTTTTTATTTTTACCCTTTTAACCAAAAAAAAATACATTAAAGCCCCCAATAAATCAGTAGAGCGATCATATAATTAATTTATTTTCATTTAATTTGGATTAAAACAACAACGAAATAATTTGTGTTCAAAAACATCCTCCGTACGAACGGAGCCGTCCGAACGGAGGGAGTATATCATAGCAATAAGATCGAATGTAAGGATAAAAATGGAATCTGAAGAGATCAAAATTTTAGTCCTAAAATAAATATTTGGACTAAACTAATGGAGTGCTTGCTTCGTCATATTTGAGATTAGAAATAAAATGAATATGTTTTTTGAATAATGCAAATAAAAATGGAACCTGTAGAAAATCAATCTAGGGTTTTATTTATGTTTGTCGCCCTTCTTATTGATCAACATCTCAATATATATAGGTTACAAAATAGAAAAAAAAAAAAAAAGGAAAGGAGTCCTAGTCCTATTTTAAAACGAAAGAAAAAGAGTCATAAATAAAAACAGATAGGCCAGTTCACGATTCAGTTCCAGGCTAGCGGTGAGGAGGCCGCCTGGTTTGGGCCGAGGCTGGCGCCTCACTTGCAGAGACTTTGGCCGAGGTTGGCGCCTCACTTGCATAAACATCAGCAGCAGCTTCATCTTCACACCCCTCCCTCAAGTTGAGCATGGGGATTAAGAATGCCCAACTTGCTAATGAGCAAATCAAATTGTTACTTTTCAAGTGCTTTAGTAAAAATATCCGCCAACTGCATATTGATAGGAACATAGGAAGGAGAGATAAGGCCATCAGAAATAGCATCACGAACAAAGTGGCAATCTATCTCAGTGTGCTTTGTTCGTTCATGAAATACAGGATTCTTAGCAATATGTAGAGCCGGCTGGCTATCTCAAAAGATGTTAATCGCCTTGGGATGATGAACACCTAAGCTTAACAGTAATCCTTTCAACCACTTCAATTCACACGTAAGGGCCACCATAGAATGATATTCGGCCTCAGCAGAGGAATGAGACACATTGGATTGTTTCTTCGTTTTCCAAGATATAGGGGACTGACCAAGAAATACTAGCCGCCCGGAAAAAGAGCGTCTAGTAACAAGACAGGCTGCCCAGTCCGAGTCACACCATCCTTGTAGTGTGAACTCACTATCAGCCCGAAGTAGAATCCCTGACCAAGTATGCTTTTGAGATAATGCATAACCCTTAATGATGCATCCCAATGTTCCTTGCGAGGTTCCTTCATAAATTGAGATAAAATATGCACAGAATATGTCAAAATTGGTCGGGTGACTACTAAGTAAATGAGACGGCCAACCAACCGTCTATAGCGTTCTGGGTCATCCAAAAGATCACCCGTGGCAAGACCAAGTTTATGATTTAGTTCAATGGCAAGATCTTTCATCTTGAAACATTCGCTCAGGTACTTTTTGAAAGACTGTAAAGCAGCGGAATCGTTCCCGGTAATAATAAGATCGCCAACATACACAATTATATTCATATGAATTGTACCCTTCGTGAATGTGAAAAAAGAATAATCAGAATAAGACTGCAAGAATCCATAGCGTTTCAAGGAAGCCACCAATTTAGCGAACCAACAACGAGGGGCCTGTTTCAGGCCATAAAGAGATTTACGAAGATGACAAACCATATTAGGATGAGATGCATTGAAACCTGAAGGAGATTTCATGTAGAGCTCTTCCTGAAGATCACCATGCAGGAAAGCATTATGCACGTCCATTTGATGTAGTTCCCAATTCTTCGAGGCAGCAATAGCAAGAAAGGCCCGAACAGTGACCATTTTGGTCACAGGAGCAAAATGTTCAGTGTAATCAATTCCTTCTTTCTGATGATTACCTAGAACTACCAATCGAGATTTAAGCCGTTCAATAGCACCATCAGAATTATATTTAATATGATAAACCCACTGGCTATCTAGAGCACGCTTGCCAGAGGGTAGAGGAACCGTAGTCCAAGTGCCATTGGCTTCCAAGGCACGAATTTCATCCTGCATAGAATCCTTCCACCCATCATGTAACATTGCCTCACGAAAAGACCTAGGCTCTTTAGCCAAGGTAACAGCTGCAAGGAAGTTACGATATTTCACAGAAAAACTGTCACAATTTATATAGTGAGCTATAGGATATAGAGTACCTGAGGAACCGCTGGAGGAGAGTGCACGGGGGACGAACTTGTAGGAGCAATTGTATGAGCAATGTAGTCCCGAAGAAGAACGGAGGGAACTTTCGTACGCATGCCCCTCTCTAAAGCTTCTGGCTCAGCTTGGCAGGAGTCTGTTGTATAAGTAGATGATACTGTCGCTGTAGTAGGATCCGCAGATACTTCAGTAACAGGCTCAGGGACATCCTCAAGTATCACTGGTAAAGAATCAGAGGCAATATCTTCCATATCCGGATAATCAATAAAAGCAAAATCAGCCTCTTTGTTAAGAATCTCAACAGAATCTGGGACATGAGGTACTGTATTTGAATCACTGTAAGGAAAAATAGTCTAAAAAAACTTCACATCCCGGGAAACAAAAAATTTCTTTGTCTCTAGATCGAACAGTTTCCATCCCTTTTTACCTTGAGGATAGCCCACAAAAATGCATTTTTTACTACGACTAGCAAATTTATCTCCCTTGGTTTTCTGATTATGGGCATAACACAAGGAACCAAAAACTCGAAAAGAGTCAAAGAAAGACAATTTCCCAAACAACACCTCATAGGGAGTTTTATTACCTAAGAGGGGTGTAGGAGTCCGGTTAATCAAATGAGCAGCAGTAAGAACTGCTTCACCCCAAAAGGAAATAGGTAAATGAGCCTGAAACCTAAGTGCTCTAGCACATTCAGAATATAACGATGTTTTCGCTCGACTCTTCCATTTTGTTGTGGGATACCAACACATGAAGTTTGAAAAAGGATGCCAGAGAAAAAGAAATAATCAAGCATGCAATTAAATTCGGTACCATTATCCGACTGGACAACATTAATCTTTTGAGAAAACTGACGTTCTACTATTGCAATAAAAGCCATAAACATACGAAAGATTTCTGTTTTATCAATCAATAAATAAACTCAGACAGCTCGGGAATAATCATCCACCAATGTTAAAAAATACAGTGCACCATAAGAAGAAGCATGAGTGTATGCACCCCATAAATCACAATGTACTTTCTCAAAAACTCTAGTGGACTTAGAATCACTAACAGAAAAACTATCTCTAGACTGTTTAGCATGAAAACAAGTATCACAAGATTTATTTAAGCTGCCAGGAGTACGAATGACTGAAGGAAGAATCTTTACTACTTTCTCGGAAGGGTGCCCCAAGCGATTATGCCACATCTCCAACAAAAGATGATCCGGTAACTGAAATGTTATGTGCTGAAGATGCGCCGCTAAAGTAGTAGAGTCCATCCCGCCTAACACCCATTCCAATCAGGTTCCTCGACAGGTCCTGTATAGCACACATAGAGGAGTTAAATTGGACACTGCAGTGAATATCGTCAGAAAGTTGTGAAACTGAAATTAAGTTACAACTTAAGTTTGGAATAAAGAGAATATGAGAGAGGGTAATAGTGTCCGTTAGACGAACGGATCCCTCAGTATGAGCCAAAACAGAAGACCCATTAGGTAAACCGACTGGACAAGCCGGTATAGTCCGAGAATTTAGAAGACACGAGACGTTCCCAGTTACATGATTTGAAGCACCTGTATCAATTATCCATGAAGTTGCGTCAAACTTACCATGAAGACGAACATTCAGAATTTGAGAATTACCGACAAGGCTTGCCAAAGCCTTCCATTGCTCAGCTGTGAATGATGAAGGAGAAGCAATAGAAGAGGATCCCACGACAGCTGCACCAATAGTAACAGGACCGCGTTCAGGTGCTGATGTAGCTGTATTGCTGCTGCGAGGGAACCCCTGCCTCCTCCATTTTGTGAACGACCACCGCCACGCGAATTAGATTTGTTGTGTTGTTCAAGCCACCAATTCGGATATCCATTCAATTCAAAACATGAGGTATTGTCATGACCAGTCTTCTTACAATGAGTGCATGTGAGATGAGATCGATTAGGATTGTCACGACTACGAGATCCACCGGCATGAAGAGCAAAACTAACCACATCTTCAAGAACAGACTTAGCAAGACGAACCCGTTCATCTTTAGCCACCAATTTATATGCTCGGTCAAGCCCGAGAAGAGGATCCATAGATAAGATATTAATGCGAGTATTAGCATGATACTCGAAATTTAGACCCATAAGAAATTGATGAAGCTTGCCTGTTTCTCTGCGATCCGCATATTGTTGAGCGGCCGTGCAGTTGTTACAACAAGTGCAATTGATCAAAGGTTCATGACTATGGAGTTCTTCCCATAAGCCAGTTAATTTGCCAAAATATGTGGCCACCGTCATACCCTTAGTTTGCTCACAATGAGCGATTGATGTCTTCAATTGTTGAATACGTGGACCATCAACCACAGCATATCGACTTTTAAGAGAATCCCATAAACGTTTAGCATCTCTGAATTTGGAGAGAGTGCTTTTAACGTCAGAAGCGATAGTATTCATGATCCAAGAAATCAACATGACATGAATAGTATTCTAATCAGAGATGGTGCAAGGAAAAACAGGTTCAGTAAGTGTACCATCTAGAAAACCAATTTTTCGACGAGCTTCAAGAGCTGTTTGCATATCACTGCCCCAATCATCATAGTTTTCACCATTGAAGCGAGTAGGAGTAATAAAATCGTCTGGCCTATCCTGAGGACCAAGGTAAAAAGGAGAATTGTATTCAATTTTAGAAGGATTATTGTTGGTATTGGTGTCGTTGTTGCCGCCAGGCATGATAGTATTGTCGTCGGCCATGAATTTAGACTTGTGTATGATGGAGGCTCTGATATCATGTAGAAAATCAATCTAGAATTTTATTCATGTTTGTTGCCCTTCTTATTGATCAACATCTCAATATATATAGGTTACAAAATAGAAAAAAAAAAAAAGGGAAAGGAGTCCTAGTCCTATTTTAAAACAAAAGAAAAAAGTCCTAAATAAAAACAGTTAGGCCAGTTCACGTTTCAGTTCCAAACTAGCGGTGAGGCGGCTCACTTGCAGAAACATCAACCGAGGTTGGCGCCTCACTTGTAGAAACATCAGCAGCAGCTTCATCTTCACAGAACCATACGAGATATATAAAAACAAAACTTAAAAAAACCAATATTTTCTCTATCCCAAATTACTTGTTGTTTGACAATTTCAAATTTGTTTTAAAATATTTTAATTTATTATTATCTAAGTAATTTAATACATTTATTTCATTTCTATATATGTTAATAATAAAACAAATAACTTTAATTAGAAGAAAAAATATTCTCTGATCCAAAATAACTGTCACTTTTGAATAAAATGTTAAGTCCAAAATTATTGTCTCTTTTTTTGGGATCATGAACATTCAAATTCCTATTTCATCTCCACATAAAAACATCTTTTGCTTTATTAATTGATTCGTTAGGTGTAGTAATCTAAGAGGGATAAATAATAAATAAGAACAATCTTGATATTTTCATCTTTAAGTTAGATTAATAATTTTCTTTTTAAAACACGTGAAAATTTTAAAAACGATGCTTCATTCGATCCAAAATAACTGTCACTTTTGTACAAACTATTTGATTTAAAACAATTATCACTTTTGTGGTCAAAAGCATTTAAATTCTTATTTTTTCCACACATTGAAATTTGATTTGCTTTATTAAATTTTATTAAATGATTTGTTGTGTGAAGTAATATAGGAGAAACAATAAATAAGAACAATCTTGATACTTTCATTATTAAGTTGAAACAATAATTGCCTTTTTAAAATCAGTGAAAGTTGCTTTATTAATTAAAATAAATAATGGGACCCAATTTTTATTTTTACAACCAAAACTTCATACTCATTTTCTCTTTACTACTTTTTTTTCATACTAACAACAATATTTTTAACCATTTTTTTAAATTTTTGTACAAAATCAAATTAAGAAAATTAAACAGGAACGAGGGAGAGTTACTCCCTCCGTCCCGTCCGAAGAGGCGCAAATTTTCTTTTTAAGCGTCTCATTTGAAATAGCACAACCCAAAATGGAAAGTTTTTATTATTTATTTATTTATTTGTGGGACTCACTTGTCATACTCACAATAAATATCCACTAACTATTCTCTATCTCACTTTCTTTTTTCTATATCACTTTTTATATTCATAACATTTATTCTACTACACATTTTTTTTCTTTTCTACATCACTTTTCATGATTCTCATACAAGACAAAAACTTTGCTCATTCGAACAGAACGGAGGGAGTATTTTGGAGTGAAGGATTAATAATTTTGTGAACCATAGTAAAATTAACCACAGCCATATGGAAGTGGGTGAGTGGGAGATGTGAATAATAGGAAGAGTGAGGGGTATTTTGGGAAAGAGGGGAAATGGAGTAATTATTAAGGAGAGTCAGGGAAGAGGGGGTTTGGTCACAGAAAAGGAAATGGGAATAATGGCAATAAAGGGAAAAACTTTCCAGAAAAGTCCAATCCAAGAGTACGGGAGGAGGGCCACTCGTTTTACTCTTCTTTTGCCATTGTACCTCGTTGTATTTATTTACTTTTGTTTTTCTCCCACTCTCACTCCTCTACCGCGTGGCTAATAATGTATTCCCTCCGTCCCGCTCAAAAGGCACAATTTTTTTTTTGAGCGTCCCATTTAAAAGGGCACAATCCCAAAAAGGAAAATTTTTATTATTTTTATACTCTTCCTATCTCACTCATTCTCTCTCCTACTTTACTTTTACACTCACAACATTTTCTCTCCTAACTATTCCTCCCACTCATTCTCTCTCCTATTTAGTTTTTTATACTCACAACATTTAACTTTTTTTTTTTTCTTACATCACTTTCCTTATTCATTTCTTAATTTCCGTGCTAGGAGGCAAAATTGCCCTTTCGGGCGGGACGGAAGGAGTATGCATTTTCTTTTCTTTTCTTTTTTAACATACTTAGGAAAAACGTGTTTTTAAATCATGAGTGATTATATTTTTGTAATTAATTGAGTTTTTTAAAAATATACACGGTGACATTTTCGTAAATATTATAGGTTAACAACTAAAATTGAAGTCGTTAACTCTGGTGATAACACTTCACAAATTAACACTGACATTTTTTCATATATATGATAACACTCTTGAACACACTTTTCAAATTGTTAGTTTTTGCGTCCACGCCCAATATTATAAGAGCTAAGGACCCTAAGGCCCACTTTCCAAACCAATATCCCATTTTAACCCGTTTGAGATTAAAATTCCCAATAAACCCAAAGGCCCATAAAGAGATAACGGCGTTAATAGATGAATCGGTGTTAATTGCCTAAAATCTCGCCGTCTCCGTGATTTCTGGTACTAGAATCGTAATCCAGACCTCAATTCCGGCCAAAATCAAACACAAATCCACGCGAGGGAGGTCATCGGCGAAGAGATTGAAGATCGCCTCTGATAATATCCGATCTAGAATTGCGTTATTCCGAATTTGTAAGGTATATTTTATTTTTTTTATTTTTTAAATTGGAATTCGTTTTTGACAGTGTTCATCAATTCATATAAGATGTTGTTGACAGTGTTCATCAATTAATAGCAATTGTTGTGTGAAAAAATTTGTTTCGAGACACTTGGATGGTCCGATAGCAAATGGTATCGGATCTTTCAAAGGCATTTTGATTGTGTTTGTTGATGCCTTATGTGATCTGTAATGGTCCGATAGCAAATGGTATCGGA
Source organism: Adenophora triphylla var. japonica (assembly GCA_022495995.1). Taxonomy (NCBI): domain Eukaryota; kingdom Viridiplantae; phylum Streptophyta; class Magnoliopsida; order Asterales; family Campanulaceae; genus Adenophora; species Adenophora triphylla. Next base: position 499,889 of record JAFEMH010000029.1, read on the forward strand.
TCTTTCAAAGGCATTTTGATTGTGTTTGTTGATGCCTTATGTGATGCATGTAATGTATTATAAAAATTGCTATAGGATCTGATCTAGGGTTTATATGATTATGAGTTTACATGATTCATTTAGTTTTAGATTATTTATGTGGCATAGGACCTGTTCCAGGTCCTATATCATTTGCTATAGGACATGTTATATTGTGCCTTTCATTGTTTGATTAGAAGATAATTTGATTGAGTTTGATTGTTTGATTATGTGGTATATGCCTTGTAATAGGTCCTATATCCCTTAATAAAGGATCTGTTGAAGTGTTCATATGATTTTGAGGCAAATTTCTTCATTATATTTTTTATTATTAATGTGAGAGAGGACCTGTTCAAGGTCCTATAACATTTGCTATATGACCTGCTCTATTTTGCTTTTTGATTTGGATTTGACTTGATTTATATTGCATATGACCTGTTATAGTGTGCATTTGTATAGAGGAGATGATTTATGTTGCAGATGATTTAGTTACTTATTCAATCAACTTACTCGAGAAAAAGTTTAAGTTTCATGTTGCATTTGTTTGGACATGATTTATGTTGCTTATGACCTGTTATAGGACCTGTTATATTGTACATTTTGTTTGTCTCATATTTAAGTTGCATATGACCTGTTCCAGGTCCTATATCCTTTGTTATATGACCTGTTCCAGGACCTATATTCTTTTTTATAGGACCTGTTATATGTTGCATATGACATGTTCCAGGTCCTATATCCTTTGTTATAGGACATGTTATAGTGTCCTATACATCTTGCTATAGGACCTGCTCTATTTTACTTTTTGATTTGGATGTGCCTTGATACAGTAACAATTGTTATATAAAATGATTTATATCATTATATATGAATTGTCCTTGTTTGTGGCTTAAGTTTTATATTTTGTTTTTTTATGAAAAGGTGGAAAACTACGATGTCTGCAGATAAGAGAATGACCCGTATGCAGACAGGAAAATCAATTGAAGATGAAACAGTTAAATCAGCAGATGTTACACTGTCTCAAGATAAGAGAATCGTACGTTACTCACCAAAGAAAACAACAGAATAAAAAAAAACAAAAGCAAAAGGAACAACTAAAAGTGCAAAGGGACTCACCTGGATCCCTTGTTTCAGATCTAACCTCCATTCTATATCATCTATCCTGACAGAGGTTAATTTAAGGGAATCTCATTTAAACAGGTTGAAGATATCACCTTTCTTCAACCTATTCAATTCTATAAACTCAAACAAAGATGTTAACTTGAGGAAGATGGACTCAACAATAGAAGATTTGATCAGATGCTACAAGCCAAAGGAAAAGAAATTTTTGCTGGGCAAAGTTTTGGTTGGGTTGAGTGCAAGTGATGTAACATCTATATTTGGTGTTGTTTCTGGAAGTGAATTGATAGATATGAAGAAAAAAAGGGATAGGCACTCACTTGGGATAGTTGAGAGGCTATTCCCAAACTGTAAAGCAAATGAAATAACCATGAAAAAAGTGAAGAAAAACTTGAGAAGGCTGGTAAGTAGTGATAGAGAAGTTGATATAGGAGACGTTGTGAGATTGCTGAATCTCATAGCATTGGGGTCTGTTTTCTTTGCTTCAAAGGGTGAGGTAATGTCTCCGGGGTTTTTATATTATGTGGATGATTTGGAAAGAATGAAGAGCTATGATTGGTCAAGCGCGATTGTAGATAACTTGCTTCAGTCTCTAGATGAGAAATATAAATCACCGATCCTCGTTGTTGGATGTGTATCAATCTTACCGGTAATATCATTTTAAATTTATATCTCTAATTTTATTTTATTTACTGTTATTTACTATAAGTAAAATTATATATGACTGATCATATTTCTCCTTATTTTATAAATGTAGTATTGGTTTAACGAGCACACAAAGGTGATCAATGCAACAAGAAACTTGCTTCCAAGGTGTATGAAGTGGGAAGTATCAAAGAAAATTGCAAATTTCAAGGATTTTATCAAAAACTTGAGAAGTGATCAGGTATAAAACACGTTGACGATGTTATATAGTAAATTGTTTAGTATTATCATATCCTATACCAGTTGCTATAGGACAATTCATAGTGTTTGATATCAGTTGATATAAGACCTGCTATATTTTGCATTGAATGGTCCTATATCAACTGATATAGGACCATTTAATGTCTTATAGAATTGGTATATGATTTTTTTTGAGATCCTATATCACTTGATATAGGACCATTCAATAGTCCTTTTAGCTGCGAATATGCGTTTGTTAAGTCCTATACCAGTTGATATAGGACCCTTCATAGTGTTGTCATGTCCTATACCAGTTGCTAAACCATTTGCTATAGGACCATTGAATTGTTTATATTATGTTCCCAGGTCCTATAGCATTTGCTATATGACCATTCAAAGGTGTTATAGCAAATGTATGGGGTGTTAGTAGTTCTTATAATACATGTATTCATTTCTTATATCACTTGTTATCGTTAAATATATTCATTCGATATAATAATTATATCATAGGTTCAAGTTGAAGAGCTCGCATTGACAGATGAAGAGAAGGTGTTGTTGATGGAGAAACCAAATGAGGATGCAAAAGATGATAATTTTGAAATGTCAGTGGAAAAACACAGTGCGAAAAAAGGATTGGGGAGGGGATGAAGGAGGAGGTACGAATCTTCAAGATTTAGTAGATAATTTTGAATTAATGTTGGGGACCACGACACCTGCGATAAAGGTCAGGGGAGTGGGACAAATGAATTGATTGAGTTGAGGAGTGAAAATGAAAATTTGAAGCTGGAAAAAGCTAAGTTGCTAGAAAGGATTAAGGAGTACGAACTGAAAACAAACAATGCGATTGAAGAGGGACATGTTTTTGGGCTGCGAGGTTGAGATGAGGAGAACTTTTGACGACGCGCTTAAAGAAAAGAACAAAGAGATTGAGAAACTTAAAAGTTTGCAAGAGGAGAGAGACAGAGAAATAAAAATTTTGGAGGAAAAATTGGGCGACAAAGATAATGACGGTTTGCAAAAGAAACCAAAAGGCGGTGAAGAAAAGGGTATGGACATTGTGGGCGTGGGGGATCATGACAAGAAAGTTGATACTATGGGCTCGATGGAAAGAAGAGTAAAGGAAAGAGGGGATAAGAGGAAGAGGAAGGTGGATCCGGATTATACGTACGATGGAAAGAAGAGAAGGCCAAGGGTTTCAAACATAGAGGGAAAGAAGAAAAAAAAAAAAAGAAGAATTGGTTGGGAGTAAAATTGTTTTAGATGTTGATGAATTGGAAGACATAAGTGTTTTCTTACCAACATTTAATGAGAACTTTAGTCACACAACCAAGTCAATGGATGATGAAACAAAGAGAAAATTCTGATTTATGCGGAAGACTCGCACGTCAGTAAGTACCACTTTTATTAAAAGTTGTTTTTATTTATTAAAAATTTTGATGATAATAGAAATGTATTTTTTTTTGTGTGTTTCCAGTGATAGTGTATGGTACATTTCGGGATTGCATGTGGCGATGTGGCAACTGTGGGAATTGGCTCATGATATGATGGCCAGAAGGCTGCAATGCAAGGCTATAATTTGCATGAATGCTCTATTTTGCATGAATGCTCTATTTTTGCTTTTGATTTGGATGTGACTTGTTTGCTTTTTGCTTATAAAATTTGCTTTATAGGACTGTTCTCTTGTTAATATGCTTGAGTTAACATGCTTCATTATGTTTGCAATTATTTATGTGGCATAGGACTGTTCGAGTCCTATAACATATGCTATAGGACTGTTATAGTGTGCATTTGATTTGGAGATGATTTGATTCGGTTTGATTGTTTGATGATGTGGTATATGACTTGTACTAGGTCCTATAACCTTTGCTTTATAAGACTGTTCTTTTTTGCTTTTTGATTTGGATGTGCATTTATGTAGGTCCTATAACCTTTGCTATAGGACCTGGATGAGTATTGATCCAGTAACAATTATTGTTTTATTAATGGAATTTTAGGTAATTGATGCTTACCTAAATATTTTGAGGGACAAATACAAGGAACTCCCCCCTCCATCTGGTGGACGCCAAAGGTCAAAAGTTAATTTTGTCTCAAGTTTTGCTACCGTAAGTCTTATTTATTGATTTAAAAGATACTTACGCCTCAAATTTTTTTGTTTATTAAAGTTAATTATCAGCTTTGTGCTTACATTTAAAATTTATTTGTTTCAAGCAATGGTTGAAGGAAAAGAACTCAGAAGAAATACAGAGAGGAATAAACAATGTCATCAAACAATTTGCGGATGATGAAACAATTTTTATATTGTTTCCAATTCACTCTTCATGGAATGATCGTGGTGTCAGGTGTAACGATCATTGGACATTGCTAGTGCTTGACACCGAAAATGGGGAGTATAAATTTTACAACTCCACGAAGAGGACAAAAGGAAATGACCACTACGCAACACATGGAAAACTAATGGTAATATTTTATATATGAGCTGTAATATGTTGGGTATAATGTTACAAGGATATATAGCAACTGCTATAGGACCTTTAAAATGCTTTATAGCTTTGAATATGATGGTGCCAGATCCTATAGCAAAGGCTATAGGACCATTCAAATTACTATTTTTAATTTTTTTGACTTCAGCTACCTGGTGTTTGATTGCTTTTTTCTATTTCGGTTTGATCATGTCGGGAGCCTTTGTACAAACGAATAGAGGAGACTCAAAAGGACGTGGATACTTTCATAGAATTGAAACGCGGAGACATTCCACAACAGCGAGATGATAGTTTGGATTGTGGAATAATCGTCTTAATGGAAGCAGAGGAGATGTTTGATAAAGGAGTTATTAGCAAGACATATGAAGACGATGCTGTCTCGAAGTATAGGGGGAAAATGATACATGACATTTTAGCAAGTCCACATTGTCCTCATCATTAATAAATTAAACATCTTAGTTTCTTTTTGGATTGAATGATAAAAATTGATGGTTGTTGAACAGTTTAGTTTTATATTTGATATATGTTGGTTAAATATATTCCAAATATTTTTAAGTTCTCATAGTGAGTTTTCTTTATAAATTCTTTATTGAGCTATGGTGCAAGTGGGCGGTCGCCCATGAGGGGTGTGGGCGGTCGCCCATCACGACAGCAACATCATTCTTCAGCAAACATCACACATGGGCGGTCGCCCAACTTAACATGTGCGGTAGCCCACTCCAACAGCGGTTTAAATGCTTGGTAATCTCTAGCTTGGGCGGTCGCCCACCTTGCCCTGGGCGGTCGCCCATGACGACAGTGGCTTCATGACTTTGATGCTCTCCAGATTGAACTGCATCAATTGTCCTGTAGCAAATGGTATAGGACCTTTCAAAGGCATTATTGTTTGGTATATGATGTTGGGAGGACCTATAGCAATTGCTATAAGACCAATTAAAGGACTAATAGCTATGTATATGATGTTGGCAGGTCATATAGCAATTGCTATAGGACCAAATAAAGGGCTTATAGAGATTTGTATGATGTTGGCATGTCCTATAACAATTGGTATATGACCTTTCAAAGGCATTATTGCTTGATATATGATGTTGAGAGGTCCTATACCAATTGCTATAATATCAATTAAAGTGCTAATAGCTATTTATATGATGTTGGCAGGTCCTATAGCAATTGCTATAGGACCAAATAAAGGGCTTATAGAGTTTTGTATTATGTTGGCATGTCCTATAACAATTGGTATAGGACCAATTAGATGATTGTTACTACAGTAATAATCCTGTTACCTTTCATTCATACGTAGGTAGAAAAAAAACAATTAAAAACAAATATTTTAGGATATCGACAAAATCAATTAACCAAAATTCTGAAATTAAAATGATTGAATAACATTGTAATGTCATTATTGTAATGTCAAATAGGACGTTTAAAGAATTAAATTAATAATTATTTGAATAAGAAAACAATGACTCAACTAAAAGTAATTTGCAATGGCTCCTTGCATGATCTTTTATTGTGATAACCTTCTTTTCCGCATCGACGACATTTCATCTTCCTCTTTGTACCTTCTCCTCTAGAAATGTAGCGATTTTTCCTTGGCCTACCGGGGGGGCATTTTGTTTCAGGAGGAAGAACCATGGATTCCCCATCAACCACAGGAGGACATAATGTAGAAATAGCTGAAATTGACAGAGCATAGGATTCCCTGTAATTCCTTACCTTGAAATAATCTTGAATGAAGGAAGAAGAATTGTTCTTAAACCTGGAAATCCATTCTGCTGCCACATCCCACATGAACATGTGTATTCCTGTATGTTGACAACCATAGAAGGATCTGAATGAACTTCAAATACATATTCATCGCAGGCATGAATGATCCATGACCTTCCTTTGTCTGCACATTCCAAGTATACCTTCTGGATGGATGGACACAACACATTTGCCCATGAATTTGAGTCTTGTTTACGTCTGCACATTCTTGACATAATCTTCAAACGTATACTGTCTATCAACTCTACAACAGGGAGAGATTTATACTCCTTTATCATAGCATTAAATGACTCAGCCGCATTTGAGTACAATTCTCTATAACGATTACCTCCAAAATAAGCAGCTGCATAGTTTTCTTTCGGGAGATTGTTGAAAAACTCAGAAACCTTCGTACCACCCTCATTTATGATTTCGTCCAGAAGAATCTGAAAGTGCTCAGGTGTTGGAGCTTTTGAAAGCTTGGAAAATTTGTGAAGAATATTGGACCGCACCTCCTTCGATAACCCACCAAGTTTATTTCTAAGGTTGTTTTTTAAATGAAACATGCAGAATGAATGGTGTGAAAACGGCATAACCTCATGAACCGCATTAATGATACCCTGATGACGATCCGAAACAAATGTCACTCCTCGCTCAGTTATGTAAGGACGGAGATTTTGGAGAAACCACGTTCAATTTTCAGTATCCTCCGATCCAACCACAGCAAAAGCAACATGGAATAAGCCTACAACCAAAACAATTCATAAAAAATTAATTTAGCATCATAAAATATGAATAAAAATAAAAACCAATATACAAAATGTTAAAACATAAATAAGTTGTCTCGTATCACATGGACTAAGAGATTTGATTGGTCATATAGCAAGTGATAAAGGACCTGGAAACATCATAAACACAGCCAAAAAGACATTTGAATTGTCCTTTAGCAAATAATATAGGACCTGCTAACGTAATATACAAAACTATAAGACATTTGAATGGTCTTATAGCAAATGGTATAGGACCTGGCACTTCATATATAAAGCTATAAGATCTTTGAATGGTCTTATAGCAATTGTTATAGGACATGTTAACTTCATATAAAATGCTATCAGACCATTGAATGGTCCTATATCAATTAGTATAGGTACTCACACAATCATATACATATGTTATAAGACCTCTGAGTGAACCTATATCAATTGGTATAGGACTTAACAACATCATATACAAAGCTCTTATACCACAAACTCAACTTAATTCTGATGCTAAATATAAAAAAAAAATTAAAAGCATTAATAATAAATTTTTCATACCATTATCTCCATCTTTCGCTGTTGCTGCAAGTAGGGTACCCCGAAACATTCCAGTCAAAAATGTTGCATCAAAAAATAACAAGGGACGACAAAACTTAAATTCCCGCAAACATGCCCCAAATGCAAAAAAGCACCTCTGAAACCGAGAAGTCACAGGATCAGACTCAAACTTTACACAACCATCTGGATCCACCTCCCTAATTTTATCTGTATATGCTTTAAGCTTATTATAAACGAACTTTGCCTCACCAAAAATAATGTTTTTCGCCTTCTCAACTGCTCTCCAAACAACCTTGTAATGAACAGTGAGGCCATACTCTGTTAGCAACAATTTTACAAGAGAAGCAGGACTAACATTTGAATCATCTCTAACTTTATCACGGATAACACTGGAAAGAACTTCACATCCCATCCTTTGCCCAAAATCACAACTAATCGCATCCTTGCATATATGATCAGGAATATATTTCCTTATGTAGAAATATCCACTGCATTTTTCAATTGAGGCATGTATCTTCCATGGACAACCTTTTGATTCTTTGTGTGAGCATACAGCCGTAATACGAGTAGGTTCATTTTTCACATAATTGAAATCAAACCCCACTTCCGTTGCAAACTTACACAATGCATTCCTAAATTCACCAGAGCCACCTTCGAATATCTGCCTAATATTTTGTATTGCGTCTGCCCATTCCGCACTTCTCATTCTCTTTTCTTTGTGATAAAAGAATTTGACATTATCATCATTTCTACTACTACTACCTTCACATGAAGTGGAAAATGATTTCTCGAAGGAATCACTGACATTACTAACACAGATACTCAAATCATTCACATTTATTTCTAGTAGCTCAATATTCCTACGAGCAATCATAACACCCATACAGATGAAATCTTGCTCACTAGACAACATGCACGACCTTTTCTCAGCTAACATATATGACATCGAGATTGTCTCCTTTTTCAAAGTGTTCCATCTGTTGCAACTAAATTCAACAATAGATTCATAAGAATCAAATTGATCAAACCTAGTAACAACAGATAATCTTCCATAATTCAACATCAACATCACATTAGACTCCATTGAAGGTAAAGTTATTTTATCTGTATATAAATTCAATCAATAAATTCATCAAAACTCAAAATTCTGAAGAAAAAAAATGAAAATTAATACAAAATATAAACTGAATTCAACCAAGATCATAATTCGGATGTAATACCTTTTTTTCGGATTGATTGAATTGGATGAAAGGATTGAAGTTTCAAATTTCTCCGTCCGGATTGCAATTTCAAAATTCAAATTTCCGGAATAGCTAATCCTTAAGAAACGGCATGAATTGTTGCATGGATTAAGCGATCGCAATCTTCCCTGTTAACGGCGCCGTCAATTTCATAGTCCGGAATATAGCATTTTGGGGTTTAAAGGGATTTTGATTTGGAGTATAAAAGGGAGTTGTCTTTTTTAATTTGGAATGGGTTTTTTTGGGTTATGATTTGAGAAATGTGGGTAAAGAGGAATTTTTCCATATTATAATCATTGTTACTAGTAATACAAATGCACAATCAAAAGTTATGTCCTTGTAATTAATATTGGTTGTACCAATTTAATGTAAGTGTTAGTGTTTTTGGGTGTTAGACCTATGTGATGGCACTGCTTCTAACTTATGTTGACTATATCGTTAATGATATTATTAGTGTTTTTAGAGTGTCATGTACATGTGTTGGTACTTTATCTAACTAATGTTGGCACTCCTTGTGCACTGTGCGCGAAGTTTCATTATTTACAAAAATGTTATCGCAGTATTTTAAAAGAAATGCTAGTTATTTATAAAAATGTAATCGGTCTGATTCAGCCCAGTTCAGGCTCAATTCAAAAACACATTTATCCTACTCAATGGAAAAAACGCGCTTTTCATAAAATCAAACCTAGACAATAGTGGAGGCTCATTAGTTTGAGAATTTCTTTGAATACATACAATTCTCGACAAATTGTCCGCTATAATAAAATAGCCTAACACATCTTGAAAAGTAATGCCATGCCTTGAGTCAAATCTTCATTTGAACGCCTTTAAGAACAAAGCCATGTGATGTACAAATAATTTGTTATGAAAAAGGTAACGAAAATTCGAAAAGACTTTCTTTAAGAAAATAACTGAAAATAAATAAAATCGAAAAAATAAAATAAAATCGGAAAATTAAATTAAATCGAGACGGAGGAAAGTCGAGGCTTGTATTGGACACAATCTCCGTTAGAAGTAATTGCCCCGCACAGGTGCTAACGGTTACTGACAATCTTCTCGTAAGATGCAACGACTTTAACTGTCGTTAATAGGAGCATTCCAAATTAACGACTTCGGCGAACAAATCTGAGTATTTGAAACTTCTGAACTTGAAGAAAATTTTGAAAAGTGTTAGTGTTAGTATAAAAAAATGTCAGTGTGAAAAATGCCAGTGAATGTATTATTAAGTACCAGTGTAAAAATGATTTTTTCTTTAAATTAGAAAAAAACACATTTTTTATAAGATCAACTTCATGTTTCTAGATAAGAAATTAACTCAATACAATTCATAATATTATAAGCATTATATAAACTAATAAAATATAATTTACAAATTAAATAAGAAAATTTGTCTCTAATCATCGCAGCGCAGGTAAGAAAAATAGAAAATACGTAATAGGCAAAGGAGCGTGGGATTAACGATGGAAAAAAGAGGGTTTGGATTATCAGGCGTGCACCTTAGGCATTGTAAACTTGTGAAGAAGCCAAACTCAACCATAGGATAGATTGCTGCATAGATTCGTAGATAGATTGCTATCTTCTGCTCCATCCGTTTTATTCGATTATTCGAAAAAACAAAAAATGAGTGATGCAGTAAAAAATGAGTGGTATCGGGATATCTAATCAGTTGGGAACGTGGCACTGGATTTCTGAACGAATGACGAACGAATCTGCAAAACAAACATCGTTAGGGCGTGGGGAGTTACCCCCGCGCAAACCCTCCGGCGTGAGAATAAGCATTTGTATATGGAGATGATATAAACCGGGAGGGAAGGCGTATTATAGTATTGAGAGGATGTTTGAATGTACCTTTTGTGTGAGAGTTTTGACCCTTATTTATAGCTTTCAAGTGGTGAGTCCTCCAAGAATAGGAGTTCCATATTTGACTTGTATTAGGAGAGTGAATCTTTGTCTAATTTAGGCTCCGTTTGTTTCGACGTAAAATGTTTTCCGGAAAACGTTTTCTGGAAAATGTTTTCCTGTAAAATGTTTTCCTGTAAAATGTTTTACGGAGGTAGAGCGTAAAATATTTTACGGAGGAAAATATTTTACGGAGGAAGGATGTAAAATGTTTTCGGGTGTTTGGTAAAACGACTCATATTTCACAAGGTGACCTACCCCCCCCCCAAAAAAATTTTTTTTTTTTTTATGTCGCCTCCCCTACCCCCACCCCCCACCCCCAAAAATTTTTTTTTTGTAATCGCCCCTACCCCACCCCCCCCCCACCCCCCCAAAATTTTTTTTTTTTTTTTTTTTTTTGTAATCGCCCCCCCCCCTGCCTACCCCCCACCCCCCACCCCCAAAATTTTTTTTTTTTTTTTTTTTTGTAATCGCCCCTACGCCCCCACCCCCACCCCCAAAATTTTTTTTTTTTTTTTTGTAATCGCCCCCACCCCCAAAAAATTTTTTTTTTTTTGTAATTGCCCCTACCCCACCCCTACCCCCACCCCCACCCCCCCCCAAAATTTTTTTTTTTTTTTTTTGTAATCGCCCCTACCCCCACCCCCAAAAAAATTTTTTTTTTTGGGGAGTGGGAGTGACAAAAAAAAAAAAAAAAAAAAATTTTGGGGGGGGTGGGGGGTAGGGTAGGCGATTACAAAAAAAAAAAAAAAAAATTTTTGGGGGGGGGGTGGGGGTGGTGGGGTGGGTGGGGGTGGGGAGGAGCGAGGTAGGGGGCGATTACAAAAAAAAAAAAAAAAAAAAATTTTTTGGGGGGGGTGGGTGGGGGTGGGGGGTAGGGGGGGCGATTACAAAAAAAAAAAAAAAATTTTGGGGGTGGGGGTGTGGGGGTGGGGGGTGGGGTAGGCGGGGGTAGGGGGCGATTACAAAAAAAAAAAAAAATTTTGGGGGTGGGGTGTGGGGGGTGGGGGGTGGGGGGTAGGGGGGGGCGATTACAAAAAAAAAAAAAAAAAAAATTTTTGGGGGTGGGGGGGTGGGTGGGGGGGTGGGGGTAGGCGGGGGTAGGGGGCGATTACAAAAAAAAAAAAAAAAAATTTTTTTGGGGGGGGGTGGGTGGGGGGTGGGGTAGGGGGGGGTGGGGGGGCCATTACAAAAAATTAAAAAAAAAATTTTTTTGGGGGTTGGGGGGGGTGGGATAGGCGGTGGGGTGGTTGTACGGGCGTAATATGAGTTGTACATTAAGGCCTCCATTTTCGGAAAATGTTTTACTTAGGACAAGGTCAGTAGGTCGTTTTACTTAGGAAGGGCGTAAAATGTTTTCCGGAAAACGTTTTACTTAGGCAACCAAACAGCGGAAAACGAGTTATTTTCCGGAAAACATTTTCCGGGGGCTAACCAAACACCGTAAAACAGGTTATTTTCCGGAAAACATTTTCCGGAAAATGTTTTACGGTGAAACAAACGGAGCCTTAGGTTCCTTTGCTCGCTACGAGTCTGCTCCAAATAAGACTTTTTGAATGAGAATAAATCCCTATTGGATTAAGATTCTGTGTGCTAAATGCTTTCCTTATTTTTAGGGGTATTCAATAGGTGGAGAATTATATTTCGTTCAGTGGCCTCCGACTTCCTAGCTCGGCCATGTCGATGACGAGGAGGAAGTAAGCTCTATCTCAGTTTATAAGAATACGAACAGGGGTGCCGGCCGAGGAGACTAATGTCGAGGAGGAAGCTCAACCTAACAAGTCACCATCCCGGTTCTCGACAAGGCAGAAGACGATGAGGCTGATGCCGTAGCGCAGGCCGAGAAGACTAATGTCGAGGAGGAAGCTCAACCCAACAAGTCACCATCCCGAATCCTGGCAAGGCAGAAGACGATGAGGCGTGCGCGTGGAGCAGCCGAGGAGACTAATGTCGAGGAGGAAGCTCAACCCAACAAGTCACCATCCCGGTTCCTGGCAAGGCAGAAGACGATGAGGCTGATGCCGTGGCGCAGGCCGAGGAGACTAATGTCGAGGAGGAAGCTCAACCCAACAAGTCACCATCCCGAATCCTGGCAAGGCAGAAGACGATGAGGCTGATGCCGTGGCGCAGGCCGAGGAGACTAATGTCGAGGAGGAAGCTCAACCCAACAAGTCACCATCCCGAATCCTGGCAAGGCAGAAGACGATGAGGCTGATGCCGTGGCGCAGGCCGAGGAGACTAATGTCGAGGAGGAAGCTCAACCCAACAAGTCACCATCGCGGTTCCTGGCATGGAGGACTTCCTTGTCTTCATTTATTGCTTTAGTATAAACTGCTTAGCTTATTTGATTTGCTTTGCTTGAATGCCGGTATAAACTCTTGGAAAGCTATGCTGAGGAAAATGACTCGCACATAAGTCGCAGACGGTTTTGCCGCTTTAGTCGTTAGATAAAGGGATTTCCTCATCGTGACGTAGGGCTTCACTTATTTTTCATCTCTCTATGAAGAGGAAGGATGACTCGTACATAGGTCTGTGAGTACCCCGACCCGAACTCGTGTTTTTGGGTCCGCTTTCCATGGTTGACACTAATTTTGGGCTCATTTATTTGTTAAAGTGCATTTTGAGCCTGAATTATCCAAAGCCATGCTTGATCCATTGGGCCTGCCTTCCTGCGGCCCAAGTTGTCATAAAGATGACCGGTGTCGTCCGACACAGGACGACCCCAAGGCGGTGGAAACTCCATGTCGGACGACATAGGACCTCCCATCAGCATGCCTATAAATAAAGGGCTTGGCTGATCATTTTAAGGAGGACTTTGGCAAGTAAGGAAACTCTGCTAAAATAGAGGCTCGCCCTCTCTCTCACATACACACACTCACCTCCCTCCTCACACATACACACATTCAAGCCAAGATTCAAAGAAGGATCTCCTTTGTTGGTGTTTTGAAGGGGTGAACACCATACTATTGGTGCTTCTACCTTGGACTACAATAGGTAGTCCCTAAACTCCCTCTCTCTCTCTGATTACTTCTTGCATATTCATCTATTTACATTGCATGCTTATATTGTTCAATAATATGTGAATATTTGGGATTTTTGCATGACAAAGGTGGTGGAGATGTGAATCTTCCATATTCACATCTCCTCACCTCAGATCTGAACATTTGGTAGCCTTAGTTGCATTAAAGTTTGCATCTTGTTTACTTGTGTTTGAGTTAGGAGGTGATGGCTACATGATAATGGCCATAAACATGTGATTCATCACATTTGGCCATTAAAGCCATGTGATCCTCCCATAATACTCACATAGTGTTATTATTCTACTGCTTTTAGTCAATATTGTAGCTTAGTTTTGTATTAAAAAGCAAGGTGGGATCAATCTGCTGAAGGGGTCTGAAATAGGCCGCCTATGTCGGACGACATGGGTGTGATGATGTCGCCCGATTTTTTGAAATCAAACGGAGTCGCCACGCCATTTTGGTCTTAAGGGCCAAAATTTTGAAAAAATGCCCGGAATCAAGAGATTCGAGTTCGGAGGTCACGTTACGCGCCGGGAAGAACGTTAGTGTTCACCCGGAACGCCTCGTAAAACGAGTCTTCCAAGCTTAAAAACCATTTGTTTGTGTGTGCGTGTGTGTGTGTGTTCCTTTGGCCAAAATAAATCAAAACTGAGAAAAGTAAAAATTGGGAACTCTTTATAAGACATTTAAAAAGTCCCATGATTTTTTGGATGATTTTTGGGTTGAGATTTGGTACTCAAAAGACCTTTTGAAGTTGAAAACCATTTCTGCCAGAATGAAAAAGACAGTGGACACCTGATTTTAAAATGGATTTAAAGGCTTTAAAATCTCAGAATCTGGAAAAGGTCTGAGAATTAAAGTTGTTCAAAACACCTTAAATAAGGTTTCTGTGAAAGAACTTTTCATTTTGGAGATGATTTGAGGGACCAAAAACTTCTGGAAATCTCAGATATGAAATCTGGATTTCCAGAGACTGATAAACTGACCTTTGGAAAATAATTTGAAAAAGGGAGTTAGACTCACAAAAAAAATAAAGTAAAAATATTTCTGGAATGCTACGGATGTTGGATACAAAAAGTATTTTGTAGTCAACACCAAATTCCAAGTTTTACTGGGTCCAAAAAATAGGAAAATGGACTGAGGTCTCAGAACAATGCTACTGGACAGCAAGATGTTCTTGAGGGAAAATGTGATTTTTGGGGGATTTGCACTATGTTCACCCCATTTTCATACCTAGACTTGATTCCACTACTTTGTGTCAAGTGGTTATCATATCAAGTCATCCTTGGGGAATTTATGGGGTCTAAACATGTCCTTTGCAAAGGGAAAGGGGGTTTTGTAAAGATGAAATTAGAGAAAAAATCAACTAGAGATTTAGAATGTGGACCATTTGAGATGGTCATTCATGAAGATGAACTTCAAGATGACCATCTTAGGTCAAGACTTCAAGTTAAACTAGACATAAAGTAAATCAAAGTAAGAAGAACAAGATGAACAAGAAGTTA
Organism: Adenophora triphylla var. japonica; assembly: GCA_022495995.1. NCBI lineage: Eukaryota > Viridiplantae > Streptophyta > Magnoliopsida > Asterales > Campanulaceae > Adenophora > Adenophora triphylla. The sequence goes on from JAFEMH010000029.1 coordinate 515,115, forward strand.
AAAGGGAATTTTAGGGTTTAAAGAAGGAGGGCTTTACCAATGGTGACACCCTATCTTTCTAGGCTTGGAATTTGACTTGAGGAGTATCAAGATTTGGTGTTTGACTTGAGGAGTATCAAGATTTGGTGTTTGGATTTGTGTTTGAGTGGATTCAAGGCTTGAATGTGTTTAGGGTTTGATGATAGAGTTGGTCAAAGAGAAAACAAGTAGATAACACTTAAGTCCTCTATGTTTTCTCTCTAATCCTCCTCTTTGGTGGTGGTTTAAGCTTGAGCTTGTGTATGAATGGGAGTGATTTGAGAATATTTGGAGTGAATGGGATTTGGGAAAGATTCAAGAGAAAATGGTGGCAATTCTAGTGAATTTCCACTGTTTTCTCCCTATTTTTCGCCAGAGTACAGCTTCTATGAGCCAATTGTGTTGTGTAAACTGAGAGAGGAGGGTTCAATTTATAGGCACTCTGGGAACTCAATCATGTCCGCGCGGAGGGTATTGTAAACGTGCTTGGTGCATTAAATGCTGCTCCAGGCTTTGGACAGGAAGAAAATTATTCAAAAATTTCAGCAGTTTCTGTTTTTCAACTTGCCTAATTCGGATTTTTCCAATTCTTTTGCTTTTTAAGATTCTTTTCTTGGTTTAACCTTAAATAACAATCCCTACTTTACCCTTGCTTTGTTAGAGAAGTTAGGAATTGTTAGAAATGTTAAAACTTTCGTTAATTTTCTAACGAAAATACTAACAACTCAAATTGGAGCACTTACAATGGGATTCCTCATGGAGTCATGTGTCATACGACATAGAGCTCCCAGAAAGCTGTATGGCTTTCAGTGACTTCAAATCTACCAAGATTGATCTCCTTTGTGATCTAAGCTGTGTTTAAGTAAGTTTTAGTTCATTTAACACTATTTGGGAAGCCTAAGATCTGTTTGGATGAGATCCACTGATGGAGGCGGTCTGTCGTGTGACATGGACAGCCTTGGATGTCCTATGTCATACGACATCCATATCATTAAAAGTCAATTTTGACTTTGCTCACTCCAATCAACCCCAAATCGATCTTAGACCCTGAATAGTGTCTCTTCTTAGTTAAAATAGCATTGTTTTAATTCTAGAATAGCCTTGGTGTTGTAAGAGACAACCTGACCAGGATGCCTTATGTCGTCCGACATCCCTCTCTGAGGAAGTCCTGTGTCGGACGACATCCGAGGTTCCTGGACAAACTGTCTCATCTCCTGCCTTGTAATGCAAGTTATCGTTTGTAAGGGTGTGACCCCCTGTCATGGCTCACAAGTTGTATCCAGTTTCGATGCCATTAATGAAATCCAAGTTTGCAAGCCTTGCTTGTTGACACAAATTGCACACACTTAGAATGTTTATAATTGTCCATTGTTTGATTGAAAGTCTCGAAAGAGGCGATGTGGGTGAGTTCATTATTCTCTTCCCACATCGTAACTTGACCCCCGGACCCATTTTCTCATTTTCGAAGGTTTTTTAATGTTTTCCTTTAAAAACGGCGTGGCGACTCCCAAAATTAAAAAGATAAAAATAAGTTGTTTTTTCGGAGGGCATTCATTCAGTGGCGACTCCGCTGGGGAAAAACATTTAAAAGCTTTTATTTTAATAAAAAAAGAGTGATGCTTGGTATATAGGTGGAAACCACTAAATTTCTTGTATTGCTTCCTAACCCGGGGCTTGGGATAAATTGTGGTCTAACAATCCCACGTACCGGTATCATTCCTCTTTTTTGAAAAAGAAAAAGCTTTTCCTAAGAGGGTCTAACTTTCTTTAAATCAACTTGGACAATTTCTTCATTCTCCTTGTGTGCGATTTGTGTCATTATGTGTGCTCCTACGTGCCTTGCCATGCTTTTGTGCCTATATGCTTTATATGCCTTGGTATGATGGTACTTTGGTGTTGGGGCTCTTCCCTTTGCTGCTTGCTTGGTTCTGTTGGTGAGAACTCCTATGTCGGACGACATCCCCTCCCTGGAAAGTCTTGTGTCGGACGACATAGAAAGAAAGTGCCAAAAACATTTTCAGCTGATCATTTGGACAGGGCAGAGCAATTCTGAAGATGCAGTTGCTGGTGATCTCTTGGCATTTGGGGCAGTCCCCTTTTGTTGTGCTTTTTGGACTCGTTCTTTTTTCTTTTTGCATACTTATTGCATTTAAAAAAAAAAAAAAAGGAAAAAAAAATCTTCTTTACAAAAAAGCAAAAAAAATGTTTTCCTAGAAGATACCTTCACACTACTCGCACGCTACTGTAAGTGCTCCAATTTGAGTTGGTAGCTTTTTCGTTAGAAAGTTAACGAAAGTTTTAACATTTCTAACATTTCTAACAATCTCTAACCTTTCTAACCAAGCAAGGGTAGGTTAGGGTTTGCTATTTAAAGTTAAACCAAAAAAGGAATCCAAAAAAGCAAAAGAATTAAGAAAAATCCCGAAACAGCAAGTTGAAAAACAATTTCTGCTGATATTTTGAAAAATATTCTTCCTGTTCAAAGCCTGGAGCTGCATTTAATGCACCAGGCACGTTTTACAGGGACCTCCGCGCGGACATCTTTGAGTTTTCAGAGGGCCTATAAATTAAACCCTCCTCTCTCAGTTTAACAACACAACTTACTCACAGCAACGAAGTTCTGGCGAAATATAGAGAGAAAACAGTGGGAATCCTTAGATTGCCACCATTTTCTCTTGAATCTTTCCCAATCAAATACCAAACACACCAAACCTTGATACTCCTCAAGCCAAACACCAAATCTTGATACTCCTCAAGTCAAATTCCAAGCCTAGGAAGATAGGGTGTCACCATTGGTAAAGCCCTCCTTCTCAAAACCCTAAAATTCTCTTTTGATCTCTTGATCATCTTGTTCTTCTTACTTTGACTTATTTTATGTCTAGTTTAACTTGAGTTTTGACCTAAGATGGTCATCTTGAAGTTCATCTTCATGAATTACCATCTCAAGTGGTCCACATTTTAGATCTTTAGTCAATTCTTTCTCCTTGGTTTCATCTTTACAAAACCCCCCTTTCCCTTTGCAAAGGACATGTTTCAACCCCATAAATTCCCCAAGGATGACTTGAATATGATAACCACTTAATAAAAAGTAGTGGTATCAAGTCTAGGGATGAAAATGGGGTGAACATAGATGCAAATCCCCCAAAAATCACATTTTCCCTCAAGAACATCTTGCTGTCCAGTAGCATTGTTCTGAGACCTCAGTCCATTTTATTATTTTTTGGACCCAGTAAAACTTGGAATTGGGTGTTGACTACAAAACACTTTTTGTAGCCAACATCCATATGTTTCCAGACATATTTTTATTTTATTTTTTGAGTAAGTAAAACTCCTTTTTTCAATTTTTCTTTTAGAGGCCAGTTCATCAGCTTCTGGAAATCCAGATTTCACATCTGAGATTTCCAGAAGGTTTTGACCCATCAAATTACTTCCAAAATGGAAAGTTTCTTTGCATAAACCCTATTTAGGGTGTTTTAAGCAACTTTCATTCTAGGACTTTCCCCAGATTCTGAGGTTTTGAAGCCTTTAAGTCCATTTCAAAGTCAAGGGTCAACTGCCTTCTTTCATTCTGGCAGAATTGCTTTTCAAATCCAAAAATCTTTTGAGTGCCAAGACTCGACCCAAAAATCATACCAAAAATCTTGGGGATTGTTCAAAGTCTTATAAAGAGTTCCCTATTTTTGTTTTTCTCAGTTTCAACACTTTTTGGTCAAAACACACACACACACACACACACACACACACAACAAAGGATTTCAAATGTTTGGAAGACTCGTTTTGCGAGGCGCGTCGGGTGCACACTAACGTCCTTCCCGACGCGTAACATGACCTCCGAACCTAAATCTCTGATCTCGGGCATTTTTCAAAGTTTTGGCCCTCAAAATTAAAATGGCGTGGCGACTCCGTTTGATTTCAAAAATCGGGTACATCACAGTGGCGACTCCGCTGGGGACTAAGCTTTTTTAAAAAAAAAATGGTATTTGGTATATTGGTGGAAACCACTAAATTTCCCGTTATCGCCTCCTAACACGAGTCGGGGATAAATTGTGGTCTAACAATCCCACGTACCGGTATCACCGTTTTCAAAAAAAAGCTTTTGAGGGTCAAGCTTCCGTCCCGACATTTGGAATCCTTTGTTTTGTGTGTGTGTTGATTTTTGCACATTTTTCGTGTTTGTTTTGGCCGCCTCGAAAAAAAAAAAAGTCAAAATTTTGACTGTCAGAATAATGTCCCTAACTGTTGGAATTTTTGTGATTATGTGCTTATGTGCTCATTAATTTTCAAAAAAAATTTTTCAAAAAAAAAAAAGATTTTTCAAAAAAAAAGAAAATTTCCAAAAAAAAAATCATGCATCATACTTTTTAAGACACATAAAAAAAAAATTTCTATTTTACTCAGAAAAAGAAGATAGACTGCTTGCACACTACGCGCACGTTGACCGTACACTGCACACCACGTCCTTAACCCGGGGAAATCCTTGTCGCGGTCCGTTTGGTCTTATTACGCCTCTCGGACGAGCACAGGACTACCCAAACATCCCATGGAGCCTCGTGTCGACCATGCACTTGTCCGTGACACACTTTGTCCGAGACCCGATTGGTTTTTAGTCTGGTCTGTGTCATGCCATGTCTGTGTATAGACCTTTCCTTTCAAGCCTTTGTCGGCATACCGACTCAATATCTTTCGGGTCCCTAATCAGTCGAAGTTCTGCCGGTTTTCCGCCGCAGACTTTGACCAAGATATTGACCGGCGCCTTGACTTCGGCTCGGCGGCACAAATTATACATCGACTCCCGGCATGACCGAGTCATCAAGGATTAATGATTATTCCATGCCTAATTACGGCCTAATTGACGACAAGTCAAGATCAATCGTGGACATTCATCAGTCCAAATCATGCCGACTTTCTTGTCGAGCTCTCGGACATGATCTTGACTTTGACGTCGGCTTTGTCCGTAATTTACATCGAATGCTCATTAAGACCGGATTACCCGCCGACTTCTAGGATCGTTTTCTTTCGGTCGGTGGGACCCGCTTGCCACTATAGGACCCTCGCCCGGGCCATCCACCCCGGGAGGTCGAAATACGGGTGGAATACGAGGGGCTTATAGACGTAGTGACGGGGCCCACCGATCCAGAATCGAGTAGTTCGAAAAAAAGAAGAGCAATCTTTTCCAACCGATTAGGTTAATAAAACGTGTTTTAAGTAAACATGAACAAATAAGCGCATGTTGCATGAGCCTAAGAGCCCAAACACCTACCCTCCTTCAATTCCCGCCATCGAACCCTCGTGTCTTTCCCCAGACTCCGCGTAAAGCTTGGTTTCGGGCACCGGTCACCGTTTAATCGGTTGGGAAGAGTCAAGTGCCTCATCGGCTTCGCCGTTTGTTTCAACTCCGGGTTTGAGAATGTCCGCATCACTGGTAACGAGGGGGACAACGTCACTCCGCCTCCCGGACTCCTCGAGACGAGCAGAATGGAATCGGTTAGCGAGAACGTATGAGAATGCGACAGAAGCACTGGTGAATAGCCTTATCGAGGCTATTAAGAGCCATGGTTTGGCCGCCGGCCTCAATCCCGATGGCACCTTCACGTGGAAGAAGAGGATGACCCCAATCCCAATCTCGGTCGCCCCGATTACTCCAGGATGCCACCACCAACCTCCTTCGGTGCTACCATAACACATGTTCCTCGATCTGCAGGTCGACCACTGGATCCATGCGGCTGATGGGACGAATCGGTTCACGGCTCCTCGGTGGGGGCAAAGTCGGTACGGAATGTCCTCTCATGGTTGGGGATACCTCGGAATGCCACGGCGATTGGAATCCCACCTCGGTTCGGAACCGATCAATCCGAGACCTTCACATCAACAGCCACAATTTGGAATGCCGCCACAATGCGGTTACGGGCCACGATCGAGCCCTCCTCGAATGGTACTGGTTCGGTTGCTCCTCACACGGCTTTCACAAATCCATTCACTCGGACTTCTATGGGTTATCAAGCCTTCATCCCGGTTTCATCCGAATCACCAGACCACGGTATCCTCTCGGTTATGCATCCTCGCCACAACCGGCCATGCAATTCAACAACCGGGGACAAGCGGCCGCACTTAAGCCTACTTATGGGCCTCACTCCGAAAATCCAAGCCATATGGCTACCTCGAATCTGCCTCCATCTTCTCTGCCGATTGGAAGCCAACAAAGAAGTCAGCCGGGTTCTATCCTTTTGCCCCGGCTCCTACCTACACTCCCAGTGGTCATTTGGGCCAAGGACGAGGTTTTCACCTATGCTCCGGGATATGGTATTCCTTCCACCAATGCACCACCAACAGCTAGTCCTCTTCCTAGCTCAAATATCAGCTCAGGAATTCCCGCTCCGCCTTTGGATCCCCAATTGGCTTGGTTTATAGAGCAACACAAGGAAATGAAAGCACAGATTGCTGAATTGACCGCCAGAAAGAACACTGCTCTTCGGCCTACAGATCCCGACTCGATTGTCCCCCTGCCTCACAAGTTTGTGATGCCCACTCTGGAATTGTTTGACGGGAGTGCATGCCCTAAAACTCACTTGGACACCTATACTTTGGCAATGAAGGCTAAGGGATGCACAAACCAACAGTTGGCCGATTACTTTAGTCTCTCTTTGAAGTCAGGGGCTTTGAAATGGTTTTTCCGATTGCAGCCTGAAGCTAGGGCTACTTGGGAACAAATTACCAGTACTTTCACAGATAAGTATAAAGCCAACTTGGAGTGGGAGACAAACAGAGTTGACACACAAACAACGATGCGGCGCCACTAATGAGAATATTGGGGATTTCTATAAGAGATGGAACTTAAAGCTCGGTGAAATGGCCATTCCTCCCTCGACGAGGAGCAGTTAGACATCTTTCGGTCATGCTTGAAGCCGCATTTGAGAGCTTCCCTCGGCCACTTCCCTACGCCGACTTGCGTGCAATGGTTAATTCCGGGGCTAAGTTTGAAAAGGCTTACAATCGGCAGCCACCTGCACACTGCCACGGATATCGGGCTCCTCCCTCCAAAACTACTCTCACTTTCGCTAAAGGCAAAGAGGCGATCGGCTACGCGGGACAGATCATAACAATGCCACTTCCTTTGTTCCCAAGAAGCCCGATGCATCCGAGATCCGGCTCAAGACTTGAGAAACTTTGGGATGCCTTTGAGTGATATCTTCAGTAGGTTTGGTGAGAGAAGGTTTGCTCCGGCCTTTGGAAAATTATCACCCTAGAAACCCCAACGCTCCTTTGGATACCTCCAAGCATTGTGCCTTTCATCGGTACCATGGGCACTGACGGATGATTGCGTCCCCCGAAAAGGCTATCCCAGGGTTGATTGAGCAAGGGAGGTTAGAGATGCCCGAAGGACCTAATACTATCAATAACCCGCTCCCTAACAACATGAGTGTCAACATGATCGAGTTTGGTGGTTCAAGCCTTGTGGGCACAATGGAGTTTGACTCGTCCCTTTGCAAGGTCAATGAACCGGTCATCGCAGGCAATGAAGATGGTTGGATTGAGCAAAAAGTTGCCAAGGAAATCCTGATGGAAAGGTCTGCAATAGCTCCGTCTCCGGCGTCGAAGAATAGATGCATGGTTCAATAGCAAAGAACGGCTAGGCTGGGGCTACCTATCTTTAAAATAGTCTTTTGAGTCAACCTTCGTAGGTTCTAGTACTTTTCTTTCACCTAAGTCCTTCCTGGACATTTGTCGTTGTAGTCCATTTTGGACATAGTGGTTAAGTGTCTAATTTTTAATATAAGTCTTTTTTCTTTTCTTGCTAGACTCGAGACATCACTTGCGCACCCACGTTACACTTAATTGAAATGGTTTTATCCAAAATGATCACTTGTGCTGCTCAACCACTAATTCTTCGAAAATGATTAATATTTAAACTAATCGGAATGAGAAAATCAATTGATATCCTTCCCAAATTGGGGCTTACCAACTCCCCATCTTGCATCTCATATGCTCACATCCCTTTCATCATCATCATCTCGTTGCTCGATGAATTTGCATGGATCTTTTCTCATATAAAGCTTAAGCAAGAAATGAAGACTTAATCTCGTTTAGGTCATCCAGTAGGGATTGCGGTTGAAACCTTTCGCCCATAGGAAAGCCATTACCTCACCCTTACTAAACACTACCCTCTCATTTCAAGATCGGCGTGTTTTGAAACCCGATTTAGCCATCATTTTTGCTCCATGCGAGAGAAAGTCCAAGCGAGCCCGAGAAGTTAGCTTCGAGAATCGGCGATGCGCAAATTATCTCAAGCCATGAAGGAAGGACAAAGATAATCCTCAACTCCTCGGGAAGCTTTCCAAGTCAAAAAAAAAAAAAAACAAAAAAAAAACAAAAAAAAAACAAAAAAAAAAACAAAAAAGAAACAAAAAAAAAAGGAAGGATTTTAAAATCCTCACAATCTCGGATATAATTCCAAGCTCCTCAGGAAGCCTTCCAAAAAAAGAAGAAGAAGAACTCAAAAGTCCCCGACATCTCAAGAAGCTCTCCAATGATCAAAAAGGAGCCTGAATTCTCGCAAGATCGCAAAAAGTTGTCATTAGCTCGGACTTCCTCTTATCATTACCTTAAACCAATCCCAAGCCATCCTCTCAATTTTAGAGGATACTCCCATCACCATTACCCTTGCCCTTGGCCAAGTCAAAATCTGACCTCTCATTCTTGGAGGCAATCAATCTTCCTCGCCATAGATTTCCCAAACACATCCCCGCGAGCCAACCTCTCATCTTTAGAGGTTCAGTCAGTAAAAGGCCTAGCCGACCTCTCATCTCAAGAGGTCATAATCTCCCAAATCACCCGATAGCCGATCGAAGCCCGGAAACCCAACTACAGTCCACTACCGATAGCGGTTTCATTCTAATATCCTCGATGTCAGGATCAAATTAATGCTTCATTACTTGCTTAAATTGGAATCTAATCCATTTTGGTTCAAAATTACCAATCAAAGATTGTGCAAATTCAACCCTTCCCTTCATGTGAGCATATTTCATTTCTCCTCACAAATACTTGCCGTGGATGTCCCACTGGGGCTTCGCATCCGTGTCTTTCATGGACACTCTAAGGGGATATGTTATTCAATCCTCCAAATCCTCAAAATCCCCAAAGGTCCTCAGACCCTCGAATTTCAACATTCATTCTCTTTTCATTCGGGATAGGCCCGAACTACGGCGACACGAGCTCTTCATAATGGAGGGAACGTAGGCAACCAGAAATGGTCAGGTCGAAATCACAAACAAATCTCAAAAAAAAAAATCCGGTCTCATCAAGGATCGTCCCTATACACTTTCCGCCCTTCCAAGCTTGATTTTCGATATCGGTTGGTTTTCTCCTTGTGATTAATCAAAATATTTGTTCATATCGATTTAGGGATTGAATAACCCGAACATTAACAAAGGGTTTTAAGCGGCCTTGTGATCATCATGAATAAGACAAGTTTTCAAGTGTCTCGACAAGTCTTCTCTCTCTCCATCATAGGGAAATAGAGCCAAACACTGTCTTTCGCTGCGGGGGCTTCCATACACTTTTCCACACCTTGTGACGCTTATACTCTCTCAAAAGAGTCAAACCAAAAGCGAGAGTGTCATACACAAATTCGGGAGACATTCTCATCTTTCAAAAGATATGCCCGCACGTAAACATTTCGAGTCTTGTCCGATGGCGGTTGACTAAGGTCCGAAAAGATGGGTTCCCCCTCCGTAAGACTACTCTGAATTTCTTCATGCTTTGGGGCTTGCTAAGCGGTTCTCCTGTGTTCTCCCGTAGCAGCCTCTTCAAGCCGGGGCTTATATAGTCATCTTTGGGTCCACGTTGGGTTCTTCACCACGAGATAGACTCGCCAAATCGCTTCTTCAAAATCTGGACTTTGCCTACTCAGATCCGGGCTTTGTCAAGATGGTCTTTTGGACCCGAATTTTATCAAGTCGCAAGAAAGAATTTCGGCTTCGGAACTTGGTACACGGCGGCTTCCCGTAGCATCGGAATTCAAGATCGGGGTTTCTCCCGCATTAGCAATTCCATCAAATCATCCTCCGGACAAGGTTTCGGCCAAGGTCACAGCTCATCCAAATGAAAGAAGCTTCACTCGTATCAACGTTGGCCCTAAAGTCCGTCGGCATCGGCTTCAAATGACCAAGAATGAGAGGGAAAGTTTCAATCAAGACCCGGATCCGAATCCAATCTCATCAAGATTGAGGTCCATGTGATATTGTGACAAAACCTCACCAACAACCGCCGTTTAAATCGCGATCAAGGGTTCTCATCCCCCACTTGATCAAAATGCTTCCAAGCGGTCTCCATACCCATGCATCCCCACTAAAAATCTCCCAAGGGCTCATGTAGCATGCACAAAACTTGAGTCAATAGGAATAATCCTAAATCATCGAAGATCATAAATCATAATTTTCCCGTAAGCTTAGGCTAAGTGCATCTTCGAAAGCAAGTAAATGCATCATCCCATAATCATTTTTGGTTCCATGCATGCATCTGTCATCATGAATGCCATATATGCATCTTCCTCTTCACTAACAAATGCAGGAATTCAAACGTGAAATCAAATCCCCCTTTTTTTCGGCAAGGATGATCTTCACCAAAGACGACCTCCAATGAATGAAGACGCCTCCAACATCTACGGTTTGGCAAAGACAAGCTCCGTCGCAACTTGCTAAAGACGACCTCCAATGTCCACAAATGGATGAAAACAAATTTCCCCAATGAAGACCACCTCCAGTGTCTACAATTCGGTCAGAGACGCAAGTCCTCACATACAAATCGGTCAGAGACGCCAAGTTCTCCAATACAAATCGGTCAGAGACGCCAAGTTCTCCAATACAAATCGGTCAGAGACGCCAAGTTCTCGAATACAAGTCGGTCAGGGACGCCAAGTTCTCAAAATGCAAATCGGTCAGGGACGCCAAGTTCTCAAATACAAATCAAGATGCCAGTCGGTCAGAGACGCCAAGTCCTCACGTACAAATCGGTCAGAGACGCCAAGTTCTCCAATACAAATCGGTCAGAGACGCCAAGCTCTCCAATACAAATCGGTCAGAGACGCCAAGTTCTCGAATACTGAGTCGGTCAGGGACGCCAAGTTCTCAAAATGCAAATCGGTCAGGGACGCCAAGTTCTCAAATACAAATCAAGATGCCAGTCGGTCAGAGACGCCAAGTCCTCACGTACAAATCGGTCAGAGACGCCAAGTTCTCCAATACGAATCGGTCAGGGATGCCAAGCTCTCAAATACAAATCGGTCAGAGACGCCAAGTTCTCCAAGGCAAGAAGGTCAGAGACGCCAAGCTCTCCAATACAAATCGATCAAGGACGCCAAGTTCTCAAAATGCGAATCGGTCAGGGACGCCAAGTTCTCAAATACAATGCGGTCAGAGACACCAAGTTCTCAAAAGCAAGAAGTCCCAATGTGAATACAAGCTCAACCACCTCTGAGGTTGACGATCACCAAGAAGATGCGGGCTCAACCAAACTCCTCCTTCGTGTCAAAATGCTTCCAAAGACAAGAAATCGTCGGCGAAACCGTCCCACGAACAAAGAACTTAACAACTCTTCATCAACATCAGCGTAGCCTCGGTCCTTCCAGCTACGGGTAAGCACAGCACAGGTATAAAAGCATATCTTAGTCAACTACTTTTCTAAAAGAACATTATCATCAGACCACAGGGCGACTTCCCAAAAATAGTCAGATCATAGGGCGACTTCCCCAAAAATAGTCAGATCATAGGGTGACTTCCCCAAAACAGTCAAACCATAGGGCGACTTCCCAAAAATAGTCAGATCATAGGGTGACTTCCCAAAAATAGTCAAACCATAGGGCGACTTCCCCAAAATAGTCAAACCATAGGGCGACTTCCCCAAAACAGTCAAACCATAGGGCGACTTCCCAAAAATAGTCAAACCACAGGGCGACTTCCCAAAAATAGTCAGATCATAGGGCGACTTCCCAAAAATAGTCAGATCATAGGGTGACTTCCCCAAAACAGTCAAACCATAGGGCGACTTCCCAAAAATAGTCAGATCATAGGGCGACTTCCCAAAAATAGTCAGATCATAGGGCGACTTCCCCAAAACAGTCAAACCATAGGGCGACTTCCCAAAAATAGTCAAACCACAGGGCGACTTCCCAAAAATAGTCAGATCATAGGGTGACTTCCCAAAAATAGTCAAACCACGGGGCGACTTCCCAAAAATAGTCAGATCATAGGGCGACTTCCCAAAAATAGTCAGATCATAGGGCGATTTCCCTAAAATAGTCAATCCCTCGGGTGACTCCCAAATACAGTCAATCTCTAGGACGACTTCCCTAAAATAGTCAATCCTCGGGTGACCCCCAGATACAGTCAATCCTTGGTCCATCCACTTGACCGACATTGATCACCTTTCTTCCCGATGGTTCTCGTAAGCTCGAGTCTTCCCCAGCAAGAACACCTTCAAATAGCCTCCATCAGGTACCGAACCTCAACTTAGGTTCATACTCCTGAACTAAGTTCCCATTTAGGTTCATACTCCTGAACTAAGTTCCCATTTAGGTTCATACTCCTGAACTAAGTTCCCATTTAGGTTCATACTCCTGAACCAAATCTCAACTTAGGTTCATACTCCTGAACTAAGTCTCCATTTAGGTTCATACTCCTGAACCGAACCTCAACTTAGGTTCATACTCCTGAACTAAGTTCCCATTTAGGTTCATACCCTCTCAAAAGAAATTCCCGGCAGTTAAACGTAAGACCGAGTGCCCCGAGAAAGATAACGGAATCCCGTTTCTTTCATCAAAATCGTCCCCGGCAGTAAAACGTAAGACCGATCTCCCCGAGAAAGATAACGGAATCCCGTATCTTTCATCAAAATCATCCCCGGCAGTAAAACGTAAGACCGATTTCCCCAACGAATACGTCTGATTTTCCCCAGCGAAGCCAACGAAATCTCGAGTAAATTTCGAACTACGGCCGGCTTGATTCCCACTCGGGATACGTAGGTAGCCTATCATTAGGTCCAGCCACTCGACCAAAATGGTCATCCTTTCCTTCGGCAGCAGACGTAAGACCGATCCTTTCAAGCAAAGTCCACCAGAGGACCATCTATCCCCACCATCAAGGTTCGAGGCACCTAAAACGCCATCATCTTCAAGGTCCGAGGCGCCTAAAACGCCATCATCTCCAGGTTGATACCTTAAAAACAATCATTCCTGTGGTCAAAGACCCGAACTACGACCGGCTTGATTCCCATTCGGGATACGTAGGTAGCCTATTGAATAGGTTCAGCCACTCGATCACTTGATCATCCTATCAAATATGGAGCCTTACTCTTATCGACGACCCCGCTTCCTTCGAAAGCACCGTCGCCGAGGGGCTACTGTAAGTGCTCCAATTTGAGTTGGTAGCTTTTTCGTTAGAAAGTTAACGAAAGTTTTAACATTTCTAACATTTCTAACAATCTCTAACCTTTCTAACCAAGCAAGGGTAGGTTAGGGTTTGCTATTTAAAGTTAAACCAAAAAAGGAATCCAAAAAGCAAAAGAATTAAGAAAATCCCGAAACAAAGAAGTTGAAAAACAATTTCGCTGATATTTTGAAAAATATTCTTCCTGTTCAAAGCCTGGAGCAGCATTTAATGCACCAGGCACGTTTTACAGGGACCTCCGCGCGGACATCTTTGAGTTTTCAGAGGGCCTATAAATTAAACCCTCCTCTCTCAGTTTAACAACACAACTTACTCACAAAGAACGAAGTTCGGCGAATATAGAGAGAAAACAAAGGGAATCCTTAGATTGCCACCATTTTCTCTTGAATCTTTCCCAATCAAATACCAAACACACCAAACCTTGATACTCCTCAAGCCAAACACCAAATCTTGATACTCCTCAAGTCAAATTCCAAGCCTAGGAAGATAGGGTGTCACCATTGGTAAAGCCCTCCTTCTCAAAACCCTAAAATTCTCTTTTGATCTCTTGATCATCTTGTTCTTCTTACTTTGACTTATTTTATGTCTAGTTTAACTTGAGTTTTGACCTAAGATGGTCATCTTGAAGTTCATCTTCATGAATGACCATCTCAAGTGGTCCACATTTTAGATCTTTAGTCAATTCTTTCTCCTTGGTTTCATCTTTACAAAACCCCCTTTCCCTTTGCAAAGGACATGTTTCAACCCCATAAATTCCCCAAGGATGACTTGAATATGATAACCACTTAATAAAAAGTAGTGGTATCAAGTCTAGGGATGAAAATGGGGTGAACATAGATGCAAATCCCCCAAAAATCACATTTTCCCTCAAGAACATCTTGCTGTCCAGTAGCATTGTTCTGAGACCTCAGTCCATTTTCTTATTTTTTGGACCCAGTAAAACTTGGAATTGGGTGTTGACTACAAAACACTTTTTGTAGCCAACATCCATATCTTTCCAGACATATTTTTATTTTATTTTTTGAGTAAGTAAAACTCCTTTTTTCAATTTTTCTTTTAGAGGCCAGTTCATCAGCTTCTGGAAATCCAGATTTCACATCTGAGATTTCCAGAAGGTTTTGACCCCTCAAATTACTTCCAAAATGGAAAGTTTCTTTGCAGAAACCCTATTTAGGGTGTTTTAAGCAACTTTCATTCTCGGACTTTCCCCAGATTCTGAGGTTTTGAAGCCTTTAAGTCCATTTCAAAGTCAAGGGTCAACTGCCTTCTTTCATTCTGGCAGAATTGCTTTTCAAATCCAAAAATCTTTTGAGTGCCAAGACTCGACCCAAAAATCATACCAAAAATCTTGGGGATTGTTCAAAGTCTTATAAAGAGTTCCCTATTTTTGTTTTTCTCAGTTTCAACACTTTTTGGTCAAAACACACACACACACACACACACACACACACACACACAACAAAGGATTTCAAATGTTTGGAAGACTCGTTTTGCGAGGCGCGTCGGGTGCACACTAACGTCCTTCCCGACGCGTAACATGACCTCCGAACCTAAATCTCTGATCTCGGGCATTTTTCAAAGTTTTGGCCCTCAAAATTAAAATGGCGTGGCGACTCCGTTTGATTTCAAAAATCGGGTACATCACAGCTACCCGCACATAGAGTTAGAACCCGTGAGTGTAAGGACGGCATCGCGGACAGTGACGTATTTTGATTAAACTTGAGCGCCTAAAGTCCTCCCAGCCTATAAAGTAGGAGCCAACACTTGTCTGTGACGAAATTACGACATAACTCAACGTGAGTACATATCAAAGCTTTGACATGTCTCGACGTGGGTACATGTCGATTTCTCGACTTGGCTTCGCAAGAGGTCATGACGCGTTTTCGACATGTGCTAACGCGAGATCATGTCGAATTCTTGACAAATACTAACGGGAGGTTATGCCAAAATTTCGCCATGAAGCGACGAGAGGACATGCTGAATTTTTGACTCGAAATGAGGAGAGGTCATGTTGTAGACACCCCATTCTGAATTAATAAATTCATGATTACACTACTCTTCATCTCTCTTTTATGTTTTGATGAAAGCATATCAGTTTCGTCATGTTTCGTTAAGTTTCTAACTAACCTCGTTAGTTTTGGACCTAGCTGACTAACGGAATAAACTGAAGAGGACAACATAGTCAAATGACTAGTTATCTCGTGCGGAATAGCGTGTCTCGCGTGAGACAACCTCTCGACAGGATGTGTAGAATCACAATCCTTCTCCGTTTCAAACTCTTTTCTTGATAAAATCTTATCCCATCCGGTTCTCCAATCATATCTGAGTTCTGGAACCTTCCTAGGAGTGTTTTACCTCTCCACCTCTACCTCTTAAACCCCTATAAATACCTGATGACTTTCAGTATTTCAGGAGAACAGTTTTAGATTGAAAGATCCCCGATTCACGATCGAAAACACACAACACACACATTTTGTTGATTTCTCTCCCTGAAAGATTCCTACAAAATCACCCTAAAATCACCCCAAAATCACCTAAAAGTTTGTTTATCAACCTTGTTGACCAACAAACATCAAAGCCCGAATCAAGGACCGAGGCGAAGCTCTGTCCACATCAAGATTTGACTCTCATATTGAGTCGAAACTCTGCCCAAATCACTTCTCGACCGAGAAGACATCTTAAAACCACGTTCTAAATCAAATACTCACTAAACAAGGTAAACTAATATACTTTTATTCTTCTTCTCATCTCTCTCTATTGTCTTTTAGAGTAGTGTAATTCCATCAAAAGGATTAGCCTAGAGTCCCTTCAATCGATAAAGGCGATCTCGAAGCATACAATCTGACATTCCTAATCAAGAAATTGATTAGGGTTTTCTTATTTATTAATTAAAAAAAGATTGATAATACTTGATTGGCAAGACCGATCTTCGGATTGGGTGGAATGGGTGCTCCTTGACCTTTCCATTTCATAACTTAACCCCCGAACCCTCAAATCTCATTAAAATCAAAAAGGTTTTTCTTATTGTTTTCCTAAATAAATAATAAGTGGCGATTACGAGATGTTGGAAAAATCCACGCATCGCTACAGTGGCGACTCTGCTGGGGATATTTAATTAAGAGGGTTAGACTTGCGTTACAATTGAGTATTATTAATCTTTTCAATTTTCTGTTTAAAATTTGATTTTTCTGGATTTTTTCAGATTTTTCTGTACTGTTTTCGTCAAAAAAAAAATTACTGTGCGAAAGCTTGTCCAGCGCGAGACAAAGAAGTCCCGCGCGAGATATGTACACGGCAGATACAAAATCAAATTGGTTGTTTTGTTGACTTTACTTCCCAGGTTGACGTCATCCAAAAATAAAATAAAATAATACACTTTGGTTGACTTTCTTTGAAAGTGTTGACCATATTCAAAACAAAATTACCTTGGTCAGTTTGACTTTCAAAAAAAAGTTGACCATTCAAAAAAAAAAACTTACAAAAAAGTTTTAAAATTTAGAAAAGTCAAAATAAATTATCATTATTTTGCTTGTGCTAACTTTATTTTGCAAGGTAGAATAATTTTAATTACTCGAACTATATAAATGCGTGCGATTGAATTATTTTAATTTTTTACCGGTCATTGGTTGACTCGGGCTCTGTAATTAATTAATTTAATTCTCTCTCTCTATCTCTTTATGTGAAACTACGACGGCCTGAGTCTTCCTAAATTAGGAGAAACGTAGGCAACCACTTGGTGCGGCCGCTATCTGTTTTTCTTTTAGTTTTCAAAAAAAAACTTTCTATTTTTCTCTATCACCTAGATTGAACTATCACACACGCGCACTCATGCTATATCTGTCATTGCACTACATACCCTTGATAAACCCGGGATCCACATTAAGGACGGATGACGGTAACCACATAGTCGTCGGTCTCTCCGAAGTTGGATCATCCAACTCCGCGTATTCAATCCATCTAGATTGTCATATCGCGGGAAGCCTAGCCTTCTAGCCCTGCATCGCCACATATCATGTAGATTGACTTTTTAAGACACTCCATGACCGGTCGATTTGATCTTGGAGTCCTTGTAATCCCTTGTCAAGATCGTTTTGTGCAATAATTCATGGAAAAGAAATAAAAAAAAATTGTCGCTTTGGAATTGTCCCTTCGAAAACGTCCCTATAATTGTCCCTTCGGATTTGTCCCTAAAGAGAAAAACTTCTCACCAATTTTATTGCACAAAACTTGATGTTACTTGAGATTACTTCGACCCCTAGGTCCCTAGGTTTGGATTCTAAATGTTAGAAACCCCCAAAACGGATTTTCCGTTCGACCAAAATTAGGATTAAAATCAGAAAATTGTGGCTTCCGTGGTGTTGTCTCGCGTGAGACTGCTTGTCCCGTGCGAGATAAATGTTCGGTCTTTTCGTGTTTTGGCCAAAACCTTCAAACCTTCAAAGCCTTCATACACCCTATTCAATCGACTTGTTGGGACTCGATCATGGTTTAAAATGGTTGCTACACATCTAGGTTCATCATCAAAGTTCGACATCAAGGAAACTAGTTCTGTCACAATGGCTGATTCTCTTCCCAACACTCAAGCTACACAAGAGATCGATGATCTAAAGGCCCGTCTAGAAGGGGAAGTGAATCAAATGGTCGGAGTGCATGATCATGTCTTATTTACCCACTTCCAACGACAAATGGAGGGACAATTTCAAACTCGCCTACGATCCCAAGGCGATTACTACAAGGAAGAGGTTGAAACACTTCAAACCCGTCTACAAGTACAAAAGGAATACTACAAAGAAGAAATCAAAGCACTTCGTACCCGCCTACAAGCTCAAGAGGAATATTGGGATCATGCCTACATTAATATATTCAACCATTCCAACGCCGGCAAATACCCTACTACTCCTCCTCCCAAGAAGAAAAGGAAGGAGAGATACTATGACAAACTCGAAGGAATCACTCAAGAGGGTCTCCTTGACACCCTCGTGAAAGAAGGAAAGATTCGAACAAGAGAAGGTGTTCCTCCCAAGGATGTGGGTCCTGATCATGCTCATCACTTATTCTGCAAATACCACAACTTCACCGACCATGACACCAACACTTGCTACCACTTGAAGGACATCATCCAAGACCTCTTTGACAACGGAGAGTTAGAACGTCCCAACGTCATCACCAATCCTCTCCCTCACAATCCATGAAGAAGATGAAGCTCCAAGAAGAAAAGCTGCACTTACCACTTTGGGGCTACAACCTTCCTCTCCCTTTCTCCTTTGATAGAAGTAGATTAGGTTTTAAATTTCCAAGTATGAACTCGAAGAGTCGTTCTGTCTTTCCAGTACTTCTCACCTCCTCTAGTTTGTGTCATCTAAACTATCGAGTCTGTTTTAATTATTCCAATTAATCAAATATATTTTCTTTTTCTAAACACTTTCCCTAAAGTTATTATATCTCATAAGTATCCTTTAATAATGGACCTTCCATTCCCTAAATCATCGCAAAAATAGAGACTTCTAAGCGAGTTTAAGAAGAAATTTATTCTTAGGAAGCTTAATGGCTAAACATTACCCCTACTGAAAGTCAAAGGTCAACAAACGAACAAGGCCAAAGGTGCTGCTGTCAACCTTCATTCCAAGAAGAGTGGGGCTACTCAATTCAAAGCTTTGAGAGTAACAAAAAAAAAAAACTCTCAAGCTTTCATCATCCCCACAACAAAGGTGAAAATTCAAATGCATGAAGGACTCTCCCACCAAGAAGAAGAGTCAAGTAGCACCAACAAAAGAAATGAAGATTACTCAATATCCTCCTACATCAAGTGAAGAAGACTTTCAGTATCAAGAAAAATGTTTACCCTTAAGTCATACTAATGATTGGCTTCCTTCTCAAACTTATTTAGAAATTTCTAGATGATGCACGGTTCATTACAAGGTAGAACAACTTTTTTAGATCCTTGAGCCAAGTAGCGTTTCTTGTTGAGTCTAGGGGCTTCCTGTTAGCCATTCTCATATATACTCTTAAAATCCAAGCATCAAAACTGGGGCTTCCTAACCTTTCCTCCCCAGTCAATCTTTACTTCAACTCTTTAAAATAATCAAATCTGCATTAGGAGCTTTCCTCTTTGCTTCTCACTCTCATCATTAGAGAATACACTTCTTCAAAGAGTCAATGCTTGGATCCCTTTCCAAAAAATAGAGTCCGTCTCTCCTTAACTTACTTGAGATCTCATCTCTCTCTCCTCAATAAGATTCTCTCCTCTGAGTTCTCTTCAAGTACACATACTTTAAAAAAAATGGCTCGCTAGGTTGAAAACTCGTAAAGAGCGGCCTAGGCAAAAGTTAGAGCACAAAAAAAAAGGAAGAAAGACGCAAAAGAGATGCCCGATAGATTGAAAACCTGAAAGGGCGGTCTAGGCAAAAACCAGGGTGCGTCATTAAGAAAAGAAAAAAAAAATCAAGGACAAAGGGAGAGTATTCTTCAGCCTTCTTCATCAAACATCATTCGGTTCTGTTCAAATCAAATCAACAAGGAGAGTCTTCTTCGATCATCTTCAAATCAAGAGAGCAGACTCACAAGCCTGCTCGCAAAGTCATCTACCACTTGCAAGCATCTTGGGGCTTGAGACAACAAAGGGCCTTAGACATAAAGCCATTACGACAGTCGACAGATTTGTAGTCGTTTGCCTCCTAGAGACACGACTCAAGGGAGAATTAAGAATAAAGATTCGCAACAAGCCTAGACGTGTTCACAAAAAGGTTACTCATCAAAATCCTACAACAATGAACAAATAGTACAGCCTCGCTGACTAGCAACAAATTCTGCATAAACCTGATTTGGTCCCAACTTGTCAGACGCAAGTTACAAAACTTTGTTATTAATTTCTCATTCACCCGAAAATGGTTTTAAGACAATAAATGAGTTTTATAATCTACACTAAATGTAGAATACATTTTGTAACTTACTTCGTTAACAATTTAACGAATTTCGTTAGGAAGTTAGGTCAACGTTAAGTCAAACTTAACTTTCGTTACCCATTTCCAACAATCCCCCACATGAATGACAATTAATGCATGAATGCAATTTCGTCCAAAGTTTCGGCGAACTATTATTAAATCGGGATAGATAGCTTGTGGCCTTGAATCCTCCCTAGTGAAATATTATCGGATATACTAGCCATTTGGTAGCGAGTCGCTTTGAACCAGTGACTGTCGGATGTATACCAAGACAATAATACTCACATAATAACAGCTCTAACAATTGTTGTTCTCACGTTTTGTCCATTTCTGTGACGATCCCAACCTTAGGCACTAATTTTAAATATTATATTATATTCTTTTAATAATTATGTTAATTTTATGTGTTCATTTATGTCTTTAAATTCTTATTTTAAAATAAATTGGGTGAGAAGTAATTTAGAACCTCTTTGAAGTTCAAGAGAAAATTTAAATAAAGAAGCTTGGGGGAAAATAAAAATAGAAAATAGATAAATAGTGGGAGGAGGTTAAATTGGGTAGATAAATCATTAGGGTGAAGGGTTAAAATTAAATTGAAAGCCTTGGATATTTTATGGGGAGGGGCCAATTCTTACTTTCCCCCTAAACCCTCCATGTGGCAAGCCCTCACCTCATCCTCCTTACTCCTTCATTCTACTCACTTCTTTCCCTAGCAAAACCCCATGGAAAAGCCTTAGAAACTCCATTGAAGCTCCCAACTCCAAGTCTTGAAGCTAGCCCATTTCTCCACCATTTTCAAGTTCAAGAGCATCTTTGAGGTTGGATCATCTAGAGGAACAAATCAAGTTAAGAAGATTCAACTTTCCATTCTAAAACCCTAAGGTGAGTTGTTATGATTCCCTTCTTCTACTTGTTCATAAGTTCTTGAATGTTATTCTTGTTCTTTTAATGGTTATTTCATGCCTTGGAAACTTTAATGGGAGTTGGATGATTTGTAAATGAGATAGGTTGAAGTTAATGTTCAAGGAAGGTAATCTAGGGTTTGAAATGGGTGGAGTTGATAGTGATAAATGATCTAGAGTTACATTATTTTGGTTTTCCATGATTTGTTTGTGCTGGAAATCGCCTTGGGCGGTCGCTTATGGGGGCTTGGGCGGCCGCCCATCATGCCAGTAACTCACCCTTGCCTTGAAAATCCTCTTGGGCGGTCGCCCAAGAGGTGTGGGCGGTCGCCCATAGTGACAGAAACTAATATCCTCTTTGAAAGTCCACTTGGGCGGTCGCCCAAGTGGTATGGGCGGTCGCCCAAGACCCCTGAACCAACTTTTAAATCTGAACTAGAATTGTTTAGCAAGTTTGTTTGACCTCTTATAAATTGTGACTCCCACTTGGTAAATTGAGCTTGAACCTTCATTGAGGCCTTGTATCGTTATATATGGAATATGTAGGATGGGTTAATGATACCTCGTTTCCTTACTTGATATTACATACATTGTTGATGTTGTTTAGTGTATTCATAAATTGTTGCACTTTAATATTGATTGGGCATGAGTATATATTACCATGTGGCTATTGTTTATCCCTTTTTGTGGATTTTATTTCAAGTAACTATTATGTGCTTGATAATTTGTTAATCAGCTGATATTGGGGGTATAACATAATACGATCAATTATGGAAGTGTGACCTTGTGATCGTATTATGTTATATCTGTGACCGTCCCCTCCTGTGGCCACAGGTTGGGGTTATAGCATCTGTATTGAGCCAAAAGCCTTACAGAGTTGCTACTATCTTATTTGGTTCCCTGAAAAATGGGTCTTATAAGATGTGAGTATTGCTTAAGCAGCTCACTTAAGATTGGAGTATTATTATACCCAATGTTGTACGACTACTGTTCAGACGGGAAAAGGTAAACCAAGGTAACCTAAGGTGTTTACGGCTTTTTCTAATGTGTTATGTGTTGCATCTATTTGGCATATTGTTGCATTCATAATAGCTTGCTGAGATTTATTCTCACCCCTCTCCCTTTACTGTTTTAGATCCCGAGACAGGCGGCCCGGCCAAGTAAGGACGGAGAGGAGTTTGGAAGTAAACTTTTGGGTATTGTCGGGGTATGTATAGGTTGGCGTATAAAATGTATTTTGGTAATTCCTTCATGGAGTCTGTAATTATAAACTTTAATTTCTACGTCATAACCTTAAATCTTTTGTAACTAAACAGTGTTCGCTTTCCAAGTTGGTCAACTCCTCCTCCAATGTGGAGTGGAGTAGAGTTCTTTTGAAATGTTATGTTATAAATGTTTATATTTGAAAGTCAAAGCAAAGTTTTAAAAAGTTAAGTGTATTTGGGTTAGTTTGAGGATGCTCCAACTCGGGACACGTGTAGGTTCCGGGTCGGGGTCCTCACAATTTCGGCCCTGGACCGTATCTCATTCATAAGCGTTCATTTAGAGGCGGCCTAATTACCTCTCGCTTATATAGGTGATTCTCACTATAAGGAGTATCATGCACTACTCCACCCGTAGGTATAGAAATCATTAAAAGTTTTCTCAACTTATCCTTACCACTGCTGCATGTGCTTGTACTTGGATGTTCTGGGAATGAGTATTCAACATTTCCAGGTTAATTAAACCGAGTTGTTGTTTCCAAGTAACTCTACTAGAACTTATAACTTGGTTGTCTCATTGAACCAAGGGCCTGGGATCTCCATTTCTCAAGGTTGAGAGTCCGCTATTGTGAATGTGTGCCCAAAATTTTGTTTATTGGAATTCACGCGAGTTTGAAGACATCCGAGTTATTTGAAAAACGGAGTCGCCACGCCATTTTGATTACCTCAAAACTTTGAAAAAAAGGTTTTATGGGTTCGGAGGTTAAGTTACCCCTTGGGAAGAACGTTTGGCGTTCACCCAAAGTGCCTTGCCGGAGCAAGTCTCCCAAGATTTCATTAATCGTGTTTGCTTGCGTGCTTTCTTTGTGTGCATGTGTTTGAAAATAAGGGGGGGAATGTCCCAAGTTGTCTTCCGGACGTACAAACCATTTGTTGGTTGTCGCTCAGGATTCCTTGGAATTTATGTATTTGGGATTATGATCCCGTCCTCATCTTATGACTTATGATCATCGCATTTTTTAAACCTCGGGACCCTCGGGACTTGCGTGATCGAGAGAATGACTCTCTTTTGGGTCAAAGATGAGGTTCTTTAGGAAGGAATGTCCTTAGCCCATCAATCCTACGCTTTAAGACGGTCGAGCTCGTATAGAGGCTTCATACTCATTCTTAAGCGATAATCGGAGATATAGGGTTCAAGGTTATCCTTTTCCTAAACAAATCATGAACCTTTAATGGAAGGAACGATGCAAAGATGAGAACTTTTACACCGGTCCGTTCCAAGGTTGGGGAAAAGGGGAAATGCATGATAAAAAAAATGACTCTTTAATGAAAAGATGACATTTTTAGGTTGCAAATGATGCTTTTTGATTTAAAGAAATGATCTTTATGCAAATGATGCATAAAGATTTGATTTTTATGCAAATGATGCATTGAAAAAGGGGTTTTGATGCAAAGGATGCGTTTTTATTGAAAAAGATTGGATCTTTATGTGCAAATGATGCATAAAGATGACATTTTTATTGGAAAATAGGGATTTTAGGTGCAAAGGATGCACCTTTATGAAAAAGACTACATTTTTATGACAAATGAGGTCTTAATGCATGCAAAGGGGAAAGGGGGTGATAAAGATATGATCTTTATGAATACATGCCAAGTCCCAAGCAAGATATATGAATGCAATGAGCAAGTATATCAATTAAAAGCAAGGTTAGGGCGTGCGAGGTTACCAATCGTTTCCTTCGCTTCTTCGGTTGGAGCTAGGAGGAGAGATTGGTCTTGGATCTTCAAGGAGGAGGGAGGGAGCTTCTTGGCCTTCTTCTTCACCTTCTTGAGCCTTCACCAATATTCTTCACGTCTTGGGAGTGACTGAGTGTATTGCTATGGATTGTGTGTATTGTTGTTGTGTTGAAATGGGTAGAGGAGGGCTCTATTTATAGGCAGTCTGGATAAGGCTAATGAAGCCGTGCGGCTGCAGGCTCTTTGCAAATGAGGCCGTGCGGGCTTATCCACAATGACTCAGCATTCTAGAACCATGCAAGGTGGCATTATTCTAGAAGCTTCCCTCCTAATTAAAAAAACGTGTTTCTTAATTAGGAAGGATTCCCTTCAGCCTTTATTTAATTAAAAACAGTTCCGGAATGCTCCTGGCATTTGGGAAGGTCTGGGGAATTACCGGAAAACTTACCGAAATTGCCGGGAAATTTAACCGGAAGGCATGAGCCAGATTTGGGTACTTACAGAAGCCCCTCGGCAACGTCACTTGCAAGGCGAGTGGGGTTGTCGATAGAAAAGGATCCGATCTGGCGAATGCCGAGACGGATTGGGAGACCAAGGTGGTCGAGTGGCTGAACCTTTTGGAAGGCTACCTACGTATCCCGGAGGAATCAAGCCAGGCCGTAGTTCGGAATTAGGATCCACTGGGGAGGAAGAAGAGAAACTGGTCTCTTGCTGGGGATATAGAAGAGAAAATGACCTAGGAGGTCAAGCAATTGATCCTACTGGGGACATGCTAGGAGTGACCCAGGTGGTCGAATATTTGAACTTTTATGAGGGGGCGCTTTATCACTGAGGAGTGACAAAGAAACAGGGTGACCAAAGTGGTCGAATGGCTGGACCTTTTATAAAAGGCTACCTACGTATCCCGGAGGAATCAAGCCTTGATCGTAGTTCAAGCATCACTAGATAGTTAGGAACGATGTCTAGGATCCTTGAGATTTTGACAATTCGGAGGCTGTCACCTGATTTGACAATTACTGGAGGCTGTCACCTGAGGAAGCTAGAGCTTACGGCACTATCTCTTTATGACGGGGATAGAGGTAACTTAAGTTGGGAAACTTGAGCGTACGTCACTATTCGCGGATAGAGGTATCACAAGTTGAAATGACTTGGGCATACGTCACTATTCGCGGATAGAGGTAGCACAATTTGAAATGACTTGGGCATACGTCACTATTCGCGGATAGAGGTAGCACAAGTTGGAATGACTTGGGCATACGTCACTATTCACGGATAGAGGTAGCACAAGTTGGAATGACTTGGGCATACGTCACTATTCGCGGATAGAGGTAGCACAAGTTGGAATGACTTGGGCATACTTCACTATTCGCGGATAGAGGTAGCACAAGTTGGAATGACTTGGGCATACTTCACTATTCGCGGATAGAGGTAGCACAAGTTGGAATGACTTGGGCATACTTCACTATTCGCGGATAGAGGTAGCACAAGTCTAGAGTTCTGACAATTCGGAGGTTGTCACCTAGTGTTATCCCGTTATAACGGAATTAACGGAGGCGACTGGGAATAAAGCTTGATTGCTAAAGAGATAAGGGATATTTTCTGAAAAGATGTTATCTTGGTTAAAAGATAACGGAAATTGCATGCCCAAGTGGAAGGTCCAGGGGCAGGATTGTAATTTCTGCTCAGAGCGAATGAAGCCGCCCGGCATGAGATGGAGAAAAAGAAGCCGTACGGCTAGAAGCCTGTTTTTTCCAGATTATTTAAAACAGGTTTTGAACGGGGACTGGGCACTTGTTGCCGCCCACTTCAGCCGAGAGAGAGAGAAGAGAGAGAGAATTTTCGAAATTCTTCAACCCTCTTGCTTCCCTTTGATTTGAAATGGATCCGGAGGGCAATCCCATACCAAGGCAAGCGAGGAGAAACATCTCGGCGGCCGCGAGAAGGAGGAGGAAGGAGCTTGTGAGGACGGAGAGGAAGTATGACTTCCTTACGCCTCCATCGGAGCTTTACCCGGGGAGGAGGGAGCACAAATCAACGAACCCGCGATCAGTTGGGGTAAGCATTCTCATTTTGCTCAAATCCGATGATTTTGCTCGAATTTTGAATGATTTTAGGGCTTGACCCAAATTTTAGGATTTTTGAATGATTTTTTTGAATGATTTTGAGATGCATGAACAACCTATGAGGCTAAGAATATGCAATGTGCAACTTATTTGATGAAAAATATGAGAATGACTCACTTTTTTCTCGCAAAATGAAGTAAAAAAAATTTTTTTTTTTTTTTAAATATGAGACGGAGTTCTTGCCTTGTGCTAGAACTAGGTCAAAATTCTGATTTTCAATGAGAAAACATGATTTTGGAAGATGAAAATGATTCATGCATGCCATTTTTTTTGAAAAATAATGCTTATGTGCAAAAAATTGTGATTTTGTGCTTTAGGAAAGCAATGACGCGTTTCAAGCGATGAAAGACACGTTTTTGATGCAAAAGATATGCTAGAAAAACTTTTATGAATGCTTTTCTTTTGAAAATATGTGCACTTTTGAATATATGCATGCTTTTGAAATGATATGAAGGACTGACGCTTCTTTTGATGTGCTTGTCTACAGGAGAACAAGTCTAGAGGACCGTCGGAGATAGCGGTCAAGCTTTGGCAGAGGATGCCGGATTTTGAGAAGGATGGGATGAATCCCAAGCAGCTGGTGAGGGCTACCGGCTTGGATTCATTTGTAGAGGCCATTGGTAGGGGTGTCCACATCACCTCTAAGAGCAAGGGCTTGGTCCAGGCCCTATCTGAGTTCTGGTGGGACAGTACACATAGCTTTCACCTGAGCTGGGGAGAGCCGACAGTGACTCCTGCCGATTTTACTGCTATTACGGGCTTACAGTTCACTGGGAGGCCCGTGACTTGGAGAGACCATATTACAGCCGAGGAGTTTCAGGCTTTGGTCGGGTTTGAGCTGATTTCCAAGGGGCCGGGATGGAGACACGGAATGTCGAGGTGGCAGCTCGTACTAGCATGCGTAATTTTGCCGCTAATGATGTGACCGCCCAAAGCTCTGGCTAGAGCATTCATATGGTTGATGCTATCATCACTATCTTTGCCAATTCTGGGACGATAGCTATGACTTGCCTCCTCGACTCTCTGGAGGATGTGGATGGGATTGGGACGGTCTCTTGGGGAGAGGCCGGATTGGCGGAGTTGTACTTCTCGTTGGACATGTACAGTCGGAACAAGGCTGCTTCGATGGACCGCTTTTCTTTGCCCTCGAGGTAGTCTCCTTTCTTTTCTTTTCTCTTTTCCCGTCTTGAGACTTTTATGAGAGAGAAAATGACCTTTTGATGTTTTGAACATGCAGCCTGGTTTTGCGAGGTGATCGGGTTCTTCCCTTGGAACCAGCAGAGTGATGTCACCATCTTCCCCGCTATGGTTCGCTGGAGGGGAGATGCGAGGATAAATTCACGGGAAGACCCGGATTACCTTCGACTACAAAATGGTGAGGCCGGTCATCAATGTGGATGGGCACGATGGAGTGGACTTCTACCCCGGGGCGTATCCAGAGATCTTGGCCGGGAGATGCTATAGAGGTGACGAGGCAGAGGAGGTGGCTCACAGTGGCCGACATGTGATGTCATCTACTTGGGGGACCGCTTCTCGAGACAAAGCATGGTCATGTTCCCCACTAGATGCCATTACTCCTTCCGACCCTCCAAAGACGGATGCCGCAGCCTGTGGACCGGCCAGGATGAGGTTGCCAGGTACCGTGCAGGCGTGGCTGCGGAGGAGTACTTCGACATGGACACCCCCTACGCCGTGTTCGTGGAGCAGCGCCCGAGGACGCCACGTAAGCTGGTGAAGCCGGCGGTCACTCAGTGGATATGGGGAGGATGAGCCTATCGACCCGCCGATCCCTCCCGCACATCCGTCCTACGTGGTCCATGGAGTGCCGAGGAGGATGAGGATACCTGTCCCCGATGCTAGGGAGCCCCAAGACACCTTGCCGCCCGATAGCACCGTAAGTGTACTCTTAGGGTCTTATTCCTTTTTAGCTTTCGCATTTTCTCGCTTTTTGCTATTTTCTCGAGATTTTCGAGATTTTTCTCTTTTTCTCGTGTTCCACTCGCACTTACGATAGGCCGGTCGAGCAATAGGGCTGGAAGGACATGTGCCGGTCTCTTCTCGAGGAAGCCGGCTCGCGCTTCGAAGGCGGCAGCTGATGCACAGGAGCCTGGGCGCAAGAGACGGCACGTCTGGGGCACAGCGTCTACCTCATCGGCCTCGGAGTACTCTTCCAAAGTGCTATGCCTCGGGGCGGGGACCCAACGCCGACATTCTGGAGCACTGGCTGAGTACGGGCACGATAATGTCCATCTATCTGATGTGAGCGACCAGGAGGACTTGATGAGGGAGGCTAGCATCTATGAGCTGAGTAGCGATGAAGATGAAGAAGAATCGGAGGCCTAGGAGGTCTCTAGAATAGATTTGGAACAAAAACAAACAATTTACAATTTTTATGCACACTTTGTTTATTTTTTGCTTTATTTGGGCGCCGATGGGGCGAAAACATTGTATTTATGTTTTATTTGCTTTTCTAATTCATGCTTTTTCAATTTGCATATTATCTGAGCCTTGGGGCGACTTTTTTGCTTGGAATTGGGGCTGAAAATGGGCCAAAATGATTTATAATGGTGTATAAATGCTTGAATGGCTTCTGGATATGTTTTTGTACAGGTTTTGGTTGAAAAAGTGGGGTGAAAACTCCCTTGGGCAGCAACTTTGGTTGCTGCAGAATTTTTTCTGCAGAGGGCTAATGTAGCCGTGCGGCATGGCCTTGAGGGCAAATGTAGCCGTGCGGCTACAGCCTGTCTCGAGCCGGTTATTTTCTCGAATAAAAGCAAGGCTTGGCCATTTCATTTCATTTTCACTCTAGACTTGCCCCAATTGTTCCCCGAGCATATTTTGGACCTAAAAGCACCATCTTTGATCCTTTTGCGATGGAGAATCCCGTTAGATTGCAAAGGGGGAAACGAGACCATTTTCTATCCGGTCTTCAATCTTGGGCGAGATATAACTTCCAAAATCACAAGGGGCTGCTTGATTCTTCCTTCAAGATTAAGTCTTTATGGCATTTGAGGGATCTCCCGCCCGATTGGGATCTCGTTGAGAGCCGCAAAGAAAGTTCGGGATGTCCGGAGACATGTTTATCAAGTTTCTCTTACAACGAAATCGTCCCAACGCACGAAGACTTCGTGAGCCTTGATTGGGGGTCCCGAGATTGAGGCTATATCTATTCCGCTGATCGGAGACGTGCCGGTGACGGTAAAGCTTGCATCTTTTCCGCAGATTCCTTTGGGAGAGGCCGAGAGGATGATGGTAGCCCCTGATAGGATTGACCTTTCTGATATCCCGGCAAGTTTGGGTTTCCAGATATGGCTGCGACCACAGTGGCTATGGATGCTTTCATTCTCTCGCGTATTCTCTATTTTGTTCACCGCCGAGTCCGCGGGATTCACATAGTGGTCTCTTGGACATGGTCAGAGACTCGCAGGGCTGGGAAGGATATTGTCCCGCCGGTTTTGGGAGAGACATTTCATGGGATTGATAGGATGGCTCGGGAGACCGTTTCATGAGGTCCGGAGTCCGGCTATGTTGACTTTGTGGTCAGCAGGAGAGGCTCTGGCTTTGCCTGGGGCTTTGCCGACTCGGTGCCCTCGGGTGATTTCTGAGAGGTGCACCTAGGCAACAGGAACAGGTAGCCGGGAGCCGATGATGGCTAGGCTATCCACTTCGGACATCCGTTGGTGGATACCACATTGGAGGTTGCGCACTGTGAGGATATTTCAGAGTCTTATGCCGCGAGGGTTCCAGGATTCTCGCCGGGTCGTCCTTCTACATACCCCGCTTGGTATCCAGCAGTTTGGGGCTTTACAGAGCCATCGAGTGATCGGGAGGACATCCGGACCATGGAGGTGGTGTCATTGGACATGAGAGATCCAGCCTTCTCTTTCTTCTCGAGGGCTTGGACACATACCGCTTTCCCACCCAGTGGCTATCTTCGTGGAGCAGGAAGAGCACCATCTTGACCACCGTCTACTGGACCGGTATGAGAGGGAGACGGGAGCGACTCAGTTATCTTGGAGGATAGACGTCGAGCTTTATCGGGAGCCGACCGTGACTCGAGTAGGACTCGAGGGAGACCGAGGCTAAGGCGAGTTGCCATAACCAATCGTGTGACTTGGTCGTGGATATGGAGGCTCGGTACAAGAGGTTGTCCGAGGTCGCTCCTTCGACCGAGGCTCGCAGGGAGGAGGTGCGGACTCGTGCTCGTATAGAGAGAGCGCTCATTGACACGGGGCCGGGTAGAGGCTCCAGCGAGGATACCAGAGGTCGGGATGAGGGATACCGACATTATTGAGAAGAAAAGGAAGAAGACTCGACGAGGCCGAGGAAAAGGGAAGAAGACTCGAAGAAGACTCGCGAATGACGATCGACAAGTCTTTTCTCAAGATCCTCTTATTGCCATTTGCAAACACATTAGTTTATTTAGGCATTTTATTGTATTTTAGATCTTTTTAGCATGTTAGCAGAGTTAAGAGGTAGACCGTGCTTGAACTCATCAAGAAGTTTTTAACTTGTAATGAACAAGAAATATTATTTTAGAAATTAATCAAGACACATTTCATGGAAATTCAAATGTCTTTATTGGTTGGGACCCGTTTATGAAAAACCGAAATGCCCTTTACTATTTTTTAGGACGCACTTCATGGAAGCTTGATTGTTTCGTCCTTTTTATTGTTTAGGACACATTTCATGGAAACTTAATCGTCCTTTTTATTGTTTAGACCGAACCATATATGGTCGCCACGTTCCCTTTTACAAGAAAGGCTAAGGGGCTCAGTCTACGTAGTTCATTCTCGTGAACTAATAATTTTTTTTTTATATGTGCAAACTCGTCTTTTGCCTAGACCGCCCTTTTTGGGGTCTTCACTTAGCCGGGCATTACTCTTTTTGCACTTTTTTTTTTTTTTTTTTTTTTTTTTTTTTTTATATATATTTTTTATGTGCACTGTCTTTTGCCTAGATCGCCCTTTTTGGGGTCTTCACTTAGCCGGGCATTACTCTTTTTGCACCTTTTTTTTTTTTCTTTTTTTTATTTCTTTTTTTTTTTTTTTTCTTTTTTTTTTTATATATATTTTTTTTATCGTACATAGTATCTTCGGAGTTTATCACCATTGACCGGGTGGACAAAGGGATTGCCATCCAAGTCTGCAAGCTTCATTGCTCCTCCCGACGCATTTTCTCGCACCACATAAGGGCCGATCCAGACGGGTTCCCATTTTCCTGTGGGGTTGTCTCGGTAGGGGCTTTACTTTCGGCACCAAGTCGCCCTCTTTGATGTCTCCGGCCTTGACCTTTTATCAAACGCTCGGCCATTCGCCTTTGGTAGGCTCGGGTGTGTTCCATGGCTTTTAGCCTTCTCTCGTCAAGGTGGCTAATTCATCATGCCGGCCGCGCAACCATTCCACTTCATTGACACTGTTTTCCAGAGGACCCTTAATGACGGGATTTCCAACTCCACCGGTAACACCGCTTCCATCCCGTAAGTTAGGGCAAAAGGAGTTTCTCCCGTGGTCGTTTCCGACAGACGTTCAGAGCCCCAGAGTGCTAGGTGCAGCTTTTCGGGCCAATCACGACCACGGTGGCCATCTTCCTGATGATCCGCTCGAGTGTCTTATTAGCAGCCTTCCACGGCTCCATTGGTTTCGAGGTCCGTACGGGGACGACTTGTGGCGAGTAACTCGAATTCCGATGCTAGCCTATCGCAGCCTCCTTCGAAGTGTGACCCATTATCGAAATGATCTCGTTGGGCACCCCATATCTCGCACATTATGTTTTCTTTGATGAACCGGGCCACTTTTCTCGAAGTGAGGACCTTGTAGGACTTGGCCTCTACCCACTTGGTGAAGTAGTCAATGGCTACCAAAACGAACTCGTGCCCATTGCTTCCTCGCCGGATATTTTCCCTATCACGTCAATGCCCCAAGTTGCAAACGGCCAAGGAGTCGTCATGCAAGACAGTGTCATGAGGTGGAAGATGGTTGAGGTTGGCAAACCGCCGGCATTTGTCGCAGTTCGGACGTGCCGAACGCAAATGCTTCCATGGAGATCCGTAGTAACCCATTCTCGAGGATCACTTGCATCGTGGCTCGCATTCATGTGAGGACCGCAGGGACCATTGTGGACTTCGGTCATCAATTCTCTGGCTCTTTCTTGAGTGACACATAAGAAGAGTGGTCCTTGATACCGCTTCTTGTATAGGTTGCCCCCTAGAATGACGTACTGAGAAGCCAACCTTTTCGTGGCTTGCAAGCTTTTGGCTCGACTCCTTCTTTTGGTCTACCTTCTTCGTCTCTCGAAAGCCGACTCTCCGTCTTTGAGGAATTGGTAACTGATTGTACCAAGGTTCCTTTATAGGCTCGGGTCCCGTGTCCATTTCACAACGAAAAGTCGGGGCTTCTCTTCTACCCACTCAAGGGCTTTATGGCTTTTCCTCGGGATCTCTACCAAGGAGGCTAGAGTAGCTAGAGCATCTCGCGAATCTGTTCTTTTCCTCGGCAAGTAGTGGAAAGTTACTTCTTAACCGTCCACCAACTCCTCCATATGGGCATGATACCGTTGCAGATTAGGGTCTACAGCCTTCCACTTGTTGGAGACTTGGTTGATGATCGTGGCCGAGTCTCCGTAAACTTCGAGCTCCTTGACATTTCTTTCTAAGGCGGCCTCCAAACCAGCAATGCAAAGCCTTCATACTCGGCGGCATTGTTCGTGGCAGAAAGTTCAACTTGAGGGCTATGGGAGTATGCTCATCTTTCGGATCGACCAATAGCATTCCTACACCATTTCCTCTTTTGTTAGCGGCTCCGTCAAAGAACAACCGCCATCTATTTTCGTGCTCAACCGCAAAGATCCCTTCATCTCGAAATTGGGGTTCGTGCCCTCTCGTCTTCATTCTCGGGGAAATTCGCTAGGTGATCCGACAATGCTTGACCCTTGATGGCCTTTCTCGGTCACATAGTTGATGTCGTATTCTCGCCAAGAAGAAGGACCACTTCGCTAGACGCATCGATAGGGAAGGCTTGTCAAAGATGTACTTGATGGGGTCCATTTTCGAGACCAAGTTCACAGTGGGCTTGCATATAATGCTTCAACTTGCCGACTACCTGCACTCGCCTCTCCGCACAGGTCTTTTCACACGTTGAATAATTGAGCTCACTCCCCGTAGCTTCCGCCGACAAAGTAAATGGCATTTTCTACCCGAGAGTCTTTCTTCTCTTGAGCAAGCATAGCCCCAACCGCCGTGTTCAGATGTTAGATAGAGCGTAAGAGGCTTCGTCTATGTGGGGGCATAGTACGGGGATGCACTAAGTATGCCTTGATCTCGGTCAAAGGCGTCTTGGCATTCTTCGGTCCATTCTCGTGTCCACATTCTTCTTCATGAGCTTGAAGATGGGCTCGCACATAGTGGTCAACCGATTGACAAAACGGCCGATGTACCGCAATTTACCCATAAAGCTTTTGACTTCGTCCTGGGTTTGAGGTGGCCTCATATCCATGATAGCTTTGATCTTTCGGGGTCAACTTCTATACCTCGCTCCGTGACCATGTACCCGAGCACTTTTCCCCTTGTCACTCCGAAGGTGCATTTGGCGTGGTTTAGTCTCATGGAATGTCTGTCTCGGCCTCTCAAAGAATTTTCGTAGGTCAACAAAGTGCCGCCCACCTTCTCCTTTGGAGTGGATTATCATGTCGTCTACGTAGACCTCAATCTCCTTGTGGATCATGTCATGAAAAAGCGTGGTCGCCGCTTTGGTAAGTAGCCCCGCATTCTTGAGCCCGAATGGCATTACCGTATAACAAGAGGTTCCCACGGTGTGGTGAAGGCCGTCTTTTCTTGGTCTTCCTCGGCCATCTTGATCTGGTTGTAGCTCGCAAAACCATCAACGAAGGATTTGACTTTGTAGTTGGCAAAGTGGAGTCCACCAGATGTCTATGTTTGGCGTAGGGTAGTCGTCTTTGGGGCTGGCCTTGTTCGTATCCCGGAAATCCACACGCAGCCGCACCTTCCCATTGGCCTTGGTTACGGTCACGATGTTGGACAACCATGTCGGGTATTCAATAACTCGATGAACCCTACCCGCAGTAGCTTCTCAATTTCTTCTTTGACCTCGTAGAGACCATTCCGGCTTGATCTTTCTCGCCGCTTTTCGGCTTGGCATCCGGTGCTAGAGGGATTACTCAGTGCTCTACTATCGAACTGTCTAGCCCCTAAGATATCTTTGTATGACCATGCAAACACGTCGACGTATTCTCCGGCGGCTCAATCAATCTCGTCCCTTTCAACCCCTGGAAGAAGCTTCCAATCAGTGTCTCTTTAGGTTCCTCAATAGTACCCAAGTTCACACTTATCAAAACCTCCTTGGCATTGGGCCCGGTTTTCCTCTTTTTCCGAAACCCGCTTAAAGATTTCTTTAATGTATTGTTCGTTTAGTGTGTTTGCATCTTGTTCAAATGATTCATTATTAACTTGTTGTTAAGTTTTGAGTTAATTTATCATTTGTTAAGTTGGCAATAAGAGGATAATCGAAAGATTTGTCATTTCATTCAAGATAAGGGGAAAGATGACATCGATTACATTTTCATAATCCTCGGCGTGAGGCCTTCGGATGACTACGAGGACTGGAATTCGAAGATTCTGACTCGGCGAAAAGACAACACTGACTCTGGACCCTACGCTACTTATTGACTCGAGGGGACTTGACAAGGGTTGGGTGGGATCTCACTCCTTCTTCTTTGTTGCCACGGGAGTAGCGGTCTTGTCGGCGTTGTCATTTGATTGTGCACTCTGCGGATCATTATTGCCTTTGTCGACACCAATTCCATAGGAAGTACTCGGCCGATCTGGCGGAATCTCCTTTCGAACTTAACTTCATCCATTTGTACCTCCGGGCAAGAGGACCGGTTGTGCTTTCGCATTCGAGATACGGCTCTCTTCATCCCAAAAGTCTTCCGGCTTGTTCACTCTTCTCTCTACCTTTTCCCAAACAGGGGTTTGGGAATGATCCTCGGGAGTAGTAAGAGCCATTACAAACACATTATGCTCGTCATGGGTAATGAAGGGTTACTGAGAGACTTTCATTAACATGGCTTGTTTTACTTCAAACTCGCAGCCTTCATAAGTGAGCCTTTCTTCGTAATCTTGACCATGGTTACCGGTTCGATGTCGTAGAAAAGAGGCCGAGCTCGACAACATTAACGAAATCGGCTCCGACTACGGGTCCAAATCGTCCCTCCATGGCATGCAGCATTAATCGTATCTTTCCATTTCCCTTGTAATTCAGCATAAGGAACATTGAATTTCAGGATATCTATGACCGCTGGATTTCCAAAACCATTTCCATTTGTTCCTTCGAACTCGATCATGTTGACTCGATTGTTAGCAGGAAGAGGATTCTTGACCACATTAGGACCCCGAGGTGGTTCTAACTTGCCTTCTTCGACTAGGCGAGAGATCAGGAGCTTCAGGTAGGTGCAATCATTAGTGTTATGACCATGATAATTGTGAAAACGACAGTGTTTGGTCTCATCCATTCTGATACTGGGGTTCCTGGGTTTCCAGTTTTCCAAAGGTCTGATGAGTCCTTGGGCTACCAAACCGTCGAGGACCTTTTCTAGTGGCATTCCGAAATCTTCAGCAGTATAGAAAGGGAGCTTTGGCTTTGCAGCAGCCTTGGCTCGCATTCCGTCCCGCTTTCTCATTCGAATGTAATTAACGGCGCCAATCACTTCTTTTCCTTTCACGGTGGCAGTGGGGCATTTGACACCGGTGCTTTGTAGCGATAAGAACCGGCGTTCTGTGGCCGGGGCCATATTGAAGGCATTCTCAAACTTGGTGCCGGCATTTACCATTGCCCGAAGGTCAGGATAGTAGTAATTGCCAAGTTGAACTCTTAGTTGAGGTTTCAAGCAAGATTGGAAGATCTCCATCTGTTCCTCTTCATTGAGTGGGGTCATCATTTCACTGAGCTTCCAATTCCATCTCTTGTAGAATTCACTTCTTGGCTCATCTGAACGTTGTAGGGTACCTGTAGGTCATTAATTTGGTTTCCCAATTCAAATTGGCTTTATACTTTTCTAGGAACGCTTCTTTGATCTGGTCCCAGTAGCTCGGGCCTCTGGTTTCACATGCAGGAACCACCTAAGAGCTGAACCTTTTAATGATAACTGAAAATGATCGGCCATTTGTTGCTGTGTACAATCTTTGGCTCTCATGGCAAGAATGTAGCTTTCAATGTGAGTCCGGGGACAATCAGTGCCGTTGAACTTTTCAATTTCTGGCATTCGGAATTTTGGAGGGAGAGGGACAACTTTGCTAGGATCAGTGATCTGGTACGTTGTCTTCTTGGTGTCTATTTCCCCAAACTTCTCTTGCATGGACCTAACTTGTTCCCTTAGCCAAGCCATGTCAGAGTCGGGGGATGATTTAGGATTGCTCGATTCCGGAGAAGGCTTATCGACTTGGGTGGAAGGACGGTGGGTGGCACAGTGGTAGCCGGTACCAAGGCTTGGGGATCTTTGGAGGGAAGTAAGTGTAAACTTGACCGGGTCCCGTGTTCCCGTGAGACTGGCCGGAGGCATAGGAATTAGGCTCATAATTTCCGAAGTAGGAAAAAGGATACGGAACCTCACTGGGGTCCTGTGGGCA
This sequence comes from Adenophora triphylla var. japonica, assembly GCA_022495995.1. Classification (NCBI taxonomy): domain Eukaryota; kingdom Viridiplantae; phylum Streptophyta; class Magnoliopsida; order Asterales; family Campanulaceae; genus Adenophora; species Adenophora triphylla. The sequence continues at coordinate 552,119 of JAFEMH010000029.1, forward strand.
AAGTTGGAGGCGGAAGATCTCTGTGGCGGGACATAAATTGAGAGGGTCATTGAGCTGATTTTGAGGCCTAGGAAATGCACAGGATGGCCCATATTGAGGAGAGGGAGTGAATCCCGTGGGGTAATGCGAGAGGCTGCGTAAGGATAGGCGGCGTTTGCTTTACGTTGGTAGGGGACAAAGCTAGGTCTCACTTGAGGAGGTGAGGGTGTTGGGATCTGATGGCTTGAGATGTTGGAAAGGACTGAAGAGGGGTAATCCTGGATAAGGGATCGTATGAGGATGGAGGAGGGCATTGGTTATAGGTGTATGGAGCTGAGATGGGCACATACGGAGGCTCATCTTCTATCATCACCAAGGAACCGTTGGGCTCGACCACTATTTGAACTCCATGACGACGAAGCGCTTCGATGAGCGTGGCTTCTTTGTTCCTCATGGGCCTTACGACGTTTTCCGGGGCTAAGGTTAGCTCTTCTTCCCTAGTCATCGGTTACCCAAACCAGCCTTGTTTTTGTCAAATCGGTCATTCGACTCTTTGAGCGATGAACCGAGGATTACAGCGGCTGTCGAGGATTACGTGCTAACAAGTCGGCGGCCGGTGTTCTCACCCACTTCTTTCTCGCTGCGGGAAAGGGATAGGAAAGGTTTAGACTCGGGGTAGGTGTTTGAAATTTGAAGGCTCAGGCAATATGCAAATTAGAATCTTCAAGTTTACTTAAAACAGTGTCTTTTATTAATATCTATGTGGTTGGAAAAGGGTTACGCCCTTCTTTTTCACAACTACTCTAGATCTGGATCGGTGGGCTCCGTCACTACGTCTATAAGCCCCTCGCATTCCACCTGTATTTCGACCTCCCGGGGTGGGACGGCCCGGGCGAGGGTCCTATAGGGCACGCGGATCCCACCGACCGAGAGTAAAGAACGCTCCTATCGGGTCTAGCGGGTCATAGGACCTTTCAACGCACGAGCGATGCAGATTATAGTCAAGGCAATACCGGGAAAGTCTCGTCTCTCTGCCCTTGACGGATCTTTGACAGAGTTTCGCTTGAGCGAATGACGGTTTTTTGACTTTCGGTAATGTCCGAGAATATAATAGGCATGGGTCGGGCGGCAAAAGCCGGATGACACAGTGTCACATTGAACTTCGTTGCATACGCAGTGTGTGAGTCAGAATCGAAGTCAATGCCGGTCAAGATCTTGCCAATTTTTCCTTGTCGGAATTTTTGGCAGAGCTTCGCTTGAGCGAAAGATCTTTTGATTTTTTGGCAAAGACTTGGTCTCGACTCTTACGCATTCCGTGCGGGTCAAGGTCAATAGTCAATGTCGGAGTCAAGATCCCACCGATTTTTCCTTGTCGGAATTTCGGCAGAATTTCGCTTGAGCGAAAATCTTGGTTTCCGTTATGAGCTAAGGCTTGACCTTTACGTGGGTATGCAACTGGGCTATATGACACGGACTAGACCAAAAACCAACCAAAAGTCACGGTTTTTTGAAACGTGTGACACGGACTGTGCATTGGTCGACACCGGCCGCCATGGGGAGGTTGGGATGATTCCGTGCGCGCCGGGAGCATCGTAAAGGCTGTCCGTGGCTGCAGTGGAACCACCCTCGGGTTTGAGGACGTGCGTGCAAAAGTGTACGGGATATATCGGGTGCGCGTAGTGTGCGGTCTCCTAAAAATGTTCCTTTTTGAGTTAAAACAGAGATTTTCATAAATGTGTTTTAAAGGAATGATTTTCGGGACGGGGAAAATGCAACACATAAGCACGTAAATTTTAAGGAGCCCCGATCGATCATGGAGCCGAATAGCCCCAAGTGCTAGGGCTGCCCAGATTAACCATGATTTTTCCTGGTGGAATTGCCGCGAGGTCGTATGGTCGAGAATCCTATGAGGATTAGCCGTACGGCTTGCATGGATCAATTTTCCGGGTTCCACTCCTTTTGCTATTTTTCGGGTTATTTCCCGTTTCAAAGTATGCACAGATTCCAAGATGCAAATGCTGCAATGCATGGTAAAGAAAGCAAGCACGATTAATGAAATCGGCGATGGGAGTCTAACCCGCTCAAAGGGAAAAGCTTTTTGTATTTTTTTCAAAAATTTTTTTTTTCAAAAAGGGGATACTGGTACGTGGGATTGTTAAACCACCTTGTTATCCCAAGCCCCGGGTTAGGGAGCGATACAGGAAGGGTAAGTGGGGTCCACCTATATACCAAGTATCGACTTTTGTTTTGAAAATAAAGCTTTTCTCCTTTGGGTTTCCCCAGCGGAGTCGCCAAACTGTGAATGTGTGCCCAAAATTTTGTTTATTGGAATTCACGCGAGTTTGAAGACATCCGAGTTATTTGAAAAACGGAGTCGCCACGCCATTTTGATTACCTCAAAACTTTGAAAAAAGGTTTTATGGGTTCGGAGGTTAAGTTACCCCTTGGGAAGAACGTTTGGCGTTCACCCAAAGTGCCTTGCCGGAGCAAGTCTCCCAAGATTTCATTAATCGTGTTTGCTTGCGTGCTTTCTTTGTGTGCATGTGTTTGAAAATAAGGGGGGGAATGTCCCAAGTTGTCTTCCGGACGTACAAACCATTTGTTGGTTGTCGCTCGGGATTCCTTGGAATTTATGTATTTGGGATTATGATCCCGTCCTCATCTTATGACTTATGATCATCGCATTTTTAAACCTCGGGACCCTCGGGACTTGCGTGATCGAGAGAATGACTCTCTTTTGGGTCAAAGATGAGGTTCTTTAGGAAGGAATGTCCTTAGCCCATCAATCCTACGCTTTAAGACGGTCGAGCTCGTATAGAGGCTTCATACTCATTCTTAAGCGATAATCGGAGATATAGGGTTCAAGGTTATCCTTTTCCTAAAGAAATCATGAACCTTTAATGGAAGGAACGATGCAAAGATGAGAACTTTTACACCGGTCCGTTCCAAGGTTGGGGAAAAGGGGAAATGCATGATAAAAAAAATGACTCTTTAATGAAAAGATGACATTTTTAGGTTGCAAATGATGCTTTTTGATTTAAAGAAATGATCTTTATGCAAATGATGCATAAAGATTTGATTTTTATGCAAATGATGCATTGAAAAAGGGGTTTTGATGCAAAGGATGCGTTTTTATTGAAAAAGATTGGATCTTTATGTGCAAATGATGCATAAAGATGACATTTTTATTGGAAAATAGGGATTTTAGGTGCAAAGGATGCACCTTTATGAAAAAGACTACATTTTTATGACAAATGAGGTCTTAATGCATGCAAAGGGGAAAGGGGTGATAAAGATATGATCTTTATGAATAAATGCCAAGTCCCAAGCAAGATATATGAATGCAATGAGCAAGTATATCAATTAAAAGCAAGGTTAGGGCGTGCGAGGTTACCAATCGTTTCCTTCGCTTCTTCGGTTGGAGCTAGGAGGAGAGATTGGTCTTGGATCTTCAAGGAGGAGGGAGGGAGCTTCTTGGCCTTCTTCTTCACCTTCTTGAGCCTTCACCAATATTCTTCACGTCTTGGGAGTGACTGAGTGTATTGCTATGGATTGTGTGTATTGTTGTTGTGTTGAAATGGGTAGAGGAGGGCTCTATTTATAGGCAGTCTGGATAAGGCTAATGAAGCCGTGCGGCTGCAGGCTCTTTGCAAATGAGGCCGTGCGGGCTTATCCACAATGACTCAGCATTCTAGAACCATGCAAGGTGGCATTATTCTAGAAGCTTCCCTCCTAATTAAAAAAACGTGTTTCTTAATTAGGAAGGATTCCCTTCAGCCTTTATTTAATTAAAAACAGTTCCGGAATGCTCCCGGAACGCTGGGAAGGTCTGGGGAATTACCGGAAAACTTACCGAAATTGCCGGGAAATTTAACCGGAAGGCATGAGCCAGATTTGGGTACTTACAGCTATAAGTTCTTTTTTTGTGGGTTTTAAACCCATTCCCCTTACTGCATTTTGTACAGTTGATCTCTATTACTACCCTTAGGTAGACGGATCTGATTTTGACTTCACATGGCTAGTTGTGACAGTCGCATTTTGAGATCAATTGTACTATGGTAGTGTGTCTAAGACCATTGTGTCTTGACTTACCACTATGTTCTACACCTTTTCCTATTTTCCATTGTCGTCACAATGCCTTAGGTCATGCAATGCAGACATAAACTTATTCCACAAAGGAATATCTTTTCCAAGAATTTATTAGACCAATCAATTCATATTCTTTACAAGATTGAGTTAGCTATATTTTCTTGGAAAGTGACACCTTTACTCCAACTAATGTGAGCGCATTCTCAATTTGGAATATGTTTGTGTCGAATATTCAATCAGTATATTCTTTTCATACTTTTGAATATTTCAGGTATTGTAATTTTTAATCATAAGTATATCCTTAAGTACACCAAGTACTATGACTATACTATTCCGGTGATTTTAATCATAGGTATATCTTTAAGTACACTAAGTACTATGACTATACTATTCCGGTGATTGATTACAATTTCAAATTGACTTCTAGTCTTTCTAGAATGATCAGTCCCTTTGAGTGATCAAATTACTTAACGGTTAGTTTCTTCGAGTGGTCTATATCTCTAAGTGGTCCGACTTTCCGAGTCTACCTTTCCAGAGTTCACCTCTCAAGAATCTACCGGAGTCTTAGCTGGAGGGCTATCAATGGCATTGAACTTCCGAAGAACGTTTTCTAGGTAATTGGATTGTGAAGGAACTAATCCTTCAGATGTTCTAAAGATCTTTATCTCTAATATAACATCGGCTTTGGAAATGGGTAACGAAAGTTAAGTTAGACTTGATGTTGACCGAACTTCCTAACGGAATTCATTAAATAGTTAACGAAGCAAGTTACAAATGTATTCTACATTTAGTGTAGATTATGAAACTCATTTATTGTCTCAAAACCATTTCCGGGTGAATGAGAAATTAATGACAAAGTTTTGTAACTTAACGAGAGTTGGTTAAAAGGGTCAATTTGATCGTTTGGATCAAATTGGATTTAAACTGTGTTTTTGGCTGATGATATTGTGCATTCTGGTGATCAGAACGAGTGGGGACTCTGAGCACGAGTCGTGAGCACGAATGGACCTTAATGGACGTTTGGCTCAAAACTGATCAGAACGAGTGGAAGCTTGAAAACGAGTCGTGAGCACGACTCGTGCCAAGGGGCACGAGTCGTGCCTTTGCTGCTGTTTCGAATAGTTGCACCTTTTCAAGTGAAAAGCCACAAAACCTTTTAACTCTCTTTATATATTTACCCTCCAAATTTCAATTCATTCATACAGTATTTTGAGCCTTCCTACCCTCTATTAAGATAGAAAAAACATATCCAAATCATTGGCATATTGTTGCATCAAATCCTTCAAGTCCAAAGTTGCAAACATTGTGTTGTTCGTTAGAGTATTTGATTTGGAGTGCTCCTATCATATACTTAAAAGTCGTTTCATCTTACTAGAAGATTGCCATTGAAATCGTAAGCACCTGTGCGGGGCAATAACTTCTTACGGAGATTGTATTTAATACAAGACTCGACTTAATCTCGTTTGTTCTTTCAATCTCCGTTACTTTTCCCGTCAGTTTTTCTGTTAAGTCTTAAAGAAGCCTACCAACAAGTCCAATAATCGTAAGAAGTTATTTACGCTTCTTCAAGACCTTCAAGAGATGGCAAATGAGAAAGACACCACCGCATCCAGTCAAGGGAATGTAACGCCTCCAACTCAAGGTGACGCTACGTTCAACAATGTTGCACCCGCTCCTATACCGCATCACTCGGTTCATGGTAAGAAACCTCCTTCACGTGACTCAGGTACAACCTCAAGGGTTGCACCTCATAATGCTCTCCCTCCGTCTCATGTGTTCGTACATGCGGAAAGACCGGGTATTCTTACCGGAATGGACTTTAAGAGGTGGCAACAGAAAATGTTGGTCTATTTGACAACATTAAAATTGGTGCGATTTCTTTGGGAATATCCACCATTGATATCCGACGAGGATGAATTCAAAGCAAAGAATGACTTGGATACATGGAATCACAGTGATTTCTTGTGTCGCAATTATGTTCTTAATGGCTTGGGTTATGCACAATACAAGGTGTGTTGTGGCATAAAGACCGCAAGAGAACTTTGAGAATTTCTCGAGATGCACTATTCCATGTGTATAGTGACAAAAAGACGGCAAGTGAACTTGGCGGAAGCAAGTACCGAAAACAAGAGAAAGAACACCGGGAAAGTAAAGAGGGGAACTACAACCGCCAAGAAGTTCAAAGGTAGTTGTTTTAATTGTGGCAAACCCGGGCATGTGGCTAGGGATTGTCGACATCCTAGAATCAACAACCAAGGTGGAAACCCTCTTCAAGCCAATGTGAATGAAGATAGAAATGTTCCATTGAACTTCGAGCAACTTAGTCTATCGGGATAAGTTTTGAACTGACCAAATGTGGTTATTGTGTTAGTAAAGGGTACCTTGTTGAAGGACTCCTTAACTTGAATTGTAAATGTTTTATCCGCCTAAGTGCGAAGAATAAAATTTCAAATTTTATTTACTTGGTTCGAAGTGTTCCAATTGTTATGGCATGATCAATTAGGTCGTGTAAATTTAAATTCACTAAGTCGACGAGTTAATTTAAAATTACTACCTAAGATGAAGTTTGATTCGCAAATCAATTGTGATTTCTTTTGTAGAAATCAGTTCAAACCAGAGATAGTAAATATATAGTTCATTACTTCTATTTATGATTGCATTTATGCAAAGTTCATCTTTTGAAAAAGTAAAAGTAAAATCTTAAAGTTTTAAGTAAACAATAAGGTTTGTGATTCATCTTAATTATCAATTAAGAATTTTATAGTGATAGAGGTGGTTAGTATGTAGTACCGTTTGGAAAAATAATTGTTGGGACGCTGGCATTTATTTATCAAACGAATGCTTCTTACACACTCAAATCAATTGAATCACAGAAAAAGGAAAGATAGAACTTTTAAGGAGATGTTGAACTCCTTATTGATAAGTTCCGTCTTATGTGGGTATACCTAGCAAAGGTAGAAATATCTAAACCTAAAGAGGTTAAGATAGGACCCAAAACCATGGATTACGTTTCCATTGGCAATGCGGTATTCTTCGAAAGCAAAGGATTGAAGAGACCAAGGTTGAAAAGACCTCACTTGAACATAGTTATGACTATGTTGTCAGGAGATAACATGGTTATTACAATTAAATGACTCCACATAAAGGAAAATATTAAATATGAATTAGGATATTCATAAAATATTTGATATATGGAGGTACACCTCAAGTGTGGGGGTACAAGCTAAATACATAAGTTCTATTGATATGAACTTCTAGTATTAACAGAAACTGTTAAACTGTTAACAGTTAAAAGAATGGATCATCATATATTTGGAAGTTATTTGATGATAAAAACTCCTAACGAATTTGAAGTATTCGTAAGCTGTTTTTTAAATACCTAAACTGTGGGGGTATTCGGCTAAAGTAGTAATACTTAAGCAAGAAACGTTATATTCTTTAAGAATATACTTCCTAGAAATGATAGGAAATGTATAAATTTTAATAAGAAAATTTATAGAAACTGTAAGTGATTTTCTTAAAAAGAAGAAGAACCAAGATACAGTTAAAGGACAAAACCATCCTACTCTATTGGGAAGATGGTTGATCTTCCTTATGCTAACCGTTAGGTTGCAAAAACTAGATGTGCCAAGGATGAAACCTTTAAATATTAGACTACAAACGGTCCATCTCAAGTTGAAGATGAAGGACTTAGACGTAGTAAAAGGGCAAGAGTGAAAAAGTCTTTTGGTCCTGATTTTCTATCATTTATGTTGGAAAATGAATCAGCAACTGTTAAGGAAGCATTATCTATTCCGGATAGAGGCTATTAACAGTGAGATAGAATCCATAATGCTTAATAATACTTGGGAATTGGTAGATCTCCCTCCAAGTTGCAAACCATTAGGTTGCAAATGGATTCTTTGAAAAGTATAAGCCAGGCTAGTTGTCAAAAGGACATGATGATTTATGCAAGATTATCCCATGAGTCAAGGACTCTAAACCCCATAGTCCAGATTAAAAACCCATATTAACCCATTTGAGATGAAAATGTCACCAAAACCCACGCCTAACGGAACAAGACGGCAGCTAATATTCCGTGAACTACCCGTAACATTCCATACTCAAAATATCAAATTCTTCGAAAACCCTAAATTTCTCTCTCTAACCAGTGCAAATTCTTTCGCAACCCTTTTTGCTGAATCGTCCGACTCAACTCCTTCTCGCTCCTCTTCCTTTATCGTACACAAAACCCTCGACGGCCCTTGAAATCCACCAAGCACCTTGAAAACATCAATCATCGAGTCATTCGGCGAGGATCTGTTCTGGTCACCGGTCGGCGCTCCGGTGAAATCGATTCGAGGCTGAGTTCTCAAGCACAAGAAGAAGAGGAGCTGCTCTTTGGATGAGACGACGGCGGCGGCGGGAGAAATTTTAGGTATCAGATTTTTCTTTTTGTGATTGTAACTCGTTTTGATTTGGGTTGGGTTTTGATTTTTTGTGTATGAACTTCATTTTTACCTGTGTTCATGATTTATCAACAGATTTTGATGTTATTGCAGTATTTTAATTGAATTTTTACACTTCAAAAACAGGAATAAAACCTTAAATTAATTTTGAAAAATAGTTATTTAATTTTTTTGTGTTTGTGAATGTGGTAAATGACTGATTAAATGTCGTTTACCACTTGATATAGGACCGCCGGCAGCGACTGTTGGTGGGAAAGCATTCACCGGTTGATTCGATCTGAAAATGTTGAGATGGTTCGTCATAGTCTCTGTTCTAGAGAGCGCGTGGAAGAAGAACACTGGGTCTTCAATGGCGGAAAATATAATTTTATTTTATTTTTGAATTGAATTTGTTTGTTTGAAATAGATGTTGAATTTTGTAATTATTTGTTAATGTGGTTAAGGACCTGTTCCAGGTCCTATAACTCTTGCTATAGGACCTGTTCTAGTGTGATTTTAATTTCTAGGTTACTTGCTTCATATTGTTTGTGTTTGATAATGTGGCAAATAATCTATTACATGTCCTATAACCATTGCTATAGGAGCTGAAATAGTGTTCTTTTAATTTCGAGGTCACTTGCTTTATTTTGGTTGTGAATTTGTTTGTTTGAAATAGATGTTAAATTTTGTTATTATTTGTTAATGTGGTAAAGGACCTGTTCCATGTCCTATAACTCTTATAAAATGAATATTTTTTTACTCAGAATTTTTGATTTTTTTGATGAATAATTGATGTTCGTTCCGTCTCAATTTTATTTACTTTTCATCACTTTCTTTGTTACTCATCTCGACCCGTCTTTGTAAATCAAGTTGCAGGTCCTATATCACTTGCTATATGACCATTCAAAGCTATAAGCCTTTTAATTGGTCCTATAGCAATTGTTATAGGATCTGTCAATATCATATACATAGTTATAAGAACTTTGAATGGTCCTATATCAATTGGTATAGGACCTGTCAATATCATATACAAAGCTATAAGCCCTTTAATTGGTCCTATAGCAACTGGTATAGGACCTGACAACATCATATTCAAAGCAATAAGACATTTTAATGGTCCCATAGCAATTGGTATAGGACCTGTCAATATCATATACAAAGCTATAAGTCAGTTAATTGGTCCTATAGCAACTGGTATAGGACCTAGCAACATCATATACAAATTCAATTAAATAGATAAAAAAAATATCAAGGTACGGATTATTATTATATTTATTATGAGACGGACGGAGAGAAGAAGAAGAAGAAGAGAAACAAACTGAGCTACATATACTCACCAACAATAAAATTGATGGAGTATGGTTGAATTTTGACTGTTTGTTGCATTTACTAGTGTTGTCATGTCCTATACCAGTTGCTATAGGACCATTCAATGTCTTATAGCATAGGTATATGATTTTTTGAGGTCCTATATCACTTGATATAGGACCATTCAAAGGTCTTATAGCTTCGTATATGATGTTGTTAAGTCCTATACCAGTTGCTATAGGATCATTCAAAGGTCTTAATGCGTTGGTATAAGATTGTGTGAGGTCCTATAGCAACTGGTATAGGACCTGGCAACATCATATACAAAGCTATAACCCCTTTATTGGTCCTATAGCAATTGTTATAGGATCTGTCAATATCATATAAGCTATAAGACATTTGAATGGTCCTATAGCAATTGGTATAGGACCTGTCAATATCGTATACAAAGCTGTAAGCCCTTTAATTGGTCATATAGCAACTTGTATAGGACCTGGCAATATCATATACAAAGCAATAAGCGAGTCTTATTAAAAGGAAGATGAATTCCAAGGATTTTTGGAAATAAATGAAGTTACAAAGTTGTTATTTAAGAACACGGGACAAATAGGGTCCTTTATTTCCATTCTCAACTTGAAACAAAGAACCAAAAGCACATCCAATCAATGGCTTAAGTGAATAATTCTTATTCCCAATTTTCACCACCCTAATATCCAATAAATAAATCAACATAAAACTCGAAACCAGTCAATTTAAAACACTAATGTTTTCATAAATCATCTAAATTAAATTAAAAAAAAACGACTCACGAGCTGAAAGTGAGGCGAGAGAAAACAAAAAGATCGCCGTCGTTGATGTCAAGCAAGACACTGCAACCTTCCCAAGTGATTCTAGGGTTTTGAATTGAACTTTCTTCTGGCTTATTAATCTCCGACATAATTGTCTCTGAATTATCGAATAAAAAAAAGAAGTTAAAATGTTGGGATTGTATAAAGATCCAAGGACCATCCCCAAATTTTTCTTTAACAAATACAACCCCCCTACCAGCCCCTTTCAACCTTCTTCACCGGCGGGCCACACCCATCGCCACAATCCCCCGTCATTTCTCCCCCTCCCCCAAACCCCCACCGGCTGAATTGCAACATGGTCAGTCAGAAATTGGAATTGGAATATGGTCGGTTGAATGATAGTTGAATCGACGAAAACCCTAGGCTTTTTTAGAAGAAAAAGATGGAGCCATGGACCCAAAAACCGGCAAGTTAACGGCGTCTGTATCTCAATTTGGCCGGTCTTAGCATAATGGGGTTTAAAGGAATTTTAATTTGGAATAATAAAGGAGGTAGTCTTTTTTTATTTGGGCTGGGTTTTGATGGGATAAGATATGGGATTTGTGGTTAAAAAGGAATTTTTCCTTATCCCATTGACACAACAGAGCGTTCTATGTCGCACAACCGTGTTGGATCTACTTGTGTATTCATATGGATTAAAACAAGCAACTAAACAGTGGCATGAGAAGTTCAATAGAACTATGTTATTGAATGGATTCTAGATTAATTAATGTGACAAATGTGTCTACATTAAAGGAACATCTGAATCATTTGTTAACAGTCTGTCCTTACGTGGATAACATGCTAATAATAGTCATGAATTGATCATGAATACCAAAGACATGTTAAAGAAGAACTTTGACATGAAAGATAGGGGATTAGCCGATGTCATATTAGAAATAAAGATTTCTAGAACATCAGAAGGAATAGTCCTATCATAATCCCATTATCTTGAACAAGTACTTCGAAAGTTCAAATAGATTTTTGAGAGGTGTACTCTAGTAAGGTAGAATCTTGAGAGGTAATCTCTGTAAAGTAGATTCCTGAAAATAGACTCTAAGGAGGTCAAACCACTTAGAGATACTGAATACTTGGGAAGTCGGAACGGTACAGAGATAATAACCACTTGAAGAAACTGACCGATAGAAGAATTTGATCACTCGAAGGGACTGATCATTCTAGATAGACTAAAAGTCTAATTGTAATTGTAATCAATCACCGGAATAGTATAGTCATAGTACTTGGTGTACTTAAAGATATACTTATGATTAAATATTACAATACCTATGGTATTCAATAGTATGGAAAGAGTATACTGATTGAATGTTCGACACTAAACACAAATTGAGAATACACTCACATTAGTTGGAGTAAAAGTGTCATTATTTCCTTCCAAGATAATATGTATAACTCGATTCAATATGAAATATGAGTTGATATCATTAGACAAAGCTAAGTAAAAGCTGAATGGTCTTGGAAGATATTCCTTTGTGGAATAAGTTTGTGTCTACTTGGCCTAAGGCATTGTGACGACAATGAAGAAATAGGAAAAGGTGTAGAACATCGTGGTAAGTCAAGACTCAATGGTCATTGACATATTACCATAAGACAATTGATCTCAAATGAGACTGTCAAAACTGGCAATGTGAAGTCAAAAACCGGATCCGTATACCAAAGGGTATGAATAGGAGATCAAATTGTCTGTCAAGGGGAATGGGTTTAAAACCCACAACAAAAGGACTTATAGCGGACACTCAACCTTGAGAAATGGAGATCCCAGGCCCTTGGTTCAATGAAACAACCAAGTTATAAGTTCTAGTAGAGTTACTTGGAAACAACAACTTGGTTTATTAACCTGGAGATGTTGAATACTCATTCCCAGAACATCCAAGTACAAGCACATGCATCAGTGGTAAGGATAAGTTGAGAAAACTTTTAATGATTTCTATACCTACGGGTGGAGTAGTGCATGATACTCCTTATAGTGAGAATCACCTATATAAGCGAGAGGTAATTTGGCCGCCTCTAAATGAACTCTTATGAATGAGATACGGTCCAAGGCCGAAATGGACAAAACGTGAGAACAACAATTGTTAGAGTTGTTATTCTGTGAGTATTATTGTCTTGGTATACATCCGACAGTCACTGGTTCAAAGCGACTCGCTACCAAATGGCTAGTATATCCGATAATATTTCACTAGGGAAGATTCAAGGCCACAAGCTATCTATCCCGATGTAATAATAGTTCGCCGGAACTTTGGACGAAATTGCATTCATGCATGAATTGTCATTCATGTGGGGGATTGTTGGAAATGGGTAACGAAAGTTAAGTTAGACTTGACGTTGACCTAACTTCCAAACGGAATTCGTTAAATAGTTAACGAAGCAAGTTACAAATGTATTCTACATTTAGTGTAGATTATGAAACTCATTTATTGTCTCAAAACCATTTCCGGGTGAATGAGAAATTAATGACAAAGTGGGGACTCTGATATTGTCTCAAAACCATTTATTGTAACTTAACGAGAGTTGGTTAAAAGGGTCAATTTGATCGTTTGGATCAAATTGGATTTAAACTGTGTTTTTGGCTGATGATATTGTGCATTCTGGTGATCAGAACGAGTGGGGACTCTGAGCACGAGTCGTGAGCACGAATGGACCTTAATGGACGTTTGGCTCAAAACTGATCAGAACGAGTGGAAGCTTGAAAACGAGTCGTGAGCACGACTCGTGCCAAGGGGCACGAGTCGTGCCTTTGCTGCTGTTTCGAATAGTTGCACCTTTTCAAGTGAAAAGCCTCAAAACCTTTTAACTCTCTTTATATATTTCCCCTCCGAATTTCAATTCATTCATACAGTATTTTGAGCCTTCCTACCCTCTAGTAAGATAGAAAAAACATATCCAAATCATTGGCATATTGTTGCATCAAATCCTTCAAGTCCAAAGTTGCAAACATTGTGTTGTTCGTTAGAGTATTTGATTTGAAGTGCTCCTATCATATACTTAAAAGTCGTTTCATCTTACTAGAAGATTGCCATTGAAACCGTAAGCACCTGTGCGGGGCAATAACTTCTTACGGAGATTGTATTTAATACAAGACTCGACTTAATCTCGTTTGTTCTTTCAATCTCCGTTACTTTTCCCGTCAGTTTTTCTGTTAAGTCTTAAAGAAGCCTACCAACAAGTCCAACAACGATTTCATCATTTATTTAAGTTTTGTACTGTCAACGTGCCCGCAACACGGATTAGAGAATCTATAGTATAAATGCAACCGGTGTCTTCTACAGTAGTATGAATAGTGTCATCTGCGGAAATGACCATTTTGCCCTCACTATTCACTCCCTTTCCCATTTTGTCCTTAAAAAAAAAATTAATTTAAAAAAGCATAGACGCAGACCGCAGTTAACGAGCAAACCTTGATTCCGGCCAGAAAATCTGTCCGCACCCATGAACAGTTGTATGAATAGTTCTCTTTGCCAAATTTACCATTTTGCCCTCACTATTTTGTCCCTTTTCCATTTTGTCCTTAATTTTTTTTAAAATTAAAAAACAAAAAAAAAATATTATTTAAAAAAAAATCAAAAAAAAAAATCACGTGACTTTGGTTACGAACATGTACTAGTACTAGTATAAGTACAAATAAACATAAGTGGATTAGTGCTGGAATATAGAAAGTTACTTCCAATCCCCCCTAAATGAAGTCAATTTTCAATATTTTTAGTTTTTTTTTTTTTTTTTTTTAAATCTTGTTCATGTAAAATAGAATATACTATAATCATCGTTCCTATATAAAGTTTCACGTCTGATTTCGACTGTCAACTATCTATCTTCAGAAAATTATAATTTTTTAGAACGAATAATATCGATAACTATTTATAGAATTTAATGAGAATATTTTTTTTATAAAATGTTGGTGAAAGTTTAAATAAATTGGCCATCGAAATAAAAATGAGACTAAATTTTCGAGATGAAGAAGTATTTAATCATTAAAAATAATTTTAATATGAGTATACAAAAAAAAATGATTGTGGGGTGGGGGTGGGGTGTTGTTAAAAATGATAATTTTAATATGAGTAAAAAATTGACTAGCGGAATGGAGAAGGTTGGGGTTGGGGACGGTAGGAAATTGTTAATGTAAGTAAATTTTTATTTTTTTACGAGGGGGTTGTATGGGTGGGGTGGATGTGGGATGGTGGGGAGTTGTGAAAATTAATTATAATATGAGTAAATTTTTGTAGGTGGTGGGGAGGGACCGGAGGGTTAGTGGTGAGGCAGGGGGTTGTTGGTGTGGATAAGGTAAAGGTGGGGTGAGGGTAGGGGTAAGGTGGGGATGGAGTGAGTGGGTTGGTTGGGGTTAGGGTGGGGTGGAGAGTGGATGTGGGGTGTGAAGCGTAGGGGTGTATTAGGGGCGGGCACAAGACTAGTTAGACTAGTCAAAGGGGTGATAGTGAACCCCTTTAATCAAATAATATAATATCAAATAATATAATGTGTGTGGTTAGTGGTTAGGATGTTGGGACTTTGAGCTTAAGGTTGTGAGTTCAAGTCTTGATGTATCAGATAATAAAATTTACTTACAAAGTTTTATAGTGTATTTATTTGTACACTCCCTAAAAATGCTCTAGGTCCGTCACTAGGGTGTATGGTGTTGGGTGTGTGAGTGAAGCGTTTAACAATTTTCGAAAAATGAAATGAATAGGAGAAATTCGCAGTCATTTTTGTTAGAAAAGTGAGAAAAATATTTTCTGAAAAATATTTTCACTTTTTCGGGGATTACTAAACACCGAAACTTTATTTAAGTTATAAAAGATTTTGTGCATTACAATAAAATAAATAGAGTGCTGATAATAATTTTTCAAAAAAATAAAATAAAAAATATACACTTGAGACCGCTGGCCATCATGTTCTATTATGAACATCTCAACATGTAACATTTTTTTTAAGATTACACCCCCTCCTTTTCATAAAATCATAATAACAAGTTAAATCAAAAAATACACTTGAGAACGCTAGCAAGATGTTGTAAGTGGATTAAGGGCATAATTGTTAAGAGGACCATTTAAGATTTAAGTAGGTAAAAACAGTGGTAGATCTAGGATTTTTTAACTGTGAGTGAGTGCACAATTTACAGTACATAACTTCATATTAAAAATTTTTATCCCAAAACTAGTTTCACCATCTCTATTTTTTTTTTCTTTTGAAATTTGTCCATATTCAATAATCAACAATAGCACCACCAAATATCCTACATAAAAATTCAACGAAATAACCATTTAATCAACAAAGTAAAATCAATAATAAAAACATGATGACATATATTAAAAATTGTGGCGTGATTGACAAAAAAAAATTAAAAATCAAACACATACATATTTGAAATCAAACATTTAATCAACACATATATATAAATCACCCACTAAATCTGAAAAAAAAAATAATCAAAGCTCCAAGACTATTTTCAAACCCTAGATTTATATTTTACTTGAATGAGAGAGAGAGAGAAGTCAAATGAGAGATTTGAGCGTTTGAGATACTTACCGGAGGACAGAGGATTGAAACTTGATGAAGAATGGAGATTGAAGTCGTTTCTCATCGGTCGTCGTCGCTCGGCGTCGCTGGGAAGTGGGCGTGCCGCGTGCGTTGGTGAAAGTGAAACAATGAAATAAAAGGATTGAATTCAATTCACACGACTGTAATTTATTTTGTTGGGGTTTACTAAGTTCATCTTCCTTTCTAAAGAGTCAATCCTTTTTGGGGATGCATTTAGTAAAAAAAATATTTTAAACTGGTAAAATTTTTTGACTAGGTGCACGTGCACCCACACCATACACTGTAGATCCGCCCATGGGTAAAAAGTAGGATATTAAGTAGTGTATTATTATTTTTTTTTAATGTAATTTTACTACGAGAAAAAGGATATAAATGTTCAAAATTAATATTCATTATTTGACAATTTAAATATAATGTGAAGTAGGACATTTAGTCTTTGGACCCACCCCGAATATATAGGAAATTTTTTAAATGTCCATATAGACCTTATAGGAAATTACTTAAATTTCTCGAATATATAGAAAATTACTAGACGGGTCTTTGGATTATGATTGTTTTCATAAAAAATTACTTAAATAACTATCCGGGCGAGTTCGGGTAATACATAATACGGGGCGGGACGGGTTCGGGTCACGATAAATCACTATAGGACGGATTTGAAAAATGTAAAACCCGTCTCAAATTCATCCCGTTATCATCCCTAATTGTGGAGTGGTGGGGTTTATCGCGGTGGTTTCATCGTGTATCATGTTAAAAATGAACATATGTAGTTACCTTATTTGAAAAGGCAGCAATAGTTAATGGAAAGAGGCCACGCCATGTGAAAGGGCACTAGACAAAATTCCTAACGAGTCCAAACTCCATCCATTCAATGTCAAATCCATCTTTTCATTTGTTAAGTGTGTGACCGGGTTTTGTTTTGAGAATATAATACAAAAACCCTTCCAATAATGGAAGTGGGACGAGGCTTTGGTTGTAGAGGTTTGTTGCCACAAGTGGAAACACCTTAGTACTTATTGTGGGCCTAGCCCAGACCTACCTACTCTTCCATTACATGTACTATGGGTATTAGTATAGTATTTAATTATGTAGTCATAGGCCCATCATTTTTATTACTCTATGCCCCTCTTTTACCTAAATTTTTTTATGCTAATTAATTCATGGTTTACAATTTAAATCAACACACTTTGATTTCTCCAACATTTATGCCCCTCTCTAAAAGGGTTTGGGATATAATCACCCATGATTGCCGTAGAGAACGTGTTGATCAGCATACGTCCAATAATTAGATTGATTTACTGACTTAATTTTGACCTGAAACAGTGAACAAATGACTAGTCGGGGTGATTTCCGGCTAAAATCATCCGGCGTAAGAGTAAGTGTCACGTATAGAGCTTATAAACTGTATTGAGAATTGAACAGCAAAATAAGCATTACCTTTAATTGATTGATGTTGTGAGGTATTTATAGGCTCTGATAAGAGATATTGTTGTAGTAGGATTGCGTCAAATTTCGTGAATCATGGAGAGAAAATAGGCATAACGCGTTCCGTGAATATAGAAGTCTGTTATGGAAAAAGTTATAAATGTAGTATGTCTCTGTAGGTCGACGTACGTCTCTAAAAAGGTTTTGGAGTTATAAAGGGATGGGATCTGCTCGTTAATGTTGGAATAAAAGATTATAAACTCAAGATTATAAACTCAATTGGAAATTACAAAAACCAAAATAAAACAGAGATACAAACAAAAAATGTAAACTGATTTGTCGAAATTGTCCGAGTCGTGTGTGACACACTCTCCTTAAGACAAATTCGCCCCCTCATCGAGTTGTGCTTAAAGTTCCACAGGACGTTTGCCTCCTAGGATGAAACGACCTGACCGGATGATTTTTGCACACTAGTACCTTCGACGAACTGAAGTTATACTTGGACAGTATTGCCACGGATGCAAGATGTAGGAGGCCAAAGGAACAAATTGTTCAATATGCAACGAGTTTGAACGGGTTTGGAGAGAGGAGTATTTTCGGAAAACAGTGTAAAATAATTCTCATCAAAACAAAATAGACATGATTGCAACATTTCAAATCTATTAAATCTAGTTTGTGAAATTGGTATGATGCCTTTTTGCATATAATAATAGTAGCTTCAAATTAGAATGCAAATGTGCCATAGTTTGCTAAAAATATTAATGTATGGGTGTGAAAGGGCAACATTGATGCATGCCTATTGCCTATGGCTATGCCTATGCCTTTCCATCAAGGGAAAGGACAAGGTCATTACAGCTAAAGCTTTCCATGTCAAAGGAAGCAATTGATGGAGAGTTTACATTAGTTTTGATTTTTCCCAAAACAAGAAATTAAATAGCTGCCCGAGTCCGACCATACGTTTCGATATTAAATTCCTCTTTATGGAATTTTGATGTTAGGTAAATCTAATTTTTTTCGTAATTTAATAAATGGAGACTCTTTTAATTTTTACTCTTGCGGTTAAGATTTTCGGATAGTCACAGCTGAAATGGAACAAATTTGACTTTTAACGAAAATTAAGAAGAGTGTATAGTGTAGTAAGTGTTGTAAGTATGAAAACTGATGTAGGAGAGAGAAATTGGAATAGAAAATAGTTAGTGGATAGTTATTGTGGTTATGATAATTGGGTTCCACGAATAAAGAAATATTAAAAAGTTTTTATTTTGAAAATGTGCTTTTTAAATAGGACATCCACGGAGGGAGTATAAAAAATATTCACTCCGCCCCACTCGACTTAGGACAATTTGCTATTTTGAGTGTCTGATTCAACTTACTACTTAGGACATTCCAAAATGACAAGTTTATATTATTTTAATATTTAATGAAACTCACTTGTTATAGTCATAACAACAATTCTCTTACTATTGCACGCACTCATTCTCTCTCCTATTTTACTTACATACTCACAATATCTTCTCTACTCATTCTCTCTGCTTTTATTAAAATATTATTTCTTAATTCCCATTTCAGAGAGAAAATTCTAAGTCGGGTGGGACGGAGGGAGTATATATATACGCACACTTTATTTTATAATAAATATTATAAATTTTTTTTTCAGTTTAATCAAATTTTATTAAAAAAAATACTAAATTTGTTTTAGTTTATTTGCTTCTTTTATTAATTTTCCCCAATGGTAACAAATGAATCCATTAACTATTTAACGGAGCTTAGTTAAGTGATGACATATAACTAAAATTTGTTACATAGTAATTGACAACTCCATCGAGCTGAAAACATTACAAACACTCCCTCCTCCCTCCGTCTCATTGTTAGTTTCACCCTTTTGAGTATGACACGCAAATTAAGAAAAAAGGTTAGTGAAGAAAGTGTTGTAAGTATAAAAGTAAAATAGGAGAGAGAATGAGGGAAGGAAATAGTAAAGTTGATTGGTGTTGTGAGTATAAAAGTAAAGTAGGAGAGATAATTAGTGGGTGAAATAGTAAAGATTATTGCCATTTTAGAAAAGGTGAAGCTTTTAACGAAACACCCATTTTGACAAAAGGTGAAGCTATCAATGAGACGGAGGAGGGAGTATTTTATATTCGGGGAGCACATTGCAAAATAATTTTTAAAAATGATGAAATTAAGTAAAAGACAAAACAAGTGTGACTAAAATGGCAGTTTTTTGGTTGGATTTATAAGACTGGATTGATGGCAAGTTTGTAAAAAATCTTTGTGAGATCTTCCATGTCGATCAGTTTACTGTGTATTGAGCGGGCCGGTTGGTCCATTTGATTGAACCTCACCATTTCGTTTTCTTTAGTTTTATTTACTATTTTTATTTCAAAATATATACTCCCTCCGTCCCATCGGAATAGATACCAAATTTTTGGACACGCGAATTAAGGAAAAGTAAAAGAGAAAAAAAGGCGGATTAAGGAAAAGTAAAAGAGAAAAAAAGTGGAGAGAGAATATTGTAAGTGTAAAAGTAAAATAGGAGAGAGAATGAGTGGGAGGAATAGTTAGGAGAGAGAATGTTGTGAGTGTAAAAGTAAAAGGAGAGAGAATGAGTGGGGTAAATAGTGAAGATTCCCTTCCATTTTGGACAGTATCAATTGGGCTGGGACGGACGAAAAAGGAAATAAGTATCAATTGGACTGGGACGGAAGGAGTATATACAAAAATTAAATAATAATTTTAGTTTTTTTTGATTATTTTAATAAAAGATAAAAAAATATTATTGATGGTATTTATAAGGAAAAATTTCCCCAAAGACTTCATGTTCATGTTTTATTCTATTATAAGGAAAATCCTTTTGTAAATTTTAAATAAAGAGTACAGTCCAAATTATAATTCCACAGGCCCCACCTCCCTCCTCTCTCCTCATTTTTTATCTTCTCTCTCTCTCTAAAAACACACCTCGATAATTTTCGCATCGAAACCAAAGAAAATGCTTAAAGTCTCCAATAATGGGAGACAAAGCTTCTTTCTTGGAAATGTTAAAATTATAAGTCCTAATATCTGCACTGCCGGATCCCTCCTCTTTCCTCATTTTTGATATTCTCTCTTTCTAAAAACGCCTTGACATTGCTTTTTCGGTTAATCAGGTATGTCAGTTTATGCACCAACCTCGTACGACTCATTTGGTGGCTGCCAAACGGATTCTACGCTTCGTCAAAGGAACAACACATCTTGGTCTCACTTTCCATCGGTCACCTTCCTTCTACATCTGTGCTTACTCTGATGCCGTTTGAGCAGGCGATCCTGATGATCGTCGTTCTACTATAGGTGCCTGCATTTTTATTGATCCCAACCTTGTGTCTTGGGGGCGAGAAACAAACCACCGTCACTGCTCTAGTAGCCGAGTATCGTGCACTTGCCACGACAACTGCAGAACTTCGTTGGTTTTCCTATCTGTTTCGCGAACTACGACTCCCTTTCACTCCTCCATCTTTATTTGTGATAATCTCTTTGTACTTCATATTGCTCGTAACCCGGTCTTTCATGCTCGCACTCGCCACATCGAGATTGATTATCATTTCATCCGTGACTTGGTCACCCGTGGTTTTCTCAAGTTACACTATGTTTCGACTGATGATCAACTCGCCGATATATTCACAAAAGGTCTGTCTAAACCCCGTTTTTAAGCACTATCTATCAAGCTACGCTTTCCCTACGGACGTCTAACTTGAGGGGGGGGGGCTATAAAACGTGATATATGGGGTCTTCTCAGAGCCTCTAATATATATGGATATGTATCATATATTTTAGGATAGGAGTCGGTATTTTAGGATTGTGATTGTAAATATTTGATTCCATAATTCTAGGCTAATTTAGAGAGTCTACAATTGTTCTAGTTACCTAGTATAGTACACTATGTATAGGTATATATTCCGTAACATGAAGTGAATCAATGAGATACAGAGAAGAATTAATCTCCAGCGCCTCTTTCTTCTTCTTCACAGGCTGCGTGTGTTGTTCTACAGCCATCACCTTCACCTTCAGTTGATACGTTCAATCTGGCTCCCTTAGCTACCCCCTAAAGTCCTCGAAAATTCGGGTTGTTATCGTTTGTTATTGTCTCGTGCATGGAAAGCCGTTGATTGGGACAATGATCGAGCTGCCTTTTTTGGGGTTAGAAATAAAAGGATCGACAACTGAAGTTGGCGGTCAATTGTATACCAGATTACCGGTGCATAAACAACTGAAAGTGATATACTGATTGGGTGAATGCCTGAATGGAGAGTATTATTGTTATGAAAACATCAGGCGCAGTGAAACTTATAAGTCAATTATGAGATTAATTCATTGTTTTTATTGATTTTTTTAATATTTTTTTGGTTTAAAAATTATTTTATAAGTTAATTATAAAAGACGAAGTAGTCTTATAATTCACTTATAAGAATTATAATGTGTAAATTATGCGATTAATTCGTTGTTATTATTGAAATTTTTGAATTTTTTGGTTGAAAAATTTGTCTTATAAGTCACTTATAAGAGACGAAGTTCTCTTATAAGTCAATTATAAGAGTTGTAATGTGTAAATTATTAGATTAATTCGTTGTTATTATTGAAATTTTGACTTTTTTTATTGGAAAAAATTGTCTAATAACTGAATTATAAGAGTTTATTTAGTTTTATAATCCAGTTATAAGAGTTTTAATATATAAATTATCAGACTATTCAAGGCTATCATTGAAATTTTTGATTTTTTGGTTGAATTTTTATACTTATAATTAAATGAATTATAAGATGTGAATTGTTCTTATACTTCAGCTATAAGAGTTGCACCGAGATTGAGATAAGGGTTCTGTAAATAAATGTCTTGGGTGGCATTTTTATAAATAAGTGACTTAACTTTTGTCATTTTGGTAAATAAGTAACTTAATTAGAGTGTAATAATGTGAAAAATATAAAAAAAAAATGAAAGTGTTTTTGAAAAGGCTAAGGACTGTTGTGATGATCTAATAAATCTAGTGACTAATTTTAATATTTGAGATTAAAGTGACCAAATTGAAACTATTTTGAGTCTAATGACTAATCTGAAATGTCAGAAAGTCTAGTGACCAATATATAATTTTAAAAATTTCAGTGACTAAAATATAATTTTCAATTTTGGACTGGGTCAGTCAAACTAAAGATGCGTGCAAAGAAAGAAGGCCATTAATGTCTTTGCGTTACCAAGGGGTGTCTTGAGAATTATCTGATTGTTATTTTCTAAATTGAGTTTAAATCTTGCCCGAAAACCCTAAAGGAAATTACCCATTTATAATGATATATCAACAACAAGTTGTTTTATATTTTTATTATAATAATTAAATTAACTTAATTATTGCTTAAAAATTCGTACTAATATACCCTATCTGTCCGGAAATAAATGTCGCATGTGGTTCAACTCAATCGACCGTATATAACATTTATTCTGAAAACAGAGAAAAGAAAGAGGGGAGAGTAAAAAATAAGTTAGACATTTACTTTAGGACAAATGGAGTATAATACTAAAATTTAAAGTACTATCTCTCTCTTCCTCATAATAAATGTTCAAGAAAGTTTTAATTTATTCTTGATAAAAAGCAATTCTATTTTTTTGACATTTATTTTGGAATGGAAATATTAATAAAAATGAAGATATTTCATTACTCCCCTTCTGTTTCTAACTTGGATAGAAATGGTGATGTAGTTTCATGTTCGCTTAAAGTACCCCCGCACTTTGTTAATTTGCTCATATTACCCCTGTGTTTATAGGGCTGTTGGCTACTAGGGAACGTGAGTATCTAACTATCCAAATTGATGGTTAAAAGGAGAGAGTGGTTTTGGAAGATTTATGCAACAACTTTCGGAACGAACAACAAGTAAAAGGTTATTTTAATAATAAATGATTCAGCTTATCTACGACACGTATTCATTATAACTAAGTATTAATATAATTTGACATACAAATGCAGAGCATTTTTAAAACTAATTTGGCTAATATTCATTCTTGTACTTTAAATGGAAAAACCCCATCACGATCACCATTTCTCAATTTTTACCCTTTTATCACATATTCGGAAACAATAACAATCAATTTTTGGTTTTCCTTGTTTTACTTTTCTATTTCAAAAGAAAAAAAAAACGTCTCAAGTGCTTGATTATTACCAAAACTTTCGAAGTGGTCCATTTTTTCATCGCCCAATGGTCCCCAAAACCTCGATATGTGACCACAATCGCATTTTCTAACAATGCAACTTGACTTTCAATTTACGCATGTTTAGACATTTTTCCAGAAAGAAACGTCGTCATCCTCATGTCCAAATACTAACCAAATTAAGAGGATTTTTCCCACAAACTTAGAGAGATAACAACCTTACTTCATAAGAGGAAATGCCAGAGTTGCAAGCCATATGTTTGCTTGTTTTATGCCTATTTTCATTGAAGCAACATTTCTTGTTTTGTCAATTTTACAAAAATAAAGTGTAGGGGACCATTAGGTAAAGGCATCAAACTCATTATATCTACATGCTTGTATAACTTTTCCCACATGGTAATGCATGCATATAGAATTTCCTTTTTAGTCCTTTTCTCTTTAAAGTTGAAAAGGCTACACTTGCTATATGTTTTATTGAAGCTATTTTTACACCAATAGTCAATGATTGAAGCTTCCCTCATACTTGATTCATACGAGGAAATGGGCTCTTTTCCTAAACAAGAGTCACATGGTGGGAGATTGAGGGGTCCCTAATGGGTCTTTAGGGGCGGACTCAGCCCCTCAGGGTTAAAATGGTGGGAGTTAACAAATTATATTATCCAAAAATTTTAAAAAAATAATTATTTTTTCTTCATTTATCTTTATTTTATTTTTACATGTCAACATTAAGGGGGGGGGGGTTTGTTTCACAGCCACCCCTTTTGTAAAGCATGTATCCACCCCTGGTCTCTAAACCCTACCCACATATGATGTTGACTTGAAGAGAATTACCACCATTTTTCATTAATAAAAGACAGTTTTGTTACGACCTACCTTCAAAACATTACATAATCCCAAATTAATCTCGTATATTTTTTTCGTCCCAGTCTAAGTTTTATCATTTTGGGAGTGACACAAAATTTAAGGAAAATGTTAAGTGAAAAATGGTTGTGAGAGAGAATAAGTGAGTGAGTATGACAAGTGGGATCCACAATTTAAATATGTGAGGGAGAAAAGTTAGTGGATATGACAATTGGGTCCCACAATGTATGAATGTGAGTATGAGAAGTGGGGTATGTATAATAGAATATTAATAAACCTTTTTCATTTTACGAATGGTGAAGCTTCTACCGGGACACTCATTTGGGTAAAAGGTGAAGCTTCGGACGGGACGGAGGGAGTATTGATCTACCAACATTAGTGCCATCAAACGGGCCTGGCCGGGCCTAAACATTAGCGGGCCTAGTAAAAGTCAAGCCCGGCTCATGTGGACATCGGCCTTCGGGCAAAAAAAATAACTATTTTTTTTTATTCAAAAAACTCAAAAATTATAGCAATGTAGTGCCCTGAGCAGCTGGGATCTGAATTAGAGAGTATATATTAAATTTAGAACAAATAGTAAACATTAAAGGATGTTTCTGATGAGCTCGGATCAGCTAGACTGCGCCAAAGCTCAGTCTGATCCAAAGCCTAGTATGATGTGGCACTCCCTAGACCGCTAAGGTCAAGACCGCGATCTTCTCCAGCGGTCTCCTCCCAGACTCCCGTGACCGCGGACATGGTGACCGCTCTATACGTGTCCACGTCAACATAGTTGATCGCGCCCAAGATATTGACTGCGGACTCAAACCAGCCTCCCGATTATCTCACTAGCCTCCCGGTTAAATACCAAGGCTTAGTGAGCAAGCTATCTTACTGGCTCTGACATGCAAGTAGCCGGCTCATTCCCATCGCATTTAATGCGGCTCAGTCAGGCGCCTACTATTGCATTTAATGCGCCGCGCCGGATACACGGCTCATGTCCACATCAGCACATCCCCTTTGACAGTGAATCTTCCTTCCCTGACAGACCCAATCAGATGCGGACACGTGTATGCGGTCAAAGACTAAAGTGCCTTTTAGGGCTGACCTCATGACTTACGTCAGCGAGCAGCTCCCCATTGTCTATAAATAGAAGACCTTTGTCCCCTTGGACAAGGTAAGTTCCAAATATACATTGTAAGTCATATTACTCTCAAAACCTAAACACTCACACACATTCAAGGCATTCCAGGCCTTCTAAATCTTAGTATTCTTACTCTCACACCCGAGGACCTGAGTTGGATTAACATCCAATTTTGACCTTAACGGTGCTTCGTTTGTGTTGTGTTCCTAGGTACAACAACCAACTAAATATATCATGTCAGATATCCTTGAACCGTTCTGACCCTGATTTGTTTGGCGTCATCAGTTTCAGTGTTTTTTTTTTTAACGCATACTATATCATAAAAGCGTAATAAGTACCCAGAACACTTCAATTTATTTATGTAGCAATCAGAAACTTTACTTCTGTAGCGATTGCATATAGGAAGTAATGTTCTGAAACATTGTTCAAGTGTTTTTTTTATTAGCTAGATTAATTTAACTCAATCAACAGTTAGAATTTTAAGTTAAGGAGAAAACAAGGGAAAATGTTAAGAATATTGTGGTTGCTGTTCCCTCAGTGTTGGTCTGTGTTTAGATATGCCGATGTGGTGGATTGTTCATCGGGCTGGGCCGAGCTTTTCCGGACTTTTAATGTTCGGGTCGCATGAGCCCACGGGCCTACCGGGCCAGGCCAAAGTGGCCCGATTTTTTTCGGGTCTTCTAATTTGAGTCCCAGGCCCTTAAAAAGTCGGATAGGCAGGATCGGGCATACGGGCCGGATTCGATTTTGACAGCTCTAACCAACATAAAACATGACAAAAATATTGAATGTAACATGTAACGAAACAATGATTTATCGACTATAATAATTCCGATCTCCATTCACCAATTGCTTTTGACCATTAATTTTTTGGTATGACAATTGGAGTAAGAAAAGCCCATTTGTCGTTTTTGTAAATATGGAAGGTTAATTATAAGTTCGGAAATGGACTGAGGGGAAGTGATATTTTAGGCTAAGGTGTTGGGATATTGTCAAATTGGAGGTTTAAGTTTGTCAAAAATAATCACAAATGAGTTGATAGTCAAAATAAGAGGGGTGTAGTACCTAATGTTGGAGTTAGATTGGATTCGGTAACCCAAATGTAGAGATGCCTATCCGGTTCAGATCGACGGTTTTGGTTTTGAACCGACGGTTTAGCCAACTAGTTTGCCTTGAACCGTGACCGGACCGGATATAGACGGTTCCGGTTCATGGATCCGAATGTAGCATGATCATGATACTTAAAAAGTTAAAAGGTTATTAATGTAATTATATTTCATATGCATCCAAACTTAAAGCTTGTAATGATCAAAAAGATTTTTGAGGAACTAAAAAAAACTTAAGTAATATAAGTGTCGTTTCACTAGATCGGTCTTTGAAAAAAACGAATGAACTATCATTTTGAGATGAATGAGTTATTACTGAACAAAATCGAAAACGGTATGAAGAAACAAATGTCTCGACAAAATTAGGAGTTTATCATGTTTAAAGTCGGGAATTCAGACCACTTTGTGCTCCGTAAGGATAATATGGGTAAAGAGAGTTGAAGGCAGTGACGGACCCATGAATTTTTTTTTAGTGGGTGTCAAAACTTGAAGAGTAACAAACTCATGGTATTTATTTAATAAGAAAAAAAAAACTAACAAATTAACAAAATTATACGTGAAAACGTACCTGACGTTGTCTTTTAGGTCAATTTTTAAAGCTACTCCATTTAAAATATTGACGTTGTCTACGGTTTTCTTTTCTTTTGTTTACTGTTTTTAACTGGAAGTCTGAAACCCCTATGCAGTGCAGGTAAATTATTTTTTATTTTTTTTATGAAAATCTCAGTGGGTGTGATGGACCCCACTCGTATCTGAGTGGGTCCGTCTCTGGTTGAAGGTATCTTTTCCATTCAAGTCTACAAACCTAACTAATGATGGGCATGTGTGAACCTGAAAACTCTATAAGACAATGAAAAATGTGAAAAGGTACATGCATAAGGTTGTTCTTCCTAGTAATTACATGAAAATGTTAGTTGTTCAAATTAAAGAACATCATCCTTTTTGTATAGACTTTTCTATATTTGGGGGATGCTCTTAATTAATCATTTCATAAGTTTACCATAGAGCAAAGGCAATGTATGTGGACTTGAAAGCTTCCCCTTAATTTCTCTTTGTGTGATTTGAAGGGATGTCCCTCCCATTTTAGGAACAATGGACCTAGACCAAAATTAATGGCCTTATCTCAAAGGGTTTCTATTTATGGCAAAAAATGACTCCTTAATCATACAAATACAAGGTAAAATCATTGTATCTTTACTAAATGGCAAGAACAAGTCTTGTTTTATTCACAAACCTAAATCATGAATCTAGCCTAAACTCGGACTGGGACAACTCAACAACATTGAATTGCATAGCAATCCGACTTGCACTCTATCTCGTCTGTTTATTTCGATCATGAAAATTTATTACAGGGGTTCATTAAAGTTTTCTTTAGACATTTTGCTCGACTCCGTGCATCTTGTTTGTTCTTTTAAATCGTCCGCACCCACCTCACTTAACATCTATGCACTTAACATCTATGCAGTGAGAATACACGAGCCCCATATTCGCCTAAACTCATCCACTTCTCTCTTTCTCGCGTTCTCACACACACAAAACATAAAAGAGGAAATGCTACTCATGCGAGATAGCTATAATTCTGCAACCAACGGTGCGAGAGGCTGCCACATTTTTCCGTGTCAAACTGTCAAAATTAATTGGGCCAAGTTAACTGATTTAAGCTTAGCATGGTATATTGGGCTTCTAAGTACGAAGGCCTAGTCCATGGAGAAACCTTATTCGTGGGCCTGTAGCGGGCCATTTCATTACCCACAAGTTCAAAAATTAAGAGGGTTACTATATAAACCCCCAAAAGCTATGAGTAAACCCCAAATAAAACAATTGCAAAAATGCCATTGAGGTTAATTACTTCTTTACCCTTATTTTTCATCTTCCCCTATTCCTCCATTAACTTTCACCCAAGCAAATAATAATGTAATTTTCTTTACACTATCTCTTTATTTACATTTTAATACATTTAGTTAAAAAAAAAAAATATGATTTTTGATGGGGTCGGCCAGTAGTGGCCGATTCTGGGCTTAAAGCCGGCCACCTCCGCCGACTCGGGTAAGAATACATCCACACCCGCCGACTATATTCAATATTTACCGCCATACCCGCCGACTTTAAGAACAAATTTTCACCACTGTTGGCCGACTTTTTAAATTTTTCCGCCACACCGGCCGACTTTCAGAAGAAAAATAAAGGATTCTCAATGGCATAGCTCACGCAACAAAAACAAAATTCGGGAAGAAGACCAAGCGTATCGTTTTCTTAGCATAGCTCACGCAACAAATCGAACACGTTGCTTCAAACATCTTGGATTCTCAAACTGCAATGTTTATTTCATGAATTGGGTGGAATTGTGTACGAAAGATACTACTCAACAAAAATGAAACTGCTGTATATAAGGAAAAATGCCAAAAAGATAAGTTTCTTAGCAAAAAAATTATCAGAATCAAACACCCATCTTAATTCACCGAAGCAGATAGACAAACGAAAACTCGAAAACCTTTCCATAATCACCGAAGCAGATAGACAAATGAAAACTCGGAAACCTTTCCATAATCACCAAAGATTCATAATTCATCAATCAAAAACATAATAAGAAATAAATTGAAGTAAACAAGTAAATGAAGAAACTCTTCTTACCCAGAGTCGGCCGGGTATGACGGAATAATTAGGCCAAAGTCGGCAGGCAGTGGCCGATTTTTTAAACAAAGGGTCGTCCAGGAGTGATCGAAAAATTACCTGCAGTCTGGCTTGCACCGGCCGACTATTTACCCGTAGCCTGGCTTGGCAGACCGGCCGACCCAAGCCGCCGACCCACATACGCCTCCTGTGGAAATGGCTTTTGAAATTGAGAGTTAATTTGGGTGTTGGGATTGGTTTGAAGAAGTGGGTTTGGATAGAAAAGACGATTGGAGAGGGGAGCTCTTGTAATTTCCGTTTAGAGAGAGAGAAGTGAGAGAGAGAGAATCTGTATTAATTGCTTAGAGAGAAAGAAAGAGCGTTTTTCCTTCTCTGTGATGAAGGTTGATTGAGCTCGTCGCCGGCAAATGGGTTAGTGAAGAAGACGATTGAGCAATGGGGATGCTGTGAGAACCGAGTAGAGAGAGAAAGGTTGGATTGCGTTTAGAGAGAGAGAGTCTCACTCTTTCTCTCTGCTGTAAATGAAATGGGGTGTGGGTGGGTGGGTGAATGGAAGGGTATAAGGGGAAAGATGGGGGTTTATTTACATTTATTTGGGGTGTTTTTAGAAATGGGGTTTACTCATAGGATTTTGGGGTTTATTTAGTAACCCTCAAAATTAAAGACGAGTTGGGCCTTGGCTAGTAACATGGGCTTCTAAGTATAATAATAAATTAAATTCACAATTCCCTTTGTTCGCGATTAGGGAGACAATTTAATTGAACCTGATTTGAACCGAATGCGATTCAATCTGAAAAATTAGGGTTCGGTTTATAATTCTTAAAATCCGATCGCGTTCGGATCACGTTGCTGATCCGACCGATATCCGACACGAATCATATCGTCTCGACTGAAACCCGATCTGATCCGACCTGAATCTTAAATAAAAGGTTAATCTTAAAGATAAATAAAATATATTTAACATTTTTTCTAAATTTTATTTCTTTATTTGTGTTTGTAAGTGAGATTTTGAACTATTTTCTATGAAATATTAAACATTGTGTTTAAAAATAAATTTTACTCAATTATATTTGAGCTAAAAAAAATAGGTTATTAGTATAATTTGGATCGGATCAGGTCGTCGGTCACAGAATTTTAATTTTTCGGATAGAATCAACAAAATTAAGATTCTGCAGGTTATGATACGATAAAAACTATCCGATTTGAACCTGACCCGTTTTCATCATTATACCCCCTAAACCCGATTATTGGGCGGTTAAATTAGGTTTTCCCGTTAAAAGGAAGTGATAATTTTTGGCGCGGTATGCAACAGTAAAGTCCCTCCACGAACACTAAGTCCAAGGCAAAACCCTTTCTCTTTCCCTCAAAAATCTCAAATCTCCTCCCACCGCCTCGCCGTTTCCATGGCCTCGATTCCTTCGCTGGAATCAATTTCCCTTTCGCTCCTCCGTCCAACCACCACCTCCACCGTCTCCTCCACTTTCCACCACCAGCTTCCTTCCCTGACGGTATCTCGATTGCGCCACCGCCTTTCCTCCATCTCCGTTTCTCAACCATTTCCGCCGTCAATTCGGATTTCCGGCACTCACAGAAGTATTGCCAGCACTTTGCTGGCCAATTCCGTTCCGGTGCATCTCCTTATCCTTTGCGTCGGTTGAATTCCCATTTACTTGTACTATATCTGCATATTTGTTTTGTACGCTCTCAATTGCGTAAAATTGTACTTGTCCTTTTCATTTTGTAGGATTGAATATCGTTCTCTATGCAATTTTAATCAAAATTTGGAGATTGGAGTCAATCTGTCTATGGAGCATTGTTTTGTTAAGTTGCGTTA
Source organism: Adenophora triphylla var. japonica (assembly GCA_022495995.1). Lineage (NCBI taxonomy): Eukaryota > Viridiplantae > Streptophyta > Magnoliopsida > Asterales > Campanulaceae > Adenophora > Adenophora triphylla. Next base: position 583,445 of record JAFEMH010000029.1, read on the forward strand.
GTTGTCGATTTCTAGATTGCTCTGCGGATTGTCCTGATATATTGTCTGTGTGTGTGTGTGTGTGCGCGTTTGCATGCAATTTAACTGAAGTCGTTTTACTTTCCTGATAACGAGTAAATAGATACATTCACAACTTCAATTTATGCCTAGTTAGTTTAAATCTCGAGTTTCTGTTTCATTGTTCAACTTCTAAAGTTTCTTATGTGGTAGTAAAGAGCCTTGTCCACCAAAAAGGAGTGTGGTTATAAGTGAAGATAGCCAGTATTATGTACTGAGACGATGAATTTGCAGACCAAGGTGCAAGTATGGAATATAGCGTTTGTTGTATGAAGCAAGCGTCTTATGCGTTCTAATTAGCTTAGTTCAGGCTTTTTTGCTGTCAGTAATTCTCCCTACAGCTACTGCATTAGGATTGTTGTTGAGATGAGAAAAATGAAGAAGAGAGAAAGAAAAGTAGTTGCACATCAACTTTGTAGTTCAGTTTACAGTGTAGAATTCATACATGTAAGACAAACTGTTTGTAGCTTGACATTATGAATGTTACTGAAACATTTTGTGTTCATTTCTGATTGATTTCGTCAGCTAATTATGTTGTTTCTGATTTCACTTCAAATAGAAAACTATATGTATATGTCATTTCTTTCTCTTAAACTGTTTTTTCTCATCTCTGGTTTTCTTATCTAATTCTGACAGTCGAAAAATGGAGTATACATAGTTGGTGATTTTATGACCAGAAAAGAAGAGTTACATGTGGTGAAGCCCACAACAACAGTAGATGAGGGTACTTTTTGCCAATTCTTCATTTCTTTGGTCATCTGTTTTCCCTTTTGTCTAACTTGACTTCCTCCCAACAGCACTAGAAGCTCTTGTAGAACATAGAATAACTGGTTTTCCAGTGATTGATGAGAACTGGAAATTGGTAAGACAATCTTTATTTCTTAGTTTGCCCCTCCAAAAAAGAGTTACATTGTTCATGGCACACTTTTTTTTTTTTAAATGTAACCTTACTTGTCTGTGACTTAATGAAATTGCACTTAAATGATTTCCTCTCTAGAAACGCGACTTGTTTTATTGGATTAAAATGAAAAATGGTTAGTGCTACTATTTTTTTTTTGTTTTAGAAGGAATACTCGGTTACTGTTGACTAAAGTGTGCGATCAAATTCACAATTGCTTGTTCTCTGCATGAGGAATTTGATATGTTTACTGTTTGGTTTCATAGTGAGTGACAAGAGTTATGGGTTCATCTCATCCATGTTTATGCACATTTATTGATTTTGGTGGACAAGAATAAAAAATTGATGCTGGATTTGATATTTTTAGCTTATGCTCTATACCATTTAGAAAGTGATTATATCTGTGTAATTTCACACATGCAAAATCGAAACAGTAGAACTTCAGCATCAATTCGTTTGATCATATAAAAATTGTATTTGTATTCAGCTTTTATGGTTGCACAATTCATTAATTTTTAGTGATGATTTGGCTTGAAGATTTGTAAAGTACAATACAAAGAATGTGATGTGATCTTGTTAAGTGCTTAAACAGTTTCTTATAGCTACAGGTGTGAAAATCTCAAATCATGTATTTATGTTTGGTTTTTGTTTGCTAATTAAATGAAACATGGATCAAGACAAGTCTGATTGATATACTTTGTGTGTGAATCAGGAGACTTTGTGTGTCAACCAAGTTGATGCATTAATAAGCCCAAGTGTTCTAGTATAGTGGTTTTCTTTGTAAAGTGGAACTAGCTAACCAATACAAATCGTGTGTGTGACGTATTGTACCTACAAAATAGAACGTGGGGATAGTTTGGGCTGTGAGAATTTTAGCCTGTGGAATTGGGTTAATCCTTGTTTACCTAGTGAGAGAATACGTAGGAACCTGACAACTATAAGTTTCATCATTTATAGTGGATTGATTATTTTTCTTGGAGTGGATTACACCATAGAAACATAAGTTCCTCTCGGCTTGTTGTTCCTAATACCTGATAGTGATAGTTTCAACCTTCAAAGGAAGATCCTAATACTAATACAATCAGGAAAATGCCACAACCTTCCATAATTAACTTCTGTGTCGACCTAACATGACTGCCTGAGCGGGTCTCTTGCAATAGCAAAGCTTATCATAACTATGGTTCATAGCCAAAAGCTTGATTCAAAAGTTTCCTAGTACAATCATAGCTATGATTAATTAGTAATCAAAATCCTTGTGAGTGGATAAAAAACATGGAGATCCCGTATGCAAATCTTTCTCAATTGTATATGAGACATTACTTTTTAATAGTTATATAGCTCAGGAGTTGAATAAACTAATAAGAAGAAGAACTTAAAATCTGGACGAGAAAGGACAAGTTGTTTTGACTTCTCAGTTAAACCTTCTGAATGTATTATGGTTTAAAGGAAAAAATAAATCAAAACAGCCTATATAAGATTCAAACTTTCATTGTAAGCTATGATGATCAGATCGTTGGTTTACACCGCCGGACTCATGTCGACACAACTTGATTATGAGTGTCCGACATGGGTACCGCGGGGTGAACCAAAGAGTTTGAGCATCACAGATCGTGTGTGACATGTTATCTACAATCTACATTCTAACTTAAGCATGTGAGTATATCGTTGTAGACACTAAGAAGTTCACCACAAGCTAGGGATATGTTCAATCTAAAATGAAACATAGTGTCATATCCTTTGTCTCCAAGACTTGTTTCTATTCATGAAGTGCTTTTTGAAAACTGGAACTCCTTCCGTGTAGAGACACTGAAACCATGGACCTGAACTGTCATTTCTTCATATTCACTTAATCTACTGCTTGCATTTCTTTATGTTCTCAGGGTGTTAGTAGTCAACTTTGTAACTTTACAATTTACTTTAGCTGAATGTAATTCAAGCATTCAGAGGTTTTCTTGATTTTGCAGGTTGGTCTCGTTTCAGACTATGATTTATTAGCACTGGACTCAATATCAGGTAAACAATAAATTGAGATAGTAAAGTTTTACTTTGTTGCTTTGGTGTTGGAGATCTTTATCCCTCTCCTCCTTGTTTGTGAATATGTGTTCTTTGTTGCAGAGTTGTACTTGTTACTCTTTTCCTCCAAACTTTCCGTATTTGCTTCATATTTATTTGTTGAATAATACTAGGGGCACAAAATAGTCACAAAAACTTGCTTACAAAATCCTAGGTGTAATGATTTTATTGTTGTTTTTAATTAAAGTGTAGCAGGTCCACTATCGATGCAACCAATAAAATATCGCCAACTCATTTTGTGAACAAGATTTTGTGACTTTCTTTTGTGCCCCTAGCATTGCTCTTATTTGTTTCTTGTTATTGAATGTGGGCGCCTCCCAACTCCCGAAACCTATAAACTTGTGTCTCAGGATGGAGGGTCCCAAATCACTTCTAAAAAAATCACTTTCTTTTCTTTTATTCAACTTCATTTGAAAAGTAACATATAAACTTTAAAAATTTTGACATACTCAAGCCAACTTTGAAACAAAACCAACTCCCAGGCTAATTACAACACAACATACTGAAAATGTTTTATAACAGTTTTCCAGTATAAAATAACCACAACTACTCCCAACTCCCACACAAATATATACATACTCTGACAACCCAAAATACGATCCAAACTCCTTCCCGGCCTCATCGGTATGGTTATGGTCCACATGTCTCAGCTGAAACTAAAATAGTAAAGGGAGAAGGGGTGAGAATAAATCTCAATAAGTTATTATGTATGCAACAATATGCCATACAATATGCAACACATAACCAGGTTGCTCACAATTACATTGGGAAAACAGTAAACACTTTACGTTACCTTTTTCGCCTGACCAGTAAGTCATACAATATGCAACACATAAACAGGTTGCTCATAACCAAATATGCAACACACACAGGTTACTCATATCACATTAGTAAAGCGGTAAACACATTCCGTTACCTTCTCTTTACCTTTCCCATCTGAATCATATGTAGTACTACGGTGGGAGTTATACTCCACTCATTTGTGAACTGCTGGTGCATATTCACGTCTTATAAGACCCATTTTCTAGGGAAGATATAAGACATCAGCAATCTTATGAACTGACTGCACATATCCATAGAAGCTGAGAGCGGTCACATGTATAAGGAAATCTAAGCACCTTATGGAACACATCCTATAAGTGCTAATATTCCATATACCCCCGAGGAACGGACACATATATAAGGAATCTAAGCACCTTATGGATCAATTCCCATAAGTGATAGTATTCCATATACCCCCGAATAATCAACAGTTATGAACATATTCAAGCACATGGTAGATACTTGAAATTAATCCACACCTTGGGATATCAATATATAACATGGTACTTATTCCTCATGCTAAACCAATCACAATAGTGCAACATATTTTTAAACACTATTGAATAACAACAATCCAATGATATGGTATTAATACTCATGCTCAAACAAATGAAATAGTGCAACACGTATTTAAACACTATGCACAACCCATCATGAATATGCAATCACATATGGGCACAATGAATTACATATAAGCCCTACATATCCATGCTCAACCCCATGAAGTAGTGTAACATATATTTCACGCACTATTTACACCAATAACCACATATAAGTAACCATGTAGGGGTACAATATAATATAAGTAGCCCTACGCACTCATGCCCTAAGGTTGAACACTTTTTATAAAGGTTCCAACCAAGCAAACAGTGCAATATGCATTTTACACACTATTTGAACCAACACCATGTAAATATAACCACGTAATGTCACAATGTATATCAAGTAAGCCCTACACATTCATTATACAATATATAATCCAGTAACAGGGTATTAATACTCCTGCCTAAACCAATGAAGTAGTGCAACATCTATTTAATGCACTATATAAACCAATAACCGTATACAGGTCACCACGTAGGGGTACAATATGATATAAGTAGCCCTACACACTCATAACTTAACATTAACCACCTTCTATAAAGGTTCCATAACAAATTACCAAGTTTTACTAACTTTGGTTCGAGTTTCACAATTGCCCTTCAACCATTTTCAGGTCAATATTTAAAGACCTTCTCAATATCCGTTTGGACCATTTAAAGTTCCAGTATATAGTACTAAAGTTGTACTAGAAGTGTAATTAAAGAGGGACTAAATCCATACCCATTTGAATAGGTCTAAAGGCTTAGAACATTGCTCATAGGCTGCAGGGCAGGGCACGACTCGTGCCCTATTACACCCCCACCAGAATCAGTCGTCCCCAATAGGTCACGACTTGTCCCAGTCTGGCAACTAGTGTCGCACGACTTGGCTGGCCATGGGAACGACTCGTGCTTCAGGGCACGAGTCGTGCCCAACGCCAGAATTCATGCTGAAGTTTTTCCAACCTCAGCAACAAAGCAAGAAAAACAACCTTACTCAGCCTAAGCCCTTTATAACATCAGCATATTCATTTCATAACATTTAAACCCTTCCTTCCATATCATTTTCCACCCTTGATGTACCACGTAACTTACCTCCTTCAAGCCAACTACATAGGTATACCAACCTTTCCATATTTCATTATAGAACAAGTTTTATTTCATTTCCAAGGTCAATTAAAATTGCCAAAAATACCAAAACCCATATATATCATCATAATATCATATTTATATATTATGAACAATTATAGAACGGAATCATAATAACTTACCAAAATGGGCCGAAATAAAAAGAATATTTGATCGGCTCTAAATGTTCTACTCGACTCCCTGATCGCTTTGACGCAGTCGAATAAAAAAACGGATTAATATTGAATTTATGGGGAATTTTTGAATGAAATAAAATTATAATGTTTATATAAGAAGAACATACGGAGGAAGGAAATTTTCTTACCTTTTCTGGAATGAAGTGGAAGGGTACAAAGGAGGTAAGGATTTTAATAAAGCAAAGTTACACTTAGCTCCTCCAGAATTCTAGCTATTACAATTACCCACCTTACTTTCATATTTACACTAAGGCTCCTTAAACTTTTTATAAAGCTTTTATTTCAAATTTCAAATATTATCACTTTCCCACAAAATTTCTCATTTATCTCATTTAGACATTATATTATTAAAATTAATTTAATAACATCTAAATTCACGAATTTTAACAATTTATCCAAATAACCACATAACCATTCACAATTTCATATAATGCTTAATATAAGGGCAAATACACCCCACCCCCACTTGCTCAACACGTGGCCAAAATAGTGCCTAGACTTAGGGTCGTGACATTGAAGGTTTAGGCCCTGTCCCTGGAGATGGCCAATTTGGGCTTAAGCCAGCGATAGGCCCGTCAAGCCCATGGTCCGTGGCTCGTTGAGCCCGTGCCCCGGCCCGCCTTCCAGCCCGCATAAGGAACGGGAAGGGCTTGGTCATACCACATTGTGACGGATAGGGCTTTGGCCCGCGGATCAGAAGATCCGTTGGCTCCGTGGCCTGTTTGACCCCTTTTTTTTTGTGAATGTCTATAATGTTCTCAAATATATCCGTTAATAAATCCATTTGAGGGGTATTTTTGTCCAATTTTTTATAACGGCTCCTTTATCAAATTTTAATTTTTTGGGACATATTTAAACTAAATTGTTTTCTAAAAGGTATAATTTATACCTTTTAGAAAACAATTTAGTTTAAATAATTTTTATTTGTTGATACCGTATAAACTATTGTTTTGTTATATCTATAAAATAACTAATTTTCTTATGTCTAAGTGATTTTATATTATAAAAAATAGCTTATTAAATACTAATTTTTTTTCAAGCTTTTTCTGATTTTTTTTAACTGAAAACCCGTTTAAGCCCGTGGATCTTTAGATCCGGGCCAAACGGGCGGGCTTGGAGGGCTTTTTTGGGATGGGACGGGTTTAGGCCCGTTTAGTGAGACGAACAAACGCGCTTAAATCCGTTTGTCCCGCGGGTTTTTGCCAAACGGGCAGGGCCGGGCCGGGTGACCCGTTTCGCCATCTCCACCTGTCCCCAGTATTAAGGATGATAGAAAATCAGAAGCTGAGGCGCCCGACACAATGACCACCAGGCGCCCGCCTCAGCATCACCATTCCTCGGCCAAAGCTCGCACTCAGCGTCGCCTCCCAGCGCGCGCTCGCCTCGCTCCTCTCCAGCCACTACGGAGCCACTGTCTCTCAGGCTGACGCCTCAGAATCACCAAGCGGCCGCCTCAACATGCCTTGTTAACATTCGGCTGTTTCCTCTGTTTCCTAATGTTTCCTAATCAAACTTGGATTCTAGATTACTTAGTGTATATTTAGTTGTTTATAAAGATTAGGAAACTAAATATTCAATTGTATAGATTAGATTTATAATTCATATAGGACTCTTCCTATTGTACTATATATTGGTTGCTTGTGAATAAACAAATTAAGTTTTTCCAAATCTTACATGGTATCAGAGCATTAAGATTTAAAACCCTAAAACCCTCTTCTCTTCTCGGCAGCCCCTCCCCACCCTTGCAATGGCCGGAGCTTCCTCCACCATTCCAAACGCTGCCCAACCCGACCAACCTCTCTTCTTGGTCAACCTATCCTATTGCGGTACCCTCATCCTAAAACAATCCACTCCTCTGCCCACCACCGCCTTCACCGCCCAAATCCGTCCATCACCAAACCGCACCTCTTACCGAACCACCAATCCTTCCCCATCCCCTAGCTCGAACTCCTCACCCCTCCCCTTTAAGGGTACGTGCCAATACTGTCGTAACATTGGCCATGTCATCATCCAATGTCGCCAATTCAAGCGCGACCACCCCACCGTAAACTTCCCCCCCCTTTCATCGCCAAAACCGAAATCCAAACCTTAAACCTCAAACCCACACCGCATCCTATCACAACCCCCTCCCCCTCCCCCTCCCCCTTGGCTCATCGACAGTGGTGCAACCAATCACATCACCAATGATCTTTCCAACCTTGCCCTACACACACCCTACAATGGCAGTGACGACGTCATTATCGAAGACGGCTCTTCTCTTCCTATATCTCACATAGGTTCTTTCTCTTTCTCCACGCCCTCTTCTCTTCTTCAATTCATTAGTGTCTTACGTGTTCCCCTTATCACTCGCAATATTCTATCTGTGTCTCAATTCTGTCGTGACAATAATGCTATCATTGAATTCTCACACTCTTCCTTTCTTATCAAAGACAAAGCCACCAATCAAACTCTTATCCATGGAAACCTTGAGGATGGCGTCTACATCTGGCACCCTCCGCCCATTCAAGCTCATTCAAGCTCTCTCTCTTTACAGCTGTGGCATCATAGATTAGGACATCCCGCTTCCCCTGTTCTCAGTTTATTACGTAGCAAGTTTAGTCTATCTATTTCTTCTAACTTACCTCCATGTAATTCTTGCTTTATCAATAAAAGCCACAAGCTGCCATTTGCATCTTCTTCTCTCGTCTCTCATGCTTCCCTTGATCTTATCTTTTCATATGTATGGACCTCTCCAATCCACTCACTCGACAATTTCAAATACTATGTCATCTTTGTCGATCACTACACCAAATATATTTGGTTCTACCCTCTTAAACACAAATCCGACACTTACAACACCTTTCTCCGCTTTAAAACACTAGTCGAAATATACTTCAAACGTCCCATCATTCAAGTCTACTCTGACAACGGGGGTGAATACCTCAAACTCACACCCACTCTAGATCAAAACGGCATCACCCACCTTACCACCCCTCTCACACTCCTGAACACAACGGGTATGCCGAACGTCGTCACCGTCACATTGTTGAAACGGGTCTCACCCTCCTTTCCCATGCCAACCTACCCCTCACCTTTTGGCCCTATACTCTCACCACTGCTACCTACCTCATAAACAGGTTGCCTACTCCCACCTTAAACAATGATTCCCCGTATCTCCGCCTATTTCGCTCCCCTCCAAACTACACCAAATTACGTAGCTTTGGTTGTCTTTGCTACCCCTGGCTTCGCCCTTACACTCCCCATAAGCTAGCCCCAAAATCCATCCCATGTATCATTGTTGGCTACTCACCTACGCAAAGTGCGTACTACTGCCTTGACCCCACCTCCCATCGAGTCTACACCTCCCGTCATGTCCGCTTTGTTGAAACCACCTTCCCATACAATTCCCTCACCACCACTCCTCCCACCACTTCCGCTCCCCCTACCTCTAACTGGCACACCATATTTGTGAGCACCCCAACCCGGAACCTAACACGTGTCCCGAGCTGGAGAGGCCCAAACTAAGAAAACCCACCTGAATCTTTAAAAACTTTTATTTCACCTTAAAAGAAAACCAATTCTCAAACTTTCAAAATAAAACCAACTGATAATATCTCCACTTGGAGGAAATTTCAACAACAACTTTAATAAACCATAATCTGATCAATTACATTGAACCCCCCCCCCCCCCCAAATAAAATTGTTTTACAAAAGAGTTTCCTATACAACTTTCCAAAAGAGTAATACTTAATAAATACTCCCAGACAACCTACTCATATACATAACCTGACAAGTCCCAAAAGCAAAAAGTCCAAACTCTTTTCCCTACCTCACCGGGTTCAGGTCACCTGTCTCAGCACGATCTAAAACAGTAAAGGGGAAGGGGTGAGAATAAATCTCAATAAGCTATTATGAATGCAGCAAGATGCCAAATAAGATGCAATACATAGCATGGTTACACTTACACATTGTTAAAGCCGTAAACACCTTACGTTACCTCATTTTACCTTTCCCGTCTGAACAATAAGTCGTACAACATGGGAGTAAAACTCCGCTCTTTGGTGAACTGCCCCCATGCACATTCACCGCTTATAGGACTCATACCCCAGAGATCCATATAAGGAAAGAAAAATACGTATATGACTCTTCATTCAGAGCACCATATAATATCGCAGCTATCTGTAAGGCTTTTGGCTCAATACAGAAGCATTCCACCTAGCTCCATAGGAAATCGCAGCTATCTGTAAGGCTTTTGGCTCAATACAGAAGCATGCAAACCCCATCTGTGGCCACAGAAGGGGACAGTCACAGGTATAATGAACTTCAATCACTTATAGAACACATCCATAATTGATTGTATCCCATTATACCCTAAACCTCGTATAATATAAACACGTTCAAGCACATAATAGATACTTGAAATTAAGTCCACACCTTGGGATAATAATGCAACAATATGATAAATATATCCACATTTGGGATAACAAGGTAACAATATAATAAATGAATCCACACTTGGGATAATAATGCAACAATATGATAAATATACATCTTCAAACTAGCACATTAGTGTAACATATAGCTTCTACACTATTCAAACTAACCACCATGGATATGAAAGCAAGTAAGGCCACCATGTATCATAAACCATTCCTACATAGTCATTACAAAACCTTGAATAACCTTAATAAAAGTTCAAGATCTAATTCCCAAGTTTGAACCACATTGGTGAAGTTACTAATCAAGCTTATCAACCATTTTCCGAACAATATTTAAGCTACTTCCACAATTCCATTTTGACCAAGGGAGATACCGTGGTACAGCTAAAATGTTCTACTTCAATTTTAGTTAAAGAGGATTCGATTATATCCTAGGTAGATTAGGTTTATACAGCTTTGAAAATGGTTCAGAGTCACCAGGGCAGGGCACGACTCGTGCCCATTTGACACCCACCAGAATCAGTCGTCCCTAACTGGGCACGACTTAGGCTTAAACTGTCGCACGACTCGTCCACCCTTCATGGCACGACTCGTGCTACAGGGCACGACTCGTGCCCTCTGCCCAGAATTCCAAAAACAGGGCAGCAACAACAGAGTTTAACCACAACAACCAATTTGACTTACCCCTTTTTCTGAACACATCAGTAAACCAACTCCATTTCAGTCCAAAACCATTATAACTCTTTCTATTCATTTCCACCTCAAGTAATATGTGACCAATCCAATTCTAAATTACATTAACAAGTCTAAAGTGGACATGCATTCAAGTATTTACCCATTACAAAACCATTTTACTACTATCCATTTCCACTTCCAACCATTTTTCTCACTTTCTAACTCTAGTAAATTGGCCAAAACCCACATGCAATACCTACACTTTAACCATTAACATCTACAAATACTTTATACCACTCTTCTTTCAACTTAGACCACCATTTTATAACCACAAGTAATTCCACATTTACTAAAAACCTTTTTACTCAAATAACATTATCCAAAAAATACCAAAACCCTTTTCTTTCAACCAAATATTCAATAAAACACAGAATGAGCAATTATTAGAAGGAAGTCATAATAACTTACTAAAATGATTTGAAACGAAATATTTATTTTTCGGGCTTGACGCGCTCCCCTCGCCGCCACGAACAAGAATGTACAAACGGATCGTAAAATGGAAGGGAATTGAATTTATTATGATTTTTGGAAAGGAAGAGCTAGGGTTGGATTTCCATGGAGGAAATGTGAGGAGGTTGAAGAAGATGATGGGGGAATGGGGAGGTATGGCCTCCCTTTGACTAATATAAAGGGAAATAATTCAACTTTTCCACTTAAGCCCCTCAAAGTCTAAGGAAATGTATCTAACACCTCAACTTCTATTCTTTACACAAAGCACCTCACCCACTTATAATATTTTATTTAATTTTCAATTATTATAACTTCACCACAACACTTTATATTTATTCCATTTAGACCCTTTATCATTAAAGTTAATTCATTTTCATCCTTACTTCACGTATGCTATCAAAGTATAAAAATGACACCAAAATTCAACAAGTAGCACAAAATAAATAATTGAGATACTACAATCCTAACCCCACGTGCTCAACACGTGCTAAAAGGGTGCCTAGGGTTAGGGTCGTTACACTCACTCCCCCTTAAAGAAAATTCGCCCCGAATTTTAAACTTGCTTACCCTAATGATCAAATAAAGAAGGTGACCTTCCACGCATTTTAAATTACACTTTCAAATAGTTTCCTCAATGGCATGATTCTTCTATACATTTTCACAACCCGAATACTCTAGGATTTCAATTCCCTGAACTGCGATTCTAATAACTCTCAACGGTTCTCCCGCATAAGTCAAATCCGCTTAATCATCATTAGTTGAAGAACTCCATACAAACGAGGGATCATGCAAATAATTTTTCCATTCCAAGCTTCATACAGTACCAATTCAATGCTAAACTAAAAACTGCTATTATTCGCAAACTCGCTAAGGTTAATTAAACTTCTCAAGTTGAAAGGAAATCCATCACACAATACACAACCTATTCTTCAAGAATCTGGATAGTCTTCTCTGTCTGCCCATCTGTCTAAGGATGAAACGCATCACCGAAAATTCAACTTGGAACTCAGAACCTCGCACACAGTTTCCCAAAATCGAAATGAATCCTAGATCCCAATCTGATACAATGTTGCTTGGTACTCCACGAAATCAACCAATCTCTCGCATGCACAATTATTTTAATTCCTCCATCAATACTTCGTTGATATAAGTAGAAAGTGAACCAACTTGATCGATCTATCCACTATTACCCAACGCATCCATCTTCATCGATGTCAAAGATAGTCCAGTTACAAAATCCTATCGCAATGCTTTCCCATTCAAATCTTCTAACCCTTCTTCAAATCTTGATACCTCTTCGAACTTTCCCGGATGAATGGCAATTCTAGCTTTATGGTCTTCCTCTAAAACTGGTCTTTTAATCTCTTGCAGAAACGGTACGCACATTCTGAGTCGAGGGTTAAATTTTCATCCTAATTCGATACAAAATCCTCGGTCTTCCCATCTTGAAACTATCCGATAATCCTCTTAAATTATGAATCATTGTTGAACTTCCCCTAAGGTCTCCTTATGATATAGGTATAACTTGAATATTCACAATAATATCTCACCTTGCGACTCAAAGGATATAAATGTTGACACATAAGCCTTTCGGCTAATCGCCTTTGCAATCACAATAACTTTTCCGGATGATATAGAATAGCGCAAGATAATCGCAGCCCCTTCCGAGTTGAAAATAGGATAATTCCGCTTTGCCGAAGTTAATCTCCTCGAAGCATACGTTACCACTTGCTCAATTTACATGCTAACACGACCCAACTTTCCTTTGACGCAAAATTGAAAATCGCAAAATTCTCGCATCCAACAGGTAGGGTAAGGATCGGAGCTACAATCACTCTTCTTCAATTTGTCAAAACTGGTTTCACTCAATTTCCCACAACTGATACCTCCATCTGAGTCAACTTAGCCAATGGTTTTACAATTCTCAAGAATACTTTGATAATCCTTCGATAGCAACTTGTCAACCCAAAAGACCACGGACTTCTTCCTCTGACGCCGGTTGCTTCCACTTAACTACGGCTTCAATCCTCGTAAGATCCATGGTAATCTCCGAGCTTAAGAATATAGAACCAAAAATTTGAAATCTTCTTGATGTGGTGGATTTTATATATATTATTTCCCTAATTTTCTAGACAGTTTATCATTATTTTGATGTAATTTAGACTAGTTTTGATGTAATTTTGAGTAAACTATGAATTGGTGAGTTTGTGAGAAATCATTGTAATTGTGAGACATTTTGAGTGATTTTGTATTGTCCCTGCAAAAGTTTATTAATGTGGAGGATAAAGTGCTATTATCAGAAGTGCAGGGACCAAACTGCGAGAAGCTGAAGTTCAAGAATCAAATTTATAAAGCAGCAAAATTTCAGGGACCAAAGTGAAAGAAAAGAAATTGGAATTTAGTGTGCACGTGTGATGTGGTTTTGGAAAGCAATTAAATTTTTGCAAGAAGACCCACTAAGAAGTGGTATTAATTTGGGAAATTGAGTTTCCTAAACCAAAGCCAAGGCATTGATTGACTGGTACCTATTTTCTCCGCGTGGACCAAGGCTGTTGACCGCATGGACCGAGGCAATTGAAGGCTTGGAAATATTTGGAATTGAAGAGGATTATTATTATTATTATTATTATTAATATTATTATTATTTTGTTTCCTTTTTCTTTTTAGTTTCCTTATAGGTTTATTATTATACGTTGGAACAAGTATAAATACTTGTTTTAATTTCAGTTTTAGGGGAGACTTTTTATTATTTTTCCTAGAGAGATTTCATAATTTTCATGGAGAACTAATTTCATTGCTTCGGATTTGAATCCTGAACCGTTTGTTTAATTCAATTGAGGTATCGATTTCTTTATTTCTGAATCCCTATTCATAGTTTTACCTGTTTTAATTGCTAAATCGTTTCTAGGGTTTTGAGATTTGATCACCCTCTTTTCCCTTGTAATTGATTTAATGCTAGTTTAATTTTAAGTCTGTGTCAGATTAAGGTTTTTCACAAGTAGCATCTTTGAGATTTATGCACGGGTCGTGGTAAATTGAAAAGGGGGTAAAACTAGGTTTTGATCTATTTGCAAAAGAATAGTGAAATTCTTGATCTTAATTTCTTAGAGCTTTATCAATCAATATTGTGAATCTAGACTGTGTCAGTTAGGTTTAGGTATTGATTAGGGGAATAGGTGAGTGTGTCACTGCTTATAACCATTAATAAGAAAGAAATAGGGGTTGAAATATATTCCGGATCAAGTGAATAGGGAGGAAGGGAAAGAAATTGTGCCGATGATATTGAATTGATAAACGGGGACGGAAACAAATCTGAAGTGTTTCCCGTTAATTGTTTACAACTTAGTCTTTCAATTTCTGTTTTAGAAATTTAAGTAAAATCAAATAAACCCCCAATCTTGTCAAGTGACAATTGTGCAATCAAATAATCGTTCTTCAGTGGATCGACCCTGGACTTGTCCTAGCTGCAGTTTTTGTAGCCGAGTATAGTCTTGGTATTTAATTTGTAGGCGTGCGACTTTAGACCTATCAAATTTTGCCGCCGTTGCCGGGGAACGGTGTTTATTTGTTTGCACTCTTATTCTTTTTCTTTATCTATTTCTTTTTATTCTTTTTCTTGTTTCCTGTTTAGTGAGCTTTATTATAATTGTCATCTTGTGGTGTGGAACCTTTTATGGTCCATACCCGTTCTGCTAATCAACTTGCTAGTCCATTTGTTCCAGAAATTGAAAGATATTTTAGGTACAGAAGAAATTTGCAGCGGAACGAGATGAATAATAATAACGGCGGAGGTGATGACGGTCCGGAGGTTGTGAACAATGGGGGTAATGGAAGAGGCAATAACAATCCACCTCCCCCACCTCGGACATTGAGGCAAAGGATTGCTCCGAACTGGAATGAGCAACCGCAAGCAGTGTTATTTCCTGATTTACCGGCTGGGGTCACTTTTGAGTTGAAGCCGGGGTTGTTGAACCAGTTGCCCCATTTTAATGGGATACCAGGGGAAAATCCGAACCAACATATTGCTTCGCCAGTGCAGATTTGCAAGAGTATGAGACCGGGCCGCATCGCCTCGAGCGAATTACCGAGGACGTTTTCATTTACTCTTAAGGATAACGCGAATACATTGGTACTACCACCGCCACCCAACAAAGATTACATCTTGGCAGTGAGTTCAAGGAGGTATTCCTTGATGAGTTCTTCCCTCCGCATCGATCAATGTCATGAAGAGGGATATCGCAAATACGGAGCAACGGTCCGATGAATCATTATATGACTATCACAACCGATTCTACAAGCTCTGCAGCCGTCCGTATCATGGTTTTGATGATGAGCACTTATCGTGTACTTCTACGGAGGCTTGATCGCAGACAAACGGTGGATAGATTCGCTTGTGGAGGTAGCATTCGAACAAAACTACTGTGATGCAGAGCGGCTGATAGAGGAATTGCCAAGAGCACAAGGACACATGGGAGGAGGTCTAATGCTAGACAAGTCACGCGGGATCGAGTGATACAACGAGTGATTTGAAGACAGAGTTGGCGGATGTGAAGAGCCTATTCAAGACATTGGTTTGGGTCAACAACCTCATCCTCGCGGTATATGCAATGATGTGACCCACCCGATCGATTCTTGTCCTACTCTTCGATCGATGAGGTGGTAGATGTCAATGCACAGGTTCAATCAGCAGGTCGAAGGCCACCGCAGCTCAATTACAACGCTGCGAATAACGTTCATCCGAACCTTAGGTATGGTCCACCACAGGGTCAACAAGGTTTCAGTGCACTGCTCAATAATCGGCAGGGGTTTCAAAGTAGGTCGTTAGCCAGTGGAAATCATTATGATCAGACAGAGCACTGGTTGGACAAAGAAGAATGAAGCAGTGGATGGGCTGCAGGACATGGTCCTGGCCACTAGCAAGAGCATGCCTACCATGAATGGAAACTTCCAAATAGCCCAAATAGAGACTAAATCGAGCATTAGCAACTTAGAGCGGCAAATGAGTCAGATTGCAGAGGCAGTGGCAAAAATAGAGGCTAGAGAGACAGCAAAGACTGTGCCACCTCCGAAGCAGAATGTTAGCGCAGTGTATGTGAGGCGGAAGAAGAAAGTTGATGGACAGATGGTTCCGATAGAGCCTGAACAGAAGGTAGTTGTCGAAGAGGAGCCCGAGTTAGCGGTTGAGAGAGTTACACCTGAGGCGAAGACTCCTGAAAAGGAGAAGAGTACTGCACCCGTATTCCCTGTATATGAGCCAGTCCCCCCATTTCCGTATGCATTTAGGGAGGACAGGAAGCCGGAGCCTGACAAGGCTATCTTTGACACATTTAAGAGGCTTGAGGTAAACATTCCGTTTCTAGATCTTCTTCAATCTGTTCCGAGATATGCGAAGTTCTTAAAGGAGTTATGTACTATGAAGAGGAATCAGAAGGAGCGGAGTCAGAAAAAGGCAAAGATCTTGGAGCATGTATCTGCAGTTTACCAGAAAAAGATGCCAAAGAAGTGTAGTGACCCTGGTATGTTTGTAATTCCTATCTCGTTTGGGGGAAGAAATTTACATAGAGCCATGCTTGACTTGGGGGCCTCCATTAAAGTTATGCCCTATGCATTATTTGAAGACCTCAAGTTGGGTAAATTGGAGGACACTAGGGTGGTAATTCAGTTGGCAGACAAGTCCAACGCATACCCCAAGGGGGTAGTGAGAGATGTTGAAGTCCGGGTTGGTGACTTGATTTTTCCGGCAGATTTTTATGTGCTTGATATGGAGACTGATTCTGAGGCTCCCATTCTGTTGGGGAGACCATTTATGTCTACGTCTGAAACTAAGCTTGATGTGACGAAGGGCTCTTTAACCATGGAGTTTGATGGGAAAGTGGTGAGTTTTAATGTGTTTGATGAAAAGACTCTTCCCAAAAATGTGTGCAAGGTTTGTGCCATGGAATTGAGTGAGCCAATTATCAAAAATGGGGAAAAGGTAGAGAATGATGACGTTGAGTCTCCAAAAGTGAAGCCGGAGAAAAATAAGAAGGGAGAGCCACCAAGGGAGAAAAAGAAAGTGAAGTCGGAAAAGGGGAAGCTTAAATGGTCTCCAACGGGGAGGCATGTCAATGAACCGAATCATCTGTTAGAGGTAACTCGAAAAAATTACTTTCATCCCCCTTACATTGATGAGGCCCATGATTGTGGGGCCTCCCGTCCCATTACTTAGTTATTTGGAGTATGCTTTGCCGGGGGCTTACCCGGCATTTAGTCTAGCTAAAGACGGTAAAGAAGGGCGGCTTACCGGGAGGCAACCCGGAATTTTCATTTTCGTTGTTAATTTCTTTGTTATTTTACATTTTTATTTTGTTTGGAATTGGTGCTACTAAAGGTTTTTGTTTGGTGGTGTTGTGCAGGAAAGAGCATGGAAGTGAGAAAAATCAGCCTAGGCCTTAAAAAAAAAAAAAAAAAAAAAAATTCGAATTCCAGGCGGCCGCCCCATGAAGGGCCAGGCGCCCGCATCTAAGGCCGAAAGAGGAGGCCAAAATGAGCCAAATTGAGGCGCCCGCCCTACTAATCTTGATGCGCACGCCTCAAACTTGTTAAAAAAAACCAACGCCAATCCTAGATCCTTGAGGCGTCCGCCTCATAAGTACCAGGCGCCAGCTTTGATTTATGTAGTCCAAGGT
This sequence comes from Adenophora triphylla var. japonica, assembly GCA_022495995.1. NCBI lineage: Eukaryota > Viridiplantae > Streptophyta > Magnoliopsida > Asterales > Campanulaceae > Adenophora > Adenophora triphylla. Next base: position 601,472 of record JAFEMH010000029.1, read on the forward strand.
CAAGGTCAGATTTGCTCCTCCATTCAATTGAGGTAACACAAAAAAAAAAAAAAAAAAGGCCTCGAAAAAAAATAATAATAATAAAAAAAAAAAATTAAAAAAAAAATAGAGGCCTGTGAAAAAAAAAAAAATGTAATTACGAGACGAACAAAATGACCAGGCCAATGCCCCAATTTCCAGGCCAAGCTCTCTCGGCCACTCTTGCCCAGCTAGGCCTTGCTTGGCCAGCCACCCTTTTTCCAGCCCAGCCCTCAGCCCTTCAGCTTCCATCTTTTTCACCTTGGCCCCTCCTTTTCCCAAATTTTCAAATTATTTCCTAATCTTTCTAAAACCAATTTTTCCTTCTTTTTCCCAAAATCCAACTTAGTCCCTTTTTTTTTGCCCAGTTTTCCTCTTTAACCCCTAAACTTTCAATTCAAGCTTACCTCTCCCATTTTCTCCATATTTCATTTTAGCCCCTGTACTTTCAAAGCACTAGAAATTGGGCCATTATTCACCCATAATCAACAACAATTTGGGAGTAGCTCTAACCAAGGATCTTTTTGGGGGGCCAGATATGTTTCCACCACCTCCGTAGCCCCGAAAGGTATTCCTATCCCTTTCTTATTTGTTTTGTACTTGTAATGATGCATAAGGGACTATGCATTGTTTAGTGAGGGGGTGGGGTTTGTATAGTTGTTTTTTATTTGTATAAGTTGTTTTCTTGATTCTTTCTTGAAAAAAAAAAATTGAAAAAAAAAAAAGAATGAAAAATGAAAAAAAAAAAAAGAGAGGCTAAGTGAAAACCCGAAAGGGCGCTTAGGCAAAAGGTGAGGAAGTGAAATTTGTGAAATCCTTTACATCACCGGAGTTGGAGGCATAAGGGAGGTTTGGAGCGTAGGGTAGGATTGACTATTCTTGGTGTAGGAGGATTTGATTTAGAGGCGGTAGGATAGAAAATCCTCGTAATTTCTTCTTGGAGATATAAGGGGGTGTAGGTGTTTTGTTACGAGGTAAGTCTTTGCTTGGGCATGGACTTTATTTTTGAGGGAGTATGTAGTGTGAGATAAGCGTGGGGAAAAATTAGGACATCTTTAGTTCCCCTTGGCTTTTTGATGTGTGGGCCTTAGCTTGGATGTCCCGTTTTTGCATCTTTGGAGTTGGGGTCGAGCTAAGGCCGTTGGTACCATTATTATTTTTTGGAGTGATAAGGAGCGGAGTCTCATTCTCCGAGTACGTTGATTGAGTGAGTATTTGAGTTGTTGACTTTTGAGTTGGAGGTTTAGAGGAGATTAGGGATCATTTTCTTTTCATGCTACGCTGATTAGACCGGTGCTTAGAGTGGGGTTAGGATATTACTCAGGGACGAGTAATGGTCTAAGCGTGGGGGAATTTGATGTGGTGGATTTTATATATATTATTTCCCTAATTTTCTTGACAGTTTATCATTATTTTGATGTAATTTAGACTAGTTTTGATGTAATTTTGAGTAAACTATGAATTGGTGAGTTTGTGAGAAATCATTGTAATTGTGAGACATTTTGAGTGATTTTGTATTGTCCCTGCAAAAGTTTATTAATGTGGAGGATAAAGTGCTATTATCAGAAGTGCAGGGACCAAACTGCGAGAAGCTGAAGTTCAAGAATCAAATTTATAAAGCAGCAAAATTTCAGGGACCAAAGTGAAAGAAAAGAAATTGGAATTTAGTGTGCACGTGTGATGTGGTTTTGGAAAGCAATTAAATTTTTGCAAGAAGACCCACTAAGAAGTGGTATTAAATTGGGAAATTGAGTTTCCTAAACCAAAGCCAAGGCATTGATTGACTGGTACCTATTTTCTCCGCGTGGACCAAGGCTGTTGACCGCATGGACCGAGGCAATTGAAGGCTTGGAAATAGTTGGAATTGAAGAGGATTATTATTATTATTATTATTAATATTATTATTATTTTGTTTCCTTTTTCTTTTTAGTTTCCTTATAGGTTTATTATTATAAGTTGGAACAAGTATAAATACTTGTTTTAATTTCAGTTTTAGGGGAGACTTTTTATTATTTTTCCTAGAGAGATTTCATAATTTTCATGGAGAACTAATTTCATTGCTTCGGATTTGAATCCTGAACCGTTTGTTTAATTCAATTGAGATATCGATTTCTTTATTTCTGAATCCCTATTCATAGTTTTACCTGTTTTAATTGCTAAATCGTTTCTAGGGTTTTGAGATTTGATCACCCTCTTTTCCCTTGTAATTGATTTAATGCTAGTTTAATCTTAAGTCTGTGTCAGATTAAGGTTTTTCACAAGTAGCATCTTTGAGATTTATGCACGTGTCGTGGTAAATTGAAAAGGGGGTGAAACTAGGTTTTGATCTATTTGCAAAAGAATAGTGAAATTCTTGATCTTAATTTCTTAGAGCTTTATCAATCAATATTGTGAATCTAGACTGTCGCTAGGTTTAGGTATTGATTAGGGGAATAGGTGAGTGTGTCACTGCTTATAACCATTAATAAGAAAGAAATAGGGGTTGAAATATATTCCGGATCAAGTGAATAGGGAGGAAGGGAAAGAAATTGTGCCGATGATATTGAATTGATAAACGGGGACGGAAACAAATCTGAAGTGTTTCCCGTTAATTGTTTACAACTTAGTCTTTCAATTTTTGTTTTAGAAATCTAAGTAAAATAAAATAAACCCCCAATCTTGTCAAGTGACAATTGTGCAATCAAATAATCGTTCTTCTGTGGATCGACCCTGGACTTGTCCTAGCTGCAGTTTTTGTAGCCGAGTATAGTCTTGGTATTTAATTTGTAGGCGTGCGACTTTAGACCTATCACTTCTCGAGTCAACTCATACTTGCTACACTTCTCAAACAATGACCTCTCACTAAAGACAAATAACACAATTCGCAAATGATCTTCATGATCCTCTCGTAACTTTAATTAAACAAAGAGGTCATCCATCATAATTACCATAAAGCCATCAATATAAGGATTAAAAATTCGGCTTATCATACCCATAACCAACACATGGAAATACTCCGATGGAAGTACATTTACTACTTATTCATAAACAACACATAAAATTTTTAGAAGGACTTCTTATTCAAGTCTAACACATACCAAATACCCTTCACACTTTTAACCAAAATTTTCACCTTTAATGCCTATATAACAAGAATACCAAATAAAGGCTTATCTGTAACAAATACAAATATGAGCAAATTAGGCATAGAAAAGGAGACTCACTTCTTATGATAGTCTACCAATGCACAACCACTACTTAACCATCCAGGTCAAGTATACACCAAAATCACAGATCGGTAATCATACCAAATTCACTGGCAATATATGCCCAGATATAACCACATCACCCTCGTGGTAAACCAAAGAAAATTCGAGGTACTCCCTCATAAAAGCAGAAACCTCTAACACATAAAACAAATCTCAAGCAATGTATGCCACATAGAAGCAAAATGCGATGCCAAACATAAATGATATGAAACAGGATCTATAAAAATATGACCCCTAACTCCTGAGACAGGTAATATACCTCTAGTGACCTCTGAGGGATCTATCTCTCATAGACCCGAAACACATACTCGACCTTAGACCTTCCCTTTTGATTTCCTTTCGTTATCTCTCTTGGTACTACCTCTTTGTTGTCCACCTTGTTGACCGCTGCCTGAAGCTCGTCCCCGCTGCAACCATGGGCAATACCTCCTAAAGTGTCCCATTGCTCCACAATTAAATGCACTTGTCTTGCTTACTCCAACACTTATCTTCAGTATGTCCAATCCTCTTGCAAAAATTACAAACCTTCCCGTATTTACTGGATACTAGCTGAGCCGAAGGAGCTACCACATGCCCCGCTCGAACCCTCCCGGAGACTGAAGACCTTGGCTGCCCTCTGGTGACTCTGGATCCTTGTCCTTGATACTTTGATTTGCTTCTAACCCCACTTTCTGATCTTCCACTGTTTTCCTCAATGTCAATCTCGATCTTATACGCTCTATCTACAACTGTCTGATAATTGGTGAAGTTATCAATCAATAATTTCTTCCTAAATTCAACCCTCAAACCTTTTACAAACCTATGAACTCTTCTCGCTTCATGTGATACCAAATGAGGGCAACACAGAGCCAATTCCTCAAACGGGCTGAATACTGATCCACCGTCATATTCCTTTGCTCTAGTCTCAAGAATTCGATCTCCTTCTTGTCCCTTGTAACCATTGAAATGAAATAATCCTTGAACTGCTGGGTGAAATTATCCCAAGTCTGGGGCGTATGATCCCTCTCCCAACTTCCCTTCAAAATTTGCCACCACTGATCAGCTGGACCTTCAAGTTTGAAAACGGCATATCTAACCTTCTCTTCATTGCGACTCTCCATAACCTCAAAGATTTTGTTCATTTCTTCTAGCCATCTTTCTGCCTTTAACGAATTCGGGTCTCCATTAAAGCTCGGTGGATTCATCTTCACAAACCTTTCCAATCCATCACTTTGACATCCCTCAGGTTGATTCAGAGCTGATCCCCGAGTTTCCATATTCTGTACAAACATCCTGAATAAATTTATCATCTCTTCATTCTGAATTCCACCTGTCCCCATATTTCCTTCATTTTCTGGAACCCTTCGCTGGTCATCATTGCTTCCGGCCATTGTACAAACCCCCTGCACCAAACACTCGCCGTCAATTTCCACACACTCCCCCTTAGTTTAGACATCTACCCTTGACCTCTAAACTAGGCTTTGATACCAACTGTGAGCACCCCAACCCGGAACCTAACACGTGTCCCGAGCTGGAGAGGCCCAAACTAAGAAAACCCACCTGAATCTTTAAAAACTTTTATTTCACCTTAAAAGAAAACCAATTCTCAAACTTCCAAAATAAAACCAACTGATAATATCTCCACTTGGAGGAAATTTCAACAACAACTTCAATAAACCATAATCTGATCAATTACATTGAACCCCCCCCCCCCCCAAATAAAATTGTTTTACAAAAGAGTTTCCTATACAACTTTCCAAAAGAGTAATACTTAATAAATACTCCCAGACAACCTACTCATATACATAACCTGACAAGTCCCAAAAGCAAAAAGTCCAAACTCTTTTTTCCCGGCCTCATTGGTTCAGGTCACCTGTCTCAGCACGATCTAAAACAGTAAAGGGGAAGGGGTGAGAATAAATCTCAATAAGCTATTATGAATGCAGCAAGATGCCAAATAAGATGCAACACATAGCATGGTTACACTTACACATTGTTAAAGCGGTAAACACCTTACGTTACCTCATTTTACCTTTCCCGTCTGAACAATTAAGTCGTGCAACGTGGGAGTAAAACTTCGCTCTTTGGTGAACTGCCCCCATGCACATTCACCGCTTATAGGACTCATACCCCAGAGATCCATATAAGGAAAGAAAAATACTTATATGACTCTTCATTCAGAGCACCATATAATATCGCAGCTATCTGTAAGGCTTTTGGCTCAATACAGAAGCATTCCACCTAGCTCCATAGGAAATCGCAGCTATCTGTAAGGCTTTTGGCTCAATACAGAAGCATGCAAACCCCATCTGTGGCCACAGAAGGGGACAGTCACATGTATAATGAACTTCAATCACTTATAGAACACATCCATAATTGATTGTATCCCATTATACCCCTAAACCTCGTATAATATAAACACGTTCAAGCACATAATAGATACTTGAAATTAAGTCCACACCTTGGGATAATAATGCAACAATATGATAAATATATCCACATTTGGGATAACAAGGTAACAATATAATAAATGAATCCACACTTGGGATAATAATGCAACAATATGATAAATATACATCTTCAAACTAGCACAATAGTGTAACATATAGCTTCTACACTATTCAAACTAACCACCATGGATATGATAGCAAGTAAGGCCACCATGTATCATAAACCATTCCTACATAGTCATTACACAACCTTGAATAACCTTAATAAAAGTTCAAGATCTAATTCCCAAGTTTGAACCACTTTGGTGAAGTTACTAATCAAGCTTATCAACCATTTTCCGAACAATATTTAAACTACTTCCACAATTCCATTTTGACCAAGGGAGATACCGTGGTACAGCTAAAATGTTCTACTTCAATTTTAGTTAAAGAGGGTTCGATTATATCCTAGGTAGATTAGGTTTATACAACTTTGAAAATGGTTCAGAGTCACCAGGTCAGGGCACGACTCGTGCCCCAGGGCACGACTCGTGCCCATTTGACACCCACCAGAATCAGTCGTCCTTAACTGGGCACGACTTAGGCTTAAACTGTCGCACGACTCGTCCACCCTTCATGGCACGGCTCGTGCTACAGGGCACGACTCGTGCCATCTGCCCAGAATTCCAAAAATAGGGCAGCAACAACAGAGTTCAACCACGACAACCAATTTGACTTACCCCTTTTTCTGAACACATCAGTAAACCAACTCCATTTCAGTCCAAAACCATTATAACTCTTTCTATTCATTTCCAACTCAAGTAATATGTGGCCAATCCAATTCTAAATTACATTAACAAGTCTAAAGTGGACATGCATCCAAGTATTTACCCATTACAACTTAGAACAACCATTTTACTACTATCCATTTCCACTTCCAACCATTTTCCTCACTTTCTAACTCTAGTAAATTGGCCAAAACCCACATGCAATACCTACACTTTAACCATTAACATCTACAAATACTTTATACCACTCTTCTTTCAACTTAGACCACCATTTTATAACCACAAGTAATTCCACATTTACTAAAAACCTTTTTACTCAAATAACATTATCCAAAAAATACCAAAACCCTTTTCTTTCAACCAAATATTCAATAAAACATAGAATGAGCAATTATTAGAAGGAAGTCATAATAACTTACTAAAATGATTTGAAACGAAATATTTATTTTCTGGGTTTGACGCGCTCCCCTCGCCGCCACGAACAAGAATGTACAAACGGATCGTAAAATGGAAGGGAATTGAGTTTATTATGATTTTTGGAAAGGAAGAGCTAGGGTTGGATTTTCATGGAGGAAATGTGAGGACGTTGAAGAAGATGATGGGGGAATGGGGAGGTATGGCCTCCCTTTGACTAATATAAAGGGAAATAATTCAACTTTTCCACTTAAGCCCCTTAAAGTCTAAGGAAATGTATCTAACACCTCAACTTCTATTCTTTACACAAAACACCTCACCCACTTATAATATTTTATTTAATTTTCAATTATTATAACTTCACCACAACACTTTATATTTATTTCATTTAGACCATTTATCATTAAAGTTAATTCATTTTCATCCTTACTTCACATATGCTACCATTATCAAAGTATAAAAATGACACCAAAATTCAACAAGTAGCACAAAATAAATAATTGAGATACTACAATCCTAACCCCACGTGCTCAACACGTGCTAAAAGGGTGCCTAGGGTTAGGGTCGTTACAATATTCCTCCCTATCCTAAACACTACCTCCTCCGTCCCACCTCCCTCCCTCCCTCCCATAACCCCACCCCTCCCCCTCCCCCCACTCCTCCCTCCCCTACCCATACTTCCCCCAACCCAAACTTGCCTCCCAACCCCACTCCAAATGAACCCCCATCCACACCTCGGCCTGAAACAACCTTACCTACTCCTAACCCCACCTCTCCTCCACCTCCCACCCGTACTATTACCACAAGATTATCCCATGGGGTCACCAAACCTAATCCCAAGTATGCCAATCTTTCCCTTCGCACCTCTCCCACAAGCCTTCCCACCACCACCAAACAGGCCCTATCCATTTCACATTGGCGTAATGCCATGATCGAAGAATTTCAGGCCCTAACCCGCAACAACACCTGGTCTTTGGTTCCTCCTACCACAGCTCATAACATTGTCGGATGCAAATGGGTTTTTCGCATAAAATACAATCCCGACAACACAATTCAGAAATACAAGGCTCGGCTGGTAGCCAAGGGTTTTCACCAACAACCCGGTGTTGACTACACCGAAACCTTCAGCCTCGTTGTCAAACCAGCCACTGTCCGACTCCTCTCCCTTGCCACCACCAACCATTGGCCCCTTCGCTAACTTGATGTCAACGCCTTTCTTCAAGGTACCCTCTCTGAAACTGTGTTTATGACCCAACCCCCTGGATTTGAGGACTCCACCAACCCTTTCTCTGTTTGTCGCCTTTCCAAGGCAATCTATGGTCTCAAACAAGCTCTTCGTGCCTGGTTTCAAGAACTCAAAACCTACCTCACCACATATGGCTTTAAACCCTCTTTAGCCGATCCTTCCCTATTCATACTAAACACAACTCCATCCCCAATTTACCTGTTAGTATATGTCGACGACATCATTGTCACCGGACCCTCTCCATCTGATGAAGGGAAATTATTATGACAAGTTAGGATTTGATTTTTACTATTTTTATTTGTTATTATTTTATTATTTTCGAAATTTATTTTAAATAGATAATATTTTTGGTATTAGAAGTATATTAGGACTTTATTTTAAGGTTTTATTGATTGATTAGGTTACTATATAGACTAGGGTTATTTTGGGAAATTTTTGACTTGTTTTTCAAGTCTTAGAGTCACTATATAATTAAGGTTAAATGTAATTCCGAATTTCAGTGGTTGATTAATAAAATTTGAATGTTTACTCTTCAGTTTTCTCGAGCCAAAATTGACGATTGATTGCTGAATTTCTCGAGCGAAATTATGTGATTAATCTTTATCAAGTCTTCCGCTACGTCAGTTGGTATCAGAGCCTTTCGTTCGATTCAGGAAGAATGGTTCGGGGGCAGAAGAGACAAACTGTGGAAGCGATCTACGAGCGAGATGAAGCGGTTCTGGAGGAACGCATCGGATCCATCGTAGATCAACGTATGGAGTTGTTGATGGAACAGTTAACGGTCTGGATTACCGACTTGTTCAATCAACAGACTCGGGGGAATCGGCTAGCACTGGCGGCGACGGACGGCGAGGCCCGGGAGGTGGATTCTGATGGTGGTGATATTTCGTGGCCTTTCGTCGAATCGGCGACTGCCGAACTTTTCATCGATTGGTCAAAACCACCTATTTATGTTGAATGTAATTGTGAAATCTGTCAATTACCAACATCTCATCATATGGGTGTACCAATGGTTGGCGTTGAATCTTCACAAGATAAATTGGTGTGGAAGTTTGACATTGGTCATCCTTACGAAGATCCTTTCAATGTTGATAGTTCTAATGTTTCAGGTTCTTGGTTCTTCAAAAAGATGATTATTGTATTGAGAACTTTCTCATGAATGGATGGACAGACTGGATGGATATCATGGCGAGTGGTACTAAATTTAAAGTCCGTCAAATAGTTCCAAGTGCTTCAATTCAAGCAAAACTTAAAATTCGAGGACGAATTTTCTTCAAGCAAGGGAGAATGATGAAGGAAAATTATTATGACAAGTTAGGATTTGATTTTTACTATTTTTATTTGTTATTATTTTATTATTTTCGGAATTTATTTTAAATAGGTAATATTTTTGGTATTAGAAGTATATTAGGACTTTATTTTAAGTTTTTATTGATTGATTAGGTTACTATATAGACTAGGGTTATTTTGGAAAGTTTTTGACTTGTTTTTCAAGTCTTAGAGTCACTATATAATTAAGGTTAAATGTAATTCCGAATTTCAGTGGTTGATTAATAAAATTTGAGTGTTTACTCTTCAGTTTTCTCGAGCGAAAATTGACGATTGATTGCTGAATTTCTCGAGCGAAATTCTGTGATTAATCTTTATCAAGTCTTCCGCTACGTCACCATCCCACCTTCAGTCATTCATCACAAGTCTGTCACAACGTTTCTCTCTTAAGGACCTTGGTCCCTTGTCTTACTTCTTGGGTGTCGAAGTCGTCCCGAACCAAAATGGGCTCCTTCTCTCTCAAACAAAATACATCCATGATCTTCTCACCCGTCACAACATGATTGACTGCAAACCGCTTCCTACTCCCATGGTTACATGATGTATCTGATGTATCCCTCAAAGAAGCGGGTTTTGGAATTCCGATTTGATTTTGTTTCCTATTTTGAAGTGTTTTAATTAGGATTGTTTTGCTTTTCCTTTTCCAAGTAGTTTAGGGTTTTTGATTTTGTTTCCTATTTTGAAGTGTTCTAATTAGGATTGTTTTGCTTTTCCTTTTCCAAGTAGTTTAGGGTTTTGTTTAGAGTATAAATACTCTCTTTCATTGTTTGTTTTAGGATACGTTTTGATAATTAAATTAAATTGAATTGCTTTGCAATTGAAAGTTTTTACCTTGAAGCTTTTAGCTTGTTTGTTGGAGTTCTTTGAATTCCTTGTGAAGGTTCTCATCTTTTGGTGTTTACCTCTTCAAACCCTAATTCAATTGCTGATTCAATTCGAATTGGGTCAAATAGTTGTTGATTCAATTATTTGCCTATCCCTTTTATTATTCCGCTGCAACTCGTTTACATCAGTTGGTATCAGACAAAGGACGATCCAAGGAAGAAAATCTAACAAGAAAGATGACCAACAATGGTGGAGAAGAAGAATCCCTTCTTGAGAAGATCGATATGTGTTTGGAGTTTGATCGTTGTCAGGTAAGAAAATATTCTATAAAGTATAATAAACTTTATAAGGAGTCCGATGATAAGAATGACTTGATGCTTTATTTTGAAACTGAGATTCAAAACGGCCGACTTCAAGCAAGTCATCAGTTTTTGGTGGATAAGTATCGCGACGAAAGGGATGTTGTTTGGGCGTAAGGCGAACGATGTCTTGTCCAAATCGATCTTTATACGAAAAGAATTCATCGTTTCGAGGCACGAAGGGAGGCTGAATTGAAGCGTCTCGAGGAAGAAAATCGCCTTGCTATTGATATATTTCCTGTCCAAGAAGATCCTGTTGAAGAGGAGTCTATTGTTGAAAATCTATGTGCAAAGGACGAGGACATTCAGGTTTGTGATAATAATATTCCTTCCCTTATTATAAACCCTGTTCATGCCCCTATTGAATCCAAGGTGAATGATGAAATCCGAAGTAATTGGTTTGTTGCAAAATCGAATTTTGTATTGGGCGATATTTTTGTCGGTGACTTTATTATGATTACTCATGTGGACGATGGGGAGGTTGATCGGCCAAGAGATAATGGGATTGATACGGATGATAGTATTATGTTTCCGGAGGAAATTTTCATCCATATATTTATGCTTCGTCGTCATATGTATTCAAAATACTTGTTTCAATGGGGCGGACACGTTTTCTTCTTTCTTCCAAGGACGAGAAAAGATTTGCTTTATTCGAAATATCTCTTTATTTGGGATGGAAGATGTCAGATGTTGATCAAGGGGAGGTCGGGGCGGAAGGTCAACAATGGAGGATCAAACACTACAAAATCATGTTCTTTTTCTAAAGACCAGAATTCGGAGACGAATTCTTTTGAAGTGGGGGTGTATGATGTATCTGATGTATCCCTCAAAGAAGCGGGTTTTGGAATTCCGATTTGATTTTGTTTCCTATTTTGAAGTGTTTTAATTAGGATTGTTTTGCTTTTCCTTTTCCAAGTAGTTTAGGGTTTTTGATTTTGTTTCCTATTTTGAAGTGTTTTAATTAGGATTGTTTTGCTTTTCCTTTTCCAAGTAGTTTAGGGTTTTGTTTAGAGTATAAATACTCTTTTTCATTGTTTGTTTTAGGATACGTTTTGATAATTAAATTAAATTGAATTGCTTTGCAATTGAAGGTTTTTACCTTGAAGCTTTTAGCATGTTTGTTGGAGTTCTTTGAATTTCTTGTGAAGGTTCTCATCTTTTGGTGTTTACCTCTTCAAACCCTAATTCAATTGTTGATTCAATTCGAATTAGGTCAAATAGTTGTTGATTCAATTATTTGCCTATCCCTTTTATTATTCCGCTGCAACTCGTTTACATCATTACATCACCACCTCTCACTCGGTCCACTGTCACTCCCGCTGTTGATCCTACCCCCTATCGTGCTATTGTTGGTGGCCTTCAGTGACTGTCCTTCACTCGTCCCGATATTGCTTTCTCTGTCAACAAACTTGCTCAGTTCATGCAAAACCCCCAACCTCCTCACTGGGTTGCACTCAAGCGTCTTCTCCGCTACCTTCATGGCACTATGCATTTGGGTCTTCAAATATTCTCAAAGTCTCCTTCATCCCTTCACGCCTTCGCGATGCGGATTTGGGCAGTGACAAAGACGATTTTGTATCCACTTCCGATTCTTTGTTTACCTCTGGGAAAACCCGGTTACTGTCATCCCGCAAACAACGTGCTCGCTCATTCCACTACCGAGGCCGAATTCCGGCCATCGCGACACCGCCGCCGAACTCACTGGGTTAAGAACTTGCTTACCGAGCTTGGATTCTCCTCGCGCCACACCTCGCGGTCTATCAGTGATAACCTAGGCGCCACAACTTATTCTGCGAACCCGGTCTTCCACTCTCGGATGAAACATGTGGCCCTCTCATTTCACTTTGTCCGTGAACAAGTTCAGTCCAGTTCCTGATAGCCAAAAGCCAAGAGAATTAAGCCGAACGGAATAAACAACCAAAGTTCTGAAGAAAAGCTTCAGCTTTCTTATGAAAATTCAATAATCAAAGTCTGCATTAATCCAAGCTAAAAGATGTTTAAATACTTCGTCTAAACCCTAGAACAAAACGACAAAAGAAAGACCAAATTAACCCTGCTTAAACGTGCCAAAACAGCAGTGAAATCGACTAAGGAAACAGTGGAGACGTAATTAAGGAAGTTGCGTCGTCGTGAGGCGCCCGCCCCCTTCTCTGTGAGGCGCCCGCATCAAACCCCGTGACTTCATGGCTTGGGCGAACCTGCTTGAGGCGGCCGCATGGATCTCTGTGAGGCGTGCGCCTCAAGCTCCGTAGCAAGGCCACCATGTTCTGCATCCGGGGCGCCCGCCTGACCTTGAGTGAAGCGCCCGCCCGCCTGGTCTGGTTCCTCCTGTGTTGTTGTCGTTGCTTGCTGCCATGCGTCTCCCCTTGCCCATGCCTCCTTGTTCAGCTTCTACCATGCCTCCCAATTGTGTTGGATCATAATGTGGAACTATATCATCCTCCCCGTCTTGAGAAAAACTCGTCCACGAGTTGCCATCATCGTCATTGTCTCCATGGTAAGCTGATAAATCCGCAACATTGAACGTGGCAGAGACGTTGTACTCACCGGCCAAGTCAACCTTGTATGCATTGTCATTGATCCGCTCCACTACCCGAAATGGACCGTCAGCTCTTGGTTGTAACTTGCCAAAACGACCGGCTGGGAATCTCTCCTTTCGTAAGTGTACCCACACCAAATCTCCAACCTGAAACACAACCCGTTTGCGATGCTTGTCCACCCGCTGCTTGTACATGTTGTTTTGCCGAATAATGCGCTTGCGAACCTGCTCATGAAGCTCTTTAATCTGAGTTGCACGCGCCTCTGCATCAGAATTGTATTGACTGGTAACCGGAAGAGGAATGAGGTCTAAGGGACTGAGCGGGTTACGACCATACACAACTTGGAAAGGGCTTTTCCCCGTAGTGCCGTTCTGAGAATTGTTGTAAGCAAACTCGGCCTGTGCAAGTGTCAAGTCCCACTGTCGGGGATGGTCACCAACTAAACTGCGCAATAAATTACCCAAGCTGCGATTAGTCACCTCAGTCTGTCCATCCGTCTGTGGGTGATACGAGCTACTGAACTGTAAGCGCGAACCCATCTTCCGCCACAACGTGCGCCAAAAATGGCTAACGAACTTGACATCCCTGTCAGACGTAAGCGATTTGGGAATGCCATGCAACTTCACACTCTCCTCAAATACAAGTTCTGCCACTTGTGTTGCATTAAATGTCTTATCATAGGAACAAAATGGGACATTTTTGAAAAACGATCCACCACCACCATAATGGAATCCTTCTGTCGCTGCGTACGAGGCAATCCCAACACAAAATCCAAACTAATGTCCTCCCATGGAGAAGTAGGAACCGGCAAAGGAGTATAAAGGCTGCAAGGCTGGACTTGCATGAAGTCTTCGCTACATGACACACACGACATCTCTCCACAAAACGAGCAACATCATGTCCCAACTTTGGCCAAAAACCGCTCGCCTACAAGAGCCAATGTTTTATCTTTGCCAAAGTGTCCCGCAAGTCCCCCTTCAGCGACTCTCGATATGATAAGGTCCCTCAACGAACAATAAGGGACACAAAGCTTGTTCCCTTAAACAAGTAGCCATCATGGATCGAAATTGCGTAAAATTACCCCGAGTACACTTATCCCAAACCTCCCCAAAATATGGATCATCACGGCATAAATCACGAAAAGTGTCAAATCTCGCATACCTCAACCTCGCAATGTAGATAGTAAGGCATGCCGACGGCTCAAAGCATCGCCCACACGGTTCGAACTCCCGCCTTATGTGTAATGACAAACGTAAAATTGAATGAACTCCACCCACTTGGCATGTCGCAGATTAAGCTTATCGCCGCCTGGATGTATTTGAGTGCCTCATGATCGAATACAACACAAACTCCCGTAACAATAGATAATGTTGCCCAATGCTCCAAGGCGCGAACAATGGCATAGAATTCCTTATCATAGGTAGTACTTCTTCTTAGCATCGTTCGGTTTCTCACTAAAGAAGGCGACAGCTTCTTATTCTCGACTCAACACTCCGCCAACGCCAACATTGGAGGCATCACAACGAACCTCAAAAACTTCATCAAAATTAGGCAAAATAAGAACAGGTGGCTTCGTGTCACCGCCGTTTTCAAAAGCCGAAAAGCATCATCTGTCGCCTTATTCCACACAAACACACTCCCTCGATGCAGCCAATCGTAGGGCAATAATACCGCTAAAATCACGAATGAAACGGCGATAAAAGGAAGCCAAACCATGAAACCGCCTAACATCATGAACATTCGTCGGTGTAGGCCAGCTAGTGATAGCTTCCACCTTCGAATCATCCATACGAATGCCCTCCTTGGTAACAACATACCCCAAGAAGGTCACTTGCTCCGTCAAAAAGTGGCACTTCTTACGATTAGCATATAATTTCTGCTCACGCAGAACATCAAAAACCTGTCTCAAGTGTACCAAGTGTTGTTCCACAGATTTACTATAAATCAAGATATCATCAAAATAAACAACAACGAACGTACCAATAAAAGGTCTGAAAATCTGGTTCATGAGTCGCATGAACGTGCTAGGAGAATTAGAGAGCCCAAATGGCATCACCATCCACTCATACAAACCATCCCGAGTCTTGAAGGCCGTCTTCCACTCATCCCCTGGCCTCGACACGAATCTGTGGTACCCGCTCCGCAAATCAATCTTGGAAAACACCACCGCACCATGTAATTGGTCAAGCAAATCATCGATCCGAGGAATGGGAAACCTGTACTTGATGGTGATTTTATTGATCGCCCGACTATCCATACACATACGCAATGTTCCTTCAGCCTTAGGTACCATCAACGCCGGAACCGCACATGGGCTCATACTTTCCCGAATGACACCCTTGTCAAGTAACTCCCGTACTTGTCGCTCTAACTCCTCATGTTCCTTGGGTCTCAATCGATACGCACTTGTTCGGAATAGAGGCACCCGAACAAGATCAATACAATGTCAATATCTCGCGTGGGAGGGAGTCCTGAGGAATCTCATCAGAGTAACATCACCGTAATCATCAAGTAATGATCGTACTCCGCGGCGCGGACATACCCGACTCGTTCTCTTCTAGCATGACAAGAACATGTAACCCCTTGCTCCCTGCGCGAAAGCCGAATCAAACTACGAGCGGCTAAGGAGTTGGTGAGCAACGGCGGTCGTCGGTTTCTCACTAGTAGTCCGCTCTGTCTCGGGTCCGTAGGACAAAGAGTAATAGAGACATCATTCATGCGGAAGGTGTACGTATTCTTGAACCCATCATGCTTAACCCGCCCGTCAAACAACCACGACCTACCCAACAAAATATGGCATGCATCCATTGGTACCACATCACACCACACCTCATCTCTATAACGCCGCTAATAGAAAACCGCACGAGGCACCGCTTATCCACCTCGAGCTCATCGCCCTCGATCAACCAAGACAACTTATATGGCCGCTGGGTGTACAACCGTAGTGCAAACTCGGTTTATCCACCATTGTAGTAGAAACAACATTCTCACAACTACCACCATCAATAATAATCTTCGCACACCTTACCCTCGGGCAACGCACTTTCAGACAAGATATTATGGCGAAGCCACCGATCATCATCCACACTGCTGTGTTCAACACACGTCTAACCACCAAGGCCGACTTGCTCGCATAAACTACCTTGCCTCGACGTCGGACACCTCGTCTTCTTCATCATGTAGACCGGCAACTCTTCCTCAAGTAAGGCAACAACGTTCCTGTTGGGACATTCGGCTTGAAGGTGACCAATACCACCCCGACACTCAAGCACCTCGCAGTGCCTCCCCTAGTATTTCTTTGCAGCTGGTACCCGGATTGCCGCTGCCGGTGTCTTAGGAGCGGTTAGGGGGACCCTTTAGGTGTGCTAGAACTACCAACGCCCTAGTGGTGGTAACATCTCTCGCCGGCCAACGATTCACCGCTTTCTTTCGCTTCAATCGTTTCTCAACCTTCAAAGCAAGTCGACACACATCCGCATAGGTCCAATACCGCGCAATCAACCACCTCCGACACGTCAACACGTAGTCCCCCAAGGAAGCGAGCAACGGCCTGCTCATCCTCTTCTAAACATCACACCGCATCTGCAAACGATCAAACTCGTTGATAAACTCCTCGACGGCCATATCCCTCGCTTCAGATTATGGTAATCAAGAAAAGCCTCCGTCGATAGTGGTCTCGGAAGGAATTTCCTTCGTAGCAACTTTTTCATCTTATCCCAAGAATGAATTTTTGCTTTCCTCTCTCGCCCGTTGCTTCTTAACATGTTCCCACCATATAGAAGCATGCTTTTTCAATTTAATTGCCACCACCTTAACCTTATGACTATCGTCCATAGGTTTCAAATCAAACACACGTTCAACAGTATTTAGCCAATCAATGAACTCATCAGGGTGTGCCTTACCTTCAAACTCCGGGATGTCGATCTTCATGCCGATATCCTTCGAAGGATCAGCCCCAAACCTGTGTCCACGATCAGCGACCACGAGCGAAGGGATTGCGCCCATCCGCAAAGCCTCCTTCATCGGGCCGACTCGCTCGACCTGAGCCCACACCAGTGGGAGCTCGCAAATTAGCAAGCTGCTGTTGGAGGTGCTGAACCTGGTTTCGCAATTCGTCATTCTCAATATCACGTTGGTCTCTTCCGTGAGGAATTTCGTCCGCCTGTTGGTCTGCCCTACGGCCCCGACCACGACCACGACGACCATCACGAGCCACACGTCCGCGTTCGGCCATTGATAACCAGGAAACTGATACCAAATGATAGCCAAAAGCCAAGAGAATTAAGCCGAACGAAATAAACAACCAAAGTTCTGAAGAAAAGCTTCAGCTTTCTTATGAAAATTCAATAATCAAAGTCTGCATTAATCCAAGCTAAAAGATGTTTAAATACTTCGTCTAAACCCTAGAACAAAACGACAAAAGAAAGACCAAATTAACCCTGCTTAAACGTGCCAAAACAGCAGTGAAATCGACTAAGGAAACAGTGGAGACGTAATTAAGGAAGCTGCGTCGTCGTGAGGCGCCCGCCCCCTTCTCTGTGAGGCGCTCGCATCAAACCCCGTGACTTCATGGCTTGGGCGAACCTGCTTGAGGCGGCCGCATGGATCTCTGTGAGGCGTGCGCCTCAAGCTCCGTAGCAAGGCCACCATGTTCTGCATCCGGGGCGCCCGCCTGACCTTGAGTGAAGCGCCCGCCTGGTCTGGTTCCTCCTGTGTTGTTGTCGTTGCTTGCTGCCATGCGTCTCCCCTTGCCCATGCCTCCTTGTTCAGCTTCTACCATGCCTCCCTGTTGTGTTGGATCATAATGTGGAACTATATCAGTTCCCTTCGAGTACAACACATTTCTGGTACGGATCAACTGGCCGATATTCTGACAAAACCACTACCTCGCATACGCTTCCGACAACTTACTTTCAAGATTGGCCTTCTCCTCGGATCGTCCATCTTGCGGGGGCGTATTAAGGATGATAGAGAATCAGAAGCTGAGGCGCCCGCCTCAGCATCACCATTCCTCGGCCAAAGCTTCTGCACTCCAGGCGTCCGCCTCCCCAGCAGCCAGGCGCTCGCCTCAGTCCCTCAAGGCCACGGCTGGAGCCACTGCCTCTCAGGCTGACGCCTCAGATTCACCAAGCGGCCGCCTCAACATGCCTTGTTTACATCCGGCTGTTTCCTAATGTTTCCTAATCAAACTTGGATTCTAGATTACTTAGTGTATATTTAGTTGTTTATAAAGATTAGGAAACTAAATATTCAATTGTATAGATTAGATTTATAATTCATATAGGACTCCTCCTATTGTACTATATATTGGTTGCTTGTGAATAAATAAATTAAGTTTTTCCAAATCTTACACCTAGAAGGCTAGAACTTGCACATTGTTTCCAGATTTCAATTTTTGGCCCTCATTCCTAAAGTTTGTCAATAGAAACAGATAGTATTACAGTGAATATTGTAAATTTCTTTTCCAATGGGAAGTATAGTATAACTCTGATTGAATTTGTGTTTCTTTGGGAATCAAGAATTTTCTCTCGTACAGATTTGAATTTGAGACTTTTCACTTATTATACAGGTGCTCTAACCGACTGAGCTATGATCTCTCTCTCAGAACCAAAAATACACAAGCAATTTTTACTGCATCTATCCACTTTAATCTATTGGTTAAAGTTCTGATATGAGTAAATTGTTCCAATATTTATTAGGTACTGGCCGAACCGATACGGACATGTTTCCTGAAGTTGACAGCACCTGGAAAGTATGTGAGACTCATATATCTCAAAATTACCTTTGTGGTATCAATATTATTCAATGCTGCACTTTTTTTGATTCTTTATAGCAGTCTACGAGTTATTATGGCCCTCTTTCCTTCTGGGTAGTTGAATCCTTAGACGTGAATCTACCTCCTTCGTTTAGACAAGTACTTAGCCATGTGCTTTCCTACTGTGGATTAGGAATTGTCTATAAAGTTCATCTTTTATTAAAAGAAGATAACGTATTTAAAATCTACTGCAATAATGCATGTGCTAACCCTTGAAACATATCTTTCTCCTTCCTTGGCTGAAAATGAAGTGTATGGGAATAATATATTAAACCCTTAACATTATTTAACTGTGGTCACAGAAACCAGTGAATTTCTGGCCTGCACACATTTTTTTTTTTTTTGTGTTTTTGTGGAGTCAAAGAAAAGCAAAAACATGTACTCCCTCCCTCCCTAAATGAATGTCCATTTTTTCCGAAAAAAAATTGCCCCAAAATGAATATCCAAAATTTGGAGAAGTTACTAAACTCTCCCTCAACAAGTTCTAATTCACGTTACACTCATGATGTAATATGTTGAGATTATTAAGAGTTTGTATGTACTTATGCTACTAAAAATGCTTAAATTTCAACTCTTCTCAAATGCCCCTCAAAATGAAAATTGGACATTCATTTAGGGGGGGTGGGGGAGTAGTTTATTTTTAGTATAACATCCGTATGATCTGTATACTGATCATGTCATCTTTATTCGGAATGATGTTTTAGACATTCAATGAGGTACAAAAGTTGCTCAGTAAGACCAACGGGAAATTGGTTGGTGATGTGATGACATCAGTTCCAATAGTGGTTCGTGAGAGTACCAATCTCGAGGATGCTGCTAGGTTCGTTCACTTATATTTTCCGTAGTTCTTTTCTTTATTGTTTCCCATGTCTTAAATTCAATCGTGCCAAGGACCCTATGTTCTAGCTCGATTCAGTTCACGAATTGAGCTTATACTAGTCAGGCTCAAGCTTTGATGAATCCTTAGTGAAAATTATGCAATAGATCATATAAACACTACGGAGTGTATTAATTGTGCTCCCTCCATCCCGTTAAGATGTTCCTACTGTTGGAGTATTTATCTCAATACGGGAATTAACAAGCCTTGCCTTCAATATATAGAAGTCTTGGGGCAACTCTCTTACAACCAATTGGTTTTGAGATGAAATGTCAGACTTGTCATGGTATGAGAGCACGCTCTTCTAACTGTCCGGGCTTACCGAGGAGGCGTGTTGAATGGCTCAAATAAGCCTTGCATTCAATATCTAAAGATCGAGGGCTACTCGTCTCATAGCCAATTTTTTTTTAAAGGAACCCCATACTTTATCACCTATTTGTCTGTTGAAACAATTTAGTTTTATATTATCATCCTTTCATGGGACGGAGGGACTACTACAGTACATGTTTTGTGATGAATCGGCTTATTTGAGCCAAGTTGAGCTGGCTCATTTATACCTCAAGAGTATATGTAAAATGGTTGAGGTTGGCTCAAGTTAAACTAATCTATAAACACAAGTTCATAACTTGAAAATTGTTTGATGTCAGATTGTTGCTTGAGACAAAATACCGCCGGCTTCCAGTGGTTGATGGTGAAGGGAGGCTGGTATGTGCTATCAGCTCATTATTTGTTTGTTTGTTCACTTCAGTCTATCTATCCGATTCGTTAATGGCAATTGCTTCTTCATCTTTAAAGGTTGGCATTATCACGAGAGGAAATGTTGTTCGAGCCGCACTTCAGATAAAGCGTGAAATGGATGCGTGAAGTGTGAAATGGTAAGTAAGATTCATGTGTTAATATGAAGTTGCGTGCAAATTGATTTGCATTCGAAAATCACAGCAGTCCAGTCCGGTTCGGTCCGGCTCGGTTGGATTAGTTCATTAAGGACAAAATTGTCTTTTTGCACCCTAGCTCCCACCAATAGGGATAATGTATTTGTTAAAAAATAAATTTGGACAGTTGATGCAGCTCCACTGTTATGTCGCCTCAAATCCCGTGTGTACATTACCTATCATAACCAGGGGCGGACACTATCATAACCAGGGGCGGACATAGGCTTTGGTAAAGGGGTGGCTGTGATCTCCCTTTTTAATGTTAAAAAAAAAAAAAAAAAAAAAAAAAAAAACCTAATAAGTGCACCCTCCACTTGCCAGCTCAGTCTACCTCCTTAGCAAAAAAAAGAAGAATCGATATATATAGTAATGTAAAAAACAATTATTTTCTTGAAATTTTTTGATAATGTAATTTGTGAACCTTCTTTTTAATTCTGAGTTCGCCTGATCATAACCCTCTAATATTGTGCTAGATCCCTACTCTTGTAGACTAGTTGTAGGTAGGGAAGTAATGACAATGGGGCTCCTACATTCATACGCTTTTAACTTTCACTAGGCTCGAACCTAATACTAAAGGCTAAGGGGGAGAAAATATGTACTACTGGAGTGTGTCTTTAGAGCATATACATCCATGATGACTTTTACAAAAGTTATGAATGATTTGGTAATGTTACCATTTTTCATTCATGACAATATAAAAGTCATGGGATACTTTTATTTTTTTTTTGTTGCCAGAAGCCACGCTTCACGGCATTGGTTGGCTTTTTTTGTTTTTTTTTTTGTTTCGACCGATTAGCAGGTGACACGTGTCATATTTTTAAAATTAATTTTTTTTTACAAAAATTGCAATTAACATATAAAAAATAATAAAAATACAAGAATATTGAAAAAACTACCATTATTAATAAAAAGTGCCAAAATCTAGGAAGAAACGCGTTTTTTCATAAGTTATGGAGAAACGGGTCCCGACTTGTCGCGCGACAATGAACTGGATATCCAGAATCTTATGAAAGTGATATCCAGAAACCTTCAAATGAATATCCAGAAACCTTCAAAATGTTTCTGGATATTCATTTGATGGTTTCTGGATATACATTTGAAGGTTTCTGGATATCCAGAAACCTTCAATAGCAATTTCTGGATATGCCCTAACACATTTCTGAATATGCACCTAACAGTTTCTGGATATGCACCTAACAGTTTCTGGATATACATTTCACATACTTTCTGGATATGCACCTAACAGTTTCTGGATATCAAACCCAAAGCTTCTGGATATCTAGAAGCTTTTGGTCTTGGCCTTGGTTTTTTTTTTTTTTTCTGAATATCAAATGCAAAGCTTCTGGCTATTAAAAACACGTTTCTCCATAGTTATGAAGAAACGCGTTTCTCAGCAGACCTTCTCATAAAAAGTAGGAGAGAGAAACGGATGACTTTTGTCATGAATGGAGATAAAATTGTTTGGAGTTGTGTTTTTGATGACTGATGACGTGGAGCTGAGGTGGAGGAGAGAGGGATGAAAATGAAGTGGTATTGATAAAGATGCTTTTATATGACTTATTTTTCTCCTTGTTACGGCGTGAAACTCACCGGACAGATCTAGCCCTAATTGACTTGACGTGGGCTTCGCCTCAGAATTTTTGAATTTTTTTTCTTTTTTACCTAAGTCACCTACTATATGTAACTTTTTTTTATATATGAAGTTATTTTTTACTGTTATTATTATTTACAAAAATTTTCAAATACGAAGTCCACGCGATTTCAAAATTTTGGATCCGCTCCTGAGTGAAAGGTTAAGAAAATAAAAATAGGGTAGTGGGCCCCACGTAAACCAAATAATTTGGACACAAGTGTGCAAGAATTAGCAGGAAAAATGTCACCCTCGTTCCATTGCGATTAGGGATGGCCAAATTGGATCGGAATCGGATCGAAATCGGACCGAAATTGAAAAATCGGATTGGAAAAGTCCAGAACCGCCATGAACCGTCACGAAAATCGAAATCGGGATAACCGAAACCGTTTTGGATAAGAGCCGGTTAAGGTTCACATAAATGGTGAACCAGACAGAAAATTCCTTGTTTTTCAATAATTTTTAGCTTCTTTATTCATTATTGACCAGAATCGGATCGGAATCGCACCGAAATCGGAACCGTACCGGAACCGGATTGTGGTAATCGGAACCGGATTCGAGGTAAGCAAGGGCCGGTTAAGGTTCACTCTTTTGCCAAATTAAAATCGACGGTTCCAAACCAAAATCGAACCCGAAATCGATTATGGCCATCCCTAATTGCGATAGATCAACAACGTTCGTTGACGTTGCATAACCGAATTCTAAAAGAATGGGATTGTATTTATAATTTATGGGATGGATGGAGTATATATATTCATCGGTCAACATCTGATCATGAGATGTTTGGACATGCTATTATGTACTTATCATATTTGGATTATATAATAATTTGGTCCCTAAATTTGACATTTTGTATTAATTTGGTCACTCATAAATATTTTTTATTTGTTTGATTTATTATGTTGACAATTTTCGCTTCTCATGTCCATGAAATGTTCATAAACACCAAGAATACCCTTGAGATGCTTCTTAAATTATATTATTGGGTACCAACTACCAATAAATGAATTTTAGAGTGTCATAAATACCAAGAATACCCTTACTATTACATTGATTATGAGTTTTAATTTTTATTTTTTTTGATAATAAATAATAAAAATAACACTTTGGTTAAAAAAGAACGTGAATCAATTGAAAGATATTTATAATTGCTTAACGTGAATTGTATAGATTTCTCAATTTTCTTTACCTTTTGGAATTTATTAATTGATAAAAGAGGGAGAAAAAATGATACTCTTTTGGAGTTAATTAATTAACTTAGGGGCATTTAAAATTTTTATTTGCATTAGAAGTTTGGAAATTGATAAAATACATGAAAATACGCAAAATGGCAAAAAAAAAAAAAATATTATGACAAACGGAAGTAACAGAAAAAAATTATGTAGGACCAAAATAATAATAGCTAACAAGTTTAGGGACCAAACAATTATTTAATTCAGGGGTAGTTTCGATATTTTTGAATATTCCACCGATAGAAGGGGCAAACTTACAAAAAAAAAAACAACATAAAGGACTAAACTAATAAAAAATATTCATAAGGACCAAACTAATAAAAAGTGTCAAGTAGAGGGATCAAATTATTAGTTAATCCTTATCCTATTGGCTATTGCACATCAAACATTAATTATAATATCTTTCTAAATAAATTTATTTAGAACATGCATGCTGGACAAAGTCTCTAATTCATCATTTTTGTTTTCTAAACATTAATTAAATTTATAAAACCAAGGAGTTTATTTTGCAGAAATATTTTTAGTTTTTTAAGAATATGAATAATAATTTTAGAGTTTTGTAAAATAATTAAATTTTCATGAAATATTGATCAAAATTTAATCGAGCTAACCGCTAAAATAAAAATACGGCTACCTTTTTTTTTCAAGAGTACGTAGCTAAGGAGAGCTAGTACAACTTCTTTTCTCTAATCTAATTTAATCAAATATCATATTTTAGTCATTTTTATGATGTTCTTATTGAACTTTCACATTTTTTAAAATTTATTCACCCCGTCAATAAATTCGCTAAAAATTGAACAAAGTTTAGTTACATGACCTCACATTACAATTTTCGTTAAATAGGATCTAGCGTAAATTGTTTTTTTTTTTTTTTTTTTTTGGGGGGGGGGGAACTTAATTTATAATATTTCCTATAAACTATGAACTAATGAAATTTACGTTTAATTAATTTTTACTCTTCATCATACATGTCAACAATGTTAATACATTGATTGAAAAAACTTAACGAACATTGGTCACGCGTTAAGTCATGTGGCTAAATTTATTTATATTTTTAGCGAATTTGTTAATGGAGTAAGCATATTTAAAAAATTGTGAAAGTTCAAAGAGAATATTTTGAAAAAATATTAATTTAGTGAAAATATTTTGAAAAAAAATTAAAATGTAGTGATTAAAATATGATTTTTGTCGTTATTCATAGAATTGGTTGGTCCATAATATAAGAGTTGGGATTAGACAATCAAACTCCTTTCTTTATCATGTCGACATGCATCTATCTAACCCCACAATCTAATTTAGTTCAACTAACATCTCCCCCTCCATGTTACTACTATCACTTTTCAATGTTTTCATTAGTCTCTCTCTCTCTCTCTCTCTCTCTCTCTCTCTCACACACACACACACACACACAGTGTGGCTGTTGATCCACCCCGTGAAATATGGAATTCATTTCAAGTCTAATTATATTCAACAGAATTTTTCGGGGGAAACTTATTTCTTCATAAGTTATAAAAAATCATGTTTTTAAATATATCGACTTGGTGTTTTAAAGCCTAAACTCACTGTTTTAAGGCTTAAACTCGCTATTTTATTTTTTAGCTTAAACTCACTGTTTTAACGCCTAAGCTCACTATTTTATTTTCTAGGTATTTTAAAACCTAAACTCAATTTAAGGACTAAACTCAATATTTTTAAGAATAAAAGTGGGCTTTTTATAACTGGATGAGAAACAAAATTTCTCCTAAAACTCACTCTATATTCAATGCATTTATAATTATTATACACACTTTGAAGCATGAAGTGAATTTTTGTCCACTTATTTTACAATTAAATACTTCGTCCATTCCACTTCAAAATTCAAAAGTCCTACTTTCTCTTTTGGTCTGTCTCAGATTAAGACTAAGATTCCCATTACATAAATAACAAATTTTAAACACTATTTCAGACATTTATACTCTTATAATGTAAATATATTTTTAAAAAATCTTTCATTATACCCTTATAATGTTAACATATTTTTTTTAAAAAAAATTAATCAAAAAGAGGTTTTATCATAAATGTTTTAACTTTTACAATCTCTCTCATCTAATCTTCTACCCACTTGCAATTCTTTATTCATTTTTTTTTAAATTTTTCTTAAGAAACGTGAAATACTACCTTACCTTAGGACCCTTGAAGTGGGACGGAGGGAGTATCACATTTCTTATTATGACAAATCAGTATATATTTCAGGGTTACTGAACATGAACATTAGGCCAATTTCTAATGTTATTACTGCCTTTTATTTATTTTTCATGTAAATATCCTCAGTAAAAAATTCAGTTTTTCAAATGTGCTCATTCCATTCATAATTTCGCTAAAACTTAACGAAAATTAGTTATATCAATTTTTGTTTTTAACCAAGTTGATGGATGTGCATGTTGACAACACTTGGGCGATAAAATTTCTGTAGTTGACCATGCACGTGAGCCATACATGTTAGAACCTAACAGTGTGAGCACATTTTGCGAAATTAAAAACATTTTTTTTTTGTCAAATTACAACATTTTAAATACAACGGAAAAGAGAGAATTTGAACTATTGTCAAAGATAAGCAGTGGCGTATCTAGGATTTAGAGTCAGGGTGCAAAAAATATCTTCGTCTACCTCCTTCTTTCTTCCTTCTTCATCTTAGCCCCACTCCCATGGCCGTCACTGCTCTCCCCACACCATTCCCTCTCAGATTATTGTCCTATCCCTAATTCCATCAGAAAATCCAATAAATCCACTCTCAGATAACAGTTTGCATCCCTATAGTTTTTTTTTTTTTTTTTGTTTATAAAAACTCGCTAGTTTTTTTTTGAAAAATTCAGGGACGTCAGTTGCCCTTTCTAGCGCCATACTGAATCCGCCCCTGAAAAAGACAAGGATTATGTCATTGAGTCAAAGGCACATCGGCTCTAAAAACATTTATGAATCAATAGTACAAGAAAAGACTGGATGAAAGATATACTAACAAATTGAAGAACTGAAGAGAAAAAATGGTTCTTCACTTGTTATTGACACCGAACTCATGCAATCGTAGGCCCATTTTTGTCTGTTTTCCTTTTCGTACCCACCACTTCTCTCTCTCTCTCTCTCTCTCTCTCTCTCTCTTTTTCTCTCTCTCATCATATAACAGAAAACATTACTTTTCGGTATCAAAATAAATATTTAAATTTATTCATGAAATTATTATTTATGCTTTCAATCTCAAAATATCTTAGACAGATTTTTCAAATCAATTTAGGATTGGTTGGATACCTAATATACCATTGTTCTTTCAATTCTATTTTTTAATACTTGGAAGTACATTTGACAAAACACACCCTTAATATTTTCTTTATTCCTAAATAAACATTCGATTTTTACATGAAGAAATATATACTATTCATTATTATCCTCACTAGAGCCGTCAATTTGGGATCTTTCACGTCGGGTCGTTCTATCCCGTCATACAAATGAGACGGGATGGAATATTATATTCTAATCCCGTATAAAAGTGGGCATATTTGGGACACCCCATTTGAAACGCGGGACAAGTTGAAACGGGACGCGATGTCCCGCATTTTTATAATTTTAATATTAATTTTTTAATCTCAAAGGAATTTTAACGCCTAATTTTTAGTTTTTTTTCAACTATCCATTGATTTTTTGTGTTGAATACACTATTTTATAAATTTAACAAGTTTTTATCTTGTTGTATTGCAAATAATTAATCTTATGTTTTCAATTTAATGTTTTGGCATCACGATTAGATTTTAGTTTTATAATATAGCGTCTTCTTGTCACGTATTGTGCCGTGTCCCGAGGTGGGACGAATCCCGCGAAGAATTCGGGACGTCCATTCCCATCCCGTAAAATTGCGAGATTACATAATTCCGTCCTGTTTCATCCCGTATTCCCGAATTAACAACTCTAATCCTCGCTACTCACTTTATATTCCAATATTTTTTTAACCAATTTAAAATAAAAATTGGAATATATTTCCCGAAGGAAAGGAGTTTGATTGATTGATTAATTAAAACATTTATTTTAAGGTATCATTATTATTGTTTAAAAAAGGCACCATTATTGATTAAATTATAAAATAACCTACAATATGCCACTACCTACAAAAAAATAAAATAAAATAAAAATAAAAATAAATAAAAATAAAAATAAAAGGGGAGTACCAAAAGGAAACTATCATATGTCATATTTACATTATTTCCAATTTCTACAACTCATACATCAAAACTGCTTTTTATCTATTTTCAGAAAATTAAGAAAAATAATAAAAAGGAAAAATTAAGAAAAATAATGCCTGCTCCAAATTACCTGGGGGCATGTTAGCAAGACTGACAACCACCAACCCGACCCAACCCAACTTGGACTGGATTTGGCCCATTTGGGTCCCGACCCAACTTGAACAGGATTGCATTTGATTGGGTTGTCCTCGTCAGATAGAAAATATGGATAGAATATTCCTCACCAGTAATCCCCATCTGGGTCCTCGGGTTCGGGTTTCAAATTCAAGTCGGGTTTCTCCTGAAACCAACAAGGCTTCAATTCGGAGGTCCGACCGTGCCCGTTCTCGTGGCTATGTGAATTAACTGAAGTACAAGTCTCTAATGCATCGACTCTTGCGCCGACCTCGATCGCTTTCTTCCGTATTGTAGCAGCCGATAACTCCGGCTCATGCAAACCGCCGCCAACGACGCCGGCGGATTCGACAGCCAATAACTCCGGGAAATTAAGCCGAGCGGACGGTCCACGGAGGTAGTAAACGGCGGTGTCATAAGCCCTCGCTGCCGCGACGGGGGTTGAGTAAGATCCGAGCCAAATTCTCGACCGCTTATTAGGTTCTCTGATCTCCGCAACCCATTTCCCCCACTTCCTCATCCTTATCCCCTTATATGGTCTCTGTTCACTCTTCCGTTTACCGGGAAAATTAACGGTCGCACCGCCCGTGCCGCCGCCGCCGCCGCTCTCTTCCATCAATTAATTTCTAAATCCAATTCCTGCACCGCTCGGAAGATTCAAATACGTATGGTGAAATTAAAGAGAGAGTATGAAAAACCCATAAAGGAATTGGACAACATGGCCGCTTAATTAGCTTGGCATGTCATCTGGGATAGACTCCACGTTGAAATTCCTTTTAAAGAAAAATCGAAACCACCGACACTGTTCCTCATTTTCTCTCTCTTCTCTCTATATCTATTTTCTTCCGAGTCCGTTTCATTTGAAACTACACTTTTTATTCAAAAAATTGTCTTATACCGTTGTCCCAAGTAAAGTTTTACCATTTACTCCCTCCGTCCCGGTCGACTTAGGACGGCCGAAAATGGAAACCTTAAATCACTATTCTCTCCACTCATTCTCTCTCCTACATTATTTTAATCACAACACCATTATAATTTACTATTCCCTCCACTCATTCTCTCTCCTATTTTTAAATTACACTCACAACATTTACCTTTTCCTTAATCCCCGTGTCATTTCAAAAATCCTAAGTCGGTCGGAACGGAAGGAGTATATGAAAAGGTGTTTTATTACAATCTTCACATTTTCTAAAATTACGAAACTTTATTAGTATTATATTATTCATATTCCACTTATTTCTCACTTAAGTTGTCGATTTCACTCACTTTTTCTCTCGTACATTTAAATTATAGGATCCGCTTGTCATATCCATTCAATTTTTTTATTAAAGCATATACTCCCTCCGTTCTGGATCAAGAGTCCTATCTAGTGTTTACACGTTTATTAAGAAAACACTAATAAATGAGTTAACAATGACAAGTGGATTGGGGATATAATTGTCCAAAACAATGTTTATGATTCAAGTGAATAAAAAGTAGTGTAGTACGTATTGATTTATTTGTAGTTCTATGAAAAGAAGAGGATATAAATGTCCAAAATACTATTCATTATTTGTCATTTTGAGAATAAAGTAAAGTAGGATTCTTAGTCTGAAACGGACCAAAAAATAAAATAAAACTCTTCTTAAAGTGGGACGAAAATAGTAATATTTATCTAGTTTTATAATTACAATAATTTTTCCCTTAATATTTCTACCTCACTTTCTCGTTCTTACCTTACATTTCATATTCATAATAATGCCTACTCCATTAATATTTTTCTTTAATCTTAAATAATTAGATTCAAATATAACAAAGGACTTGAACATACTAAAAGTGTCGAGCTGGACCAAGCAAGTAAAGCCCAAATACAGACAACCTTGGCATTTACATTCTTAATGAGGCTAGCCCATTCACCATTAGGCCCTAGGCCCAATAACAATATCAGTCGATCTAAGCTCATTGTCCGACCTCCAAGGTCCCGACCTGGCTTGATCCGACTCAATGATCCATACTATAATTCGAGTACGATCCATGCTCTACCCGACAGTCAGGTCGACCTAACCCCATTGGGCGACCTCGACCTCAAGCGTCGACCTAAGAGATGTGGACGCACGCGAGTCAAATCTTTCCATAACTGCATTCCTATAAATCAGGGACCGTTATAGGCACGTTCCCATTATTAATAACTGCCGCTAAAATCTCGGAGTTCATGTAGCACCACCAAAAATACAACGGTCATTACCTATAAATACTTCATCACTACCAACGGTGCAAAGGTAACTGCAATTTTGTCATTTGAATACAACTGTTCATTTACAATATTTGCTCTCCAAAACACATACTTACGCTCACGCCCGAGGGTCTAAGCCGGAGACACATCCGGCTAGTCGTGGTTCTGATTTGTGTCAAGGAGCCAGTGATCACCCCGCCACGTGGAGGAAGATTGATAAGCACTTTTCTTGCGGCATCAGTTTGGTTCCATTACCGTGAAACGTGCTTAAGCTTGACCTCGAAACTTTTCTCAACCTACAACAATGTTAACCCCAGACGGGCATGTCTCAGACGCTTCTGAAGAATTCAATGAAGTGAATGTCAACACCAACGCAGATACCAATGCAAATGTTTGAAAACACAAATCTACTCACCTCCCCACCAAATCGCCCTCATGGTAGAGCAACACGCTCTACCGCATTGCCGATGGCGGGGATTGCCGATACAAGAAGAGGGAAAAGACACATGGAGGGACAAGGAGCTCCACCTCCTCCTAAGCGTCCAACCGCTCATGTGAATGTTGGAAATAGGGCAGTCCCTCATCCAACCCATTGAGTAGAAAGGAAATGCTATTGGAGCGAGCCCAGATTCTGGCCGAGTTACTGGCTATAGAGGAGGCTGAGAAGGCGGATATAAGATCAGAGAGGGTGGCTCCCTCTCAAATTTCCAATAGGGAGCAGGCCAGGAGTGCTAGGCCTAATGAAACCGTTGGACAAAACGGCGATAACAGGATAGTGCAGCGGGTTCCGTCTCTCATTCATGTGCCAAGCAACGACCTAAGGGCTAGCCTCACCAGGAATAGGGAACAGGAGGCTCAATCGGATTTGAGGACCCACTTAGACGCCAATCGGAGCCGACGTGGTTCACCTGCCAGGACACAAAGATCTCAATCTCATAGGGACAAGAATGGGCGCAGGTCGCCCATAAGAGAAGAAAGGCGCAGGTCGCCACTTGGAGATAATAGGCGCAGTCGCCATCCGTGGATGAGAGGCGCAGGTCGCCCCAAAGGAATGACAGGCATAGGTCTCCAGTTCGATCAGAAAGGGCTCATTCTCACCGAGACAGGAGGAGTAGGCAGGTAACTCCCCCCAGGAGCGAAGGTCAAAGGTCGAATGTCGTTCCCCCTGCAGGAGATGACAGACCCGACGCTAGGGAATGGTTGTTGATGAAAAAGAAGTTCGAACAATGGGAGGAAGAGAAGAAAAAGGATACTGGAAAGGTCGAACGAATTGACTTTGCTCTTCGACCCTTATCCAAGGATCTCGATCGACGCCGACCTCCGTCGGTTTTAGATTGCCCCTTCTAGAAAAGTACTCAGGGGCAACCAATGCAAAGAGTCATATAGCGCACCTGGAGGCCACAATGTGTTTTGTCGCTAATGAGGACGACAATATGTGTAAAGCCCTCATAAGCACACTCACGGGAGCGGCCCTAACTTGGTTCAATAGTTTGGCAGCCGGTAGTATCTCCACCTGGACATGTTTCAGAACCAAATTCCTAGACCGCTTCTCAACTGCTGGAGCCCGAAAAGTGACTGTCACCGATCTAAATAACTTGGTGCAAGCAAAAAATGAAAGCTCAATGAGCTACTTCACCAAGTTTAAGGAGATGGTTGATAAAATCGAAGAGGATCTCACTGACAGGGAGGTGATCAATTGCTTCCGAAATGGTATTTCCTCGGAAGACATGGATTATGAGCTGACGGTTCGTACAGTCACTACTCGACAGGAGTTGTTCGAGAAAGTTTATAATGTGGCATTAACCGAGGAGAGAAAGGAAAAGAAGAATGGGAAGGGCCCCAAGGTGGAGGCCACTGATGACAAGAAAGACTCCAACAAAAATGGAGGTAACAATAAGAATGGCAAAAACAGGACAAGGGCGACAGAGAAGGTACCTGAGGCTTTCACTCCCCTAACGGTGAGTCGAACAGAAATAATGAATGCGGTCGAGTTGGCCCCACTCGCCCCAATGAACCCGTGCAACAAGTTCAGAAGGGACAATAGCAAGTATTGTGATTACCATAAAGACACGGGACATCTCACAGAGGATTGCTTGGGTTTGAAGCGTATCATCCAAAGGATGGTCGACCAGGGGAGGCTCGACGCTTATGTGAAAAGGCCTCAAGCGGGTGGTGGCGAGCAGCCAGCAGGTGGACAACAGGGACCAAGGCAACCTAGATTGAACTTGGGAGTCATCACAGAGCAAGCCAGCAACACAGCCATCAAGCATAAAATCTTCCAACTCAACAAAGCCCCACATGTGCCTCCAAGGAGAGACGTCAGAGATGAAGTGATCGGCTTCTACCCCCATGAGCTGGCAACTAATATGGCGGCTAGGGAGCAAGTTCTCGTCATCCCAGGTCTCATAGACGGATGTACGACGAGTAGACTCTTGGTCGACACGGGGGCCTGTAAAGATATTTTGTTCTACAAGACCTTCCAGGAGATGGGTCTTTCCAAGGAGCAGCTTGAAAGGTATGATGGAAGGTTAGAGGGCTTCACAAATCATCGAGTCGACGCTAAGGGGCAGATAGAGATCGACGTCGACCTAGGCCAAAGACCCTTACGGTCGTATCAAAGGTACAATTTATTGTGATAGATGTGAACAGTGACTATGCTGCTATCCTTGGTATTCCTGGCCAGGTCGCGCTGGGAATGGTGGCATCAATCCCCCACCAACGAGTCAAGTTTCCTACACCTGCTGGAGTAGGCTGCGTACAAGGCACAGCTCGGGCCTACTTGGATCATGTTCTTCGG
Source organism: Adenophora triphylla var. japonica (assembly GCA_022495995.1). NCBI lineage: Eukaryota > Viridiplantae > Streptophyta > Magnoliopsida > Asterales > Campanulaceae > Adenophora > Adenophora triphylla. Next base: position 634,524 of record JAFEMH010000029.1, read on the forward strand.
GAAAGAAAGAAGAGAGAGCTAGAGATCGAGACGGCAGATGGCTACTTAAAGCCGTCCCACCGCCACCAAAACTACTCATTGTCAACAATCACCAATGTGGAGGAGTCGACCTATCGCTCAAATGACGAGATCATGGCCGAGTCGACACGTCACTGAAACCACAGCGGTCGATCCAGATGTAGTTATGGTCGACCAAGTCCTCATAGGCGACCTATGCTTCCAAGTCAACAATAACTCGGGGGCCACCACTGATGAGATCGCTGATAAATTGGATGATATGATAGCTGAAGAGGCTCCACACCTGGGGGTCGAGGAAAGACAGAAAGTTAGGGAGATTATTGTTGAAACTTTGCAATTCAGAGATGGTTCGTAGCCGGGAGGCCGTGGACGAGCTAGAGTCGCAATCACCAACCCTTCCTACCCCGACCAAAAAATTCAAATTGGAAAGCAGCTATCATACGAGGAGCGAGCAGAAATCATCGAGCTACTCAAAGAGAGCAATGATGTCTTCGCATGGCGAGTAGAGGACATGAGGGGAATCAAAGAAGAGGTCGCCGTTCATAGGCTTGAGGTCAACCCGACCATAAAGCCCAAACCCCAAAGGTTGAGAAGCATTGCTCGAGACAAGGAGGAAGCCATAAAAATTGAGGTACAAAAATTGTTAAGTGCAGGTATAATCAAAGAGGCCACTCATACAACTTGGTTGGCCAATGTGGTCATGGTGAAGAAGTCAAACGGTAAATGGAGAATGTGTGTCGACTTCACCAACCTCAATCTTGCCTGCCCAAAGGACAGTTATCCCCTCCCAAGGATTGACAAGCTCGTGGACTCCATTGCTGGCCACTCCACCCTCAGTTTCCTAGATGCTTACTCAGGCTACCACCAAATCAAGATGCACGAAGATGACATAGTAAAGACAGCCTTCCAAGCAGCGGGTGGTATCTATTGCTACACTATGATGCCGTTTGGATTGAAGAATGCAGGAGCGACTTATCAACGCATGGTCAACAAGGTCTTTGTCTCACAGATTGGCCGAAACATGGAGGCCTACGTCGACGATATGGTCATTAAAACAAAGGCCGGACGTCACGTGGTCGACCTAAAGGAAACATTCGCCAACTTGAGAGCAAACGACATGAAGCTCAACCCTAGCAAGTGTGTCTTTGGGGTAGCAGCTGGTAAGTTCCTTGGATTTATGGTATCTCAGCGAGGTATAGAAGCTAACCCGGAGAAGATCAAGGCTCTAGTCGGGATGAAGGAGCCCGCAAGTATAAAGGAGATGCAGCTGTAAGTACCCCAATCTGGATCACTCCCTTTCAAACACACGGGAAACACCGCAGACTCATCCACGCAGTCTCAGAGACCTCTCTCACTCAAAACCCTCTCAAAACCCTCTCAAACCCCCAACCAAACCAAGGGAGGAGCCTTTCTGGGATAAAAAGGGACAAAAGGACCTTTTGGGAATTTTCAGGAAATCAGAAAAGCAATTAAGGTCCGTACGGACCTCTTTGTTTCAATGATTACTAAATCCCCTTAAAGTCCACAATATTCCCTCAAATCCCGGGAGAAATGATGGTTTCCATGCAGAGTTGGTCCGTACGGACCTCTTTGCATGCAAGATGGTCCGTACGGACCTTATTGCTCAGGGAACATCATCATTCCCAAATATTCTCCATCATTGCATATTCCCTCAAATCGAGGAAAACCAAAATTCTGGACAACCAAGAAGGTCCGTACGGACCTCTTTGCTCCGAAATTTTTACTATAAATAGAGGGCTTCCCCTCCTCATTTTTTCACACCTCCCACTTCTCTCTTCCTCCCTAAGCCTTCTGGCTCCCCTTCTAAGACCTTTCGAGGCATTCCCGGCCCCTTCGGATCATTCCGAGGCCTTCCGAGCCCCCTCGAGGTGCTCCGAAGCCTCTCCGAGCGCTCCCGAGACGCTCCCGCGCTGCCCCGAGGCACTCTCGAGGTACTCTGAGGCCCCTCGTGGTACTCCGAGGCCTTGCCTGGTCTTTCCCACGGTGTCCCGGCTCTTTCCGAGTCAAACCGACGATCCCAAACCACGCCGAAACTCTGCCCGAGTGACTCCTGCCACCACAACGCACGCCGAACCTCTGCCCGAGTGATCCCAACGATCCCCACGCACGCCGAACCTCTGCCCGAACGCAGCCTACAACCTCAACTCACGCCGAAACTCTGTCCGCAGACAACCGGCATCCCCGAAGCAATCCGGAACGCTACTCCGACCTCAAACACTATTCCCCTGCGGAAGACAGACACGAACCAACATTGGTAAGGCTTCCTTCCTATTCTATTTCAATACATTTCAATACAATGTAGACATCCGATACAGCATGCATTTTTAAAAGCACACACACACACACACACAACTTTTTAAAGGATATTAGGGGTATCCGAAAGACTCGTTTTACGAGGCTACTCGGGTGAGCTCTAATATTCTAATATTCTCTTCCCGAGGAGTCATCTGACCTCCGAACTCAAAATCTCATCACACAAAAACAGCTTTAAAATTTATCTTTAAACCGATGCCCTTTTCAATGTTTTGGGCTTAATAAAAACGGCGTGGCGACTCTACAAAAATGCGCAAGCAAAAACGGCGAGACACCTCCAACGCGAAAGATGCCAGATGCCGGGGCCGCGAGGCCTTCTCGGATCCGGGTAATTTCAGTTGGCGACTCCGCTGGGGAATTTTTTGTTTTAAAAAAACTTTTAAACAAAACAAAAGATTTTTAAAACAATGATGAGGGTCAAACTTTCATTTTACCCCTTCCTTTAATCAAGTGTGTGTGTGCACGTGCTTCGTTTTTATTTTACAAAAAAATAAAAATAAAAAATGCATTCATTTACATCTCGTGCATACATTTAAAATTCTTCAAAATTTTCTATTTTACTCGAAAAGAATTTTAGAGACCGCACACTACGCGCACCTTTGCCTCGGTTACACCGCACTCTACTCACACCGCCGCCTCGGTTACACCGCACACTATGCGCACTTGCCGCCGGATACACCGCACACTACAACCCTTAACCCGGAGTGGTCTCGGTTGCGATCCGTTTGGTCTTCCTAGGCCTCTTGGCGCGCACGGGATCATTCCAAACATCCCATCCTAGCCAAGCGTCAACCCCGCACGTTTGAGTCTTGAGTCACACTCTGTCCCGGACTCGGTTGGTTTTACCCGGTCAGGTGTCATACGGCTGGATACATATACCATGCCGGCCATTTTTCGAGTCAAGGCTCGAACTCAAGATCCTTGCGCAAGCAAGGCGATGAAAGGTCATGCTAAAATCTTGACCTCGATCTTGATTTCCGAAGCTACACCCAGACGATGTTCCGTCCCGATATACATCCATGCTCGCATGACACCATGTCATCACGCCTTTGATACGTCGCCCATGACGATATGACCCAGCCAACGCCTAACGTCACGTATCCCTTGCGCAAGCAAGGTAAAGAGAGGTCATGCCGAACTGCTTGACTGATCTTGACTCGGTGGACGCGCCTCGGTTCACTATTCACATGGCTAACGCATCAAAACGAACATGACAGGCTCGGTCCTTAAGTTCGATTTTTCTTTTAGGCCGGTGGAAACCGCTTGCACTATAGGACCCTCGCCCGGGCCGTCCACCCCGGGATGTCGAAATACAGTGTGCAAAACGAGGGGCTTATAGCCGCATAGATGGTCTCCATCGACCCAGGATCTAGCATAGTTGCGAAAAGAAGAGCAATCTTTTCCAACCTACCTAGGATTCTGAGAAAATACTGTTTTAAGTAAATTAAAACAACAAAAAAATCAAAAAATAAAAGAAACGGAAACCGCATGCCACGTGAGCTTTCCCCTTTTATCCCGTTAGACCATTCCCATGTCTAAGCCTTGCCCGTCACCCTCCAAATAACCGAGAGTGGTTGAGAATCCCCTGAAGCCGCCTTTTCGCATTGAGGTCACAAGGTCCGATAGCCCTTCCAGCTCAACGGTCCGCACCGTCCAATACTCCCCATGACGGATCAACAGATAACAGTGAGGAAACGGAACCCCGCCACTAAGGAATCTCCAGGACAAATGGAGGAGGTGCTGCGAGCCTTCGAAGCCATCAAGAAGCGCCAAGAAGAACAAAGAAGCTCGGATCGTCGACACCTTGCGTCTTCGAGGAACAGCTTGCGGTTCCCAACCCGACGGAACCTTTGTTCTCATAGAAGACGAAGATATACCGGCTCCCGGTTTCTCAAAGCTATCGGCAGGTCCCGCTCCGCCAAGCTACGAGATCCCAGAACGCAAAGCGGCTCTCGCTCAAAGCTCCTCGGGCGTCGAGTCAAGCGGCTCCGACATGCCCGCCTCGGATCGCCGCTTCCGGCTCGCACATCAAGCTCGCACCAACAAGACACATACGTGCTCGCTCCGCGCATCCCAATGCATCTCGGTATCCCCCGTGATTCAATCCTTTGCCTCTATACGAGCCTCGCAACCACAATCAAAAGTCCCCATTCTTACCGGGGACAGCATCCCGAGCGGATATCCCGACATCTCAAGTTTGCCACCCGCAAGTACGCTAATTGGGGCTAACGAATCGTTTCCCCAGCTCCCAAACACAACCCTTAGCGGACCTGTGCAATCACGCCTCAACTTCAACACCCAGGGTATGGGTTGGTATACACTCAACTACCTCCCCAAGACTCCCGAATGGCGATCCCATCGCCCAATCCACCTCCATCTTCGGTTTCCGTCACACAGAAAACGGTAACCCACCTCAGATGCCAGTGACCCTCGCATGGCTTGGTTGATCGAACAAATGAAAGACATGCAAGGCAAGCTAGCTAGTTCTCGGAAGGACTCCTCCCGCCTACCGATCCGAACAAAGTGGTCCCTCTCCCTCCAAAGTTCGGGATGCCTAAATGGAAAAGTTTGACGAACAGAATGCCCAAAAACCCACATCGACACCTACGTCCCGGGTATGAGAGCCAAAGGGGCAACCCTCAACAGATGGCGCATCATTTTCGGCATTCCCTCAAATCCACAAAGACTAAGGTGGTTCCTCAATGTGAAGGCGTAAAACCGTTCCACGTGGATCGATCGGTGAAATCTTCCTGGAGAAGTACCGCGCCAATCTTGAATGGGAAACAAACCGCCATGACCCGCAAGCCACCGAACAAAAGGATGACGAACCAAAGTGGGCGAATTCTACAAAAGATGGAACTGGAAGCTAAGCGAGATAATGGATCCACTTTCCAAAGAAGAGCAGATGGACATCTTCCATTCCCGCCTCAAACCATCTTTGAGGACTTTGATCACCACCATTTCTATCCGGATCTCCGTGCCATGGTCAACGCCGGACAAAGTTTGAAAAGACCCCGAGTCTTCAAAAGGCAACAAAGAACCCCGCCTCGTCTTACCGCTATCGAACAAACCCGGCAACTTCAACTCCCGCCCCAACCAAGGGAAAGGAAGCAAATGAACAAGGCACTACATTCGTAATGGAGCTCAAGTAAACCGCGATCAGCGGCCCAAAGAATAGCAACCCCCTCGCTTCCCACAGCCGGCAAAGATTTTGATAACCCGGAAATGCCCTTGGGTCAAGTATTTGAAGCTTTGGTGAAGCGAAATCTTCTCAAACCACTCGAGAATTTCCAACCAAAGACCCTCAAACCCAACATGGATATGAGCAAGCACTGCGCCTTCCATAACTACCCCGGCCACACCACCGACAATTGCTTCGTACTCAAGCAGGTGATTCAGGGGCTCATTGAGGAGGGAAAATTGGAACGCCCCCGTGGTCCCAATACCATTGGAAATCCATTCCCCGTAACGACAGGGTAAACTCAATAGCCATTGACGAAATCCCAAGCGAGAGCAGACTCCCTGCAATTCCCGAGACCGTCAGCATGCTGTCTCGCCATGACTGGGAGCGTGAAACAAGAGTCAAAAGGTCTCGTGACCGGGAATTCCGACAAGAACGCCCAAGGGCCACTGTCTCCCTACGATCTTTGCCCCAGCCAAGGCATACAAATGGTTGGATCGAACGTTCCCTGACGAGACCGAGTCCAACGGTAGCACGGGAAGCGGTTTAGTCGTCACAGACGAGGACTTGCCGATATGTGAGAATCGGCACAACGAAGCTCTCCTCATCCTCATAAAGATAGAGAGGTTCTTCCTCCCGAACGTCTTGATTGATAACGGCTCCGCATCAACATCATCGCTTTAAGCACACCGAAACGACTCCACATCGACCGTTCTCTTCGATAAGGCCTTCACCTCGTAATCCGAGCCTACGACTCCACCGCACGATCAATCGTAGGAGTCATCAACTTGAGGATCCAATTCGACGTACAACCGGAGTCGGTAGAGTTCCAAGTCGTGGAAATCAAACCCACCTTCTACGCCTTGTTGGGACGACCTTGGATACATCGATGAAAGCAGATCATCTACTCTTCACCAATGCGTGAAATTCATCAATGCCAACGGAGCGATCGAAGTGATCCGCGGAAGCGGTAATGGCAAGTGCTTGGCCGGCAAGCTATGACCCGGAAGAAGGTCCCGACATGACCGAATACTCTTCCCCGCATGATTCTCCTACCCTGTCCCGCTACGAAGTGGATCCACATCCACGCTCTAAGCCGCGACGAGCTAGAAATCGAAGAACTCATGGGTCGGGATGACAACTCGATATATGCGATCGCGAAGAATGCTTGAGAGAAGATCAAGAGATGGATGCCCTAATGGAGATTGATCGAGGAGTAGACCCTTACTTCGCCGAAAACCCTCTCGCAACCGGCTCATCACCGATCCTCCTGCAAGACAACCCTCACCGACACTCTCGGATCTTACGGGGACGGCCATCACAGCTTAGTTCAATTCAACATTAGGTGTCCGACACAGACGAACAGTGGCGCAACCTCCTCCAAGGCTTAATCGGGGAAGGAGATATAGCATGTCCGCTCGAATCGGACATTGTAAACATCGTCCAAGCAAAGATCCCAGATAAAGAAGCGAGATTCTATGAAAGTGATCAACATCGGCAAGAATCCACTCCGAATCGGCGAATGCTTCGCCCTCCTAAGTAGCCCTCGGCGACTTCTATCATCAAAAACCCCCAAGGACTCGGTGGCAACACTAATGGAGGGACATCATCAGGGGAGCCAAAAACCTCCGCGATCCGGGTTTGAAATCGAACCGCATGCAAGCTACTTTCCGGACTCATGCCAGGAAGATTGGCCACTGAACCCGGCACTACTCCTGCAGAGCTACAGCCATCCGAGAGTAATGAAGCTGGTCCAATCCTCGTCGCCTATAGTCTAGCTTCGAGTCTTGTTGTACGTGTATTCACATCTTTTGTGTCTTTTGACGGCTTTACGCCCGACGATTGTGAATCTTTGATCAACAATGTACGGCCTTCACGCTTTCAATAAAAGGTCCGACCTTCCTAAAAAACCATTTCATTGCATCTTTAACAAATGATGACATTAACTAATCAAAACAGTTAAATTCATCTATACAAAAGGCAAACACATTAATTAAATAAATGCATCAAGCAAACATTTAAGCATGTTGTCAAACGAGAGAAAACCGGGCCCAGTGCCGAGAAGGTTTTAATCACAATGATTTGCAAGATTCTTTGAAGAGCGAAAGAGACGCAAGTCAGACGCCATTTCCAAAGACAAGCGATCTTCCAATACCTCAAGAACGGGAAACCGCCTTCATAAACAAGGAAGGTCAACACGCGTAAGGGGTCAAAACCAAGAGCATTCACGGCCTTAAAACGCCTTGCTTTCTCACTTTCGTCATCCTCGGGGACATGTTATACAAGAAACGCTACCATGGGGCTACTCCTACGCCACGTCGCCAGGGAAGAAGCGAGCGGTTCATGAACGAAGTCCACAATGGGGCTTCTGCGGTCCCAGCATGAACGCTGTGACTCACGATGCAAATCATTCTCGTGATGGGCTACTACTTGGATCTCCATGGAAGCGGTGCATCCACTTTGTCCGAAGAGCTGCGACAAGTGCCAGCGGTTCTCCAACCTCAATCATCTGCCGCCCCACGATCTCTCTTGCATGACTACACCTTGGCCCTTTGCCACTTGGGGAATTGACGTCATCGGGAAAATCGCTCCGCCAGCGGCAACGGCCACGAGTTCATCTTAGTAGCCATCGACTACTTCACCAAATGGGTCGAAGCCAAGTCCTACAAGGTACTCGCACTCTCAAGAAGGTCGCACATTTCCTCAAGGAAAACATCATATGCCGATACGGCATCCCAAATGAGGTCATATCAGACAACGGCTCACACTTCGAAGGAGAATTCGACAGATCGCTGGCCGAATTCAAGATCACACGTCACAAATCTTCTCCCTACCGGCCAGCGTACAAACGGCGCAGTGGAAGCAGCAAACAAAACCCTCGAACGGATCATCCGAAAAATGACCACCCGAGGACGAGATTGGCCCGAGAAGCTGCACCTTGCACTTTGGGACGAGAACAGCCACGGGAGAAACTCCATTTGCCCTGACATACGGGATGGAAGCAGTCCTTCCCATCGAGCTGGAAATTCCCTCACTCCGAGTGCTGCTGGAAAATGACATCAACGAAGTCGAATGGCTCCGAAGCCGACACGACGAATTGGCTCTGCTAGACGAGCGACGACTAAAGGCCATGGAACACGTCCGAGCCTATCAAAGCAGGATGGCTAGAGCTTTCGACAAGAAAGTCAAATCCCGAGACATCAGGGAAGGTGACCTTGTACTCAAAGAAAAGCCTCCCACTCGAACCAACCCACTGGGAAAATGGGAACCCACATGGATCGGCCCTTTCGTGGTTCAAAAGATCTTCTCCGGAGGCGCCATGAAGCTAACAGACCTAGACGGCAATCCCTTCATGAATCCAGTCAACGGAAGCAAACTTCGCAGATACTTCGCCTGAAGAAGAACAACTGTGCATCTCTTGGCACTCCATGTAGTGTCGAACTACGCAGACCTGAGCCCTCTAGTCCGGGGGAACGTAGGCAACCTTAATTGGTCCGGTCTAAAAATACACAAAAAGTCAAAAGTTTGAATGTCAATCAAGACCTCCATCAAGCTACGCACTTTTCAAGAACACGCCCCAGCAGTCACCTTGACCAAGTCAAACGACGGCGGCAACATCAAAGGACATCCGAGGGTCACTCAGCATCAAACGACTGACTCATGTCTACTTCCAAGCCAGGGGCTTGTCTTCGCCCTCACGCGCTTCAAAAAAAAAAGAGAGCTCGAGCAAGGGCTCACAAAAAAAAACAATAGACAAAAGAAGCTCAAACAGAAGCTGCGAAATTGAGGTCAAGAGCCCGACGCCAACAAAAGGCAAGGAAGCTACGAAAGAGACCGTCAGAACGACTTGTCAGGGGAGCATTCAACCTCTCAGCCAAGCACAAAGCCTCAGCAAAAGGGGATTGCCGTCATGGCTCAGACTGCTTCAGTCCGCAAATGCAACAGAAAAGTCCAAAGATGGACGCCGACAAAGTGCACAAAAGAAACAAAGGCAAACAAGAGATCTTGCGTCTCGACAAAGCTTTAAAAGTAAATCACAAATCACTAACGGTTACAACATTTCTTGATGAGTTCAAGCACGGTCTACTCTCAAGTTCACAACATGCTAAAAGACAGCTTAATACATTTAACTAATAATGTGTTTGCAATGCAATGAATGGATACCTAGGAGGTCATTCCGCGCCATCTGCGCTTGTCCCCTCGCCATTCTTTCCTTTCTTCCCTCGTCCCCGGCGAGTCTTCTTTCGCTCCACGTGAACCAACTCTGCGTCTCTCGCCCGAGATCCGGGGTCCTCCCCGTAGAGTCAAACAATCCAGTAGCTCTCGGGGCCTCATTCGCCCGTGCTTCGGCTCGGATCTCCTCCCCTGCGAGTCCGTAAAAGAGGACCTCTCCCTCGTCGCCGGTCAACTCTAGTCTCGTAGTCAAACAAAGCGTCTCCCGTCGCATCCAAAGGGTCGACTGTGCTTCGCACTCCTAAGGCAATAGCTGCTACGGCAACCGGGTCCCAGAATCGCGCACGCCGCTCTCCAAGACCACTTGGGATCGCCCAACACGCCGCTCATACCAGCCGTATACCGAGTCGTCAACACGACACTCTCCCGACGTCTAAGGAGTACCACAGAGGGAAAGCGGAATACTTCCATACCTCGTACAATACAAGAAGGCACCTGAGCCGCCATACAAAGAGGAACTACCTCCGCAGTAGCAAGGTCATCCCAACCCAACAAAGGCTCCTGCTTCATCCCAAACCGCCGGAAACAAGCGACGGAATATAGAAGGAGGACCAAGACAAACCTGGAACTCGACAACGTAGGACCCTTCGCAAGATCCTCCCGGTCTCAATCCTCCAGCCGCGGAACCCACCAAATGGATCTCGATGCGTACTAAGCCGTGCCATCCATCTCTCCCAAAGCGGGTCGATCCATATCCAACACAAGAGGTCGCCTGAGCAAATGACCACGGCTAAACGACGTCGGAGCCTCGGGCATGGCCTGAAGTCTCTCTCGCAGCCACAAGGTGAGCAAAGCGGGGCTTCCTCTCATAAAACGATCCCCGGTCGCCGGACGGCCGATACCATGAAGAGTCTCCCCCAACACCAACGGGACAATATCCTCTCCAGCTCTGCAGTGCCCTACCACATCTAGCAAAGCGCCATCACAAATGCCAAGGGAGCTGACCAGAAAGAGCGTCGCTATCGTACACAAGGCAAATACATCCCAAGAGACGCCACTCTCATCCTCAACCATGAACCGCTCTCCTAGAAGACGTAAAATGTCGATATGACCCGAATCAAGGATCATGCCCCGCACTTCTTCCAACGAAGTACGAAGAAAGTCCGCAAGCTTCACGCCACAAAGAAGACTCCCAACCAAAGGAAGCGAGATGGTCTCCACCTCCTGGTCCTCCAATCAAAGCCCGAAAATCTTCAAAAGTGGGCACCATTTCATTGTAGGAGAAACAAGACACGTGCCTCTTAACATCCTGCAACTTCGCGGCACTCGCAACAAATCCCAATCAGAACCAACTCCTTAAAAGACCAAACCGAGCAAAGACGAAACCTTACCTCGAAAGCCCGTCTCTCGATGCCTCATACGGCGCCGCATCCACGTTTTCAACCGGCTCTAGGAAGTATGCTTGCCTCTCTTGCGAAAGCCTCGGCAAAATTCTAGGGACATACGAAGAATCCATGGCAAAAATGGAGGTTCCTAGAGAAAATGGGGAAGAAAGCTCAAAATGGCCGCAAATGGGGAAATGAGGAAGAACTGTGCACTCGGAAAGCATTTATGTCCTTCCCAAAAGCAAGGTTGGTCCGTACGACCTTCTTTGCATGCTAAGTATGTCCGTACGGACCTCCTTGCAAATGTAACCCATTTCCCGTAAAACAAGATAAAACCACCGTCCTCAAGAAACCTTGCTCCAAACAGCCCAAACACCGGCCAAAGCCATTTCCGCAACCAACACTACCCACAAACGCACTCTCGCCTCATGTGGCATGTACAAAAATAAAAATAATAATAGCAACAATTTCTAGGACAATTCCCTGAATCACAAAAATAAATGACATTACATCTTAAAATAAAATACCGTTTGCCATGCAAATACATGTGTTTTATTACAGTACAAAATGTCTCTGTTGCTAAACAAAAAAAAAAAAGAGAGGGATATGAAAAGAGGGAAAGCAAATGAATACTACTCGTAATCCTCATCATCATCCTCCTCGCAAGATCCTCCAAAGAAAAGTCGGGCATCCCAAATAACTCGCCCGTCACATCCTCCTCGTCTAATACCGAGCACCCGCCCGAGGCTCCCACGAGAAGTACTCAAGGATCAAATCCGGCGAAAGGATCAAAGAAAGAAGGCTCGAGGAACCCTCACCCCGTGCGCCGCGCGGAGGCATGAATCGATAAAAGGGCCGCCCTCGAAGGCCCCGCAGCCTCCCGAAGAAGTCCCGCATCCATGCTATGCCGCCTCAAAGTGCCCTCCCCGCCGCGGCTCCGCCGCCTCTAGGCGGAGGAACGTCCCACGTAATGCCTCGAAGGCATAGGCTCGGGTACGCCGCACACGCGCGAAGACCGACAGACACCTTCGACGCCATCTTTCTTAGCGAAGGAGCGCATCGCCACATAACGGCGAGTCAAGATATCGTAGGCTCTCCCTGACTCCGCACCAACAAGAAGCCAAGGAAACGCTCATCAAATGCAGCTTATACTCAACAACAAAAAGAGAAAAACGCAGTAAAAGATGCCAAGATGGAAAAGAGTCAACACACTCACCGATCTGTTTGGGGTCCACTTCGTATGCAAGCGGAGCTCAAGCTCCGAATGGGCATGCATACACCTCCTCTCGATCCGTCCCCGCGGACGTACGTAAAATCCGGTCCCGTGATCGGAACCTCTGGGAGCTCGCGGGCGCCCTCTCTCTCCGCGCCGCACTGGGCGTCCTCGCCTTCCTCCTCACGAAGGCCCCGTACTTCCTCTCCGTACAAGATGAACTCCTCGGCACCGACACCGCCAAGGTACCTCTCGAAGTCCAAGACATCCATATCCCGGAGTCGAGCATCCCAAAGGGAGGGTCCCCTGAGCCACTGGAAGCACACCAGGCCATGCCGCTGTAAGACTCGCTCCCCTGTGCACATGGCGTCACAAGTCAAGCCTCGCAAAGCATCTTCCGTCAAGGCTGCCACCTCGGGAGCCCCCTCGAACTCATCCCCTCTATACTCGAGCCCACGGAATGTAACGAACCCCTCACGGCTATCCCGCTCCAAACGCTCCCCGCACATCCCCGTAGGCGATGGTGAGCTTCCCCGGCCGTCCTCCTCTTCTCGCCGTACGAGCCCATCCCAAAGATAGCAGGTACGCAAAGAATGTACCTGTGATCCCTATCCCACGGGAAGCACCGGAAAACCTCATAAAACCACACCTCGCGACAAAAACAGAAGGCTCAACAGAAAGACAAATGGAGAAATGACAGATCGCTAAATCAAGAAAAATGAAGAATAAACTCATACCTTCCAGAGCAAAGTCAAAACAAAGCCAACGAATCGGGCCACCCTGGCTTAAACCGGTCCAAGGAGAAGTAGAGTCACCTAAGCTCGCTCGCCCCCAAGCAATGTCGCACCCTTATCCAGATCGCCAAGCTCTCCAACAGTAGCAAAGCGGAGCCGCGGTCGCGTGGTTCGAGAACAAAGTCTCTGACAAACAGTATACCACAAGAAGGCGAGCGCGCCCACCGGCTCCATTGCCACTCGGCCGGCACTCCCGAATGTAGGCCCCAATACCGCCGTGATCCTCATCTCTACGTCATTGCATACAAGACGCCTGTGCCCCTCGCGAGGACGAGGCTCAAAGCCTGAAGCAGTTTCGGCCAACACCGCATCGTAGATCATATCTCTCCACCTCACAGCCCTCAAGGAGAGCCCGGTAATAGCAAAGAAAATCAAGAGGCTGCCACCGTCACCTCGCCCCACCAAAGTGTGGAAGGTGCTGGTGGTATCCCACCAATACTGGATAAACCCAGAAGACACTCTTGTTCTTCCTCGTATCGACACTCCAGCCCGTGTTCTCAACGAACACACCTAGGCCAAGCATAAACCAACCTCCGGGACTCGGCCTACCGCCCACGGAAATATCAGCATCCGCCGCCATAGCTTCCACAATGCTCTCGAGCGATCCCCGAAGTCTTCATCCTCTTGGCCTTCCCGGCCGTAAGCTCCCGCATCCCGCAGTAAACACAAAGAAAGGTACGCCAATCACAAGATTTAATATAAAGGCACATATAACCCGTCACAAAACACGGCACATATTGCACATAATTTTCACATACATTATACATATAATTTTTCCATATAACCCGTCACAAAACACGGCACACAATGCACATAATCTTCACAAATAATTTCTCCCATGCAGTCCGTCACCAAACACGGCACACACTGTACACATTTTCTCAAAAGAAAAAAAAAGGGGGGGGGATTAAACCCTACACGACACATTTTCAAAAGAAAATCCGTCCCAACACGGCACACATTGCACATATTTTTCCCACAAAGTCCGTCACCCAAAAACACGGCACACACTATATAGCACATTCTCAAAAGAAAATCCGTCCCAACACGGCACACACTTTCACATATAACCCGTCACAAAACACGGCACAGGTCACATTTTTGCACAAAAAATTATCACTACACGATAATTTTCTCATAATGTACATACATAAATAGCATACGGTACAAAACACCAAAGCATGCAATTCACTAGATAGGCACTTTATTCAAATAAGAGCTAATCTACACATTTCTGCACAAAATACACATACCCACAATTTTTACATGTCCATTTTCAACAATTCATCAAGAATTTCACAAAAAAGGCATAAAATAATAACAAAAAATTCAAAATGCGAAAAACCAAAACCTAGTTCTAGCATTCAAAAATTCTAGCAGGGAATCAAAACGAAATGCATTTCTTACCTCCCCAACGTTCATGGAGCGACGATTATGCACCTCCGGATTCGGATACAAAACATCCGGTTCTTCGAAGATGGAACGAACGAGGTCCAATTCCTTTCAAGCTCCATCCGCCGCCAACCACTTCCCGATCAAGGCTGACGACGTCCTTCGAGATCCTTCACCTACATGGCAAGAAATTCAAGCAAAAATTTTTTGATTTTCGTTAACAATGGAGGAATTTTTCTCTCTCTCTCTCGCCCGGTTCACGAAACTGAAGATGAGGAAGAAGGAATCGGGAAGGGCCTCAGTATTTAAAGCCCGGTCAAACTCCGGGAACTGTGAAACCAAGGTGGTCCGTACTGACCTCTTTGCAACTGTGTTGGTCCGTACGGACCTCTTTGCGGCGGTGGCCAAATTACTTTTCGCCCTTATAATCTTTGGCCCCTCGCCGTCCTAAGGCCTTTTCCAAGAAACTCGTGCGTAATGGTCCCTAACCCTTCAAACCACCTCACCGGCCGTCAAACGTAAGACCGACCTCGCCACTTCAACGGCAAATCAAACACCGGCCCAAACGTAAGACCGGACTCTCGCCACTTCAACGGCAATCAAACACCGGCCACAAACGTAAGACCGACTCTTCGCCACTTCAACGGCAAATCAAACACCGTCGCCAAACGTAAGACCGACTCTCGCCACTTCACCGCAAATCAAACACCGCCGTCAAACGTAAGACCGACTCTCGCCACTTCAACGGCAAATCAAACACCGGCCGCCAAACGTAAGACCGACCTCCGCCACTTTCAACGGCAAATCAAACACCGGCTGCCAAACGTAAGACCGGACTCTCGCCACTTCAACGGCAGAATCAAACACCGGCCATCAAACGTAAGACCGGACTCTCGCCATCACTTCAACGGCAAATCAAACACTGCCGCTAAGCGTAAAGACCTGACTCGCCCACTTCAACGGCAAATCAACCACACCGCACTGGGACAAGTCCGAACCTCGCCCACTCCAACGGCACCAACCACGCCCGCTCAACGGCACTTAGAAGGAGCCAACACTCTCCCTAAAGATTTAATATCAAGGCGCAAGACGCCTCCAAATGCTCAACGACAATTCAATCCACCTGAGGTCCGAAGTCATCTTCCCAAACAGTAAAAGCGGCCCCTACTGTGGTCAGCGCATCCCCAAAGCAATTCAAGCACCTATAGCCGATGTAAGTCCGAACTTTGCCCACCTCAACGGCAACACAAGCACCGGCCATCAAAGTAAGCCCGAGCTCCTTCCCAACTTAGGTCATACTCCTGAACTAGGTCCCAATTTAGGTTCATACTCCTGAAACTAAATCCCAACTTAGGTCATACTCCTGAACTAGGTCCCAACTTAGGTCATACTCCCGAACTAGGTCCCAACTTAGGTCATACTCCCGAACTAGGTCACAACTTAGGTTCATACTCCCGAACTAAGCTTCAACTCAAAGATATCACCCCTGACGCCACACCACGGCCCTTATCACCGACCTATACGGGCCACCCCGACGCCACCACGTCCCATCACCGACCCATGCGGCCACCCCCGACGCCACCACGCTCCTTATCACCGACCTATACGGCCACCCAGACGCCACCACGTTCCTATCACCGACCTATACGGCCACTCCCCTGACGCCACCACGCTCCCTATCACCGACTCCATGCGGGCCACCCCGACGCCACCACGCCCTTATCACCGACCTATACTTGGCCACCCCGACGCCACCACGCTCCTTATCGCCGACCGACATGCGGGCCACCCTGACGCCACCACGTCCTTATCACCGACCCATGCGTTCACCCTGACGCCACCACGTCCCTCATCACCGACCTACGCGGGCCACCTGTGACGCCACCACGCCCTTATCGCCGACCTATGCGGTCACCCCTGACGCCACCACGTCCTTATCACCAACCTATACGGCCACCGCAGACGCCACCACGCTCCCATCACCGACCCATACGGCCACCCCTGACGCCACCACGCTCCTTATCGCCGACCCATGCGGGCCACCTGACGCCACCACGCCCTTATCACCGACCCATGCGGCCACCCCGACGCCACCACGTCCTCATCACCGACGATGCGGGCCACCCAGACGCCACCACGCCCTTATCGCCGACCCATGCGGGCTGGCCACCCCTGACGCCACCACGCCCTTATCACCGACGATGCGGCTACCCCACGCCACCACGTCATCACCGGGACCTATGCGGCCACCAGACGCCACCACGCCCTTATCGCCGACCATGCGGCCACCCCGACGCCACCACGCCCTTATCACCAACCTATACGGCCACCTGTGACGCCACCACGCTCCTTATCACCGACCTATATTTGGCCACCCGCGACGCCACCACGCTCCTTATCGCCGACCTATACGGCCACTCCCGACGCCACCACGCCCTTATCACCGACCGATGCGGCCACTCCTGACGCCACCACGCCCTTATCACCGACCTATATGCGGTCACCCCTGACGCCACCACGTCCTTATCGCCGACCTATGCGGCTACCCGTGACGCCACCACGTCCTTATCGCCGACCTATACGCGGCCACCCCGACGCCACCACGTCCTTATCACCAACCTATACGGCCACCCAGGACGCCACCACGTCCTTATCACCGACCTATACGGCCACACCCGTGACGCCACCACGCTCTCTATCACCGACCTATACGGCCACCTGCAGACGCCACCACGTCCTTATCACCGACCTATACGGGCCACTCCCTGACGCCACCACGCCCTTATCACCGACCTATACGGCCACCTGACGCCACCACGTCCTTATCGCCGACCATGCGGCCACCCAGACGCCACCACGCCCTATCACCGACCTATACGGCCACCCCGACGCCACCACGCCCTTATCACCGACCTATACGGCCACCCCTGACGCCACCACGCTCCTATCACCGACCTATACGGCCACCCCGACGCCACCACGCCCTTATCACCGACCCATATACGGCCACCCCGGACGCCACCACGCCCTTATCACCGACCTATACGGCCACCCCTGACGCCACCACGTCCTTATCACCGACCTATACGGCCACCTGCAGACGCCACCACGTCCTTATCCCCGACCTATACGGGCCACTCCCCGACGCCACCACGTCCTTATCACCGACCTATACGGCCACCCAGACGCCACCACGCTCCTTATCACCGACCCATGCGGTCACCCCTGACGCCACCACGCCCTTGTCATCAACCTATACGGCCACCCAGACGCCACCACGTCTCTCACCACCGACTCCTGGCGGCCACACAACACTCTGTGGCACCACCACGCCCGCATTCGCTGTAACACTCACCCCACACCCGAACTACGACTGTGCTTGATTCCCGCCTGTGGATACGTAGGAATCCTATCACAGGTCCAAATTATCGACCTAAACGGTCACCCAAAAGGACACCACCACGCTCTCACTTCGACCCTCACGGCCACTTCCTCTCCCAAAGACGCGATCCAGATTAGACCCTTATCTTATCTGGCGACCCCACTTCTTTCATAAGTGACGCTGCCGGGGCTTCGTAAGTACCCCAATCTGATCACTCCCTTTCAAACACACGGAAACACCGCGACTCATCCACGCAGCCTCGTAGACCTCTCTCACTCAAAACCCTCTCAAAACCCTCTCAAACCCCCAACCAAACCAAGGGAGGAGCCTTTGCGGGATAAAAGGGACAAAAGGACCTTTTGGGAATTTTCAGAAATCGTAAAGCAATTAAGGTCCGTACGGACCTCTTTGTTTCAATGATTACTAAATCCCCTTAAAGTCCACAATATTCCTCAAATCCGGGAGAAATGATGGTTTCCATGCGAGTAGTTGGTCCGTACGGACCTCTTTGCATGCAAGATGTCCGTACGGACCTTATTGCCAGTGGAACATCATCATTCCCAAATATTCTCCATCATTGCGCATTCCCTCAAATCGAGGAAAACCAAAATTACGGACAACCAAGAAGGTCCGTACGGACCTCTTTGCTCCGAAATTTTTACTATAAATAGAGGGCTTCCCCCTCCTCATTTTTTCACACCTCCCACTTCTCTCTTCCTCCACTAAGCCTTCTCGGCTCCCTTCTAAGACCTTTCGAGGCATTCCCTGCCCCTTCGGATCATTCCGAGGCCTTCCGAGCCCCCTCGAGGTGCTCCGAAGCCTCTCCGAGCGCTCCCGAGACGCTCCCGCGCTGCCCCGAGGCACTCTCGAGGTACTCGAGGCCCTCGTGGTACTCCGAGGCCTTGCTCGGTCTTTCCCACGGTGTCCCGCTCTTTCCGAGTCAAACCGACGATCCCAAACCACGCCGAAATCCTGCGCCCGACTCCAACCACAACAACGCACGCCGAACCTCTGCCCGAGTGATCCCAACGATCCCCACGCACGCCGAACCTCTGCCCGCACGCAGCCTACAACCTCAACTCACGCCGAAACTCTGTCCGCGGACAACCGCATCCCCAAGCAATCCAGGAACGCTACTCCGACCTCAAACACTATTCCCCTGCGGAAGACAGACACGAACCAACATTGGTAAGGCTTCCTTCCTATTCTATTTCAATACATTTCAATACAATGTAGACATCCGATACAGCATGCATTTTTAAAAGCACACACACACACACACACAACTTTTTAAAGGATATTAGGGGTATCCGAAAGACTCGTTTTACGAGGCTACTCGGGTGAGCTCTAATATTCTAATATTCTCTTCCCGAGGAGTCATCTGACCTCCGAACTCAAAATCTCATCACACAAAAAACAGTTTAAAATTTATCTTTAAACTGATGCCCTTTTTCAATGTTTTGGGCTTAATAAAAACGGCGTGGCGACTCTACAAAAATGCGCAAGCAAAACGGCGAGACACCTCCAACGCGAAAGATGCCAGATGCCGGGGCCGCGAGGCCTTCTCGGATCCGGGTAATTTCAGCAGCGACTTAACGGCAGGGTGGCAGCTCTAGGTCGTTTTATAGCCAAGTCAGCTGAAAGGTCTCTCCCCTTCTTTAAATCATTGAGGGGGACGAAAAACTTTGAATGGACGGCCGAATGTCATTCGTCGTTCCAACAACTCAAAGAATATCTCGCTACTCCTCCCCTGTTGAGCAGCCCGACCACAGGTGAGACCTTATTTGTGTATCTGTCTGTGGGAGACAAGTCGGTGGCAACAATCTTGGTTAGAGAAGATGAAGGACTTTAAAAGCCAGTTTACTATGTCAGCAAGGCCCTATCAGACGTAGAGGGCAGATACTACAACGCTGAGAAGGTCGCTTATGCCTTAGTCGTAGCTTTAAGGAAGCTGCGAGCTTATTTCTTGACTCATCCTATTGTGGTTCTTACAAATGCTCCCTTGAGAAAAATATTGCACAAACCGGAGAGTTCAGGTCGCCTGCTCAATTGGTCGATTGCCCTTACGGAATTTGACATCGAGTATCGACCTAGAAAGGCGTTGAAGGCTCAAGCTCTAGCAGATTTCTTGGTCGAGCTTACGTTCACCAAGGAGGACAAATGAGCAGCCGAGCTCAAAAGGAGAAAACCAAAGGGAAAGAGCCGTAGTCCCAGCCCCGCCATTACTCTACCCGACGATTGCTTTGGAAGGTCTACTCGGACAGTCGCCTACATAAAATGTCAGTGAGCCTGAATTGTTCTGATTGAGCCAGAGTCTGGGACCGTGTATGAGGAATCACTAAGGTTCAAGTTCGATGCATCCAACAATCAGGCGGAGTATGAAGCCCTGGTGGCAGCCATAGAGTATGTCAAGTGCTTTAGAGCAACTAAAATCATGGCTTATTGTGATTCCCAACTGATAGTCAACCAGGTTAAAGGCGAGTACGAGGT
Organism: Adenophora triphylla var. japonica; assembly: GCA_022495995.1. Classification (NCBI taxonomy): domain Eukaryota; kingdom Viridiplantae; phylum Streptophyta; class Magnoliopsida; order Asterales; family Campanulaceae; genus Adenophora; species Adenophora triphylla. The sequence goes on from JAFEMH010000029.1 coordinate 654,886, forward strand.
ACTTAGTTCCACTCTGATCAAATACTGCGACATGGTGAAAGAGTTGATAAAAGACTTGGAATTCTGGGAGATCCAAAGGATTGGTCGAGAAGACAATGAGTTAGCCGACCTGCTTTCAAAGCTAGCTACATTCGACGAGCCGCACGAAGAGCCCATCTCTTATCTTGAGAGCCCAGCTTATGAAAGGGTCAAAATTCAGTGCATAGAGGACCCTTCAAAAAATTGGGTTTATGAGAAATGCTGGATCGAAGAAATGAAGGCGTACATAGAAAGTGGCGAGCTGCCTGATGACGAGAAGAAAGCTCGAGCTGTCAAAAAGAAAGCTCCGAGGTACGTTATTCAAGGAGGCGAGCTATTCAGAAGATCCTACACTCGACCGCTATTGAAGTGTATCCACCCTCAAGAGATCACTACGCTGATGCATTTAAGTACACAAAGTGGGATTTGTGGTGGACACCCGGGGGCCAGGACTCTAGCCGACAAGTTGATCACTTTGGGGTACTACTGGCCACACATGAGAGCAGACACCCATGACTTTATGCAGCAGTGTGACCAATGCCAAAGGTTTGCCAACCTACCTCATCTGCCTACGACTGAGCAAACCCCCGTGATTGCAGCTTGGCCATTCGACATGTGGGGCGTCGACTTAATTGTTCCCTTCCCACCCGCCCGTGGAAATTGTAAGTACGCAATCGTGGCAATTGATTACTTTACCAAGTGGGTTGAAGCCAAGCCGCTAGCTCGCATCACAGAGAAAAACGCCATCAACTTCATTCATGATTTCATCTGGTGTCGATTTGGTTTTCCTCGAGCTATAGTATCTGACAACGGCCTACAATTCTCCCAAACCTTCGGCGTAGATGAATCGAGTAGGGATCAAGCATTGGAAATCTTCTGTCGCCTACCCCCAAGGTAATGGGCAAGCTGAAGCAGCGAATAAACTTGTCCTATCTTCACTCAAGACGGGTCTCGTGGGTCGACGCAACAACTGGTTGGACGAACTCCCCCTTGCTCTTTGGGCAGTTCGCACAACCACTCGGGGGCCTACTGGGAAACCCCATTCGCTCTAACATATGGGTCGGAAGCCGTGGCTCCACTGAGTTAAGATTTCCAATGACGGCAGTAACTTTCTTTGATCAAGAACGTAATGACACCAACAGATTGATCGACCTGGATCTCGATCGACGAGAAGCGAGATACGGCTTACCTTCGGATCGTCAACTACAAACAGCGAACTAAAAGTTACCACGACAAGAAAGTGAAAGCCAGGTCATTCCAAGTCGGAGATCACGTGTTGAGAAAGATCGAGGCAACAGGGAGAAGGACCCAACAGAACAAGTTATCTCCTAATTGGGAAGGTCCTTACATAGTTACTCGAGACGTCAAAGAAGGAACTTACATGATAGCTCATCCAGATGGTGAAGAGTTGAAGCATCCATGGCACGCTACTCACCTCATCAAGTACTACTTCAAGGTTCGTGTCTATTACTCGCTCAAGGTTAAGGCAATTCTCAAGATTGAAATTTGTCATAGTTCTAGCTTTCCGTTGATGTAAACGTTTCCCTACTTCAATAAAAAGCGCAGTTTATTCGACCAAACATTGTGTTACACTAACCCCAACAAGCTTGACTCTTAGTCATCTTCGTTTTAACAAGCTCGATTCTTAATCAGCTTCGTTCCATAAACAAAGCTCGACTCTTAGTCGCCTTAACTTTAACAAGCTCGATTCTTAATCGCCCGTTTATTTAACAAGTCCGACTCTTAGTCGACTTCGTTCTAACAAGTCCGACTCTTAGTCGATTTCGTTCTAACAAACTCGACTCTTAGTCGGGCCTGTTCTAAGTAGCTCGATTCTCAATCGCCTTCATTCCTTAAAACAAGTCCGACCTAAGGTCGACTTCGTTCTAATAAGCTCGACCCTTGGTCAGCCTTAATAGTTTGAACAGGTTCGACTCATATTCAATCTCGTTCACGAAAAGTTATACAAGTCTGAGGTCGACTAAATCAATAAAGATCAAGTCGACCCTAGGCATGAGTTGACTCATTCATTCTATTATATCTAGCTCGACACCTACATGTAAACATCAAAAGCATACAATAAAGGGAGGTCAGCTACGATTAGATATAAATAAGTCTCCCAAAGGCGGGCCAAGACTTATACAAAATGTAGTTATGATGTCTCATGCCTCCCAAAAAACAGGGCCAAGGCATTTAAATATCTAACAAGACAAAAAGCAAAAAAGTGTTTTGGGGCTTGTTCCATTACACAAAGTTCATTTCAATTCAAACAGATTGGTCGGGGGCATTGGAGTCGTCATTAGCAGCTCGTTCTTCATTGATTGGTTCATGCTGCTGAGGGCTCAAGGGTTTACCCGACTCGGAGAAAACCTGTTGATCTAACTCACCCTCCACCTCCATCTCCTCTCGATCCTCTGAATCTTCTAGCTCCTGCAAGGCCATGTCAAAGGTCCCTGGGCCAAAGTCAGCCATCCAAGGCTCGAAACCCTCTTCTTGGTCTTCTTGGGCAATGTGGGCTAGATCATCATCATTATAAGGCACCAACGAGTGACCTCCTCTAGCTGCCATGTCATACTGGGGAGCATAGGCCCATCGAGCTAGCTGCTCCAAAGAAATGTCAGTGTCAGGGTCGACTAAAGCCCGACGGGCCATATGACGCTTACCCAGTTCCAAGAAGCCCCTAGCTTTGGCAATAATGGCATTGAAGTACTCATCTCCGTCCTTAAACTCTTCGACGACATCTTTAGCAGCAGCTTTGGCAGCAGTCTGAAGATCTTCTTGCCATTTCACCCGCTCGAGTCTATGTTCTTCATGCAGCTCGACCAAGAAGGTGTCTTTCTCCTTCAGAAGTTTGGAAACTGTTGCCAACTCCTTCCTGGTCTTCTCAAGCTCTTTCTTCTCAGCATCTCTCTCCACCTCGACCTCCTTGAGCTTAGACTCTACAGTTTCAAGATCCGTCAGAGCTTTCTTCTTTACCATCTCCAAGGCATCAAATGAGTTATCCAAGTCGTTGTATTTCTCTCTTAAGTCGGTTAGTTCTTGCGACTTCTTGGATAAGTCCTTAAGTGTCTGCCTCTCCCTCTCAATGGTGGCCCTCCAAGAGCTTTTAACCTGCTCGACCATGGTGAGATTCTACATTCAAAGGAAATCAGGGAAGTGTTAGCTCGTAAGTCAAGTTGATTGATTAAAAGAATAAGAGACAAGGCAGAAAGTAAAGATAAAGGATTACCTCGCAGTGCACCATCCCAAAGCGAGCTGAGAACTCCTCAGGGGAAATCCCCTTATCAGCAAAGTGAGCTAGGAGGTCGACATCAATGGCCCTCCTAACCACAACCTCGGCCTGTGCTCATATCTCGGATAGCGTCGACTAAGCCGTTGACCCCAATGAGAGGGGGCACATCACTCAACCTCCTCATTTGGTCCTCTAGAGATTCTTGGATGGGGGAGAAGAGGTCGTGGAGGCAGCTTGAGGAAACTGACTTTCCCTTCTCAGTTCTTGACCTTTTCCTAGAGTTCAGGGGCAGGTCGTCTTCATCCGCCATCACATCATCTTCATCAATAGTTACAACCTCCAGAGGTCTAGCTTCAACTGTGCCCGCACCAGAAGTCGTAGCATTAGCATCAGGAGTTGGGTCGGAGCTCAAGCTGGGCTTATTGGACTTGTTTTGTATGGCTGCTACTTCCCAAGGGGTCCTCAGATTCAACCTCCTCCATGAGAATCATTCCAGCATTATCCTTAGACAGCAGATCATTCCTTCTCGCAGCCTCTCTTTCTCTGTTAGCTCGAGCGTTGGCAGCACCATGGGCTTTTCTGGCTTTCTTCCTGTCTGATACCACCAATATACGACCCATATTTGCCTCTTCCTCAGGGGTCAGAACTGCACAAAAAATCAAGGTGATAGACTATTAGTTCGAACCAAATCACTCTACATGCGAGCAACAAGTTCTATGTATGAGTTCGACATGCACGAGCTAACCCATCTAGATGCGAGTTAAGCAATTAACGAGCTAAGGGTTGCATACACAATTCAAAGTGCTTTCTACTTACAAGCTACGAGCTAACCATGGGAGAGCTAAGTGTTCTACATGCAATGTTCTACATACGAGCAATAGTTCTATGTACGAGCAAGTCATGTACGAACCACAGATCTAACACATAAGTATCGCAACCAAGTCAAACTATTCATACATGCAAAGTTAACAGATAAAGGGCGAGTAAAGAAACACAGAACAAAGATATCTTACCACCAAAGATGCTCCCCATTCTCCTTGCAATAGTTGGCGCTTTTTACAACGCCGGCACTTATCCTCGAACTTAGCCAACGCGTGGGTGACCCAATCGGGATATATTGTGCCCCTGCCAATGGCCACCAAGGGTTGCACTTCCCCCTCTCCAGCCATCATCCCGGCCTGGATGAAGTTATATTTGGTAGTAATCAGACTCTCCCAACTGAAAGAACCCTTGTCAGCTAGCCGACACAACTTCTTATATAATTCAAAATGCCAGAGTGGCTCCCAATAGTTCCTCTCATCTAAGGGCTCTCAGATCATCAAGCAAAGGAAATTCCCATCCTAACCTACTCTCTACTACAACCACATGCGAGTTCATGCTTGCTGGGAAGGTTCGAGAAAAGCTTACGAGAATTGGGTTTAGAGGGGGTACTGATGCTCATCTCCTCTCCACTATACTTAATGCAAAAGAATTCTTTGAATACTCTCATACAGGGTTCATATCCTAAAAATCTACATACCATAGCAAAACATACTAGAACCCTACAGGTATTGGCTCCGAGCTGAAGGGGTAAGGCATTGGCACACTCCAAGAACTCATTAATAAAAGGGTCAAGTGGCAACCTAAGGTCGGCCACAAATTGGCCATAGAAAAAAGCTACTCTAGTGGCATCCCTAGCAAAGGTCGACTTAAATTGGGCCATGAAATCCTTCTTATTATAGATGGTCACTCTATAATCCTCTTTACTCACCTCACAAAAGTCATAGATCATACTATACCTAGAGGGCAAATTCTTCTTTCCCCGCAATGGCCCGTGGGGAACATAACCTCTCTCATTCTTCCCTGGCACGGCCGTATCATCAAAAGCATCCACGATTCTGGGGCCAGAGGAGGTAGATGCAATAGCTCCACCTTGAGAAGTCATATCTGTACAAGAAGAAGGAGAAACAGGGGAGTCAGACCCGTGAACAATTTCAGTCGACCTACTTAAGGGCGATCTAGACTCCCCTGGAAAACCTTTCCTATCCCTAAGGAACGACGGTTTATGGACATCCCTAACATAAAACAGTGCAATGTGATCGAGTAATTCATGGAAAAGATGAAAGGAAACAACATTTGAATTGTCTACTGTCAATTCACCTACATCCGTCCCTATGGGCAGTCCTATTTCACTAAAATTCAGTCCCCACCTGGTCAAGATAGAGGCACACTCGTTCAACGACATCTTTCTCCACTCACCGTTTATGTGCTTATATACACGACGGTTAACAGTACAGTACCCGTACCAAGCTCCTGGTTCACTACTGAAGGTCCTAGCCATGGCGGAAACCAAAACAAAGCAGAAATTAAAGCCCTAAAGCAAGAATACGAGAGAAATACCTCAGTTGATTGCAAAAAGGGAAGCTGTTGCCAAAGACGAAAGCTCGGATTAAATCCTAATGTTGCTCCGCAATTATCGCCAAGAGGATATGAGAGCTTGAAGACGGTAAAAATTCTAAACGGAGAAGGATTCTGCTATTTGTATTTTCCGAAATTGGAAAAGGAAAAGGAAAAATTCAAAAATTAATTTCCATATTAATTGGGAAAACGGTTCCCAAGACGGATTATCAAACGTCTAATTGTAATCATTACCAAATACGGCGCTCCTTCATCTCTGGCCGTTCATCGCCGACGTCCAGGATTGTGCCACGTCATCTTGGGTCGACTAAACCTCAGGACGAGTAGCGACCTGCGAGTAACAGCAATATCCATCGAGATTTCCTTAACTTCCTAGTCGACAAAGTCAACTCGAAAGTTGGGGGCCACTGAACATACTAAAAGTGTCGAGCTGGACCAAGCAAGTAAAGCCCAAATACAGACAACCTTGGCATTTACATTCTTAATGAGGCTAGCCCATTCACCATAAGGCCCAAGGCCCAATAACAATATCAGTCGATCTAAGCTCATTGTCCGACCTCCAAGGTCCCGATCTGGCTTGATCCGACTCAATGATCCATACTATAATTCGGGTACGATCCATGCTCTACCCGACAGTCAGGTCGACCTAACCCCATTGGGCGACCTCGACCTCAAGCGTCGACCTAAGAGATGTGGACGCACGCGAGTCAAATCTTTCCATAACTGCATTCCTATAAATCATGGACCGTTATAGGCACGTTCCCATTATTAATAACTGCCGCTAAAATCTCGGAGTTCATGTAGCACCACCAAAAATACAACGGTCATTACCTATAAATACTTCATCACTATCAACGGTGCAAAGGTAACTGCAATTTTGTCATTTGAATACAACTGTTCATTTACAATATTTGCTCTCCAAAACACATACTTACTCTCACGCCCGAGGGTCTAAGCCGGAGACACATCCGGCTAGTCGTGGGTTCTGATTTCAGGTCAAGGAGCCAGGTGATCAGTCCTGCCACGTGGAGGAAGATTGATAAACACTTTTCTTGCGGCATCAGGACTATAAATGAATTTATTTGGGGTTGAATTTAGTGGTGAAGTTAATTATTTAAAAAAAAATTGTTTTTTTTTTCTATAAATCAGGAGCAAGTTTTAATAAATCACTAAAATCTTTAAAAATAATTAAAATACTCTTGATTAAATGGCAATACTGTAGTGCTGCAAGCAGTCACTGGTGGCGTCGTTGCGGTGACCCCTAATTCGTGGGATTACGTGATATCCTTTTTAAAAGCTTTGTTTTCCGGTGGTGTTATATTCATACTTTAAATTGGAATATTGATTAAATAAATATAATTTTTATTAATATTTAAATAAAAATAAATCATCTTAATAAAAATTATTATTGTATCACAATTTACAATATATCAATAATAATTTTTAGATTTGTATTTGAATTATTATTTTTTATTTAAATATTGGTCAAAAAAATTACATTTATTAATCACTAGTTTAATTTAAAATGTGATCGGAAGGAGTATTCTAGAGTCTTCAAAAATAGAATCAATTTTTTTAAGCAATCATTTACTTTTAATAGAATATTTTAAACTATTTAAAAAAATTATCCTTCTATTAAAAAATAAAAAAGAACATTACCTTTTTCAAAAGAAATAAAAATTTATTTACCAACAATATCATCCCCACACCATCTTGACTGTCGCAACCACCCCACTGTCGCCACCATCACCACCACCACCCACCACTAGTCCAACTTCATCACCACAACCTAACATCATTATAACCACCACCATTCAAAAAATCAAAAGAAAACCTAAATTCAAATTTCAAATAAAACCTATATTCAAAAATCAAAATTCAAAATAAAATCAATTCCCAATTCTAAAATTTAATAAAAATCCAGTTTCAAATTTGTTTTTTAAATTCAGATTCAAATCGAATTTTTTCAAATGTAAAATAAAGTCATATTTCAAACATAGATTCAAATCTATACCCATATTTAAATCTGATTTCAAATTCAGATTTGAAAAGAGAGAGAGACAGAGAGAGACAGAGAGAGGAGATATTTTCGTTGGAGTGCAGTCGTCGGAGTAAGAGAAGAAAGATGAAGAGAAGGCGACACTGGATTCAAAGGCGTTGTGCACTCAACGGAGTATTGAGGTGAATAGTACAGACGAAAATACTAACAGAGAATGACAACTTTGGGCCCTAACTTTGGGATGAAAAAGAAGTATAATCTTTTAATTTAATTGACTAAAAAAATAAAAATAAAATGCGGGGTTGAAGTTTTTCTCAAAATGGCAAAGGTAGTGATTAATTAGGCTCCGTTGTTTGCCGTAAAATGTTTTTCGAAAAACGTTTTTCCAATTTTTTTGGTGTTTGGAAGCACCGAAAAATGGGAAAAATATTTTCCCCCATTTTCGAAGTAAGATGACTTACACAGATTTTTCCTAAGTAAAATATTTTCCGAAAACTGGTAACACCCTCACACACCTAACTTTTCATATACCCCCACGTTACTCACCCCACTCACCACCACCACCCCTGCACCCCCCCCCCCACTCCACCCCATCCCACTCACCACCACCACCCCACCCCTGCCCCCCTCAGGTCAAAAAAAATTTAATCATTTAAAATTTATTTTTAACAACTCCCCTCCCCACCCCACCCCACCCCACTCACGACCACCACCCCTGCCACCCACCCCACCCCACCCCCCGTCGGGTCAAAAAAAATTTAATCATTTAAAATTTATTTTTAACAACTCCCCACCCTACTTCACTCACCACCACCACCCCTGCCCCCACCCCACTCCGCTCACCACCACCACCACCCCGCCCCCCTCCCCACCTGACTCAAATTATCTCAAATTGTGTTTTTATCGAAAAATATTTTCATTAAACACATGAATTTTTTTTTTTGAAAAATATTTTCCTTACCCAACAGCCGAAAACATGTTTATCTTATTTTTCAAAAAATATTTTACAGAAAATTATTTTTCGCAAATTATTTTACTTTTCAAAAAATATTTTACAGAAAATTATTTTTCGCAAATTATTTTACGGGAAAGAAACGAACCTTACCAGTGGTGTGTGTTGTTTTGTCCGTAAATGCATTTTGAAACTGAAAAACAACTCGCAGAATGACACATAATGAGAAAGCAAGACATTGTAGGACAAAATTTTCCTTATTTTAAAATTATGGTAATAATTATTGTCTTTTTGTTTCTTATGTAATTGTTGTCATAATAAACAACTAAAAAGGAAAAAAAAAAAAAAAAGGGGGAAAAGGAAAGGTGGGGTAGGGTTAGGTTGGTGGTCGGTTGATACCTGAGGCTGACTTTTCGTCCACTCTCATAATAAGCATCCATGTGAATATAGGATTATTAGGGTATCCTTGCTCCCATTCTTTTTAGATTTGGATATGTTTTTTCATCAAAATTATTGGATACTTTGATGATTTTCAACATATTAAAAACTACTATCAATTATATTTTTTGAAATCAATCCAATCTCAATTTCAATCGGTCATCATCATTGTCTGATCTAAATTACGATTGATAATTACAGCGCTGGAATATACTAGACGTAAAATCAATTTCTATTCATTCATTTGACATTTTACCGCAATTTAGGGTAAACTGCGAGTCATATCTTCTACTTATTATATTGATGCGCCTCCAAATTAAGCCCTTGTCAAATCTTTATATAATGACAATGCCATGGAGACTCCAACATCATCATGAATGGAGATTTTCATCATTGACTTTGACTCAAAAATGCTATGTTTTCTTTTTAACCCCTTTTAACTAGTGCAAAATTTGGCACCTCCCACTAGCATAAACATTACAAAATTTCATACAAATTTTTGGCAAATTTCATACAAATTTCATGCAAATTTCATACAAATTCAATACAAATGTATTCAAAACATTGAAATGCTAAAGGGTGAGAGGATGATCTCTTAATATAGGCCATTAATTGTGGTAGATCAAACGTTCGTATATAAGACGCTGATTATGGTGAATCAATCGTTCGTTGCAATTGTTTCAAAATAGTATAGTAGTACCTCCTATTATCCCTGGTTGAACATAATAATCATATCATGCACCACTACTAGAAACTGAATGAATAGCGACGGATGTAACAGTGACGAAATACTCATATTATCCCTGATTGAACATAATTATCATATCTCTGTCACTAATGATCAATTTTCTAGTAGTGCACCAGCTTGGGCACACTTTTTTGTGCTTAATTTTCAGGATGGGTGTTTTTAATTTGAGCAAACCGACCTGATGAAAGGAATTAAGTTGAGTCATCAATCATTTGGCTTTCTCTTTTCTCAACCAAAAAATGAATAAAAAGGCACAGAAATTGAGCCATCAACCTTTAGAAGGCACTACTTGCCCAAATGAATTCTTAACTCCCATGTGGGTCATTTCCATTTATTAAACCAATACAGAACCTCCACCCTCCCCTCCCCTCATTGGCGGACCTACAACATTTTGTAAGGAGTGCACAAATACACTATAAAACTTTGCATGAAAAAAATTAATGTCTAATACGAGACTCAAACCCACAACCATCGGCTCAAAGTGTTACATCTTAACCACTGAATCACACATTATTTGATTAGGGGGTTCACTACCACCCATTTAACTTGCCTTGTGTCCGCCCCTGTCTCCCCTCCCTAAACAAACAAAATATAAAGAAGAAGATAGAGATAGCCTAGAGGGTTAGGTTGGATTTGGATATGGATATGGATCCATAAATATGGAGTTGTGTAAGATGATTAAAACCAATTGACATTAAGAAAATTAGCTCAGAATACTTATACGTTATATACAAATCTCGTTTATTCTTGATGTAAAATAATATTTTCTTACATACCACATCAATCCGTTGGACATGTACGTGTAAAGAGCCAGCTCTTGTACCATGATTAATTCTGATGTTACATCTTAAAAAAATAATTGGTACTAAGGTAAGACTACTTACAATGGAGGATGAAATGGGGGATGAAATCCCATTTCATCCGGATGAAACGGTGCAATGGCAGGTTGAAACTTAGTTGATTGAAAATGCTAGATGAAAAGTTTCATCTAGCTGAAACTTTTTCCTTTTTTTTTTTTTTTTTTTTTTTATGTTCAACACGTGTAGCTGTAAATTGAATTTTGAAAAAAAAAATTATCTCAAATCTTTGAGCTTAATTATCATTTAGCAAATTATTTTTTTTTTAATTTTTTTTCACCAAAATTTATCATTTTTTTTCCCTACAAATTGATATAAGTTTCATTTGATTTGGACACACAAAAAAAATACTTAGTTTTCAATTTGGACTGAATTATTACCTAGTAAATTATTATTTTTTTTAATTTTTTTTTTCACCAAAATTCATCATTTTTTTCCCTACAAATCGATATAAGTTTCATTTGATTTGGACACAAAAAAAAAACACTTCGTTTTCAATTTGGGCTGAATTATTACCTAGTAAATTATTATTTTTTTTAATTTTTTTTTTCACCAAAATTCATCATTTTTTTTCCCTACAAATCGATATAAGTTTCATTTGATTTGGACACAAAAAAAAAAAACACTTAGTTTTCAATTTGGGGTGGGGGTAAAAAAAAAAACACTTAGTTTTCACCAAAATTCATCATTTTTTTCCCTACAAATCGAAATATTTTTTTAATTATAAATAATAATAATAATTATTATTATTTTACTAATCATAAAAATAAAGAATATAAATAAAATAAAATAAAAGTAGTGGGGTATAGAATGATGAGTTGGAGGGAGTTGAAATTTAATTTAAGTTAGCCATTGGAGTGGGGGTAAATGAAATGGGTAGATGAAATATTAGGTGGATGAGAAAAAGTGTAAAAAGTGTTAGATAAAATGGGAAAGTGGGATGAAATCACTGTGGATAGTCTAAGCAACCCAAGATTCTTAAGCCCTGTCTTGTCAAGCGTTTTTGTTAAAATGAAGATAAAAAACTCAGCTTTTTTTTTATTAAGCGTGTTAGTCAAGAGTTTTAGACGGTTGAATTTTAAAAAGTTGGGGACATTTTGGCCGCTCAAAATTATAGCGTCCAAAAATAAGCTCCGTTTTAAAAAAAATTCGTTTATAAAACTGTGTACCAGACGAGCCCTTATATATTATAAACAATTCTCGTTTATTTACGATGTTAGATCATGAATCACGGATTCGCATAAGAAATTGATTAGTCTATATAGGTAATGATATGCAGAATCCAAGAATCATGGTAATAAATCAAATGAATTCAACCTTATTTAGAATAAAATAAGGTAAAGTCTAAGATTAGACAAATATTAATTAGAATGCAATTAAGACAATTAATCGCACCTCCCAAGTCAAAAAGACACTTTATCGAGCCTTGTTTTTAGTTAATTAATTCAAATATAATTATTTTTTTCAATACTCTCTCCGTTCCAAACCTACGTGCCCAATTTGTCATTTTGGACGTCCCAAACCTACGTGTCCTTTTCCTAAAATGACAAAGAATCTTTACTATTCCCTCCACTCATTCTCTCTCCTATTTTACTTTCATACTCACAACACCAATCAACTTTACTATTTCCTCCACTCATTCTCTTTCATATTTTACTTTTATACTCACAACACTTTCTTCATTACCCACTTTTCTTAATTTTCGTGTCAAAACACCAAATGGGCACGTAAATTTGGGACGGAGGGAGTATATGTCATCATGATTATATTAGATTAATTTAATTTAAATTAAAATAATCTACTTATTTTAATGCGTTTACCTAACGGCCAAATTATATACTCCCTCCGTCCCAATAAAAGCTTCACCAATTACCCAAAAGGGCGTCCCGTTAGAAGCTTCACCTTTCCTTTTTTGGACATAAAATATTATTATTTCCTCCACTCATTCTCTCTCCTACATTATTTTAATACTCACAACACCATTATAATTTATTATTCCCTCCACTAATTCTCTCTCCTATTTTCAAATTACACTCACAACATTTTTTTTCCCTCCCCTTACCATAATTCCCGTGCCCAAGGAAAATGGTGAAGCAATTGGTGGGACGGAGGGAGTATATATTTTTTTGTTTTTTTGTTTTTACATCAGCTGCTCCTTTACACTGAAATCAATTCAAACCTTGATGTAAGAGTTCTGAAATCAAATTCAAACCTTACACTGAAATCAATTCAAACCTTGATGTAAGAGTTCTGAAATCAAATTCAAACCTTTAGAAGGAGATGAGTGACTATTTGTCAAGTAACTAACTGCTCTAAAACCTTACGTGAGTGATAAGAGAACACCTACAATATATATTAAGTATTAATATTTCTTTTCACGTTTGATCTGATCACACTAGAAAGAGTTGACACGTGTGATTGTTTGCAATTTAATTCGAATAAACAAATGCAAGCGAGATTATTCGAACCCGTGATCTTGCCCAACCAAAATCTCTGATACCATATCAAGTAATCAACTGCAATAAAATTTAAGATGATAGAGATAGTATACACATGTATATCAAGCATTAATACTATTACTTGGTCAATGCAAATTTACCTACTTTTCAAAATGACCTTCATAAGTCATTCTTTTTAAAAGAATGTTTTTTTTTTCTTTCCGAAAAGACTACAATCCCAATTATTGATAGGCCTGGCATATATACGATGCAATAGGCTTTTTTGCACAGCACCCCCCGTAAGGTATATATTTTCTCGTAAGGAAAAGGGTAAATTGACGCAATGGAAAATCATGGCTGGCGCTAAGAAACATGACGAAATTCAAGGCGATAATCCATTGTACTTGAAAATTGCGGAGAACAAATAAATGATTGAAGAGAGGCGATTTCAAATTTCTATCCATAGCAACGGTAAAAAAAAAAATTCTATAAAACTTTGTTGCCATTGTTTATTCAAATTCAAAGTTAAAATAGGTGTCATTAATAAAAAAAATAAATTTATTGGCTTAGCTTTAGATGAGTTGATTAAAAGTCAAATCTCATTTAATGGTGCATTTTTTGCACATGTCAGAAGTCAGGTTAACTGAATTGAATGTATTCAGTGTTTTCTTCTGGGCAGTCATAAGTCAGTCACCAATATATATGGAAATCTTATTATGATGTCATATTTTCTTCATCTTGTTCTTTAATAACAGCCACATATTACAAACGCTAATAAATGTTTTCATATTATTTTTAATAACTCCTCCCCCGCTCTACTCACTATCCTCTCTGCCACCCCACCCAACCCCTCCCCCCCCCCCCTCTCAAGTAAAAAAAAAAAATTAATCATTTTAAATTTGTTTTTAATAACTCCTTCCCTCCTCGACTCACCCCCCCCTGCCACCTAACCCCCCCCCCCCCCTCAAGTAAAAAAAAAAAAATTATTTTAAATTTATTTTTAACAATTCCTCCCCCCACTCAACTCACCACCCCCCACCCCATCGAGTCAAAAATAAAATTAATCATTTTAAATTTATTTTTAACAACTTTCCACCCCACTCCACTCACCACCCCCTATCACTCCACCCCTTGAGTCAAAAAAAAAATTAATCATTTTAAATTTTTATTTAAAATGATTAATTTATTTTTTTTTACTCGACAGGGGGTGGGGTTCCGGGTGGGGTGGTGGGCAGGGGGCAGGGGTGGTGGTGGTGAGTGGAGTGGGGTGGGGAGTTATTAAAAATAAATTTAACGTGAAAATTATTTTTATTAAACACAAGAAAATATTTTTCGAAAAATACTTTTCTTGCAAAAAAGTCGAAAACATGTTTATCTCATTTTCCGAAAATACTTTCATTTTCCAAAAAATATTTTGAAGGAAATTATTTTTCGAAAATCATTTTACGCTAAACAAACGGAGCTAATTTATTTTTTGCACATGTCAGATGTCAGGTTAACTGAATGTATTCAATGTTAAAGGCTGATTTCTTTTTCTTTTCTTCAGGGTAGACAAAAGTCGGTCACCAATATATATGGAAATCTTATGATGATGTCATATTTTCTTCATCTTGTTCTTTTAAAACAGCCAACTAATACATACGTTAATAAATGTTTTCATATTTTTTTTTTCTAATGTTCAAAAATAAATGTCACGTTTTGAATTAAGAAAAATAATTTGTCTATTTTTTTTTATCAATATACAAATATAACATGTTATTTAAAAATATAAAAAGTCAACTGTGTCATTTATCGTGAAAACGATAACTAAATGTTGAAAGTCAAATTATCACAATATCTTTCGTCTTGACATTTTGCATGGCATGCATTCATCAATTAAATGACTTTGACTTCTTACTTCGCATCCCATTCTTGATTTTGCATACCTGAATTTTCTGATTATCTTATAGTCACTAGATCAATTAAATGATAGATTCATAAAATCAACCCCCTCTCCACCCCCCCCCCCCCACACACACACACACACACACCACATACGGCTGTAATGTAAACGAACCAAGCTTTGAAGTTTCTAGCTCGAGCTCGTATAAAAGATATCGAGCTCGAGCTTTTCTCGAGCCTAGTATAATTGTTCGAGCTCGGATCGAATCGAGTTTCGAGCTTTTTACGAGCTGCTCGAACTCGAGTATTAACGAGCCAAGCTCGAACTTATTTTTTGTAAAAATCTGAAATCAAACGAGCTTTATCGATCACTAATTCGAGTTGTAGTCGATCTCGAGCCTAAACGAGCCTAAACAAATCATTCGCGGACAAAATTCATTCGAGCTTTTTAACGAGCCGAGTCCAAACGAGTCGATCTCGATCAGAACTCGTCGAACATATGTTCCGAACACGAGCCAACTCGAAAAAAAAAACGAGCTTGAAAATCGGTTGGAGCTCGAGTTCACCTCGAGCCCCCTCGAACTCGAGCTTTTACGAGCCGAGTCCGAGCCGGCTCGTTTCGTGTAACAGCCCTACCCCTCCCCCCCCCTCACACACACAAAAAAAAAAGTTATCTCGCATCTCAAAATATCCAAGTTGGCCCAAAACCCATACGCCGGCCCGCTAGTCCAGGCACGTAAAAGTCCGACCCGCATACCCCACGACCTTTTTAAGTAGGTGTATAAATTACACTACGAAGTTTTCATAAATATAAAGACAATGGAGCTTAAAGGCACCAGAATGCAGATTCAAGGCACAATCACAACTTGTCCGGTCACACCGGGGGAGGGAGCGTGTTTACCCACAACAGAAGTTGCTCCTAAAACAGTTTTCCCCTTCTCAGGAGTCAAATATTACACGACATATCCAGCATGGAGTTTTAACAGATTCGTTCATATGCCAATATTGATATTGACAAATTCACAAGTTTTGATTCATTCTTTTTGGAATATCAAACCAAGGTTACATCCAAAGAGAAAGATATTCATTCATACCGTCTACATGAGATCATTACTGGCCAAGTAACAAACCGTGGGCATTTAGAGAAGAGATGGGTACTGCTTGGCCTGCTGACGAACCCTCTTCTTGTACTCCACAGTATCCTGCACAAGTTTTTAGCACGAGTATGAGATCACAACCAACATCCGTGTTGGGGATATAAAAACATGGATTCCCTCCGTCCCATAGATGTTCCTATTTGACTATTCAAACATTTTAGAGGAATATTTTTCCTTTCCATCATTATCCACAATGTCTCATTGATGTATCAAAGATTTTTCCATTTTACCACAGAATTTAGTGGGCGGGATGAATATATGTATACTCACTCCGTCCCACATTACCTTACTTGTTTACTGTTGAGAACGGAAAATAAAGAGTGAATATATATTATGTAATTAAAGTAGGAGTTGTGAGTGGGTAGGAGAGAGAAAGTGGGGTAGAGAATAGTAAGTGGATAGTTGTTGTGAGTATGACAAGTGGGTCCCATGAATAAAAAAGTATTAAAAAATTCCTTTTTAGGAAAGTGTGACTTTAAAGTGGGACGGCCAAAATAGCAAAATGGGTAAGGTAATGTGGGACGGAGGGAGTATATAAGGGGAAAAGGAAGATGATATTTCCAAATCTAAAACAGAGCCTAATATACCAAGATAAGAGCATATGAACAGGTAAATCACAGGGTTATATCACTAGGTTAGCTTTAGTCCTAATGGTGCAGTGTTACCTGGATGAAGAGGTGATACCCATCAGTTTGTGCAGGATCATTGGGGTTGGGCTGGTCCAACAAATCCTGGATGCCAATCAGAATTTGTTTAACTGTGATTGCTGGTCTCCATCCCTATAGACAGTTAACAATGGAGCAACACTAGTAAGGCCCGTTATCAACGGAGTATTTCTTTTTCGTAATGTTATGTTACATAATGCACTTACACTGTCTTCATTCAATATTGATAGACAAACCGTTCCGGATGGGTAAACATTTGGGTGAAAGAAATTAGGGGGAAATTTACACTTGGGCGGTTTGCTTGGATAATCTTCACTGAAGTGGAGTGTTAGGGGATAGAAACCACCTTCCCAGTCAGTCTGCAACAATAATGTATGATTAAGTGTCTGTGACAAACACAATACAATATCTTGTGATCACAGTTCACAAAAGAGATTCATGATTAAAAACAAAATAAAGCTAAATGGAGCTATATCTAAATCCAGTAAATGTCGAGAATGCCCAGAGGCCAAATAATTACGGACATCACGGAGATGGTTAGAAGCAGAACAAAATCAGGGACAGAAAAAATAACTAGGTGAATACTTGTCAAACAGTGTGGCATATCAAAGAGCACAACCATACTGATAATATAAACTGCAAGTGCAACCCCCAGCTAGAACGGTAGAACCCCCTTCATATTTCATCACTCCCTCTGTCCCAAATGAATGTCCAAAGTCAAGAAATTTTTGTCCCAAAATAAATGTATTTTTTTGTAAAAATCTTTGTCCCTAAACGTTTTTTTACCAAAAAAAAATTCGCTATTCATTTTATTATCGTAAAACTAAATGTTTAAAAAGTGGACTACAAGAATATTTTAGGGACGGAGGGACTAGGGAGTAAAAAAGTAGGTGGCAGCCTCAACCGCTAGCCTTTCCAACAAAACTTGTAAATTCATTTAGGGACGGAGGGAGTAAAAAAGTAGGTGGCAGCCTCAACCGCTAACTTTTCCAGCAAAACCTGTTAATAACAAGCTCCACCTTGTCCTTCTGACCATTACATGCCCTATGTCACACATGCAGATCAAGTATAGCAATTTCACCACATATAATGCTTCTTCATTGATGCATTTTCTTGCTGGGCCCTTCAATAGCATCTGTCCTTGAGTGCAAAATATGTCTGAATCAGATAACATCCAAATCTGAACCACTCATCTAGCTTCTATTTGTTTTTGTTTGTATATCCTCTCCCTTTCTTAGCAAGTGCAAGATAAACATACCAATCCTATAACCTATTAGAAAAGTTCTCTGAATTCATTGATATTTTACTTCCATCTCACTCAAAACCAATGGCACTGCTTTTATTTAAAATGTTATTACTCTTCCATTCAGTAGTTTTCAGTCCCTTAAATTCTAAAGATCTGATGTGATCCAGAGTCCAGATCAAAAGGAACAGCCTGATGCTTACCTATAGTCAGCCAATCAGTTTCTACTTCACTGGACATGAGCAAGAGACAGCACACCTGAAATATCTCTCATGAGACAAATACCAACAAATTGGGCTTCTTGATCTAAACTAATATTCACTGATATTGAGCTGAACACATAGGTACGCATGGGTTTCAGAACAATGCTTGAGTCATCAAAATCGCACTTGTTTTGAGGTAACTGTGAAATATGCAAAGGTCTATGTCACAACTTACAATGTTCAACTCTAGTAGATAGCCTCTGCAGCATAACAACATTCTTAGATGGACATCAGTGAAGTGCAATCACATTCTTTTTTAATACGTTGTTACTTTTCAATGGCCTAAATCCACAAGCATCAATTCTGTCCATAATTTGTCAGTCAGTTCAAAGTATTGGATCAAGGGGCATTGATAATTGAAAAGGGTGATTGTTAACAATGTGATAATTATGAATAAAGTGTTTAAAATACATGGAACCAATTTGACAAATGTTTTAACTCCCACTGTAACATACTGAGAGCGGGGAAACAAACTCAAGCAAGAACATCAACCCACTAAGAGGGGTTTCAGAAGAAGTGCACGGCGTTCAAAATACAGATGAATGCTTGAACACAAAACTGAACAAAGTTGTCTTCTTAGAAGAATGCTATAATAGGTTTCAGAAAGAAAAACTAAGGCTATTAAAGAAACCAATTGTATTTTTTCATCAAGCCAACTCCTTCTTCTGAAGCAACATTTATAATCAGAGTAACAGAGTTTGCCATCGCAAGATGTTTGTAAATTCATGTCCAATAAAGTTGGTTGTAGAAATGACAACCTTTCAACTAATGGTGGATTGAGAAATGATGAAATTTCCAATGAAGTTTTTTTTGTAGAAACAGTTACTTTCCAGTATGTCTGCAAGTTCTAGTAATGGCCTATAGGCAGATAACACTTTGGTGTTATCCCAGGGATCAAGAATCATATGCTAATATCCAAGTCCAACAAAGAATTTGAAAAGGTATGTGATATGATTAAGAAGGCAGACAGCATAAGATAATGACTAAAAACATCTAACAATGAATGAAAGCGTCGGATGAACCACAAGCATCAGAGAAGGACCATCAACATTTTACTAGATAAAAATTTAAGAAATACACACACAAAAGTTAACCAGAGAAATGAAAATGTAGTAAAGCAACCATATGGCATATGAAAAATTAAACAACAGGTTATTCAGATAAAGAGTTGAAGAACACTTGGCAGAATTTCAGTGATGTTTTCCAAAATCTTAGATCAGCCACCTTCAGAATTTTGTTCCTCAACATAACTAATTTATGAACACCTATAATCTTCACTCATTGTTTTCTTTGTGTTTGTTCAGTAAAAGTTTTTACCCCTCAAAGAAAAAATGGAGCACTGTCCATGTGTTTACTGCTAATATCAACCCTCCAATAAGTAAAACAATCTTCAGTGTTCCAAATATGTGTTTGTTGATATTGGGCACCAGAAAATTCTACCGTAAACTGACTCAATGCTCTTGAGAATCTTCACGCAAAGGACTCTCAGAATATAGTTGCCTATTTACACCAGAAAAACCAGCCTAACATAATATCTAACAGGCCTAAAATGGTTAAACTCTAGAGAGAAGGGAGGAGGCTATATGACCAGATCATGGTTATCCTTACAATCTGCTTGGTATTTAGGAATGGCCCAAGTGACTTACTCTTCAAGGATCCCAAAAGGAAAAAACATAGGCATGATAAAAGTTTGACAAAACAGAAACTATATAAAAGATCCACGAAAGTTCCCTCTTTTCCATCAAGAACCACATTATAATAACTGCAAACCAGTTATAAAAAAAGAGGCTTTGACCAATAAAACCTTCAGCCAAATGAAATCGACTAATAAATACAGACATTTTCAAAACTCGCCAACAAGTCCTTACTAAAAATGTGGACAAAAATACATCTAACTGCAATTCCCGCACGTATCAGCGCCTTATGCGCTTGATGGGTGAAGATTAGGATCCGTTGCTTCGCACTTCCTATGCATTCTCCCTTCCTCTTTCTCTCTATTGCTTTTTATTCCCAATTAATAAAAACAACAACTGTGAAATTTGTCCTACAGTTGTTCTAAAAGAATGACATAAATAACTGAGAAATCTACAACACAGATAAAGTAAACCAACTCTAATCATGAACAACTGTGAAAACCTATAAAACATTAATGTGAAATAGAATTCTCAGTTTATAACATAAACCAACACAGTTATAACATAACCCAATTCTATTTCACAGTTATTTAAATAACTGTGAAATAGAATTCACAGTTATTTACACCATACGTGCGAAATACACATCACAGTTCAAAAATTTATCAGTTGTTTAACCAAAATAACTGTGAAATACACATCACAGTTATTTCACAAACAATGCATGGGTATTAACAACCGTGAAAACCTATAAAACATTAATGTGAAATAGAATTCTCAATTTATAACATAAACCAGCACATTTATAACATAAACAAATTCTATTTCACAATTATTTAAATAATTGTGAAATAGAATTCACAGTTATTTACACCATAACTGTGAAATACACATCACATTTTAAAAATTTATAAGTTGTTTAAACAAAATAACTGTGAAATACACATCACAGTTATTTCACAAACAATGTCTGTTTGTGAAAGTGTCTGTTTTTATTGGTAAATTACACCCCATCTCAAGGTATTATTGGTAAAAACCCCAGAAAAATTTGGTGGAAAGAAAAAAAAAGTGTCTAAATCACAGAAAGCAATAATGAAGATACAATATAATATAATAAATGGAAAAATCCAGTTCAAAATATCAAATCAGTCGTTAGTTCAACATACCTAGGAATTCACTTTCAACTTTACACTCCAAACAGAGATTTTAGAGAGAGAAATTGAGCAGAGAGAGGAGATGAGTACTCTGTTGAAGAGAAACTCATGACTATTTTTACTCCTAAAATAAGATTAGATTCTATAAGAGGGGCTCCAATTTATTTTTATAACATTAAAGCCACTGATATTTTATTGCAACATTTCGTTATACAAGTTGTGAGGTATTTGAAGTGCATGTGACTTATAATCTCATTATACTAAATTTCTTTATTATTATTCAAATATTTTGTTTATATCAAAATGTTTCAGTTAGGCATTTTTAAAAAACGATTTTATGAATTTCAAAATTATCTGTTTTTCATAGCAACAATGTCTGTTTGTTTGATGAACCCGCCCACAAATTTAAAAATAAATTAACAGCCTTAGCCAATTGATGTTACTAAATAGTACAAGTACTCAAATTGAACAAAGTAATTGGCGAGTTTTGAAAATATCTATTTTTATTGGTAAATTACGCCCCATCTCAAGGTCTTTATTGGTAAAAACCCCTAAAAAAACAATGTATCATCTCAATATATAAGAGAAACTCTATACACAGAACAAGGTACGTAACAAATCTGTAAGGGGTAGTTTACTTATTGGACATGTAATGAGCCACAACCCTTAAATTCCTAATCACATGGCAAGCAAACAACATAAATGCAATGGCAACTAAGAATACCAGTTAAACCAAAAAAAAAAAAATAGTAGCTTTCAAATTATCAACTAGAAGTCCCACAAATTACATTTATAAATAAAAATACAAACTCCAGATACTCCAAAATTCAATGCTGAAACTGTAAAGTGAACAAACAGGCGAAGAAGAAGTTGAAAACTTACCCCAGTCTTACCGGGGATAGTGCACTGCCACACCATCAAATTCACTGAACCATCAGCAAGTGATTCTGGCTTCGCCACAAAACCCTAAGTTCACCAAACAACCAAATACAATCATACACACATCAAAACACAAATCAAAACACAAATATACATTCATACACACACACACATATAATATGATCATGATTGTGTGTGTGAAAAAAAGAGGGAGATAGAGAGACGAACATGGGGATGATTCTTTCGCCATGCCTTCCGTTCCTCAGTGAGACGGCCACGAGCAATTCCTCCCGACATTTTCACTTTCTCTCTCTAGAAATTCGATTTTCTCTCACTAGATTTGGGTTTGGAAGAAGGGAATTGGTAGCCTCTTGTCTTCCTCAAGCTGCTGCTTTTTGCTTACCAGAGAAAGACTAATTTTCTCGAGAAAGAGTTTGGCCTGGAATTTATTTGTATTTGTGCCCGTTCAAATAATCTTCCCAATGCCGGTATTGGACGGTCTGGATTTACTAAGTTGGAGTGGATAGCCAATTGGAAGGAAGCTTAATTGAGGTGCACCAAGTGGGCTGTTGTATTGGATAATTTCTCAATATTAAATGAAAGTCAACTACCGAGTTGCTTAGAAACTAAGCAATTCCGATCCGTACCGGATGGCGGCTTGTTCGAATAATTGTGTTTTGTGTAAATTACTTTTACCCCCCCTATTATCGGACTACTTTCGTAAGCCTCTCATTCTGTTAGAAATTTAACGAAGTTGTTCAGAATTTAACGGTTGTATTAAAACTTAAACGGAAATTGACTGCACATTTAAATTTAACGTAATTAATAGTTAATCAAACTTTATTCGATAATAATGATTTAAATTAATGTTAAAATCTTACAAAAAACGCATTTTTTCTTAAGATTAGAAAAAACGTTTTTTGATTCCCTCGCTAGTGTCAGTGTTAGAGTAACAAAGTGCAAGTGTAAACAGTGTCAGTGCATGTATTATTAAATGTCGGTGTAAAAAAGTGCAAGTGTTAGTGTAACAAAGTGTCAGTGTAAAGAGTGTCAGTACATGTAACAAATTGACACTGTAAAGAGTGTCAAACCATTGTAAAGAGTGACAGTGTTGGTATAAAAAATTGTTATTGTTAGTGTAACAAATTGACAGTGTAAAGAGGGTCAAACCATTGTAAAGATTGTTAGTGTAACAAATTGACAGTGTAAAAAGTGTCAAACCATTGTAAAAAGTGAGTATACAAGTGGGTCCCACTAATAAAAAAGTATTAAAAAACTTTTCATTTTTGAAGTGTGCCTTTTTAAATGGGACACTCAAAATAAAATTTTGTGTCTTTACGAGTGGAACGGAGTGAGTACTAGGCATAGCCATAAAATTGAAATTAAATAATAAACGAAGAGAATTGGACTTTAATTCTCTTTAAATACTTTACATTAGCTTACAGATACCACACATAGAGATTATGTATCTAATAAATTCAGATAGTTTTAGATGTGAATTCAGATTTTATTACTTAACATTCAAAAAAAAAAGGACCTATGACTTTGAAGAGTACCCAGTAATTGCTTCTCCTTGATTATCCTCTAACATTGCGACCACCTTTATCTCCTGTATCATCTTTAACACATTCCTCATTCCCGGTCTCTCTTCCGGTGAAGTCAAGCTACAAATAGCTGCAACTTCAACAAGCATTGCCAACCTATTTTCTTCAAGACCATAATCATCCCTCATTGCTCTTACCCAATCTGTCATATCCCCAGGCACAAGAAACGGATGCTGGGAAGGCGGCTTACCTGATAAAAGCTCTAACAAGAGAATGCCAAAGGCATAGACGTCAGACTTGGACGTTGCTCTGGAGGAGGTAGATTTGCGTAATTCTGGGGCTTTATAATTTATTGTGTCGGGATCTTCGTTTGAAGTGCTGGAATCTGCTAGGACGGAAAGAGAATAATCTGTAAGGCAGGCTTCAAAGTCAGGACCCAGAAGGACGTTTGAGGATTTTAGGTTTCCGTGGATGAGATTTGATGCTTGGTGAATGTATGCAAGCCCCAGTGCTACGTCTTCCGCTATTTTTAAGCATGATGTCCAGTGAAGTGGTTTTGCTCTAGTTGATCTTGAACCTGTTCATGGAATCAACCTTGATATCAGCTATGATTTGTAAGCAATGACTAATAACAGAACAGATAGTGAAAATAGATCACTGTTGAAACCAGCTTTTATAGATGGAATGGAAGTAAAACTCAACAGTAAATGGCGGAAAAGGATTTGCATGTTAGAATATAGATTAATTAATATGTGTTATGAACGGAATATAATTTCCTCCTGATTAAATATCCCTAAAGATAAGGAAAGCAATTATCCTAATCCAATAGGGATTTATTTTCACTCAAGAAGTCTTATTTGGAGCAGACTCCTAGCTGGCGAAGGAACCTAAATCAGATGAAGATTCACTCTCCTAATTCAAGTCAACTACGGAACTCCTATTCTTGGAGGACTCATCACTTGGAAACTATAAATAAGGGTCACCTCCCTCACACAAAAGGTACATACAAACACCCTCTCAATACTATAATACGCCTTTCCTTCCGGTTTATATCATCTTCATATACAGATGCTTATTCTCACGCCGGAGGGTTTGCGCGGGGGTAACTCCCCGCGCCCTAACGGTGTTTGTTTTGCAGATCCGTTCGTCGTTCGCCCAGGAATCCAACGCCGCGTTCCCGACTGATCAGGTACCCCCGGTACCGCTCATTTTTTGCTGCATCAGTTTGGTTTCATTGCCGGGAACGAGAGTATCGCGAACGCCGGACGGATGACGATGTGACAATGGAATTAAACAAAAAAAGAAAAGAAATTTACAAAAGACTATAACCAAACCTAGCCCAAGGAACCTCGTCGTTTATAATTACAGGGCAAACAAAATCAAATCGAGGCGATTCTGATCCCAAGCTCTCCAAAATCTTCATCAATGGTGGATTTGCCTACTTCAACAGAGACAACAGACCAAAATTCTCTACCGCCGATCCCCGATAACTCGATGTCCGACTCAGTTCAAGCCGATTTATCTCTCCTCACCTTCTGTTCCGGCAATAAACCCTAACCCTAGCGCTCAACCACTACCATCTCCGATTTCTCTACCGTAGATTCAACCTTATGCGCTTCCCATGCCTCTGTACCGTCTTCGTCTTTCAGGCCCGTGGCCCCGCTTGTACCGCTCCCTACGGGGCCGCTAGCCAGTGGCGCCGGATCTTGTCGACGTTCGTTACGTTCGCCGATGGGTTAACGCCAACATCAAGCCCTTCTATCCTGCCACCAACATCCACTACATCGCCGTCGGCAACGAGATCCTCCATTGGGGCCCACAGAGCTTCATCGACAACCTCGTATCCACCATGAGGGTGCTCAGCGCTGTCCTCGTCAAGTTTGGGCTCGGAGCTATTAAGGTTTCGAGTCCACACTCGTTGGGTGTTCTGCAAACAATCCTAGATTGGATCATGATCCCCTCCGCTTAGCAGGTGTATTCTTTTCAATTCTTTTACAATCTGCTAACTTCACAATAAATCCACCAAAATCGTGCAAAACTGGAATATGATTTCAATTAGGGTAACATGCGACTCACTGTTTGCACAGTTCATTATATATATTTGTATATAGGTACTCACATATATATTTATATAAGTGTTAACAATGCCATGTTAATCTCTCCTGATTTTGAATAACATGTGTACATTTATTATTTTGCCATTAGCATCTCTTGGCATTTTTAGGCATGAAAAATTAAACTACAATGCCATAGCTGTTGTCAATTAGCATGGAAATTTCCTTTGACTTTGCGAAAATTATGTGCATGTACTGCTGCTGAGGCAATCCGGTCAATCTCGGCCACCGTCTCTATCTCAGGCAATCGACGATGGAGCTTATGATTCCTTCCTCCGACTTCCTTCTGCCGATTCCGACGGCCACCACTTTTCTCACCGACAACGGACTAGCTCCGACATACGCACTTGTCGTCCTTAACCAGCGACTCCCCAGATATACTCCTTTTAGCTGGAACCGCGCACAAATTCGTCTTTGTGCTGATGGCGGTGCTAATCGTGTTTTTGATGAGTTGCCTCTCCTTTATCCTCACGAAGATCCCTCCTCAGTTCGAATAAGGTACAAGCCTGATTTAATAAAGGGAGACATGGATTCAATCAGAACAGAAGTTTTAGATTTCTATACAAAGATGGGAACCAAGCATTCTTACTGGATTTGCGAGCCAACAAGCTGGAGCTAAGGGCTCCAAGAAAGCTTCCCAACAATCGTCCTCAAAATCTCAGGAACAGTTTCTACAAAGAAGGAATTCTAGAGATAAAGGATTAGTGAATTCTTTGTCTAAACAAATCTCAGTCTCGATGCCCACCATATCCAGGTGTACTCTTTCCAATTTAGTCATCAAAATATGCTATATTTGGATGTTCATTGTTATTTCCAGTAACATGCCCAAACACATGAGTTTATTTTTTATTGCCATGAACAATCTGTTGCCCTAAGAAAAATAAATTATGCATTTTATTTTCCTTGGAAGCTAAGCCCAAATTGACTTTATGCTTTCGATCTTGAGCTGAAAACCATTACAATAGCTCATTTTATTAATCATTTGGCTCTTTGTCGAGGTACAATGCAATGACAATCACTCATGCAAACAACTTCAGATACTCAGCAATTCCATCCAGTTGGGCAAGGTATGCCTGTTGGTCAAGGGCAGCCTCCACAGTTTTTCTCAACAGATGCAGCAGTTACCTTCAAAGGCCTGGTCATCTTACTTCATCACTGACGATGTTAGTGTAAATACATGCGGCCAAGCAGGCTTCGCATCTGGTTCCCAGCGATCTCCGGCTACTACGGCCTCGGTCGGCTTCTCGGTTGAGCAAGCAACTTTGTCGGAGCACAAATTCTTTGTGAAACTAAGTTCAAGACAACATCATAGTGCGATGAATGATCGGCATATTACACGCGGGCGAGCAACGGCTCGTCAAAGCGGTGAGCAACAGTCAAAATAACTTTACTCGAGCATCGAGCAATGAAAGCAAAGAACCTACAAGTCAGAAACCAAGGTGCAACCACAACAAGTGCTACGAGTTCAAAAGGGCGCTATCCCCATTCATTACCCATACACGGGAATGAATGAAACAAAGCAAGACATCCCATATACGGGGTTGAGCTCGACTACAAAGCAAGACATCCCATATACGGGGTTGAGCTCCACCATCTACGACCTATGAGCGAGTCATCTTCCTCGTCATAGAGAGATATGACAAAGAAGTGCGCCCAACGCCTTTACGGCTAACGCGGCAAAAACATCTACGACCTATGTGCGAGTCGTCTTCCTCGTCATAGAGAGATTACAAAGAAGTAAGCCCAACGCCTAAATGGCTAACGCGGCAAAAACATCTACGACCTATGAGCGAGTCATCTTCCTCGTCATAGAGAGATATGACAAAGAAGTGCGCCCAACGCCTTTACGGCTAACGCGGCAACACCATCTACGACCTATGAGCGAGTCATCTTCCTCGTCATAGAGAGATATGACAAAGAAGTGCGCCCAACGCCTTTACGGCTAACGCGGCAACACCATCTACGATCTATGAGCGAGTCATCTTCCTCGTCATAGAGAGATGACAAAGAAGTAAGCCCAACGCCTAAACGGCTAACGCGGCAAAACATCTGAGACCCATGTGCGAATCAGCTTCCTCAGCATAGGTAGATAAGAAGACAAATACAATCATCATGTCGAGGAGACCTCCCTTGACGACGAGGTACGAGGTACGAGGTTCGAGGTTCGAGGTACGAGGTACGAGGTACGAGGTTCGAGGTTCGAGGTTCGAGGTACGAGGTTCGAGGTACGAGGTTCGAGGTTCGAGGTTCGAGGTACGAGGTACGAGGTTCGAGGTTCGAGGTTCGAGGTACGAGGTACGAGGTACGAGGCACGATTCCACTATTTCTTCCCCGGCTCATCATGCTCCGAGAGGTCATGAATGACGAGGAGAGAAAAGTTCTCACCTCGGCATATCATCATATGACGAGGAGACAAAATCATGCGTCTCGGCATTTCATCCTACCGGCAGATCATCAAATGACGAGGAGGCAGAATCATGCATCTCGGCTTGTCTTCCAATGCCGAGATAAGGAATTTACGCTCCTCGGCCATCCGGCAAACAGATTCAACAATCTTATTCAAACAAGGATTCAACAGTTATTATCCAATCAGGATGGTAACCAACTACATCAATTCAAGTCAAACAATGACTCCTTAACAGATATCGTCTTCCGTCCGTGCTAGGTATCTCATCCTCCATTCATCCAATGGTGGTATTGATATTTTGGTAGGAGGAATCCAATAATGGGGTTCTCAAGGCGAATCGGACGTCGTGGATCGCGCATCATCCTTGCAAATTAACCGACGCCAACAACCGAAGCAACATTGCCACGTGACACCTATTCGTATTTCTCGGGGGCGAAGTAGAGCTCACTTCCTCCTCGTCATCGACATGGCCGAGCTAGGAAGTCGGGGGCCACTGAACGGAATATAATTTCCCCCTGATTAAATATCCCTAAAGATAAGGAAAGCAATTATCCTAATCCAATAGGGAGTTATTTTCACTCAAGAAGTCTTATTTGGAGCAGACTCCTAGCTGGCGAAGGAACCTAAATCAGATGAAGATTCACTCTCCTAATTCAAGTCAACTACGGAACTCCTATTCTTGGAGGACTCATCACTTGGAAACTATAAATAAGGGTCACCTCCCTCACACAAAAGGTACATACAAACACCCTCTCAATACTATAATACGCCTTTCCTTCCGGTTTATATCATCTTCATATACAGATGCTTATTCTCACGCCGGAGGGTTTGCGCGGGGGTAACTCCCCGCGCCCTAACGGTGTTTGTTTTGCAGATCCGTTCGTCGTTCGCCCAGGAATCCAACGCCGCGTTCCCGACTGATCAGGTACCCCCGGTACCGCTCATTTTTTGCTGCATCATGTTATTTAATTCCATTTGTTATAATCATTTAATAATGTTAAAGTATAGACAAAATGTGTAGAATTCCATTAGGTGTAAGTACCATTAAATGATGGGCATAATGGTAACTTCACACCACCATCTTTATGAAAGGGTGTAGTCCCTAAATGAAGTGCCCCTTCTCTATCTATATAAAGGCTATCCATCGGCCATTTAGAGACACTTATTCATTTACAAAATTCAGTCACAAATTTTCTCTTTTATTCACTAAGAAGATCAAGTGTGGGCACTATCATTTAGAAGATCTACTCTTCCCTACTTTGAAGAATATCTTCATACTTCGTTTTACTCAAGAACAAGACTAAGAACAATCATGGAATCACAAGGTACACGCTTCCGTATTATTCTTCTTCTTCTTCTCCTTCTCTTCTTAATCTAGTTGTGAGTCGGTTCATGGTTAATGGATCGTTTATGTTCCAACATTGCATCCCTGCAACTCGTATGTATCAAATTGGTAAACAATTCAACAACAACAATAACAACAAAGCCTTGACATGAATCATCAAATAAAAGAGGGGGGGGGGAGTTTTTAAAAAAAAAAAAAAACTAAGAAGAAATCGGTGGGAAGAAAAAAGCGAGAAATATAAATAAATAAAACACCATCAACACTATATGTATATATTTGTTTGAACACCATTGAAGTTCAGGACAACTCCTAAGCTTTCTGACTGACACTTTTCGTCTGCGAAATTAAAGCGTAGAATTCCATGGAGTTACTACAGATGCAGACAGTTCCCAAAAACTAAGGTTTCGTGTAATAGGCTAAGAATGAAAGGGAAAAGGATGAGATAATAAACTAAACATGGTGGTCAAGAAAACCTCAAGCAGCTTATGACTGGAAAAAAAAAATGGTGGACAGACCATTCTGAACTCGTAAGTCACTGATCTACAGAATATTGGAGCATAGAACCCAAGCAGGAAATCCATCAGTAAAACCAAGCATAAAGACTAGCTAATGTCACAAGTATAAGAAATCAGTCATTAGGCGTGATGATCCAGCAAATTGGTAGATAAAAGCACGTAAAAATTATAGTCTAGCATTTTCCATGAAGAAATTAATGTTTCAGCCGTATAACAATGTTATTTAATGGGGTTTCTACTATGGCGCCAACCTGAAAAGGAGAGTTTGAATCACTCAAAAACACGAAATGTTGGTTGCAAGCAAGTTCTCTCATTTCTCAACACGACACTCGTCAGGAATTCAATTTCTGAATGTCAGTATGCGGAAGAAGACACTCATCAGTATACCATGTTAATCTCGTTGTCACTAGTAAATGGTCGTGATGCGGCAACGAGTTGTGAGGTCAAACTTAATTGTGTGATATCCCCATCCCACATCGGAAATATGTGGGAATTTAGTGTGATATATAGAAGGCTCATGCACTACTTACTATTAAGCATCAAATCATCCGTTGCACTTTTGGAGACCTGGGCTATGATTGATCCAATTGAGGAGGTGTGTGTTTTTCCAATCCCCAAACTCACTGAGTTGAAACACTGAGTTCAGCACAAAGTTACAGTAAGAGAAAAGAGGGAGAGAGGGGAAACTGACCATGAATGAGATTGTAGAGACTGCCATTAGGCTGATAACCATAGATAACAAATCTCTCCTGTTTCGCCTGAAAATAAGCCCTTACCGGCACTAAATTAGGATGCCGGAGCCCTCCCACCGCTTCCATGTGCCGCTCAAAAGCCTCGCCGCTTGTTATAGCCATTTTTCCGGCGTCCAGCCTCTTCACGGTAACAATCAATTGGTTATCCATCACCGCCTTATATGTTATCCCAATCGTACCTCTCCCTAACAACTCCGCAGAAGCTAGCATTAACTGTTCGAGATTGTAATCAGCCGTTTCGCCCTCGGAGAATATCAGATTCCCGCTCTTGGTGATCTTTTGAGGTACTTGCAATTTCTTCTCTTTAGTCTCAATTTCTGTATTGGATATTTGCAATTGCATTACGGCTGTGGTTTTTTTTGCTTCGCCGGAGTTGATGTCTGGATGTGGTTGATTGTTTCGCCTTTTGTACAACGTCAAAATTGATAAAACGGCTGCGATTAGGAATAGGAATCCGATTACAAGCCCTAGGATTATGCCTGCACGGTTCTGTTTCATTGGAGACGGCGGTGAGATATGAACGCCTTGCGATTCCGAGCTTTGGAGGAGAGGCGCGGGGGCGGAGTCGCCGGAGGGAGAATCGAAAAATGGCGAACGGCATATTTTGTTGAGAATTTCGCCGCAGAGGAAAGGATTGGACGAAAACGAATAGTTTCCGAATCTCGAGAGCGTCGGGGTGACCGGTATTGGTCCAGTGAGGTTATTGTGGGCGACGGTAAATACCTTGAGAGAGGTCTGGTTGAGCGGCGGGATAGTCCCGTTGAACCGGTTCCATTCGAGCCGGAGACAGCTGAGGCGGTCCAAAACGGTCAGGTCAGCGGGAAGTGGGCCGGCTAAACTGTTTAGGGAGAGATCAAGAGTTAGGAGACGGTGTAGAGAGAGAAGAGACGGCGGAAAGTTCCCTGAGAAGTAGTTATGGTCTAGAAAGAGGGACTTGAGGTTAACGAGTCCGGCGAGATCAGGAATGGGTCCAGTGAGCGAGTTGTTGCGCAAACTGAGGACTCGGAGCTGGTCAAGACGAGTTAGTGAGCCAGTTGTGAATACACCGCGAAGACCGTAGCTTTGGAGTAGGAAACTGACGACGCGGCCGTGGACGCATTTGGCACCTTGCCATTGACAGTAATCGAAGCGTTCGTTTAGAGTGTAATGGAGCTTGTTGTCAGTGTCAGCTTTGGACTTGAAGGTTAGGAGGGCAACGGCGTCGGAGGGCAAGATCAAGTTGGCGGCGGAAATGGTGGCGGAGAGAGAGAGAAAGAGGAGGAGGGGGAGGAGAGTTTGTGGGTTGGTAGTGTGCATTTGATTTTTCTTGGGGAGGGAGGAGAGAGAGAAAAGAAATTAGAGTGGCCGGTGGCGGGAGAGATGAGGTTGGAGGAAGGAAGTAGTGACAGTAGTTTAGTTACAGTGTGTCACGTGATGGTGGAGGATATTATGGGAAAATAAATAGTTTTAGAATTATAGTCCGTTGTGTTTTACTATATTTTATTGAGTTGGTCTTACAAAAAAACGCATTTTTTTTATACTTAGAAAAAATGTGTTTTATTTTTTCCGTTTGTGTCAGTGTCAGTTTAATAGAGTGTCAGTGTATCAGTGCTTGTGTAACAAAGTGCCTGTGTAAAAGAGTGTTAGTACTAGTTTAACAAAGTGCAATGTAAACAAAGTGCAAGTGCATATGTAACAAAGTGTCAGTGTAAAAAGTGTCAGTACCAGTTTAACAAAGTGTCAGTACACTAACACTGGCACTTTGTTAAACTGGTACTGACGCTTTTTACACTGACACTTTTATATATATGCACTAGCACTCTTCACACTGACACTCTTTTACATTAACACTGGCACTTTGTTACACATGCACTAACACTTTGTTACACATGCACTGGCATTGAGTTTCTGGACAAATGACACTTTGTTACACATGCACTAACACTTTGTTACACATGCACTGGCATTGAGTTTCTGGACACATGCACTAACACTTTGTTACACATGGACTGCCAGTTTAACAAAGTGTCAGTACACTAACACTGGCACTTTGTTAAACTGGTACTGGCGCTTTTTACACTGGCACTTTTATATATATGCACTAGCACTCTTCACACTGACACTCTTTTACATTAACACTGGCACTTTGTTACACATGCACTAACACTTTGTTACACATGCACTGGCATTGAGTTTCTGGACAAATGGAGCGATAGCGCCCATTCTTGGATGCTTGTCACTCTTCACACTGGTACTCTTTTACGCTAACACTGGCACTTTGTTGCACATGCACTGGCATTGAGTTTCTGGACAAAGAAAGCTTTTAACTGACACTTTTTTAAATGTGCACTAGTACATTTTTACCATAACCCTGACAATTATTTAGACAACTGCCAAATGCACATAAATCTCCTTCAGCAATCAACCCTAAAAAAATCGAAAACGCATTAATACACAGAAACGAAATTAAACAGCACGACCAATACATTCCTCATCAAACACAGAGAACAAACTACCGGATGCAACACGCAAAGTTGCGCCGAATTGACGATCAGATTGAACGGTTGAATTTATAAATTTTGCAACCAAATTTTGAAAATTGTAACCGAAAATAGATTTGTTTAATTTCGTTTCTGTGTATTAATGCAATTATCCTCAACGGCGAAGGAAACCTTTACACGTCGACGTCTTCTAAAAACCCGTATTTTTCTAAGCTTGAGAAAAAATGCGTTTTTTTGTGAGATTTTGACCTAACGTTTTAACATTTTAAGACTATGAATTTTATTTGAATAATACTAGAAAAATAAAATATTTACAAAAATTTGTTAACAAAATCATACTTAGTTGTTATGATTTTATTGATGTTATATACTCCCTCCGTCCGCCTAGTAAGTTCACACTTACTGTTTACACGTTAATTAAGGAGGGAGTATTATATTGAAAGTGTTGTGAGTGTGAAAATAAAATAGGAGAGAGAATGAGTGGAGGGAATAGTAAATTATAATGGTTTGTGAGTATTAAAATAATGTAGGAGAGAGAATGAGTGGAGAGAATAGTGATTTAAGGTTTTCTTTTTAGGAAAGAAACAAAGTGTGAACTTTGTAAACGGACGCCCAAAATAGAAAGTGTGAACTTTGTAAGCGGACGAAGGGAGTATATATACTCGCTCTGTCTCACTGTCTCACTTGAATATGCATAAATTTTCATTTTTATGTCCCGTTTAAAAATACATGCTTCCAAAATAAAAATTATTTAATACATTTTTATTCGTGGAAACCACTTAACATAATTATAATAACTATCCACTAATTATTATATATTTCACTTTCTCTCTTATACGTCACTTTTCATACTCAAAATATTTACTACACTATACTATACGCTATTCTTAATTTTCGTGGAATGAAGTAAAAGTGTTTTATTATTATCCGACCATCACGATGTAGGAAGTCCCACAACATCAGTTGCTTCGCTAATGCGACACATTTCCTACCAGGCTTTATTTTGGTCTGATTAAATTCTAATGGGTGTATTACAGACGGGCCTTGGCCCACATTCGATAGGCCATGGTGTTGGCTTTGCTTTTATGTGAATCCATTTGTTATAAAAATTAAGTTCGAGTTATTTGTATAGTATTATTTGTATTATAGGTATTTTGTGCTATAATACCGTTTTTTATTTAGAAATGTTACTGAACTGAATGATATAAAACGAATATAACCATGGGGCATATAATGGGCAAAGTCCAATGAGTTGAGCCCAATGAAAAGTATCCACAAGTCCCAAATATGACATATGAAATTGAAAAGTATCCACAAGTCCCAAATATGACATATGAAATGGGGTTCCTTAATTAACTATGCTCATCTTTCTCTCCTCGTTTCACCCCACTACGTCGACCTAAAAATAGTGAATCAATCTAATGACTAAGACAGATATAATGATATACTCCCTCCGTCCCCGTTCACTTGGCACCAACTTTTTTGGTGTAGGAATTAAGGAAAAGTGATGTAAGAAAGAGAAAAAGTTAAATGTTGTGAGTATGAAGAATTAAATAGGAGAGAGAATGAGTGGGAGGAATAGTTAGGAGAGAGAATGTTGTGAGTGTAAAAGTGAAGTAGGAGAGAGAATGAGTGGAGGAAATAGTGAATATTCTTTTCCATTTTGGGCAGTGCCAAGTGAAGTGGGACGACCCAAAATGGAAATTAGTGCCAAGTGAAGTGGGACGGAGGGAGTATGTTGTTGGAAATGGGTAACGGAAAGTTAAGTTGAACTTAACGTTGATCTAGGTTTCTAACGAAAGTTCGTTATTTGTTAACGAAACTTGTTACAAATGGTAATCTACATTTGTTGTAGATTATATAATTCATTTATTGTCTCAAAACCATTTCCGGGTGAATGAGAAATTAATGACTAGTGATATGTAACTTAACGAAAGTTAAATTAAAAGGTTAAAAGTTAACTTGGGTCAGTCCAAATCAACTTGAATCAAAACTGTTCCAAAAGGCACGTCACCAGGCTTGAGCGCGGTCGCGCCATTGCCTAGGGAGGCCGCGCTGAATTTCAGTGAATTTTGGCCTGGTTCTCGTCAGGCTAGCGCGGTCGCGCTCGTACGCAGATTCTGAACAGTTTTGGCGCATTTTGGTGGGAAAAGTCATGAACCCTTTAACTTTCTTTAAATAGTTTTCCTCCGAATTTCAATTACATATATACAGATTTTGAGTCTTCCAAAACCCTCTTGAGTTAGTCTAATCAAGTCAATTCATTTGCATCTTGTTGCATACCTCCTTCAAAGTCCAAGTTTCAAACTTTGTGTTGTTCGTTAGAACAATCAATTTTGAGTGCTCCTATTGATTGTTTATAAAGTCGTGTTATCTTACGAGAGTTTTGTTATCTAACCGTAAGCACCGGTGCGGGACAAATAACTCTTACGGAGATTGTATACAATACAAGACTCGACTTGTCTCCTAGTTTTCAATCTCCGTTAAATTCTCCGTCAGTTTTTCAGTTAAGTTCTTGAGAAGCCATACCTAAACTCCAACAATCGTAAGAGTTATTTTACGCTTCTTAAGACTCTCATACCATGACAACTGAGAAAGACACCACCGCATCCTCCGGGCTTACACCTCCTCCACAAGGCACTGTAACGCCTCCTCCTCAAGGTGACGCAACGTTCAACAATGTTGCACCCGCTCATACACCGCCTCACCCGGGTCATGGTGAGAAACCCCCGAAGTTCACTGGAGTGGATTTCAAGAGATGGCAACAAAAGATGCTATTCTACTTGACCATCCTAAGCTTGCACCGCTTCTTAAAGGAAGATCCTCCGGCGGTGGCAAATGGTGATCCCGACCCTCAAAGGCTTATGGCCAAGGAGGCTTGGGCTCATGGTAATTTCTTGTGTAAGAATTACATCCTAAACGGACTCGACGATGCACTATACAATGTGTATAGTAACGTCGAGATAGCCAAGGCGTTGTGGGACACCTTGGAAAGGAAGTACGAGATCGAAGACGCCGGGTCAAAGAAATTTGTCGTCGGTAAGTATCTTGACTTCAAGATGGTCGATTCCAAATCGGTAACAACTCAAGTGGATGAGTTCCAACTCATTCTACATGGGCTTGATGCCGAGGGGATGATCATGAATGATCCATTCAAGGTGTCATAAATCATTGAAAAGTTGCCGCCTTCATGGAAGGACTTCAAGAACTATCTCAAGCATAAACGCAAGGAGATGTCCTTGGAAGACATAGTTGTTCATCTTCAAATTGAAGAGAACAATAGAAACAACGAGGCCAAGGATGCTAAGGGCAAGATGGAGGCTAAGGTCAATCTCGCCGAGGCTAGCACAAGTGGCACAAAGAGAAAGCATTTC
Organism: Adenophora triphylla var. japonica; assembly: GCA_022495995.1. Taxonomy (NCBI): domain Eukaryota; kingdom Viridiplantae; phylum Streptophyta; class Magnoliopsida; order Asterales; family Campanulaceae; genus Adenophora; species Adenophora triphylla. The sequence goes on from JAFEMH010000029.1 coordinate 691,372, forward strand.
GGAAATGCCGGGAATGCTAAGAAAGGAAAGAATAAGGGCCCTACAACTAAGAAGTTCAAGGGGACTTGCTATAATTGTGGCAAATCGGGCCACTTAGCAAAGGACTGTCGTCTCCCGAAGAAAGAGGCGAATAATGTTGACCACATAGACCTAGACTTTGCAGCGGTGGTCTTCGAGGCTAACGTTGCAAACTTGGATGATAATCCAAAAGCTTGGTGGATAGATACCGGTGCTACCCGCCACATTTGTGCTAATAAGGAGAGTTTCTCCTCCTATACTCCCATCTCCGGAAGGAAGCTCTACATGGGAAATTCAGCGACCTCCGATGTTCAAGGCATTGGAAACGTATATTGAAGATGACTTCCGGAAAAGAAGTAACCTTGTTGGATGTGCTGCATGTTCCAGACATCCGTAAAAATTTAGTTTCCGGCGCTTTGCTTAGTAAGTCCGGATTTAGACTTGTATTTGAATCAGACAAATTTGTAATAACTAAGAATGGTTTGTTCCTTGGAAAGGGCTACCTCGAGGAGGGCCTTTTCAAGATGAATGTAATGAATATCGTCCGCCATAGTGCGAAGAATAAAAGTGTTGTTTCTTATGTTTACTTGTCAGAAAGTTCTAATTTATGGCATGATAGATTAGGACATGTAAACCTCGACACCATTAAGAAATTAGCGAAACAAGATTTAATCCAAATGACTAAATCTGACTCGATTAATAGGTGCGAAGTTTGCGTTGAGGCAAAAATGACGAAATCGCCATTTAATGCTATAAAAAGAAACACAACTCCTCTTGAATTAATTCACACCGATATATGTGATTTAAAATTTGCGCAAACTCGAGGAGGTAAAAAGTACTTCATTACATTTATAGATGATTGCACAAAGTATTGCTATGTTTATCTCTTAAGAAGTAAAGATGAAGCCTTAGGGGCTTTTGAGACTTATAAGAAAGAAGTTGAAAATCAACGTAACTTGAAGATTAAGAAAATTAGAAGCGATAGAGGTGGAGAATATAAAGCACCGTTTGAAGGACTATGTTGGGAATCCGGCATAATTCATCAAACAACGGCTCCATATACCCCTCAATCTAACGGAGTTACTGAACGCAAAAACCGTACTCTCAAGGAGATGATGAACGCGCTTTTAATAAGTTCAGGCTTACCCGACAACTTGTGGGGGGAAGCCATAATCACTTCTAATTATGTTCTTAATAAAATACCCAAGAAAGGTATTGATAAAACGCCCTATGAATTATGACATAATCATAGACCATGTTATAAATACCTTAAAGTGTGGGGGTGTTTGGACAAGGTTGAAGTACCTAAGCCGAAACAAGTCAAGATTGGTCCAAAGACCATTGACTGTGTTTTTATTGGATATGCCAATAATAGTAGTGCCTATCGTTTTATAGTGCACAAATCGGACATTCCTGATATGCATGTAGGAACTACTATAGAATCAAGGAATGCGGTATTCTTTGAAAATATCTTTCCGGCTAAGGACAGGAAAGATATAGGTTCTAATAAGAGAACATATGAATCTACAACCGGTCCTTCTCAAATAGAAGATGAAGAACCGAGACGTAGCAAAAGGGCAAGAGTGGAAAAGTCTTTTGGTCCTGATTTTCTATCTTACATGTTAGAAAACGAACCAGGCACTATTAAAGAAGCTTTATCCGATCCGGATAGTTCGTTCTGGAAAGAGGCTATTAACAGTGAAATAGAATCCATAATGCTCAACAATACTTGGGAATTAGTTGATCTCCCTCCAGGTTGCAAACCATCAGGTTGCAAATGGATCCTTAAAAGGAAGTATAAGGCGGATGGATCAATCGATAAGTACAAAGATAGGCTAGTTGCCAAAGGCTTTAGACAGAAAGAGGGATATGATTTCTTCGATACATACTCCCCTGTCACAAGGATCACATCTATTCGTGTTCTCATAGCTATTGCAGCAGTGCATAATCTTGAGATACACCAAATGGATGTGAAGACTGCTTTCCTAAATGGAGAACTTGATGAAGAAATTTACATGGAACAACCCGAAGGGTTCGCTGTGAGGACCCCAACCCGGAACCTAACCCGTGTCCCGAGTTAGAGCGTCCCCAAAAGGACTCAAATCACCTAAACTTTTAAAACCTTTTAAAATCTTGATTTAACTTACAACTTAAATATACTGAACATAACCATTTCAAAATAACTTCATTCCTCTCTACATGAAAGGAAGAGTTGAATAACTTTAAAAGTAACAACCTGTTTTAATTACAAAAGACTTTGGTTATAACGTAGAAATCAAGTTTTATACACACAAACTCCATAAAGGAATTATACAAAATACATCTTCTATGTCAACCTATACATACCCCGACAAATCCCAAAATACCACGTCCAAACTCCTTTCCGTCCTCACTTGGCCGGTCCGCCTGTCTCAGGATCTAAAAACATTAAAGGGAGAGGGGTGAGAATAAATCTCAGCAAGCTATTATGAATGCAGCAATAAGCCAAGTAAGATGCAACACATAACAAGGTACATCTCACATATTGGTAAAACAGTAAACACCTTCCGTTACCTTTGTTTACCTTACCCGTCTGAATCGTAAGTCGTATCACTGTGGGCATAATACTCCACTATTTCTGTGAATGCATATCCACCAGAACCAATACCATATAATCGAGACAGTTATGATTATAACTCATCTCCCGTGAACTGCTTAGGCATATTCACATCTTATAAGACCCGTTTTTCAGGGAACCAAATAAGATAGTAGCAACTCTGTAAGGCTTTCGGCTCACTACAGATGCTATAACCCCGATCTGTGACCGCGAGAGGGGAGAGGTCACAGGTATGATGGACCTTCAATCACTTAGAGAACAAATCAATAATTGATTGAATTCCATTATACCCCCCAATCACATAAATATAAACACGTTTCAAGCACATAATAGATACTTGAAATATAATCCACAAAGGGGATAAACAATGTAGCCACATGGTAAAATATACTCATGTTCAATCAATATCATAGTGTAACATTTATGTAATACACTAAGCATAGCACCATCAATGAATATGTATTCAAGTAGAGTAACAGTATAATCAATAATTCCACAAATGGGATAACAATACAACCATATGATAATCATATCCACACTTGAATAATAACGAAACAATGTGATAAATACACATTCCCAAGTTAGCACAATAGTGTGACATATAGCTTCTACACTATCCAAACCAATCACCAAGTATAGGTACAAGTAAGGCCACTATGTATCATAACCCATTCCTACATAGTCATTATTCAACCTCGAATATACTTAATAAAGGTTCAAGATCTAATTTCCAAGATGAACTACTTTGGTGAAGTTACTAATCAAGCCTATAACCATTTCCCAGACGATATTTAAACTACTCTCACAAATCCACTTTGATCAAATAAGACGTCGCTACGTGGCCCAAGTATCATACTTTAATCTAAGTTAAAAGGGATTAATCCATATCCGGTTTAGATTAGGTTCTACTAATTTATAGTGATTGGGAATCATACCACGAGGTTATTGGTAAATTTCAGCAAGAAAATTAACTCGTGGAATTGGTGACATGGGCGACCGCCCATGTCACTTGGGCGACCGCCCAAGAAGCTTCAAAGGACACACATTCTTCTGCAGGGATGGGCGACCGCACAAGGGAGCTTGGGCGACCGCCCAAGAAGGTTTCTAAGACACTCTACTTTCTGAGCACATGGGCGGCCGCTCAAGCCCCCATGGGCGACCGCCCAAGGCTCTTTCCAGCAATACTAAATTCCTAAACCCCTTTTTACCTAGTTTCTTTTCCCCTTTTAAATTCTTTCCCATTTTTGATGCTCAAGAAAGGCTTCCCAAATTTTTACTACTTCATTCTAAATCAATCAAACCCAAACAACATAAACCTCAATCATACACCACTTGATTTCCTATACATTTCCTACCACAATCCTAGTTCAATTATCTTCATTTATCTTAACCCATTTTCATCCACTTCTTAATCATCTTCTAGGAACAACAACATCATTTCATAACTTTAACCCATTCCTCCATTATAAGAAGGTTTCCAAAACATCAAATAATCATTTAACAATAATAACAACATTTATAGTTTATGAACATTTAAAGAAGGGAAGTCATAATAACTCACCTTAGGTTTTTAGAATAGAATGTTGATCTTCTTAGCTTGATTTGTTCCTCTAGATGATCCAAACTCAAAAATGCTCTTGGACTTGAAAATGGTGTAGAAATGGACTAGCTACAAGGCTTGGAATGGAGAGGCTTCCAATGGAAGTTCCATGGAGGAAATGTAAGAAGAAGAGGAAGAATGATGAAGGAGGGGGAAGAGTATGGGAAGAGTAAAAGAGAGTATGGGGAGGTAAGGTGTGAGTTGACTAATGAGCCAAAGAAGGAGTGAATTAAGGAAGTATAAAGGCCCCCCTTTTCCCCCTACTAAGGCTTTCCACAAAATAAATAGAACCCCTTTTCTTTTTCATTATTTATTCTACACAATTTAACCTCCTCATACTTTTTATCAAATTTCTATTGTTATTTTCTTTTAGAACATTAATTTATTTTTCTATCATTTATCCTAATATAATAAATCAAGTATAACAAAATGGACACATAATTTTAACAGAAATATTAAAAGCACACAATATGATATTAAATTTAGTGCCTAGGATTAGGGTCGTTACACTCACTCCCCCTTAAAGAAAATTCGTCCCGAATTTTAAATTTGCTTACCTTACTGATCAATTAGAGGTGGTGACCTACCTATATAAGTCAAATCCGCTTAATCATCATTAGTCTAAGAACTCCATACACATGAGGAATCAGGAAGATAATTTCTCCCATACAAGGTTCCATACGTTACCAACTAAATACTGAACTGAAATCTACTAATATACGCCAACTCACTAAGGTCAATTAAACTCCTCAAGTTGAAAAGAAATCCATCACACAACACACAACTTATTCTCAAGAATCTGGATAGTTTTCTCTGTCTGCACATCTGCCTGAGAATGAAACGCATCACTGAAACTTGACTTGGCATTCAAAACCTTGTACCCAGCTTCTCAAAAGCACAAAGAATCCTCGATCCCGATCTGATAAAATGTTGATTAGTACTCCATGAAATAATTCAATCTTCCGCATGCACCATGTTTTAATTTCTCCCTCGAATTTTCCGTTGGTATAGGTAGAAAGTAAACCGACTTGATCTATCCATCCACTATTACTCCAACACACCCATCTTCATCGACGTTGAAGGTAGTCTAGTTACAAAATTCCATCGCAATGCTTTCCCATTCGAATCTTCTAACTCTTCTTCAAATCTTGATACTCCTTCGAACTTTCCTGATGAATCGCAATTCTAGATCTATGGTCTTCCTCTAAAACTGGTCCTCTAATCTCTTGCAGAAATGATACACACATTCTAGTTGAGGTTAAATTTTCATCTTTACTCAATACAACATCCTGGGTCTCTCCACATGAAACTAACCGATAATCCCCTTAAATTCTGAATCATAGTTGAACTTCCTCTAAGGTCTCCATACTATAGGGTGACTTGAATATTCGCAAAATTATCTAACCTTGCAGCTCTAAGAATATACTTGTTGACACATAAGCCTTTCGGCTAATCGCATTTGCAATCACAATAACTTTCCCGGTTAACAAGATATAGCACAATTTAAGTCTTTCTAATAATTTCCACCCTCGACTTTGTTTATTGTTAAATTCCTTCCGAACCAACAAATACTTTAAGCTTTTATGATCGGTAACACATCTCGGATTTAGTTGCACATAATTAAAATTTTCCACTTGTAAAACGCAAATAATCTCAGTCACTTCCAAGTTGAAAATAAAGAAATTCTGCTCTTCCTGTTTCACTTCCTCTAAACATAAATTATCACTTTCCCATTTCACAATATCACAATTTTAACCTTCCATTGATACGCAATTAAAATCGTCAAGTTCTCACATCCATTAGTCAGTTAAGGATCAGATCAGCAGTCAACCTATTCTTCATCTCTACCAATACAATTCAACCTTGTGGCCATCTTACATCATGGATACCTCTATCTAGGTTAACTAAATCAACAATAATACAATTCTCAAGAATCTAATGATACTCCCTTGGTAGCACCCCTTTCAATCCTAAAACTACGGACTCATTATGGCAATATTCCAAAGCCAACTCACAATTATTAAACTTCACACATAAATTCTCCTATTGAAGAATAGATAACACAATTCACAATTAATTTTCATTATATTCTCAACTTCAAATAAGCAAGGATGTCACCACTAATAATTTCCACAAGCTATCAAGATAAAGATAAAACTCTGCCTATTATAATCACAACAAAATTGAGACCGTTCTATAAGGTGCTTTTGATATAGGCATTAAACCCGACACTAAACCAATACGTAATTCCACTTCCCACTCGGAAGTCATATAATATTTTGCTGAAAGCACACTTACCATTTTCCTAATTAGCACATAGCAATTTTTGAAGACTTCTTACCTAAGTCTACCACATACCAATTAAGCTTCACACTTTTTAACCAAAATTTGTTTCAATCTTTAAGGCATATATAACAAGGGTACCACATAAAGGCTTATCTGCATCTAATACCATATAGACCAATTAGGCATAGAAAGAAAGACTCGTTTCATACGATAGTCTATTAATACAAGGTCACTACTTAACCAATCTAGGCCAAGTATACATCAAAATCACACATTGGTAATCATACTAAATCAACTGGCAATACATGCTCAGTTATGACCACATCACTCTAGTGGTAAACCAAAGAAGATTCGAGGTACTCTCTCATAAGAGCAGAAACCTCTAACACATAAATAAATCTTATGCAATATATGCCACTTCAAGCAAAATGCAATGCCAAATATGCATGAAATGAACCGGGATCTATAAAAGTACGACCCCTACTTCTGAGACAGGTATATTACCTCTAAAAGCAGCCGAGGGATCTATCCCTCCAAGACTCAAAACAAGGATTCAACTTTAAACATTACCTTTTTGGATTCCCTTCATTGTCCCTTTTTATTCCACCTCTTTGCCCCCTATGACCGGCACCCGAAGCTAACCTCTGATGAAATACAGGACAATTTTTCTTGTAATGCCCCATTTCTCCACAATTTAAGCATTTCCCTTGTTTACTCCAACACTTGTCTTCGGAATGACCCATCTTCTTGCAATAACCACATACAATCCTTACCCGATTTGAAGTCGAACGAGTTGTTGTAGTCGCCGCTTCTTCTCCTCTTGCTAATCCCGATGCTGATCCTCTCTGTCGCCTTCTACTATACCCAGAACCTTGGCCTTGAAATCTCTGTTTACTTCCACTTCCACCCTCAGATTTACCCCGGTGCTCGTCAATATCATTCTCTATTCGATAGGCTTTATTCACTGCTGTTTGGAAATCTGTGAAGTCGTGAGTCAATAACTGTTTCCTAAACTCTAGCCTTAATCCCTTCACAAATCGATATATCCTTCTCTCTTCTTCCGGCAAGACCAAATGTGGACAATAGCGAGCTAGCTCCGTAAACCTTGCTGAGTACTGTGCTACGGTCATTGATCCTTGCTCTAATCTCAAAAACTCAACTTCCTTCTTATCTCTTGTAACCATTGGAATAAAATGATCCCGAAACTTGCGTGTGAAGTTCTCCCAAGTCTGCGGTGTAAGATCCCGATCCCGGCCGTCCTTTACTACTTGCCACCAATGCTCTGCGAGTCCTTCTAACTTGAAGGCTGCGCATCTCACCTTTTTCTCGCATCTCGAGCTCTCCATTGCCAAGAAGATTTTATTCATAGCTTCAAGCCATCTCTCCGCCGTCACCGGATCTGGGTCTCCACTAAAGCTTGGAGGTATCATCTTGACGAATTTTTCCAAACCATGCCCATGTCTGCCTTCTTGATGCTGCTGTACTTGTCCTTGTGCTGCCATATGTTGCAAAAATCCTCGGAACATGTTCATCGTCTCATCATTCGAATTTCCATCACCCCCGGCATTACCAACAATGCCGGAACACAGTCTTGATCATCCTCATTTCTAGCCATTGAATAAACTCCTGCATTAAACACTCGGCGTAAATTATCACACACTCTCACTCAGCTAGACTCTACCCGAGAACTCTAACCGAGCTCTGATACCAACTGTGAGGACCCCAACCCGGAACCTAACCCGTGTCCCGAGTTAGAGCGTCCCCAAAAGGACTCAAATCACCTAAACTTTTAAAACCTTTTAAAATCTTGATTTAACTTACAACTTAAATATACTGAACATAACCATTTCAAAATAACTTCATTCCTCTCTACATGAAAGGAAGAGTTGAATAACTTTAAAAGTAACAACCTGTTTTAATTACAAAAGACTTTGGTTATAACGTAGAAATCAAGTTTTATACACACAAACTCCATAAAGGAATTATACAAAATACATCTTCTATGTCAACCTATACATACCCCGACAAATCCCAAAATACCACGTCCAAACTCCTTTCCGTCCTCACTTGGCCGGTCCGCCTGTCTCAGGATCTAAAAACATTAAAGGGAGAGGGGTGAGAATAAATCTCAGCAAGCTATTATGAATGCAGCAATATGCCAAGTAAGATGCAACACATAACAAGGTACATCTCACATATTGGTAAAACAGTAAACACCTTCCGTTACCTTTGTTTACCTTTCCCGTCTGAATCGTAAGTCGTATCACTGTGGGCATAATACTCCACTATTTCTGTGAATGCATATCCACCAGAACCAATACCATATAATCGAGACAGTTATGATTATAACTCATCTCCCGTGAACTGCTTAGGCATATTCACATCTTATAAGACCCGTTTTTCAGGGAACCAAATAAGATAGTAGCAACTCTGTAAGGCTTTCGGCTCACTACAGATGCTATAACCCCAGTCTGTGGCCGCAGAGGGGGAGAGGTCACAGGTATGATGGACCTTCAATCACTTAGAGAACAAATGAATAATTGATTGAATTCCATTATACCCCCCAATCACATAAATATAAACACGTTTTAAGCACATAATAGATACTTGAAATATAATCCACAAAGGGGATAAACAATGTAGCCACATGGTAAAATATACTCATGTTCAATCAATATCATAGTGTAACATTTATGTAATACACTAAGCATAGCACCATCAATGAATATGTATTCAAGTAGAGTAACAGTATAATCAATAATTCCACAAATGGGATAACAATACAACCATATGATAATCATATCCACACTTGAATAATAACGAAACAATGTGATAAATACACATTCCCAAGTTAGCACAATAGTGTGACATATAGCTTCTACACTATCCAAACCAATCACCAAGTATAGGTACAAGTAAGGCCACTATGTATCATAACCCATTCCTACATAGTCATTATTCAACCTCGAATATACTTAATAATGGTTCAAGATCTAATTTCCAAGATGAACTACTTTGGTGAAGTTACTAATCAAGCCTATAACCATTTCCCAGACGATATTTAAACTACTCTCACAAATCCACTTTGATCAAATAAGACGTCGCTACGTGGCCCAAGTATCATACTTTAATCTAAGTTAAAAGGGATTAATCCATATCCGGTTTAGATTAGGTTCTACTAATTTATAGTGGTTGGGAATCATACCACGAGGTTATTGGTAAATTTCAGCAAGAAAATTAACTCGGGAATGGGTGACATGGGCGACCGCCCATGTCACTTGGGCGACCGCCCAAGAAGCTTCAAAGGACACACATTCTTCTGCAGGGATGGGCGACCGCACAAGGGAGCTTGGGCGACCGCCCAAGAAGGTTTCTAAGACACTCTACTTTCTGAGCACATGGGCGGCCGCTCAAGCCCCCATGGGCGACCGCCCAAGGCTCTTTCCAGCAATACTAAATTCCTAAACCCCTTTTTACCTAGTTTCTTTTCCCCTTTTAAATTCTTTCCCATTTTTGATGCTCAAGAAAGGCTTCCCAAATTTTTACTACTTCATTCTAAATCAATCAAACCCAAACAACATAAACCTCAATCCTACACCACTTGATTTCCTATACATTTCCTACCACAATCCTAGTTCAATTATCTTCATTTATCTTAACCCATTTTCATCCACTTCTTAATCATCTTCTAGGAACAACAACATCATTTCATAACTTTAACCCATTCCTCCATTCTAAGAAGGTTTCCAAAACATCAAATAATCATTTAACAATAATAACAACATTTATAGTTTATGAACATTTAAAGAAGGGAAGTCATAATAACTCACCTTAGGTTTTTAGAATAGAATGTTGATCTTCTTAGCTTGATTTGTTCCTCTAGATGATCCAAACTCAAAAATGCTCTTGGACTTGAAAATGGTGTAGAAATGGACTAGCTACAAGGCTTGGAATGGAGAGGCTTCCAATGGAAGTTCCATGGAGGAAATGTAAGAAGAAGAGGAAGAATGATGAAGGAGGGGGAAGAGTATGGGAAGAGTAAAAGAGAGTATGGGGAGGTAAGGTGTGAGTTGACTAATGAGCCAAAGAAGGAGTGAATTAAGGAAGTATAAAGGCCCCCCTTTTCCCCCTACTAAGGCTTTCCACAAAATAAATAGAACCCCTTTTCTTTTTCATTATTTATTCTACACAATTTAACCTCCTCATACTTTTTATCAAATTTCTATTGTTATTTTCTTTTAGAACATTAATTTATTTTCCTATCATTTATCCTAATATAATAAATCAAGTATAATAAAATGGACACATAATTTTAACAGAAATATTAAAAGCACACAATATGATATTAAATTTAGTGCCTAGGATTAGGGTCGTTACATTCGCAGTTCCTGGTAAAGAAAGAAAGGTGTGTAAACTCGTAAAGTCCTTGTATGGACTAAAACAAGCACCTGAACAATGGCATGAGAAGTTCGATAGAACCATGTTATCGAATGGATTCAAGATTAACGAATGTGACAAATGTGTCTACATTAAAGGAACATCCGAATCATTCGTTATCGTTTGTCTTTATGGAGACGATATGCTCATAATGGGAAGTAGTCATGATTTGATCATGAATATCAAAGGCATGTTAAAGATGAACTTTGACACGAAAGACATGGGATTAGCTAATGTAATATTAGGGATAAAGATCTCTAGAACATCTGAAGGATTAGTTCTTTCACAATCCCATTACCTAGAGAATGTTCTTCGGAAATTCAATGTCTTTGATGACCCTCCGGCTAAGACACCGGTAGACTTGGCTCTACATTTAGCCAAGAACAAAGGGGAACCAGTTTCTCAACTAGAATATGCAAGAATAATTGGTAGTCTGATGTACTTAACGAATTGTACACGTCCAGACATTGCATATTCAGTGAGCAAACTAAGTAGGTTCACAAGTAATCCTAGTACTGATCATTGGAAAGCACTAATGAGAGTACTAAGATATTTAAGGTATACATTAAACCATGGGATACTTTACAAAAAATATCCAGCAGTATTAGAAGGATACTGTGATGCAAATTGGATATCGGACACGAAAGACTCTAAGTCCACGAGTGGATATGTATTCACAATATGTGGAGGAGCAGTGTCATGGAAATCCTCCAAACAGACATGTATAGCCAGATCCACGATGGAGTCTGAGTTTATCGCTTTAGATAAAACTGGGAAAGAAGCAGAATGGCTTAAGAACTTCCTGGAGGATATTCCTTGTTGGAGCAAACACAGTACTCTTTGTACTAATACATTGTGATAGTCAATCAGCAATTGGAAGGGCACAGAATAGTATGTACAATGGTAATTCTAGACATATTCGTCGTAGACACAATACCATTAGACAGTTGATCAAGAATGGAGTTATCACTATTGATTATGTAAAGTCATATGATAACTTAGCGGATCCGTTTACCAAAGGTATAAATCGAGATCAACTGTATAAACTGTTAAGGGGAATGGGTTTAAAACCCACAACAAAAGGACTTATAGCGGACACTCAACCTTGAGAAATGGAGATCCCAGGCCCTTAGTTCAATGAGACAACTGTTTTGGTCAAATTTCAACAATTAGATTTGTATGATGGGAAAAGTGACTAAAGTGATATGAATCTAGGTACAATGACTATCAAGTTGAATAGAAATGGACACAAGACATTTGTTGACTAGGGAAAGCCCTTGAACAACTTGTTCGCCGGCATAAAACCCCGGGAGGATGTGGCTCCTGCCTTGACCGAAAGTTTACTATGAATTTTCTTGAGATTACAATGCTAAGAGCGTATGAAAAGGGAGCTTAGGCTAGTGTAGTGCGTGTGTGAATTTACAGTGTATGTTCCCTTTTATACCTCAAGAATAAAACTAAATAACAATGAGGGCCTACAAACTCGGAATTGAGGTTTATCCTTGGAGATTTATCCGCACTCATCCGTTGGGAAAGAGATAATCGTTGGCTTCTTTGAAGAATCGTGGTTGAGCGGGTCTTTGGCACGTTCCTATAAAATAGGAAAAGCGTTATGCGTCCCAACCTGTAAAAACCAAGTTGTAAACAGAACAACCCAAGTTGATAGTACCAAGTTGTTTAGGCGTAAGTTGCAAACATGTTGATTGAAAATGTAGGGCCCAACAATTGCCCCCAAACTTTTTGAATTTTAAAAAAGAAGAATAGAAAGGGACAAAAAGAATTCAAAAGGTTTGCCAAAATAAGAAAGGAACGACGGTTTTAAAAAAGAGACGCGATGGGACGGTTTTCAGGTAGTTTCTCGAGGCAAAAAGGTGTATTTGTTTTAAAAGGTCTCAACCACTTTCAACCTCCATAAATAAGAAGACTCCTGTTCCAACTCTCCCTTTCAAAAACGTAGCTTTCAAAAAGATTACGGGAAGAAGAAGGAGAACCAGGAAAAGACGGTTTTGGAGAGGAGAATCAAGTAGAAATTGCCGGTGAGTTTCTTGTTTCCTTTCTAGTTCCATCTTTGAATCTTTGTTTTAAGTTTGAAAAATGGGGAAGAGAAAGGTGGTAACTTTAATTGAGAGTGGAGAGGGTTTGCCCGAAGGTTTCTCACCCAAAACATGTTAAAGAACCACGAAAAAGAAAAGTGTACCATTCCCGCCGTTAATTTAGAAATTATCAAGAGGAATCACGCCATGGCTTTTGAAACCGAACTTTTTACCCATCCCTGACCTAACTCCAGAGTGTTTTCCCCGGAATGGGTATGTTTCCACTGAATATCCGTTCACTATTGGCCTAAAATTCCCGTTTCCAATTTTAATCACCCGAGTTCTTTGTATCTTCCAAGCTTAACTATGCCCAACTCATGCCTCGAGGTTGGAGAAGCCTTGAGCCCTAGTAAGGCTAAATGCGAAACAGAGTTAGCAATTGGTCTAGAGGAATTTGCTTTTACGCATGAATTTAGGAGCTTTGGTTTAGGGAGATATGGTTTTAGGGTTAGGGTTGGTAGGACGCCTTTCCTAATTGACAATGTTGATCCCGCCGATAGAGGGTGGAAGAACAAGTTCTTTTTGCAAAGAAGAGCACCACTGGTGAAGGATGTGGGTGCCAACTTCAAATGGAGGTCCCAAGGTAGTAGGCAATTTTTCTTACTCTAATGATGGTTTTCGGCAATGTACTAACTATTTCTCCAAATTTTTCTTTGGCCTAGTTGCGAAATTGGATGTGCTTTTTCCCTTTAAAGACAACACGAGAGGAAAGAGTGAGCGAGGTCTATAACTTGGAACCCTTAGTGAGAACTTTTAAGGCACTACCGGTTCTATTTGTTGCGAGATTCTAACAAGGAAGTTGGTCCCAAAGAAGCCCGAGAGGCAAACCTTGAAGAAACCTTTTACGAGCCTATCCCAATGTCTACGAGTTAATCAAATACTTTAAATCTTTGCCTATCTCCAAGTTGTTCTAACCCCTTTAATGTTCTAACTCTTCATTCTATTTTGCGGCCACTCGCTCCAAGGAAAGCTGTTGCCGCCGACCTTCTTGCCGCGACGAGCAAAAAGCTTGGCAAAGAAGGATGGAAAACCCCTACCCCTGTGTCTATTGTGGCTAGCTCCCATGTGGCTGCATCCGAAGAAGGGGGATGCAAAGAAAAGAAAGGCGGGTGGAAGGCGAGGCCACAGATGCAAACAGTGATATGGACATGGAGAAGTTAGGAGAAAAATTTAGGGCTGTTGTTGAGAAGGTAAAGATGAAGGAATCTTTAAATTTTATCAAAGAGCTTGATAAAGTACTAACATCTTTTTGGTGCGGGAACTCGCTGACCCCGATTGTGGCCTACATTGATGCATTGAAGATCAAAGCGGCGAGGCTTGGTCACGAAGGCTGCGAGAATCAAAAAAGGAGGCTACCCAAAGTGCCAAGGAAGTGGAGAAATTGAAGAGGGAGGCAAACAAGCATGCGGGTGAGGTGGAAGGTTTGAAGAAGGATTTTGAACGCTTGGGAGAAGAAGTGAAAGCCATTCGTCTTTGAGAATAAGGCTCATATGAAAGAGCTTGAAGTTGCAGAGGGGAACTTCAAATTCAATGCCACCAAGACTTTGTTGGAGACCCGTATTCAAATAATTGAAGAATATGAAAATGGACAGGCCATAGCTTGGAACTTGGAAGATGAGAGAAAAGTTTTGGAGGACCATATTGGTGAGCCAGCGGATGCAGAAGAAGTGAATTCTGCAGCTTTGGAGGCTCTAGTTGATGATACTGATAAGACCTTGAGTGCCCTGGTGGTGGCTCAGAATGGTCAAGAAGAAAATGCAACACCGGCGGCGGGCGGGAAGTTTGAAGAATGTTTTTAAAACTTTTGGTATTTTGAAAAAACAATTTTTTGCTTTATTTGTGTACCTTTATTGGTACAACAAATGGGGGGAGTGTCCCTTTAAAACAATGTTTTTTGGTTTGTAATGGTTCATAAGAACCGAGACAATTTCTTTTTGGGGGTACTAGGTTGGTCTAGTACTCAAGCTTTTTTAGGTTTTTAGGGACTTGTTGGCTTATCCAACTTGTCCTTTAACTGAAAAAATCTTTTGAAAAAACATTTAACGGTTTTTAGCAAAGTAAGTTATGTCCCTGAGGGACGCTTGTTTGTTCTTTGGATAACATGTAAATGTTATAAACCGTAGGTAACATGAAAATGTTACAACCAATAGTCCACAACTTGAATAAGTGTGAAAACGTGCGCCCAGGCGAAGGTGTCAAAACCTTAATTCGTAAGAAAAGATGTAAATCTTTTAACCAATAGTACCTTTGATCAGAGGTAAATCGTTTGAAGGGATAGAGCAAGTATCAGCCGTCCTGGCGTGTCAACAAGCTCTATACCTCGCCAGCTAGAATTCCAACATGTATCAGCCGTGCGGCGTGTCAACATGTTGAAATTTTCTTCTTCGAGTTCAAACATGTATCAAGCGTACCGGCGTGTCAACATGCTTGACCTTTGTCCTCCTCGAGGCTCAAACATGTATCGGCCCGTGCGGCGTGTCAACATGTTTGTCCTGTTCCAGCTTAGGTCTCAACAAGTATCAGCCGTACTGGCGTGTCAACATGTTGAGCCTACTCCGTTTGCTCAAGTTACACCTCGTAAAACAAATTTATGTTAGAAATTTGGGCGTTAGCATAGCTAACGCCCCTCCGACGCTCAAGTCGGTAATGTTTTAATAAGAGTAGAAAAATTGAAATGCGTAATTGAACTTGACATAAATTTAAACCGTACTGAAGAGTCTAGTTATAAATAAGCTGGACTTACGTGAAATAAAGTTTCAAGTGGATAGCGTTCCAACTTCTAGGGATTACTGTCTCCACTCGGGGTTGACAACCGGTATGCACCTTTGCCGGCTTCGGCATCGATGAGATATGGGCCTTCCCACTTGGGAGCCGGCTTACACTGCATTCAATTCTCTTGTATTTTGAAATACTTTTCTCAAAACTAAATCACCAACCTGGAACCTTCTAACTCGACATTCTTGTTGTAAGACCTAGAAATTCGGCTGGCGATAAGGCCATCCTTATCTTGGCTAAATCCTGATCTCATCAATTGTATCTAAATCTTGAGTTAGCAAAAGGTTATTTTCATCTTGAGTCAATAAGCCATACCTTGCCGTGGGGTTTGTTGCTTCAAGCTGGAATCACAAATTTTCGACTCCGAATACTAAAGAATAGGGAGTCCTACCTGTGGCTCCTTTAGAAGTAGTTCTATCTGCCCATAGCACAAGTGGTAATTCTTCAACCCATTTCCCCTTCTTCTGGTCTAGACGCTTCTTCAAGTTGTTGATGATCAACTTGTTGCTTGATTCAGCTTGGCCGTTGGCTTGAGGGTGGACAGTGTGGACATGATTAACTTGATGCCCCGGCGAGCACAAAAATCCCTGGTCTTTTTACTTATGAGCTGTGACCCGTTGTCACATACAATCTTTGATGGTACACCAAACTGCTAATGATATTTTTCTTTAAAAATGAAATTACCTCTTTATCCCTTACTTGCACATAAGCTTCTGCCTCGATCCATTTCGAGAAATAATCGGTTAGAGCCAACATGAATACTTTGCCTCCTGGAGCTTTGGGCAACTTGCCTACAATATCCATGCCCCACTGCATGAAAGGCCAAGATGAGACTATAGGATGTAGAGGTTCGGCAGGTTGATGCAAGATGTTGCTATGTCTTTGGCAGGCGTCACATTTACGCACATAGTTCATGGCATCTTGACGCATGGTTGGCCGGTAATATCCCGTTACGAGGGCCTTTGATGCAAGTGCCTTTCCTCCGGAATGGTTCCCACATATTCCTTCATGGATTTCCTTAAGTACCGTTCAACTTGCTCATTATCGACACATCTCAAGTAGTGCCACGCAAAAGACTTCTTGAACGGCATATTATCTATTACAACGAAAGTTGAAGTTCGAATCTTAAATGACCTAACATTCTTAACATCGGGGGAATAGTTCCAAGTTGAAGGAACTCAATGACGGGTTGGGTCCAAGAAGGCTTAGCATCTTGTGTCCCGATAGGTGGAGTAACCACTTGAGTTTCTTCAACTTGGTCTATCACCTAGGGTACTTAACATAAATAATGGGGATATTAGTATGCAACATTGATTTGCAAGTTGAACCCAAGTTGGCCAAGGCGTCTGCCTCTGTATTTTCTTCTCTGGGGACCCGTTCCAAAGAGAATGATAGAAATCTCGAAGCTAAAGCTTTAACATGTTGGAGGTACAGAGTCATCTTGGAATGCTTCGCCATATAACTGCCGTTAAACTGGTTAGCTAGTAATTGAGAATCAACAAATACATTTAAATGTGTAATATTCAAACTCAAAGCCGTAGTTAAACCCATGATTAGGGCTTCATACTCAGCTTCATTATTTGTTGCATTAAATTCACAAGATACGGCTTGAGGTATGATATCACCTTGAGGGGATTTTAGGACTATTCCCAAACCGGTTCCACTTGGAATTTGAGGCTCCATACTGTAAATAATGTCCAAAATCTAGGAATATTTTTATCTTCAAGTTGTTGCACTTCCGGCTCTACCTCAGTGCAAACTTGGGTGAAGTCGGCTACAAAATCGGCTAGGGCTGTGATTTGATGGCTGTTCTTGGCTCGTATGATATGTCATACGTGCTCAACTTTCGACCACTTGGCCAACCCCGACATCTCAGGAGTCCTTAACACATTCCTCATAGGATAATTAGTTCGACAGTTATGGAGTGTGTTTCAAAATAATGACGTAATTTGGTAGCGGCGGTAGTTAAGGCTAATATTAATTTTTCAAGATGAGAGTACCTTGTTTCGGCATCTAATAAAGACTTACTCACATAGTAAACGGGATGTTGCTCACCTTGGATTTCCTTCACTAATACCGCACTAACAGCGGTTTCGAGACACGGCTAAATATAAATAAAGAGGCTCACCATGTTCGGGTTTAGCGAGTAGGGGTGACGTCATCAAATATTCTTTAAGTTGTTTGAAAGCCGCCTCATGTTGGTCGGTCCATTGAAAGAGTTTGTTTTTCTCAAGACTTCATAGAATAACTGCACTTATCGAGATGATTTGGATATAAATCTATTCAAAGCTACTCTACTGTTAACCTTTGTACGTCCTTGATATTTTTAGGGATTCCAAGTTGAGAATGGCTTTGATTTGTTCGGGACTTGCTTCGATTCCCCTCTTGGTTACCATATATCCCAAGAATTTGCTCGCTCTAACTCCGAAGTTGCACTTCGCCGGATTGAGCTTCATGTTGAAGGCTTTCAAGATGTTGAATGCCTCGGCCAAGGTGCTCAACATGATCCTCAATGTGTTTGGATTTGACCACCATGTCGTCTATGTAGACCTCCATCGTCTTGCCAAGTTGATCTTTGAACATCTTGTTTACCAACCTTTGGTAGGTTGCCCCTGCATTTTTAAGACCAAACGGCATAGAAATATAACAATATATACCTTCCGGAGTCATGAATGCTGTATCTTCTTGGTCCGAAGGTTCCATTTGAATTTGTTGATACCCGAAAGATGCATCCATGAACGTCAAGATGTCGTGGCCAGCTGTCTCATCAATAAGAGAATCAATATGAGGGAGAGGGAATGGATCCTTTGGACAGGCCTTGTTCAAGTCGGTGAAGTCCACGCATACTCGCCACTTGCCATTCTTCTTCTCCACCACTACAACGTTAGCCAACCACTTTGGATACTGAACTTCTCTGATCATCTTGGACTTCAGCAGCCTTTCAACTTCATCCTTAATGATCTGATTCCGCTCTTGGGCAAACTTCCTTCTTTTTTGACGGACAGGACGGATGGTCGGATCGATGTTCAACTTGTGAGTAATAATATCCTTGCTTATCCCCGTCATGTCCTCATGTTTCCAAGCGAAACAGCATCTCTGGCTTCTCAGGAACTCGATCAATTCCTCTTCGATTTCGGACGGTAGGTCTATCCCAACTTGCACTTGGGTCTCAGGATTTGATGCATCAACAGGAACGCTTTTTGTATCGTGCTCCACCGCTTCAAGAATGTCCTGGGCCTTTTTCTTTAATTGCTATGCTTGCCGAGGGGTCGAGCTTGCTTTCATGTTGATCTTGTAACATTCCTTAGAGACTTGCTGGTTTCCCTTCAACTTGGCAACACCCCAAGGTGTTGGAAACTTGACGCATTGATGGTAAGTCGATGGCACGGCCTTCATGTTGTGGATCCAAGGCCTTCCCAATATGACATTGTATGAAGAGGAGCATTCGATCACACAAAACCTCTCCATGGAATTCATACCTTCTAGGTAGATGGGCAACTTGATCTCACCGACTGTCTGTTTCACCTCACCACTGAACCCTACCAGTACGGATTAGTTCTTCACAACTTCAGACAAAGGAATACCCATATCTTCAAGAGCATGAGTAAAGATGATGTTGATCGAACCGCCACCATCGATCGGGATCCGCTTGACCACACAATTAGCAATCCGCACCCGAACAACTAGACCATCATGATGAGGGTCCAACGTGTTGTCTTTATCTTCATCTTCAAAAGAAATGACATGACCGTCTCGTGAAGTCGCGGCGCCTTATAGGCAATTCGATTGATCTTCCTTAGAGCTCTTGGCATGACGCTTGGCGGCGAGTAAGTTGTGCCGCAAATATGAGACCCACCTTAAATAACATTCACTACCTTGGTGGCCTGAGGGGTGCAACTTTCTCGGGCCTAGATTGCTCCTCCGAACCAGGTTCTTTGGACTCACTCCCGACCCTCTTCTTGCCCAACAAATCCTTGAGAAGACCCTTGGACAACAAATGAGCAATCTCCTTCCTCAAAGCGAAACAGTTCTCGGTGGTATGCCCGAAATCTTCATGAAATGCGCACCACTTGGACTTGTCCTTCCAAGTTGTTGATCGGTCATTCTTCTTAGGCCATCTCGCTTTATCTCCAAGATTTCCCATGGCGCATAAGATTCCCGCAATGTCCACGGCGTATTCGTAGATTTGTGGATAATCATTATCATCACCTTCCCGATCATCATCTACAACATGAATTCTAGAAGGTTCGGCTTTAACAGGGGGTTTGCCCGTTGGACTTAGGGTGATGGGAGTCCGATCGTCCGTCGAGGGTTCAAATAGAGGAGTAGGAGTCCTCCCGGTTGATTTCCCCATTGCCAAGCTATCTTCCTCCAATCGGATGTAAGGCAAGGCCCCGGTTCTGATTTCTTCAAGTTGTTTCGCGGGGTCATCACCAACTCGTTGTAAAACAATGAGCTCTTCTTCAAGCCTATGCGGAATGCCTCTGTTGCTGTGGACACGTCCAAGTTGGGTATGGTCACCGCCTCCTTATTGAACCCGTGCAAATACTCTTTGAGACTTTCATTAGCCGTTGTACAATTCTATAAAGATCACTAGTCAACTTGTCAAATGCCCTGTTGCATGAAAACCGATTAATGAACATATTGACAAGTTGAGCATAAGATGAAATAGAGTTGAGAGGAAGCCCTGTTAGCCATTTTAAGGCCGATCCGACAAGGTTGAGCCAAAGCCCCTGCAAAAACATGCTTCTTTAAACATAGAAGGGATACTTATGATATCCATTGACTCTTGTACAAAGAACACGTGCTCTGCCGGATCGGTACTTCCGTCATACTTCTTCATATGAGGGACTGAGAACTTCTTCGGGATCTCCACACCGGCTATCGCCGGCACAAAACGAGACTCGTTGTAGCAAGTTGGAGAGACTTGGTGATATGGCAAGTTGACTCCGGGCACGCTTCGGAGTAACTCCTTAATGGTTTGCATTTCCTTAACAAGTTGGTTTTCTGCGAAAAGAGGAGCATTATTAACTTGAGGTGCAAAAGTATCGAAAGCATTAAAGAAACTTCCTGTTTGCCCCACCGAGGGTGTAGCATAAGTGTAGCAAGATGATAGCGCGGATTGGCTAGCCGATAGGCCGAATCTTGGTTGCTCAATTGGAACGGATGTCACAATCGTGCTTTCCGCCGGCAAGGTGTTGGACAGCGGGATATCTCCAACATGGCTTGGTCCCGTACTCCGCACCAAACAAAGATCTAGGAAGTAAAGGTGAAAATGGAGTGGATACTTGAGTCTCCGCTTGCTTTCCCTTTACGCGTACTATCAATGGCATTGAAGATCATTGTATTCGTACGCTCCCGATCATCCAACCGATCGCCTATTTTCCTCATCATGTCCGCCATGTTGGACATTATCTCCAAGTTGACAGCCTTACGCACTTGGAGGAGGGTTGCCTTGGGCATTGGAAACAGGAAGCGGCCGACTCGACCGCTTGGAAGATGGATTAACCATTTCTACTTAGATAATCAAAGTTTCCCACGGACGGCGCCAAATTGTTTTGGTCAAATTTCAACAATTAGATTTGTACGATGGGAAAAGTGACTAAAGTGATATGAATCTAGGTACAATGACTATCAAGTTGAATAGAAATGGACACAAGACATTTGTTGACTAGGGAAAGCCCTTGAACAACTTGTTCGCCGGCATAAAACCCCGGGAGGATGTGGCTCCTGCCTTGACCGAAAGTTTACTAAGAATTTTCTTGAGATTACAATGCTAAGAGCGTATGAAAAGGGAGCTTAGGCTAGTGTAGTGTGTGTGTGAATTTACAGTGTACGCCCCCCTTTTATACCTCAAGAATAAAACTAAATAACAATGAGGGCCTACAAACTCGGAATTGAAGTTTATCCTTGGAGATTTATCCGCACTCATCCGTTGGGAAAGAGATAATCGTTGGCTTGCTGAAGAATCGTGGTTGAACTGGTCTTTGGCACGTTCCCTATAAAATAGGAAAAGCGTTATGCGTCCCAACCTGTAAAAACCAAGTTGTAAACAGAACAACCCAAGTTGTTAGTACCAAGTTGTTTAGGCGTAAGTTGCAAACATGTTGATTGAAAATGTAGGGCCCAACAACAACCAAGTTATAAGTTCTAGTAGAGTTACTTGGAAACAACAACTCAGTTTATTAACCTGGAGATGTTGAATACTCATTCCCAGAACATCCAAGTACAAGCACATGCAGCAGTGGTAAGGATAAGTTGAGAAAACTTTTAATGATTTCTATACCTACGGGTGGAGTAGTGCATGATATTCCTTATAGTGAGAATCACCTATATAAGCGAGAGGTAATTTGGCCGCCTCTAAATGAACGCTTATGAATGAGATACGGTCACAAAACGTGAGAACAACAATTGTTAGAGCTGTTATTATGTGAGTATTATTGTCTTGGTATACATCCGACAGTCACTGGTTCAAAGCGACACGCTACCAAATGGCTAGTATATCCGATAATATTTCACTAGGGAGGATTCAAGGCCACAAGCTATCTATCCCGATGTAATAATAGTTCGCCGGAACTTTGGACGAAATTGCATTCATGCATTAATTGTCATTCATGTGGGGGATTGTTGGAAATGGGTAACGGAAAGTTAAGTTTAACTTAACGTTGATCTAGGTTTCTAACGAAAGTTCGTTATTTGTTAACGAAACTTGTTACAAATGGTAATCTACATTTGTTGTAGATTATATAATTCATTTATTGTCTCAAAACCATTTCCGGGTGAATGAGAAATTAATGACTAGTGATTTGTAACTTAACGAAAGTTAAATTAAAAGGTTAAAAGTTAACTTGGGTCAGTCCAAATCAACTTGAATCAAAACTGTTCTAAAAGGCACGTCACCAGGCTTGAGCGCGGTCGCGCCATTGCCTAGGGCGGCTGTCACGACCCTAGGTCCGGGCACCTATTTGGCCACGTGTTAAGCACGCGAGGGTTGGGATGCATTGCATCCCTTCTTATTCATTGTGATAGGGAATGACTATGCGTTCATTCTGATATTAGAAATGGCAAATTGATTTGGCTATGTGTTATTTTTGAAGTTGATAACTTACTTGATTTTAGATATTAAAATATCAATGGATTATATAATGTCTAAAAGAGAGAAATAGGAAATTTGTGTAGTAGAATGATGACATTTGAGATGTGAAATGAAAGTGTTATAAAAAGTTTGAGGAGCTTACGTGTAATTGTAAGTTTAAAGTGGTTGTTTGTTGAAGTTGCAAACTTGGAGGAGCTTGTATGTAATGTTGTGTATATAAATATCCTCCCAAGTTTATCCAAGGAAGAAAATCATTTTCCTCAGCTTCCTCTTCTTCTCCTACGTTCTACAAAGTTCCAAACCCTAGGTAAGCTTCATAAATTCCTAGAAATTCAGCCGTGAGGTGGTTGTTGATTCCGTCTTCAAATTAATGCCAAGGGAGGTGTGTAGAGCAAGAAGAGCCGATCCTATCTTCTTTTTATTGTGCTTTAAATTGGTAAGTTGTTATGTTTCTTTGTTATAATTGTTCATACTATGATTAAAGTTGTTAATTTGTTGTTATTACCAAGTTGTTCACTGATGGAAACTTCAGTGAAGGTTGAAACTGGAAACCAACTAGGTTGGTGTTGATTTTCTTGGCAAAAGGTGGTATCATGGGTTACTAATTGTTGTATCCATGTTGTGTATATGTTATAGAGCATGGAGAGAGTATGAATATGCTTTAAACCTGAGGTATAGTGAGGTTTGAAGGCAGTTTAGAAACCCTTGCAGTTGCTGAAGTAAGTTCTGCGAAATTGTTGTTGTTGCTGCTAGTGTACGGTTGTTGTTTGCTGCAAAAACCGTGGCCTAGGGTGGTGTTATGGATTGATAATCATTGTATCCATGTTATATATGTGTTAGTGGGTAAGAAGAGAGTATATTAGAGTCCCAAACCTTTAATTACACTGCTGTAAATGACTTGGAGACAGCTGAGAGCAAAGGAAATTGGTTTGGTTAGAACATGAAAACTTCCATGCCATGGCTTGAGTATTTGGTGTGGATTTGGTATAATTGTTGTTTAAACATGTTGTGTATATGTTATTGGTGCTAGAGGGAGTATATCATGGTCCAAAATATGTGTTTAGAATGTTATTAGCAAGTTGTGCAATGATGGAAACTTCAGTTGAAGGTTTAAACTGGGAACCAACTAAGTTGTGTTAATCAACTTGGCAAAGGGTGAAGTCAAGGGTTGGAACTGAATTGGGGAGTGGGTAATTATGTGTTATTGGTGATAGATGGAGTATATTAGTGTCCCAAACCATGTGTATTCACTGCTGTAAATGGCCTTGAAATAGCTGAGACCAAGGGTGGCGATCGGTGTTGAACTGTTGTGGTTGTGGTGTGTTCTGCTGATGTTTCGAAGGCAGCAAGGGTTTCTGGTGAAAGGGCACGACTCGTGCCTATGAGCACGAGTCGTGACCCTCAGGGGGCACTCGTGAAAGGTAGTCGTGGCCTTGGAATCAGTCGTGCAGGGGAGTTTCACGACTCGTGCATGCATGCACGACTCGTGACCAGAACAAGGGTCTGGGGTCAACTTTGGGGCCTTGTAGACCTAGGTAAATGGGTAAGTATTGAACCACTCTTTAACTAAACTTGTAGTACAACTTTATTACAACATTGTAGCACTTGGAATAGTCCAAAAAGGTATTGACAAGAGCTTTAAATATTGATTGAAAGTTGCTTGCAAGGCAGTTTTGTCATTGAACTGTTCTAATTTGCAGTTTTGGTCCATTTTCTAGGCTTTGCAAACCTAGGCTAAACAACTCGGATTGGAACACTTTTTGATCCTATATTTAGTACAACTATAGTAATACATTAGGGAATTTGAAATGGGCCGATTGGATAATGGGAAGTGCTTTAAAAATGGTCGTGAACTTGCTTGAAAGGCAGTTTTTGACCATTGAACCAAATGTTATAAAACTTGGTTTTTTGAACTTGAACCCTAAAGGGAAGTTGTTCAACGTTGTATTGTGATGACGTAGGGCTACTTACATGTTATTGTACCCCTATGTGGTGACCTATATAAGGTTATAGGTTTATATAGTGCCTTAAATAAGAAGTTGCACTACTGCGTTCGTTAGACAGGAGTTGAACACTCTGTTTCTAATTTCCATAGTATGAATTGATTACGTAAGACTTATGTGATATACTTGGTGACATAAGTGTTTACCTGTTCATAGTTGATTGTGTACAAAGTGTTCAAATACTTGTTGCACAGTTTCTTGGGTTGAGCATGAGTACTTAATACCATGTCCTTGTATTGTATTGTTATTCAATAGTGTTGAAATACATGTGCACTATTGTGATTGATTTAACATGAGTTATAGTTCCATGTTATGTATATTGATGTCCCATAGGGTGGACTTATGTTCAAGTATCTATTATGTGCTTGACTATGATGGTATCAGCTGAACATTGTGGGGGTATATGGGATCTTAACACTTATGAGAAGATATTTCATAAAGTGTTTAGATTGCCTTATACATGTGACCTCTCCCCCGTCTGTGGCCACGGTCTGGGGGTGCGCAGCTTCTGTGTATATGTGCAGTCAGGCACAAATAGCTGATAACTTATATGGATCTCTATTGGGGTCGTATAAGACGTGAATAAGCACTAGCATTTCACGAGAGCGGAGTAACCCTCCCACCGTTGTACTACATATGATTCAGATGGGAATAGTAAGGGAAAGGTAACGTAATGTGTTTACTGTTTTCCCAATGTGATATTAGCAACTTGATTGTATGTTCCATTGTATGTGACTTATTGGTCAGATGGAAAAGGTAACATAAAGTGTTTACTGTTTTTCCAATGTGGTTATTGAGCAACCGATTTGGTGTTGCATAGTTGTTGTTGAGCAACCTATGTGTGTTACATATTATATGAGCAACCTGTGTATGTGTTGCCTATTGCAGGACTTACTGGTCAGATGGCAAAGGTAGGGAAAGGTAACGTAAAGTGTTTACTGTTTTCCCAATGTGATATTGAGCAACCTGTTATGTGTTGCATATTGTATGGCATATTGTTGCATGCATAATAGCTTGCTGAGATTTTATCTCACCCCTTCTCCCTTTACTGTTTTAGATTCAGCTGAGACAGGTGGACCATACCGGTGAGGCTGGGAAGGAGTTTGGATCGTATTTTGGTTGTCAGGGTATGTATGCATTTATGTGGGAGTTGGGAGTAGTTGTGGTTATTTGATACTGGGAAACTGTTATAAAACATTTTCAGTAGGTAATGTTGTAATTAATCTTGGGTTTGAATTGTTTTAAAAGATGGCTTGTGTAAGCCATAGCAGTGGTAGTATTTGTAAATTATTCAGGTTATAACTGGTAGAAGCAGGTTCATATTTCACTTCTATGTAGGGAGGTTATTTTGAAATGGTTTTTAAAATGGAGTGTTATACTTTTCAAGTGGATTTAAAAGAAAAGTTTTTGGAAATGGTATATTTTGGGACCCTCCATCTTGGGACACGGTTTATAGGTCCGGGAGTTGGGAGGCGCTCACAGCGGCCGCGCTGAATTTCAGTGAATTTTGGCCTGGTTCTCGTCAGGCTAGCGCGGTCACGCTAAAGGCCAGGGCGGCCGCGCTCGTACGCAGATTCTGAACAGTTTTGACGCCTTTTGGTGGAAAAAGTCATGAACCCTTTAACTTTCTTTAAATAGTTTCCCTCCGAATTTCAATTACATATATACAGATTTTGAGTCTTCCAAAACCCTTTTGAGTTAGTCTAATCAAGTCAATTCATTTGCATCTTATTGCATACCTCCTTCAAAGTCCAAGTTTCAAACTTTGTGTTGTTCGTTAGAACAATCAATTTGGAGTGCTCCTATTGATTGTTTATAAAGTCGTTTTATCTTACGGGAGTTTTGTTATCTAACCGTAAGCACCGGTGCGGGACAAATAACTCTTACGGAGATTGTATACAATACAAGACTCGACTTGTCTCTTAGTTTTCAATCTCCGTTAAATTCTCCGTCAGTTTTCCAGTTAAGTTCTTGAGAAGCCATACCTAAAATCCAACATATGTCGACCATGACATATACATATGCCAACCAAGGCACATATAAATGTCGACCACGGCATACTGCAATGCCGACCAGCGCTTATCAGACTCCTATTATGACAAGGGGAATGGGCTTCGCTACTCTTAGTCACCTCTCCTGCATGGCATAGGCATATGCCGAGCAATACCTTATGTCGAGTAGCAGGCCTCCCATACATACGCACAGAAGGCTCTCCTAATCCTACTACAATAAGGATTGCGGGAAATTAGGATTCGAGTAGGATTTGACTCCTTACCTCACCTAACTTCCTATACAAGGCATGACTCTATGTCCTACAAGGCTACACCTATAAATACAAGTTATAAATCACATAATTCGAGTACATACATCTTTAACTATAAACTATTGTCAATTGATTCGCTTTCTATAATACAAATACTTACTCTCACGCCGGAGGGAATTCGCCGGTGAAGTCTCGTCTTAGTTTACGTGTTTATTCATTTTTTTCACGCTATTCAAGCATATATGATACAACCTTACCGCTGAATTTGAATCAATTCGACGTTTTTGACATCACCAGTTAAATTTATTTTTAAATTTATTAAAAAGAAAAGTGTGATACATGTTATAAAAGGGAGTGACTAAATCAATAAGTCAAAGGGCTTGTGCTCAAGTGCTATTTTTAGAAGGTTTAACTTTCTCTATCGCAATCGTAGAGTTTTTGGGAATGGGTTCAATACCCCATGCTAGCTAGAATTGAGTTCAGATGTTTAGAAATCTTTAAAAAAAAAAAAAAAAAAAAAAAACAATAATCAAAGAATCCACCATTTTATTTTCGATAAATCTCTGTAAACTTTGAGTTGTAGCTCCAAATCCAACAAGAAATGGTATAGAAGGTGCTAAGAAGAGGTGCACACAATCATTGTTAAATTGAAGATATGAATCCCTTTTTCTTGTAAGAAGATAGGAATATACTCCATTTACACATCATAAAGCACAAACTTCTTCATATTGCACAGCATTATTGGGCCTCCAAGTCCTTTGTGGGCCCCAAACAAAATATTACTCCCTCCGTCCCTAAATGTTTGTCTCATTTCCCCTTTTCTTTTGTCCCAAAAAGTTAGTCTCATTTCCAAAATTAAAGCTTCAAAATCACTAAATTTTCAAAACTTTTAACATTTAGGGACGGAGTATTACATAACGGCGGTGTATATTATCAATAATTTTCAAAGCGTTCGTAAAAATAACCAAAATTAAAGCTTCAAAATCACTAAATTAAAATGTTTGAAAAGTCAAATGTGACAAACATTTAGGGACGGAGGGAGTATATTATTCCATTACACTAGGACATTCATGTTCATAAACCCGTTCATTCAAAGGTTTATGAATCTGCTAAATCATCACTTTTAACCTTCTTATTTTTATAAGCCTCTGACAACTTTTTTCCTAAACTTTTTCAAAAGCTTTTTTGAAACACTTTCTCTTTATTTAGAGGATCGTTATTACGTTTGTGTGATGGGTT
This sequence comes from Adenophora triphylla var. japonica, assembly GCA_022495995.1. Taxonomy (NCBI): domain Eukaryota; kingdom Viridiplantae; phylum Streptophyta; class Magnoliopsida; order Asterales; family Campanulaceae; genus Adenophora; species Adenophora triphylla. The sequence continues at coordinate 719,778 of JAFEMH010000029.1, forward strand.
CCCATTTAGAGTTTACACTTACCGATCTACGCATTTTCTTCCTTTCGCTTTCTTCCTTTCGATGTCTATTAATCAGTACCCCTCGATCTAAGGCTCCGTTTGTTTAGCGTAAAATATTTTTCGAAAAATGATTTCCTGCAAAATGTTTTTCAAAAAATGAAAATGTTTTCCGAAAAATAAGATAAACATGTTTTCGGAAAACATTTTCCCCATTTTCCGGTACTAAACAAACACCGAAAAATGGAGAAAATGTTTTCCAAAAAATATTTTACCCCAAACAAACGGAGCCTAAGTCTTTAAAAACTTTCATACATAGTTAAAACAATCTTACATTATTTAGTAGTATTCGATATTGTCTGTCGGTTTTCATCCAAGGACAAGAGATAAGTGAGGGAAAAACTAATAGTTAACGAATCTAAAAATTGTTAAAGTTAAAATGGATGTAGTATCCATCCCAAAAATATTGTCAGTCTTTCTTTTTTCATAAGTCTGATAAAGACTACCTCATTTATAAAAATCAAGGTTTTAAAAAGCGCTAGGCGGATATTAGGCGGTGGAGTCGAGCCTAGCGCCTAGGCGGGAACTAGTCGGGATTAGTCGGGACCTAGGCGGGGCTTAGAACTAGGCGTTGGAGAGGAGCCTAGGCGCCCTTAAGCGGGGTCTTTTAGAACACTGATAAAAATATGAAAAAGAAAACACAACACAATTTCAAGAATGTAAAAGTGAGTAAAAAATCAACGATAAAAGATTGATTTTTCAAATAACACGATCTTTTTGAAATGGGGGTGGGGGTTAATTTTTCAGTAAAATAAACAATTGATACATGAAATAATCAAGTGTAAACCTAAAGATCATGAATATAAGATGATAAAAGTCGATGATACCTTCTTCTCCTTCACTTAAACATTTTCATACGGGGTTTCTTAATATAGTGTATCAAACGATAATTGAAATGATTTTTATTAGAAGATGTATTAATTTGTTCATTTATTTGTAGGTTGCTGTCAAAGTCATTAGAGAAGTTCAGATGCTCATAGTTTTTCCAAGTCATACCATACTTTATACATTCAATATTTTGCATTTTTGGTTGTCACCTGCTCTAAATTTTTTTAGCTGTGACGAGATCATTTGGAATGTATGTAATACAAATTGTTGTTAACATGATCTTATGGTATATTGTTTCATTATTTTCTTTTCTATTTTGATAAATTTCGATATATTGAGGAGATTTTAATGATAACCATGTTTATATTTTATTTGCTTGAACACAATGCATATCGTCATGTGCCATTGACAGTGACATTTGAGTACTAGTTCTTTTACATTAGGGCATCCTTACTCATAAACCCCTTTAAATAAAGGGTTTATAACTCCGCCACATCATCACTTTATTCGATCTCATTTCTATAAATCTTTAACAACTTTTTCCCCCCACTCATAAACATTTTCAAAAGCTTTTTTGGAACACTTTTTAAAAAATTGACATTTGATTTTGAAAAAAATAATAGAAAATGAAAATTTAAAAAGTGTTGTGAGTGTAATAGTGAATTAGGAGAGAGAATGAGTGGAGGAAATAGTGAGTGGGTATAATAGAATATTAATAAAACTTTTTCATTTTAGGAAAGGTGAAGCTTTAAACGGGACGCCATTCTGGGTAAAAGGTGAAGCATTTTTTGTGCAAAAGGGAGTATATATTTATATAATCTTATTGCACATGTTTTTTTTTGGCTTCAATGACTTGAATTGAGCAGGGTTCAACAGGCCCATGATCCTTTGATTGGGCCTAGAAGACTTGGATAAATATGATTCGGAACTGCATTCCTGCCTAGGCTCTTTTCGTAAATGCACTACGTACTTATGTAATGTAAATTTCATAAAATATACTAACATATTTTGTGTTGAATATAATGTAAAATATATCATGGTATACGTAAATATATAATTTTTACAAACATGTAAAAATATTTTACATTACGAGCAGTACAAAACATATTACATAGGTTGGGTTTGATGCTATCTAACTTGAAAATAGATTAGAGGATTGAACAAAGGGCAAATCGGTAATTCCTGCGATAGACCGAAGGGAGATGCAATCGCGCGACCGCGCCAGGTTTCTGTGAAGACTGAGCGATCGCGCCCATTATTGGAGCGATCGCGCAGATGCCGTTTCAGCGGATGGGGTGATTGCGTCCTTCCTATGGGCGATCGCGCCCAATGGCGGATTTGGCCTAATCGGCGGCATATTTGGTGCAGGTCTCTAAAACCTTTCAGGGTTAGAAATATGCAGTATAAATAAGTCCTATTCCCTAGCAGTTTAATTGATATAATTTCTAGTGTGATAAAGATCAATAATTCTAGCTGTTTTAAGGGTTTTCTTGTCTCTCTGTTTCTCTAGATTTAAGATTTGCACAGTTGTGAATTCTTATGATCAAAAATTTCGTGAATCAGATTAGAGATTGTATTCGGTGATTTCCACTTGTGATGTATCCCAAGATGAAGTTGCGGCAAACCTGGGAGGAGGGCCATGTAAGTCGCACGACAAAATTGGACGAGGGGCACGACTCGTGATACCTAGAACGAGTCGTGCTGAATTGCTGCACGAATGAATTACTCCTCACGATTCGTTTCACGAATGAACAAGGCTTGGAACGAGTCGTGAGGAATTGCACGACTCGTGAAGGACACGGATTCAGAGATTGTGGTTGATTTGGTTTCCCGTTTTTGAAGAGTTTTAATTAGGATTTATTTCTTTTCCTTTTTCAAGTAGTTTAGGATTTTGTTTAGAGTATAAATACTCCTTTCATTGTTTGTTTTAGGATACGTTTTGATTTATTAAATTATTGAATTTTGATTGCTTTGCAATTGTGGGTTGTTCCCTTTGGGTCTTAATTGACTTGCAGAAGACTCTCGTAAGAGATTCTTGTTGGAGTTCTTTGAATTCCTTGTGAAGGTTCTCATCTTTTTGGTGTTTACCTCTTCAAACCCTAATTCAATTGTTGATTCAATTCGAATTTGGTCAAATAGTTGTTGATTCAATTATTTGCCTATCCTTTTTATTATTTCGCTGCAAACCCATTTACATCAGTTGATATCAGACGAAGGCCGATCCGAGGAACAAGATGGCCAACAACGAAGGAAATAACAACACCTAAGATATCCTAGCACAACTAGCCAACAGCTTGGTAACGATGCAGACACAGATGCAAGAAGATCGACGCAGATCTGAGGTGGGAGCTGCTACTCGTCATACGGAACTTTTGGAGGCTTTGCGAGGTTTAAACATGGGTGGTGGTGGCAACCGTGGCAATCCAGGCGATGATCGGGCTGAATTCATCCACAACAATCGAGGTGGAGGTGGAGAGGCCATTGGTTTGAATTCGGTAGAACAACGACCAAAGATAAGGGCAGATATTCCTACTTTTAATGGTGAGTTATCTATCGAAGAATTTTTAGATTTGATTAATGAAGTTGATAAATTTTTCAATTTAATGCAAGTTGAGAATGTTAGGAAAGTTCATTATGTTGCATATAAATTGAGGGGTGGTGCTGCTGCATGGTGGGATCAACTTTGTAAGAAAAGGTTACGTGATAGGTTGCCTCAAATTCGTACTTGGGATGAGATGAAAGAGGCATTAAAAGATAGATTTTTACCTATTGATTATGTGTAAAACTTATTTTCTAAATTTCAGAATTGCACACAAGGTAATCATAACGTTAAAGAATATGTGCATGATTTTTATGCTCAATCGGCTCGTAACGACTTGAGTGAATCTGAGTCTCAAGAAATCTCTAGGTTTGTTGATGGTCTTCGGGTTGATATTAAGAACAAGGTGAAATTATTTACCAATTACTCTTTGAATGATGCTATTTCAAGGGCGGAAAAGGTTGAGAAACAATTGATTTCGGCTTCTCTTCCTCACACTACATTCAAGAAGATAGGTAATTCGTCTTTTTCTAGTAGCCCTATTCAATTTGCAGTTTCTCCATCCCAAGTTGCGCAGCCTACAACACAAGCTTCGGGTTCTAAGGCGGTCGAGGTAGAAACAATGCCTGCTCCTGTTGTTCAAGCTGCCAAACCTGCGAATCCCTATGCTAAGTCATTTGGGAACAAATGCTTTAGATGTCTACAGCCGGGTCATACCTCAGCTAGATGTCCTAACAAACAAGTGGCTAATGTGGTAACCAATGTTGATAATGATGACGATGTATTCGTAGAGTACACTCATGACCCCAATGTTGATGAGGATGAAGATGACACTCATGAGTCTCTCGCTGTTCGCCGGCTATTGTTTTCAGCCCCTACTACTATTGAGAGGCACAATATCTTTCATACCAATGGGACCGTCAATGGGGTGATGGTTAATATTATCATTGATAGTGGAAGTAGTGATAACTTGGTGGCAAGGGGATTGGTGAATACTCTCAAGCTTGAGGTGAAGAAACATCCGACTCCTTATGTTATTGGGTGGATCAATGCAAATGGCACTCTTAAGGTAACACAATAATGTATTGTTCCTATTTCAATTGGTAACTATAAGGATGCTATTACTTGCGATATTGTGGATATGAGTGCTTGTCAAATATTAATTGGGAGGCCTTGGCACTTTGATGTGGGTTCTATGCATTGTGGCCGAAGTAATGTGGTTAGTTTTGTGAAGGATGGTGCTCGGTATACTTTATGCCCTTTGAAAGATACTAAGAGGCTTGCTCGAGATGGCATGGATAGAGGGATCATATCCTTTTGTGCTCCACACTTTATTTTTTCAGGTACATGGTGCAATCCTATTGGGCATTTAAGTGCGTTCAAGTCTAAGAAGTTGATCAAGGGGAGGTCGGGGCGGAAGGTCAACAAAGGAGGGTCAAAAACTTCAAAATCTTGTTCTTTTTATAAAGGCCAGAATTCAGGGACGAATTCTTTTGAAGTGGGGGTGTATGATGTATCCCAAGATGAAGCTCCGGCAAACCTGGGAGGAGGGCCATGTAAGTCGCACGACAAAATTGGACGAGGGGCACGACTCGTGATACCTAGCACGAGTCGTGCTGAATTGCTGCACGAATGAATTACTCCTCACGATCCGTTTCACGAATGAACAAGGCTTGAAACGAGTCGTGAGGAATTGCACGACTCGTGAAGGACGCGGATTCAGAGATTGTGGTTGATTTGATTTCCCGTTTTTGAAGAGTTTTAATTAGGATTTATTTCTTTTCTTTTTTCAAGTAGTTTAGGTTTTTGTTTAGAGTATAAATACTCCTTTCATTGTTTGTTTTAGGATACGTTTTGATTTATTAAATTATTGTATTTTGATTGTTTTGCAATTGTGGATTGTTCCCTTTGGGTCTTAATTGACTTGCAGAAGACTCTCGTAAGAGATTCTTGTTGGAGTTCTTTGAATTCCTTGTGAAGGTTCTCATCTTTTTGGTGTTTACCTCTTCAAACCCTAATTCAATTGTTGATTCAATTCGAATTTGGTCAAATAGTTGTTGATTCAATTATTTGCCTATCCTTTTTATTATTCCGCTGCAAACCCATTTACATCAACTTGATAATAATATTCTTGCCCTCTGCAAGTGTGATGACGCCACGTATTTTCGGGTGTCTGAATGAGGTAGGATATCTGGCTTGATATTTGTTTGTACCTAGAACACAATAATAATAAGAAGCACCGTTAAGGTCAAAGCCGGGGTTTAATCCAGCTCAGGCCCTTGAATGTGAGAGTAAGATCTCTTGAGGGTTAATAACTGAGGAATAAGACTTTGAATGTCTTGAGTGAGTTTTGTGTTTAGGGTTTAGACGAGGTGGCTTACAAATATAATTTGACACTTACATTGTCCATGGGGACAAATGTTGATATATATAGTAAGTGGGAGTTGCTCGCTGACGACAGCCCTAAGGATATCTTTATCTTTGACCTGAGACACGTTTCTGCATCTAGTTGGGTCTGTCAGTAAAGTAAGATTCACTGCAGTGGGATGTCGCTGATGTGGATATGGACGTGTACAGATGATAGTTGGCGCGGCGTATTAATGGCATAGTAGGCGCTTGAGCCAACATTCAATGCGATGGGTACAAGCCGGCTTAATGGTGTCAGAGCCAATCTGAAATCTTGTTCTACAAGCTTTGGCTTTAACTGAGAGTCTGGTGAGATAACCGGGAGTCTGGTATGAGACCGCAATCAACATCTTAGGCACGGTCAACAATATTGACGCGGGCACGGATCTTTCGATTTGGAGATCCGCGGTCACCTTACTGGCGATCTGGCTGTCCGCGGTCATCTTACCGACGGTCTAGAAATCACACGCGATCACCTTACCGATGGTCTATTTGTCCGCGGTTATCTTACATTAGTAGTTTCAGTGGATGCCACTTCATTTTTTATGATCTTTGGACTGGATCGAGCTTTGGGCCCGGTCTAAAAGGTCCCGACTCATCAATGTGGACGTAGCCAAGTTAGTGAAACACATATAACGTTGTATTGTATAATTGATTTATTTTCTGTTTTATAAATAGATCTGTTATAACAACATACTCCCTCCATCCCACGTGAATGGACACTTATTTCCTTTTTGGGACGTCCCACGTGAATGGACACTGTCCAAAATGGAAAAGAATATTCACTATTCCCTTCACTCATTCTCTTTCCTATTTCACTTTTACACTCACAACATTCTCTTTCCTAACTATTCCTCCCACTCATTCTCTCTCTTATTTAATTTTTCATGCTCACAAACACCCCCTCCACCTATTTCTCTTTCCTACTTTTTCTTAATTTCCACATCCAAAAAGTTGGTGCTCATTCAATTCATTCACAGGAAACAGAGGGAGTATATATTTAGTACATTTCTTGCTAAGGAGCGTTACAGCAAATATCTTGCACAACACTTCCAAATCCATGGTGATAACTGGTAAACAAGGAACTTTATCAAAATTCAAAGATATGATAATACTTGGGAATAAATTAAACTAATATATATATCTACTCCCTCCGTTCCAGTCGAGTGTACATTTATTTTTCTTTTGGTCCATCCCAGTCGAGTGTGAACTGTACAAAATGGAAAGAGAATCTTCACTATTTACCCCACTCACTCTCTCTCCTATTTTACTTTTACACTCACAACATTCTCTCTCCTAACTATTCCTTCCACTCATTCTCTCTCTTATTTTACTTTTACACTCACAACATTCTCTCTCCACTTTTTTCTCTCTCTTAATTTTTCTTTATTTTATTGTTATTTCTTAATCGATGTGCCAGAAAATTTGGTGCACACTTGGGTGGGACGGAGGGAGTATAGTATAAATAAGAGTGGTGTTTGCTACAGTACTATGAATAGTGCCAATGACCAAATTTTCCATTTTGCCCTCACTAAGTTGTTCCTTTCCCATTTTGCCCTTAAAATTTTATTTTTTTTAAATAAAAAAAAACAAAAAAAATAAAAACGTGTCCTCGGACACGGGCTTAATTAAAAAAAAAATCAAAATAAAATAAAATAAACGGTGTCCTCGAACACGGGCATGTACTAGTATAGTATAAATCACAACTGTTCGTGAACAGTTGTGTGAACAGTTCAAAATGCCAAATTTCCCATTTTGCCCTCACTAAGTTGTACCTTTCCCATTTTGCCCTTTAAATTTTTTTATTTTTTTTTAAATTATAAAAAAAAAACACTTGTCCTCGGATACGGGCTTTTACTAGTATACTCCCTCCGTCCCAACCCAAGTGTCATTTTTTACCCAAAATGGCGTCCCGTTTGAAGGGTCACCTTTCCTAAAAAGAAAATGTTTTATTAATATTCTATTATCCCATCCACTATTCCCTCCACTAATTCTCTCTCCTCTACACTCACAACACTTTTTAAATTCACTATTTCCTCCACTAATTCTCTCTCCTATTTTCAAATTACACCCACAATATTTTTTCTTTCCTCTTTTTTTTTTAATTTGCGTGCCACCCCTAAAAGGGTGATACTTGATGCTACGTAGAAAAATGTTGCACAGAGAACTCACCGGGGTAGCGGCGGCGGCCGGACCGGAAAAACATGCTCCGACGGATCCGATCTCAAATGGGACCTACAACACAAAACACCGTTAGGGGTGGGGGGCTTTCCCCCCACAAACCCTCCGGCGTGAGAATCATCAATCTCATTCATAACATTTCATAATATATTGACATAATCTTAGATAGAGAGAGGAGAGAGAAAGCTTGAATTTTAGACATACCTTTGAAAATGAAAGGAGGGAGTATTTATATGGCCCATGACTCATCATTATCATCTTATCCTTACTTTACACGTGTCAACCATTCAATGAGGTGAAAATCTATCAAAAGATTTCATTTGGATAAGGTCAAGGCCAAAATCTTGACACGTGGCACGTTCCGTACCTGGAGACATCAACTTGCTGCAAGACTCAACATCAGACATGCGGGAAGACATGCGGAAAGACCATACAAGGCACATGCGGGACATGCGGGAAGACCATACAAGGCACATGCGGTACATGCAGGAAGACCAACATAGGCGGGAATATCAACATACATGCGACAAACCACTTGCTGCATGACGACAAACAACTTCCTGTCATGCGACAAACCACTTGCTGCATGACGACAAATCACTTCCTGTCATACGACAAGCCACTTGCTGCATGACGACAAACCACTTCCTGTCATGCGACAAGCCACTTGCTGCATGACGACAAACCACTTCCTGTCATGCGACAAGCCACTTGCTGCATGACGACAAACCACTTCCTGTCATGCGACAAGCCACTTGCTGCATGACGACAAACCACTTCCTGTCATGCAACAAACCACTTGCTGCATGACGACAAACCACCCTTAGGCGGGAATTAGGCCTTAACCATAACTAAAAACATGACTTAGACCAATCGTACAATAATCAACTTTGATGATATCCTCACGACGTATGGGCCCGTATAGACTATATTTGGTCTTGGGCCGGGTCAACATCTATAGGGCATAATATTTTGTTATGGTATATCAGAAGCCCCCGACTCCTTAGCTCGATTATTCATGATCGAGCTGAGGAGTAAACTAGCATGCATAACAAAATATAGCTTATCTAATCGAGTCAACTTTCCTGATACAAAACATAGGTTCGCTCCTTGATCTCTCTCCATCACTTTCATTTACTGACTTCTCATTTTACTTCAACTTTTGCCTTTTCTCTCTCATTTCATTTCACGACTTTCCAATTTTCAACTATTTCTACGAATCCTGGATCTCTCCCCGGACGCCGCATCCACTTGTCGCCTGGATCTCTCCCCAGGTCACCACATCCATTTGGCGCCTTGGTCTCTAACCAAGACGCCGCATTCACTTGTCGCCTGGGTCTCTCCCTAGGTCGCAAGGTTTGGTGCCTGGGTCTCTCCCCAGGTCACCACATCCAGTTGGCGCCTTGGTCTCTAACCAAGACGCCGCATCCACTTGGCGTCTTGGTCTCTAACCAAGACGTCGCGTCCATTTGGCGCCTTGGTCTCTAACCAAGACGCCGCATCCGTTTGGCGCCTTGGTCTCTAACGAAGACGCCGCATTCATTTGGCGCCTTGGTCTCTAACCAAGACGCCGCATCCGTTTGGCGCCTTGGTCTCTAACCAAGACGCCGCATTCATTTGGCGCCTTGGTCTCTAACCAAGACGCCGCATCCGTTTGGCGCCTTGGTCTCTAACCAAGACGCCGCATATCTCAGACAGTTAGGGATGCGAGCCCTTCTCTCAGACAGTTAGGGATGCCAGCCCAAAAGTTCGGGATGCCAGCCCTTCTCTCAGACAGTTAGGGATGCCAGCCCAACAGTTCGGGATGCCAGCCCTACTTTTTTCAAAACTTTTCAAAACATTTTCTTCGCCAAAAATTCAAAACGTGGTATCCCACCAAACTTTAACTTTTCAAACTGCGGCATCCCGCCAAACTGTAACTTTCAAAACTTTGAAATATGCGGCATCCCGTCAAACTTTAACTTTTCGAAAACTTTTGAAACACGCGACATCCCGCCAACTTTAACTTTTCAAAACATTGAAACATGCGGCATCCCGCCAAACTTCACCTTTTCGAAAAATTTTCAAACGGCGGCATCCCGCCAAACTTTAACTTTTCGAAAACTTTTGAAACACGCGACATCCCGCCAACTTTAACTTTTCAAAACATTGAAACTGCGGCATCCCGCCAAACTTCACCTTTTCGAAATTTTTTCAAACGGCGGCATCCCGCCAAACTTTAACTTTTCGAAAACTTTTGAAACACGCGACATCCCGCCAACTTTAACTTTTCAAAACATTGAAACATGCGGCATTCCGTGAACATAATAAACAGAGAACACATTTAACTTTGCTACGTAACATCATTTCTAAGCAAGCATGCATTCATATTCTCAAATAATGTGCTCATAAAAAATCATTTAACATGAATATAAGAGATGGGAAGAGACGACCTTACGGAGGTTAACGAAATTCCTTTGAGAACTTAACGGAAGCTCTTAACGATCGTCGTTGCTAAGCTTTCCTAGATGATCACGTGCCCCTCCTTACCCACACAATTTTGTGTGGCTGTGAATCAACCACCTTTGATTTTTTACTCACCCCACCTTGCCTGTGTAAAGAATCAAAATACTCCTCACACTATCACCTCAGCTACATCAGTTCATTCAACTTCAGTTCATGCACAGCCTATCTCTTCATCTCTTGGTTAATGTATTTATTTACTTATGCCTCTTAGTCTTTAGGCTTTTCATCTAGCTTCCATTGTATATATATAGTTGTTTTATGTAAATGAGAAATTATCTTTTGCCAACTTATTTACATGGTATCAGAGCATTGTGATTTTTAAACAATCAAAACTCCCACCACCTTACTGCCGCCTCTCCTCTACCCCTTCAATGGCAGGACAAACCTCCTCCACCATCCCAAATTCTGCTGAACCAAACACCCCCATTCTTTTGGTCAATCTCTCCCAATGCAAAACCTTGACACCCCTCACTTATCTAGGTTGGTCCTCCCAAGTCACCTCCATGCTTTTCGGCTTAGATCTTCTAGGCTATGTTGATGGAAACCACCCACCACCAGCAGGCTCCATCAAGATAGATGGAAAAGACTCTCCAAACCCGGCTCTTACCACCTGGGAAAGACAAGACCGTCTTATCCTTAGTGCCCTCCTAGGAACCTTAGACACAAATGTAGCACCCCTTGTTTACCAAGCAAAAACCTCCAATGAAGCTTGGACTATTCTCAAGAACACTTACGCCAACCCTTCCCGTGGCCATATCCTCCAAATCAAAGACCATCTCGACTCCATCACAAAATCTTCTCTCTCCATAATCGAGTACATGCAATCCATCAAATCATGTACCGACAAGCTTGCTATCCTCGGTAAACCCCTAGACTCCGAGGATGTGATTGCAAAAGTCCTAAAAGGGCTTGATTATGATGCCTACAAACCCATAGTTGACTCCATCCGCGCTAGGGATAACCCCATCTCCTTTGAAGCGCTCCATGAAAAGTTAATCCACCATGAGCTCTCCCCAAAACAACAAACCCCTGCTCCCTCAACCTTCCCTCTCTCGGCCCATGTCGCCCAAACCCACACCTACAACCCTCCTGCCCGCACCTCCCCCAACCATCCCATCCTTCCCACACCCACACAAAACCGCAACTCTTCCCCCAACCCATTCAAAGGAAAATGCCAATATTGTCGTTATGTGGGGCATGTCATCTCCCAATGTCGCGCGTTCAAACGTGACTATCCTACTGTGGTTTTTCCTCCTCCTCCGTCCTCCAGTCGCTCGCCTCGCACCACTACACCTAATCCTCCTCAAGTCCACACCGCATCACTACCCCACCCCACTCCGAAACCCACCTGGTTGGTAGACAGTGGTGCAACAACTCATATAACTAATGATCTCTCCAATCTATCCCTTCACAACCCCTATGACGGAACGGATGATGTGTTGATTGGAGATGGCTCCGCTCTCCCTATCTCGAACATAGGTTCATTTTCTATTCCTACAACTCACTCTCGTCTCCTTTTCAATAATGTTTTACATGTACCATTGATCTCTCGTAATATTCTCTCCGTATCTCAATTTTGCAAAGATAATCATGCCATCGTGCAATTCTCACACTCTTCCTTTGTTTTCAAGGAAATCTCGACTCAGCGCATTCTACTCCACGGAACAATTGACTGTGGTATCTATCTTTGGACTCATGATTCCTCTCAAGCTTATGTTGGCACAACCACCACCCTTCAATCTTGGCACAACAGACTCGGACATCCCTCCCCTTCCATTATTTCCCTTTTAAATAAACAATTTACTTTACGTATTCCTTCTTGCAACTCCTTTTATTATTGTAATCCATGCAACATCAATAAAAGTCATAAGCTTCCTTTCTCTACGTCTACTCTTCAAACTAATGCACCTCTTGAAATTATATTTTCCGATGTTTGGACTTCTCCCATCTACTCTCATGACAACTATAAATACTACGTTATTTTTGTCGACCATTTCACAAAATACACATGGTTATATCCTCTAAAACAAAAATCCGACACATTTGCTACCTTCAACCGGTTTAAAGCACTTGTGGAAAAATTCTTTTCTCGTCCTATTATTCAACTTTTCTCCGACAACGGAGGTGAATATTTAAAACTCACACCATCTCTTCTCAATAATGGTGTCTCTCATCTCACCTCCCCCCCCCCACATACACCTGAACACAATGGTTTTTCTGAACGCCGACATCGGCATCTAGTTGAAACCGGCCTCTCCCTTTTATCTCATGCTAAGCTTCCGCTCTCCTTTTGGTCTCATGCTCTCACTACCGCAGCCTACCTTATAAATAGGCTACCAACACCCACTCTCCAAAATGATTCACCCTACCTCCGTCTCTTTCAAAAACCACCCAACTACACCAAACTTCGTAGCTTTGGGTGTCTCTGCTATCCATGGTTAAAATCGTACACCCCACATAAATTAGCTCCAAAATCCATCCCTTGCATATTCATTGGCTATTCTTCCTCACAAAGTGCCTACCACTGTCTTGACCCAACCTCACATAAAATTTATACCTCTCGTCATGTTCGTTTTGTTGAAACGGAGTTTCCGTACCACACTCTCACATCTTCCTCCATCCCTACCTCCACCATGACACCCTCAGAATGGTGCTCTTTATCTATCCCCATTATCCAAACCAACCCAACTACTGTACCCCAAAATCTTGTTCCCACTGAAACCTTCACACCAACAACTCATGATCCTATTCCTCTCAACAACTCTCCAGCCATACAGCCCACACCCATCCATACACCACAACCCGATCAAGTAGCAGCCCCTACCACTCCTACCTCAGCCACTTCAGCTCCAGCTACTCTCTCCCCACCAACCGCACCCTCCCTGAACCCCACTAACCCCACAGCCGAACCAATCTCACCACCCATCCGAACCATTGAAACTCGCCTCACCCATGGCATACGCAAACCCAATCCAAAATATGTACATACCGCTGCATTACTTCCCTCCACTGCCCTTCCCACCACCTCCAAACAGGCCCTTTCCATCCCTCATTGGCGTGCTGCTATGTGTGAAGAATACAATGCTCTCATGCGTAACCAAACCTGGTCCCTAGTTCCCTCCCATGAAGCTCCGAATATTGTCGGTTGCAAGTGGGTTTTTCGCATTAAGTACAACCCAGACAATACCATTCATAAATACAAAGCCCGTCTCGTTGCCAAAGGCTTCCACCAACGTCCCGGTCTTGATTATACCGAAACCTTTAGCCCGGTTGTCAAACCAGTCACTATCCGCCTAATTCTCTCTCTTGCCATCACTCAAGGTTGGTCTCTTCGCCAACTAGACATCAACAATGCCTTCCTACAAGGTCGTCTCTCTGAAACCGTTTTCATGTCTCAACCCCCCGGGTTTCAAGACCCCACCAATCCATCCCATGTTTGTCGCCTCTCCAAGGCAATTTATGGGCTAAAACAAGCTCCTCGCGCTTGGTACACTGCCCTTAAACAATTTCTTATCTCTTTCGGCTTCACAACCTCTATTGCCGATCCCTCCCTATTTACATATCACAAAAACTCTCACCACCTTCTATTGCTTGTCTACGTTGACGACATTGTCGTCACAGGACCCTCCACCACCTTTCTTGAAACATTCGTCTCTAGTCTTTCTTCCCAATTCTCTTTAAAAGACCTTGGCCCACTTTCTTACTTTCTTGGCATTGAAGTGACACCTAACTCTCATGGAATTCTCCTCTCACAGTCTAAATATATTAGTGATCTTATCTCAAGACATGACATGCAATACTCCAGACCTTCTCCCACACCAATGTCGACCTACCCCCCTCTCTCAGCTCACCCGAGAACTCCCATCTGCAATCCCTCTGAATACCGTGCTATCATTGGAAGTTTGCAATATCTTTCCCTCACCAGACCGGACATTGCCTTCCCGGTTAACAAGCTCGCACAATTTCTTCACCACCCTCAAGAGTCCCATTGGTCCGCTTTAAAAAGACTTCTTCGCTATCTCAATGGCACAATTCATGCTGGAATCCAAATTTTTAAACATTCGCCACCCACTCTACATGCTTTTTGTGATGCAGATTGGGCAGGCGATAAAGATGACTTCATCTCAACTACCGGATTTATTGTCTACCTCGGCCGCAACCCCATTGCTTGGTCTTCTAAAAAGCAACGTGCCCTATCTCGCTCTTCAACTGAGGCAGAGTTTCGCTCGGTTGCTGCAACCACCGCTGAACTCCTGTGGATAAACAACCTTCTGTCTGAACTTGGAATCACATCCTCCACAGCTCCGGTCATATACTGTGACAACCTTGGAGCAGCTAATTATTCAGCTAATCCAATTTTCCACTCACGCATGAAGCACCTCGCTCTTGCCTTCCATTTCGTCCGAGAGCAGGTCCAGATTGGAAACCTTCGAGTCCAACACATCTCCGAAAATGAGCAACTTGCTGATGCTTTGACGAAACCCCTCTCGCGGGCTCGTTTCGTTTCACTCATATCCAAGATTGGACTAACACAAGGACCGTCCATCTTGCGGGGGCGTGTAAAGAATCAAAATACTCCTCACACTATCACCTCAGCTACATCAGTTCATTCAACTTCAGTTCATGCACAGCCTATCTCTTCATCTCTTGGTTAATGTATTTATTTACTTATGCCTCTTGGTCTTTAGGCTTTTCATCTAGCTTCCATTGTATATATATAGTTGTTTTATGTAAATGAGAAATTATCTTTTGCCAACTTATTTACAGCCTGTACCACACTCTCAGCCCCACAACAATAACAAGACCAATTTTTTAAACATTCATTTCCTATTTATTTTCTACTTTTCTTCATAAGTCTCATATTCTAGAAGTATACTCTACTCCCAATGTCCCCTTCAACCAACCAGGAGTGACGATCCAAACGGCGAGAACTGCCCCCACGGCGACAACTTCGGCGACGAGATCATCGTCTTGCCACAACCGCTATGGTCGACAACAACCTTGTTCCAACGACAAAATCCCCTTGGTCAACGATGACCCTTCCTTAACTCGTCTCCATCTTCACGCCTGCTAGCTCCGGCGAGATCCGAAGCTATTGCTACTGCCGGCGATGATTAAAGATATCGCCACAACCGGCGACAACACAGACTATCGGACGGTGACAAATTATCGGCGAAAAATCGGACGGTGCCAAATCAACGATGGCGCTACTACCGGCGACAACTTTGACTGCTTCAACTTCGACTTCTTGCAACTTCGAACTGCTCAAACTCAACCCCACCCCGCCGTCACTCCCAAACGGCGACAAATACAAAATGGCGACCTCTTCTTCTGGCCTCAAACTCTCCCTACGGCGACATCAAAAAACAAAGGCGAGAACTCTGAATGGCGACCACCATCGCCGCGATGCTACCTCTTAACTTTCCGCCACAAAATCCTTGCCGCCCGGTGACATCCCTGCTCGCAACTTCGCGGCGATTTCCTCTAATTGCGACCTCCATCCGGCGACATCGAAAGGTCCGGCGACATACAAGGCTGCCCATTGCTGTTGACCTCAAGATACTACACTGATTTCCTGCGATTTCCAGTTCAATTTCTGCCTCTGCCAAGTTGATCTCACTCTTTGCCTGGCGACATCTCATTAGCGACGTAAGCCTCTCTATTCCCTGCTCTTCTCGCCCCTTCAATTTTACTACTTCAGCTGTTCCCGATTTCACTTCTCAGTTGTGGCCCCTTTGCAATTCAGCTTAGCGACATTAATTTGGGACACAAATTTGCTATTTCCTTTTCATTTTCTGCGACTTCTGTAACTTATCTATCTCAAACGTCATGAACTGCACTCGTCACAAACGAGATTTACTGTCTTTACGATTGTTTGCACTTAGCTTTCTCTTTCTACTCTTCCCTGTCAATTTTCCGGTGAACTGCTCTTTATCCGGTGACTTACATACTCCAAATCTGTTTTTCTTCCTCTTCTTCTCTTTCAATTCTCTTCCGGTGAACTACCAGGTCTGGGTTTGAACAAAATTTGAATCTGAATTACCTTCTGCCCAGACAAAGCAGAAACTGTTACTTCCAAATTCCGACTAACTTCGGCTCCGATCTGCTGCTACCCCCACCGTAGTCTAGATTTGATACCTTCGGCTCCTCTAGTCAGTCCCGGCAACGGAACCATCTGATACTACATAGAAAAATGTTGCACAGGAAACTCACCGGGGTAGCGGCGGCGGCCGGACCGGAAAAACATGCTCCGACGGATCCGATCTCAAATGGGACCTACAACACAAAACACCGTTAGGGGTGGGGGGCTTTCCCCCCACAAACCCTCCGGCGTGAGAATCATCAATCTCATTAATAACATTTCATAATATATTGACATAATCTTAGATAGAGAGAGGAGAGAGAAAGCTTGAATTTTAGACATACCTTTGAAAATGAAGGGAGGGAGTATTTATATGACCCATGACTCATCATTATCATCTTATCCTTACTTTACACGTGTCAACCATTCAATGAGGGGAAAATCTATCAAAAGATTTCATTTGGATAAGGTCAAGGCCAAAATCTTGACACGTGGCACGTTCCGTACCTGGAGACATCAACTTGTTGCAAGACTCAACATCAGACATGCGGGAAGACATGTGGGAAGACCATACAAAGCACATGCGGGACATGCGGGAAGACCATACAAGGCACATGCGGGACATGCGGGAAGACCAACATAGGCGGGAATATCAACATACATGCGACAAACCACTTGCTGTATGACGACAAATCACTTCCTGTCATGCGACAAGCCACTTGCTGCATGACGACAAACCACTTCCTGTCATGCGACAAGCCACTTGCTGCATGACGACAAACCACTTCTTGTCATGCGACAAGCCACTTGCTGCATGACGACAAACCACTTCCTGTCATGCGACAAGCCACTTGCTGCATGACGACAAAACACTTCCTGTCATGCGACAAACCACTTGCTGCATGACGACAAACCAGCCTTAGGCGGGAATTAGGCCTTAACCATAACTAAAAACATGACTTAGACCAATCGTACAATAATCAACTTTGACGATATCCTCACGACGTATGGACCCGTATAGTCCATATTTGGTCTTGGGCCGGGTCAACATCTATACACTACAAGAAAACTGTCATTTAGCGACGGATTTTAGCGACGGACATAAATCTGTCGCTAATAGCGAGG